>CM034313.1:32778327-33416032 GCA_019925795.1 Dendrobium chrysotoxum | reverse complement strand
CCCTAGTTTTGGTGAACCTATAATTTAAATTTCAAGAAATTTGAAGATCATTTGTTCTATATTAATTAGAACACCCAAATTTTTTTTACATAATTAGCTTAGTATTTTCTTTAATCCATAATAAATTCAAATTAAATCCTAAAATTACAAAGTAAAGCCCATCAAATTCTTGAAAAATAAAAATTAATTAATGAATCAAGAAAATTTAATAATTAATTAAAAAAAGTAATTTAAAATAAAATTAAATTCTTAAATCACTTTAAATACTTATGATCATCCTTAGGAGTCATCAATGATTTTAAATAAATATAATTAATTGGTTAAGAGGCTTGGAGTTGATTTGGGGAATAAAACAAATCCCTTAATTTCTCAATTAAATAAATATAATTAATTGGTTAAATTTGTAGAAATCATAATTAAATAAAGAAAAATCCAAAAAAAAAGAACTCAACAACATTGAACTCAAAATTAAATCTAATGTTTATTAAAAATAAAAAAATTAAGAACTTGAATAAACTTGAAAGTCAAACATCAAATCAAATTTAATTAGTAAAAATAATTAAATAATAAATAAAATAATTTTTATCACAAAAAATTCAGTAAATAACTTACTTAATGAACCAAGAATCAGAACAACAATAATAAGAAAAACTAAAAAATAATAACAGTAGTATATTGTCTAGAAACCCCTGCATGTAGGGTTGTTGGTCCAAATAGACTTCGTGGCTTTGGTATAATAATAACAATTATCCCTTAACCTAAATAATCGGTAATAAATCATTAATAAAATGAAGCTTTCATATCTTATGTTAGATTTCATTTGGATGACATAAGTGTACTGGATTTATAAAGTTTAAGCATTAAAATGGATAATCAAAATGAAGGACTATAGCTAAATAATCATTAATAAACTTCAACATTTAAAATCTTCCTTAAAATAAATCTCAACATATTAAAATTTTAAAATTTGTATTCAAACCCAATATCCCTTAGCCTAAAACAAATCAAAAATAAATATGATAGATGACTTTAAGTAATAATAAACTTAGGACATTTTCACACCACATAGACTGTTATGCATATTATAGATTATTTATTAGGCCAAATAACTCTAGCTTTAGGTTAAGCTATCATTCTTTTATATTTTTCTAAAATATGGAATCATTTATGTATTGGTGTGTGGATGGTGTACTATTTATTATGGTTGGATATGACATGCTCTGCGATGCTAATGTTTTCTCTATAATCTGTGAGGGGCATTTATATTTCTCTAGGTTAGGAGCGATCTGGATGTTCATTGCTAATTAGAATTTTTTATAATTGGACATGCTTATGTAGGGCCATTATTAAAAGGGGGCTAAAATTAATTAAAGTTTAAATTATCCAAATTTTCTATAGGTACTTTTGCTACTTCCCCCTTAATTAATAAAAGCATGACCCATAATACAAGTTGCTCAAAGGTGAGTAAATGATTATATTATATGATGTAATTGCTGAGATGCTTATATAAACTACTTAATTAACTTGGAGGGAGTATAGAGTCACTTTATTTTTTAAATGTAATTTGTAAAAAAGACTTGTGAAAGTCTAAAAATAAGGCATTTTCTCTAAAGAAAAGAAGTAGAGATCGAAAGAGGAATGAACTTCCTTTAATGGAAAGTTCTTTTCATTTGGAAGCCCTATTGAAGGAACAAATGTGAAGCTTGAAGAAAAAACTTGAACAAGAATGAAGCCTGAAGGAAGAAATGAAGACTAGAAAATCCCTTATTTTAAAAACTTGCATCATTTCATAGGAGTAGAATCCAAGCTATTATCGGTGGAGCCTAATTACCTTTACTTTTATACAAACCTTGGCTTATATTAAGTGGCACTTTCCATATAGACTTTGAACATTCTACACTTTTATTTATGGTTGGTTAATTGATTGACTATAATTAATTATACTTAAAATTGCCTATTTTTTGTAGGTTTCTTTCTTGTATGTGTGTGTGCCTATAAACTTTACTAAGCTATTGTTGACCTCATTTTTATATGAGGTCATTAAGACCCAATCTTGATTCCAGATTAATCCATACCCTAAGATCAACCCAAACTCTAAAACAATCCAGTCCCTAGGACCTATCTAGATCCTAGATCAATCTAGACCCTAGGTCTATCTAAACCATAGGATCTATCCAGACTCTAGATCAATCCAAACCTCAAGCTAGTCTAAACCTCAAAACAATTTAAACTTTAAGCATATCCAGATTTCAAACCTATCCAAATCTCAACCCTAATTTAAACTTTGATCGAGCCTTCTATAAAACTCTAATCTTATCCAATCAATAAAATAATTCAATTAATTATTATTGACTTGGGTAATTTAAATTCAACCATTCAAACCTAAAACCCAGTTCAAATCTAGAAATTCAAACTTAAAATCCAAGGTTAAAGGCCCTATATTGAAGGCCTTTTCTAAGGATTTTCAAACACTTCAAACCCCAGTCAAATGACCTCTGATTAAAAGTCTATCAATTACATATTGATAGGACATGTATCTAGAGGTAACCATTCAAATTTGAGCTCAATCTAAGGTCTCTAACCCCATAAACTGGATTGAAATTCAAAGGCTGTAAAACGATCAAATATTTATGGCCTATGCCACTAGACCTCACCCTTAACAGAATTTGACCTTGGAGCCTTATCCAAACAATTTGATAACTTCCAAATCCTTGATTATGACTTGTTAAGCATTAATTTATATTTTGGTGGACCCACTTTGACCCCTAGTTGATCAGGGGTCAAAATGACCAAAATGCCCTTTAAGGGCAATTTTGTAGTTTTCTCCAAAACTTTAACTTGGCCTATTCTTATAAAACTCCAAAACCTCCTCCAGTGCATCCTAGACATCATTAGGAGTGCATTGGACTCAAATCTAGACCCTGGCCAAGCCTGGTTGACCAGGTCAACACCTTTTGACCAAAATGCCTCCTAAGGGGCTTGAATAATCATTTTAACCCAAATGACTTTCTCAACTCCTAAAACTAGCCCCATTCAACTTCAAATATCAAACCAAACCTATTAGACCCAAACCTAAACCTTGGGTCAACCTGGTTGACTAAGTCAACCTAGGTTGACCAAATAAGCCCATTAAAGGCCCTAACAGGTGTTTAGACCTAATTGACCTCCCTAGACTTTAGGACCACCACCATTGGTCTCCAAATGTCATTTCAAATTTATTGAACCTAATCCCAGACCCTGGGTTAACCTAGTTTACCAAGTTAACTAGGGTTGACCCAAAAGGCCCCTTTACGGTCCAAATAAGTGATTTGACCCAGATGATCATTCTAATCCCTCAAACCACCTCCCACAGACTAAAAATATCATTACAAACTTATTGAGCCCAAGCCCTGACCTTAGGTCAACCTAGTTAATCAAGTCAACCTAGGTTGAATTGATTAACCCTTAAGCTCTCTCACATTGAATCAAACCCTCAATCAACTTCAAACCTATTTAAATTTCTCTATGCACTTTCCCTCAATGATTTGGCTTTGATTGAATCCTTAACCCAATCCATAGTTGACCAAGTCAACTAAGACTTAAGGCTAGCCTAATTTGAGCCATTTAGATCAAATCAAATCACATCATTAAGTTAATTTTCTTAAGCCTTTAATATTATTCAAACCATGGCCTAATCATGCCTTAAACCTTGACCAATCAAATCCAAGTGGTGTTGACCAAGTCAACTCTACATCATTTTGGACGAATCAAATTAAACTTACATGTCTCTATTCAAACTCCCATTCATGACCATTAAAAACCTTCTAATTTATCATTCAAGCACTCAAGGCACCCTCTTATGCCACATCACCAATCTATATGGCAAGTGGACTAGTCAAACAGTCAATTTAAAGCATTAGGTTGGTTAAAGTTAGTCAAACTAACTCAAATTACCCTCCCCTCCATGCCAACTCAGCTCCAGCTATTTGAAGGTATTCTAAAACCCTCCTAAAACTTTCCCCAACTATTAGATCATGATCAAAAGTTTCCCATCACTCCACGTGTCCAAGTGGGGACCAAAACCCTTTACACATGGGATGTACCCCTTATCCTTTGATTCTTTTGCTCCTACCTACTTCATGGACACATGGCAGCCATCTAGAAGTCCAACCAGTTGATCCCAGCCATCCCTTTAGTCTGGAGAAGGCAGAATAGATCAAAGGCATCACAAGAGTTCTCATTCTAAACCCTACACTCTCTCTCTATTCAAGTAATCCTAGACCCAACCACTAGCTCGTTTGAACTCTCCTCAGCCTCCTCCTCACTTCCCAAGTGAAATCCACCATCAAAACCCCACCGGTGACTAGCTTTCTAGTGAACTCAAGCGCATTCCATCCAAGGCTCCTTCCAGGCAATCCATAGCTTATCAGACTGCGAATTCAACAGAAGAAACATACGAGGACAATCTATAAGCTCAATTGAATCAAAATCCCATAGTTTTAACTGTTAGATTTCTTTAAAACCCTTACCTTAGGTCACATAGCTTAGAGTAAATTAGCTTTTTCATAAGCGCTTATTAAACCTTAAGATTATGCCCACATGATTTCTATTCGCTTGCTTGAGTTATGTTTAAAATTTCATGTAAAATTGTTGAGTATATCGAGAGACTGAGCTTAAAAACCTTATTTATAGGGTTTACATAGCGTCTGCTTACTTGTGTGAAATGTGGACCATTGATCTTATGATCAGTGATCTAGATTTCACCATATCGTGGCATTTTCAAACCGAGGGTCAAATCTTGCAGTGTTTTCTTCTGTTCGGCTTGATTCGAGCCGCCCATCTTAGACCGTGGATGATTCGATGGCCCATAATCCAAGTCCTACGTAGATAAGTGATACTACATCATGCGGTATCATTCAGGCAATCATTACCGGTGGCATAATCATTGTGCCGCCACCAGCTAATGATTGCTCTATGGTTTTGTTGGACCAATCTAACGCTGCCACGTGTCCTGCACACCCAGCAGTGCTGCTAGAACCCTTTTCTTCTAAAACAAAATTAATTTTAGGTTATTTTAAAACCTTTTTCTTAAAAATTTCATGGAAAATTAATTTTAAATCCTAAAATCAATAAAATATATAAATATTTTATTTTTTTTATCAACTTAAATTTGAAATTAATATTAAAGTAAAATTTTAAATATATTTTAAGTTATTTTAAATATCAAGGATTAATTAATTTAAATTAATAATTTATTAAAAATTATTAAAATATTTTATAAAACTTAAAATCTTATTTTTAAAACATATTTTTTAATTCCAAATAAATATTTAAGGTATTGCTTATCTTAATGAATTTAATTTAAACTTTAATTTAATTTAAAATATTTCATTTAAGTAACTTAAATAATTTTAATATATTAATATCTAATTAATATTTAAACAATATTAATTTAAATATTTTCAAATATTAAAATTTTTTATTTTTGAATATTTTAAAAATTATGGAGTAATTTTAAATTAAATTAAATTTATGATATATTATATATTTTAAATAGATTTAAAATATTCAAATATTTAAATATTAATTAATATTTAATTGAAATTAAATCTAAATTATTTTGAAAATTCAAATAAAATCATTTTAAATAATCTAAAATTTCAGAAAACAATCAAGCTTTAATTAAATTTGATTTAAAAACTATTTCAAATATTAATTATTTTTAAATTAATTTAAATACTTTAATTAACCTAAAACTTCAAAAATTCAAAATAAATTCAAATTAAATCATAAAAATTAATGTAATACCTCATTTTTTTAAAAATTAAGTATTTTAATTTATAATTAATTTCAAAATTAAAATCTTAATTTTAAATAATTCTAATTATTTGAATATTTTAATATTTAATTAAAATTTAATTAAATATTATAATAAATATTTTTAAAATGCAAAATTTGTTTTAAAATATGGTCTTAATAGTGAGAAGACCTCTCAAAAATATTTTGAAATAATTTTTGATAATATTTTCGAATTTAACATAGTTTTTTTTATGTATAAGTTTATATGTATATATTTTAAGGATTTATTTTAAAATTATATGTATTTAAATCTTTACATGTTTGAGAGGTCCCTTGGAATCCCTTCCATTTCATAGAGTTTTTAGCAAATTGCATACTATAATATGAGATCATATAATACGATTAGAAGGAGTTAAATCATCTAGATAAAATGTGGTCAAATTGTACAGTACAATTAGGATCATATTGTATGATCTTTGAAAGAAGTGATCATCCTGAGCAATTTGATACGAACATTGACTAACAGATCATCCCATATGAATAATCATTCATACAATATGATAGTATAATTATTATCACACGAGTTAACTTAAATTCATCCAAGCAGTTGACATGTGGATCGTACAGTACAAAGGGGTGGTCTTACATTACGATCACCAATTATTGGTTAGATCTGGACCATTGATTTCATGAGCAGTGAGGATGTGCAGACATGTTTCGATCGTACAGTATGAATGAGGTTCATACAGCATGATGTAAGCAAATCTTTTATTTTTTAAGTTTTTCTTTTTATATTATTATAGTTTTAAAAAAAAAATTGTGTGTAAAGATTAGGGAGCTTTTACTAGCTAGAATAATCAACCACATAAAATAAAAATAAAAATAAATAAATAAATCAACAAAAATGGAAACATATAAAATAAATTACTATACATAGTATTGATTTCACATTTCCATGAATAAAGCACAAATATTAATGATACCTAGTTTAATCCTCAATATGCTAAAGGTATCATAGTTTAGGGGTTTGGTGAAAGTGTCTGCCAATTGATTTTCAGTAGCTATATGATGTAGTTCTATATCTCCCTTATCTATATGATCTCTAATAAAATGATGCCTAATATCTATATGCTTAGTGTGAGAGTGTTGAATTAAATTTTTAAAAATGTAAATGACACTAATGTTATCACACAAGATAGGAATGGTGCCTATAGATAGTCTATAGTCTAGGATTTGTTACTTTAGCTATAAGACTTTAGCAACACAATTTTCTATAGCTATGTATTCCACCTTAGTAGTGGATATAGATACTAAATTTTACTTCCTACTGGACCAGAAAACTAATGATTATCCTATGAATTGATAGGTTTCAGAGGTACTTTTTCTATCTACCCTACATCCTGCAAAGTTTGAGTCTAAATATCCTATAATTTTAAATGATGAGCTATATCTAGGATACCAAATACCTAAGTTTTATGTGCCTAGAAGATATCTAAGAATTCTCTGAACTACTATCATATGGGATTCCTTAGGATTAGCTTAGAATCTAGCACAAAGACATACACTAAACATGATATCAGGTCTACTAGTAGTCAAATATAAAAATGATCCTATTATTCCCCTATATTTTTATTGATCCACTAATTCTCCACTTGTATCATTATCTAATTGAATGGTAGAGCTCATAGTTGTATTTATTACCTTAGTACCTTCCATCTCATACTTCTTTAGATTCTCCTTGATGTATTTACTTTGGCTAAGGAAGGTTTCATCATCTCTTTACTTTACACTAAATCCAAGAAAGTATGTAAGCTCTCCCATCATACTCATCTCAAATTCTTTACTCATAATTTTCATTTGTAGATCCAAATAATATATTATCCACATAAATTTGAACAATGAGTAAATCATCTCTTATTTTCCTTAAGAATAGGGTGGTATCTATACTACACTTAACAAAGGATCTATCTAAGAGAAATGTGCTAAGCCTCACATGCCAAGCTCTAGGATCTTGTTTTAATCTATATAATGTCTTTTTAATTTATAAACATGATTAGAAAAGGTTGAATTTTCAAATCCATGGGGTTGTTCTACATATGCATCTTCCTTAATTACACCATTTAGAAAGGCACTTTTAACATCCATCTGGTATAGTTTGAAGCCTCTAAAATATATAAATGCTAATAAAACTCTAATGGCTAACCTAGCTATAGGGTAAAAAGCTCGCTCAAAATTAATACTTTCAATCTAATTGTATCCCTTAGCTACTAACCTAGCCTTATTCCTAATCACTACTCTAAAGTCATTCATCTTATTCTTGAACACCCTCTTAGTTCCTGCAACACTCTTATCCTTAGGTCTACTAACCAACTCATATACATCATTCTTAACACATTGGTTCAACTTTTCATGCATAGTTAGGATCCAGAATTCATTAGGTAGAGCTTGATCTATACTAGTGGGTTCTACCATAGAAATGAATGCAGAATAACTAACCTCCTTTCTAAGGCCATGCCTAATTCTAACTCCTATAGATGGATCTCCTAAGATGAGTTCTCTAGGATGACTAGATAAATATCTCCATTCTCTAGGCAATGGCTCCTAAGGTTCTTCACTATTTCCTAGATCAATGGATTATACTCCTTGGATAACCTCTATTTCTTCTTCTTCTTCAAACCTAGGCTTAATAGTTCTATCAAATTCATTAAATACAACATGGGTGGGATCCTTTACCACTGATATCCTCTTATTAAATATCCTATAAGCTTTACCTATATAAGAGTAACCTAAGAAGACTCCTTCAATATATTTTGGATCAAATTTTTCTAGAGGAGATTTAAGATTAATGAGAACAAAACATCTACACCTAAAGACATGCATGAGAAAGATTGGGTGTCCTACCCTTATGTAGCTCATAGGATGTCTTAATGAGTTTGGATCTAATATTAACCTTATTTAACACATAACTAGCAGTATTTACTACTTCTGCCTAAAAATATTTACAGAGAGAAAATTCAGCTAACATAGCCTTAGCAGCTTCTACTAAGGTTCTATTCTTTCATTCTACTATCTCATTTTGTTTAGGGATCTAAGGGAAAAAAATTATGTTCTATTCCTAGCACCTTACAATATGATTCAAACTTATCATTCTCAAATTTTATAGTATGACACCATGAATTGTAGATAGTCAACATCCTAACTTTCATTGAATCTAAGTAGAGAATGTTCTAAATTCCTAAAATGACTCAATTTTATGAGATAGGAATCTAACCCGAGTAAATCTAGAGAAATAATTAATAATTACATATCCATAAGTTTTCTCTCCTAAGCTGGTTGTACTAACATGCCCAAAAAAGTTCATATGTAGGATTTCTAGTGACCTAGAGGTGATGATGTCCTTAATGGAATGAAATAAAAATTTAAATTATTTTCCTAATTGGAAATCCTCATAAAGGTAGTCTTTAGAGAAATCTAGCTTGGGTATGCCTCTAACTAGGTTAGTTTGGGTGAACTTCCTTAGAGTTTTCATGCTTGCATAACATAATTGCCTATGCCATAACTAGGATTCATTAATAATAATTTTCAAACATAAGGAATTTGAATAATTATCACAATTTAAGTCAATCATATAAATATTATTTATTCTTTTTTTCTTTTAAAATAATAGTTCCATTTGAGCTAATCAAACACTTAGTTGACTAAAATTTACAATCAAAACCTTTATCACACAATTGACTAATACTAAGTAAGTTATATTTCAAACTCTACTAGAAAAATATTTTCAATAATTAAGTTCTTTGAGTTATCAATCATATATATACACACCACTTTCCTACTAGTGTTATCTCCAAGTGTAACCTTGCCTTCTGCCCTAGTCCCCAGCGTGACAAATTATTTCAAATATCTAGTCATGTGTCATGAGCATATACTATCCATATACCACATGCTCTCAATAGGCCTTTTGTTAGAGTTCCCCTATAATATCATCACTGATTAGATTTGTGAACCCAAGAAAGTTTGGGTTCCACCTTATGCTTTAGTGGATGAGAAACATGCATGCTATATTATGATGCAAATGATTTAGTCCTCCATATAAGATGTGTCCTATAGTGTAAAGTGTAAGTGTGGGTTACATGTCCTAACTTATCATAAGAATAACACTTAATCCTAGGAAATGGATTCACTAATCTATATCAAGGATAGTTCCTTCTTTTAGGGATATAAGATGTATGATGTGTTCTGGGGTTATACCACTGTGCTTGTATATGTATATTATTTTAAAATTCATGAATTTTTCTTTTAAAAACACATTTTCACTCTTAAAGCTTTCAACTTCATGTTTCAATTCATGCTCACTAGAGTCTAATTTAGTATCAAGTGTTTCTAATTTTTTTATGATTATTTTAAATTAGTATGTTAAAATTTTAAGGATTCAAGTGCTTTGGTTAATTCAACATTATTCTTGTTAAGTTCATCAAATTCATCTAATAAAGAGGTATGCTTCTTATCTAATAGAATGCGTTCATCTTTAAGACTACCATGTTGTTTTCCTTATTCAAACAAATTCAAGTTCAAACTATAATGCATTTTCCTTAATTTCTTAAATAAGTCATGAATTTAAAATAATAAAGAGCTCATCATAGGATAGTTGACATATCTCATCTTGATCAAAATGATCAAGGCTATCATAAGTTATAAGGCACAAGTTTGTTACCTCCTCTTCCATTTTGCGTTCTAATGAGTCTAAGGTGGAGTTTGCCCAAAAGGTCTTTTGTGTCTTTTACTTCCCCATTTTGAAGTTAGCTTTCTCTTTGACCTTCTCCTTAGTTGGGTCAATTTTTAGATTAGGGCATTTGGACTTTAAGTGTCCTGGTTTTTTTGTATTCAAAGAAAATAGTGTAAGATAAAAATTTGACATTTTTACTCAGTTTACCTTTGTTCCATTGTTGATGATGTTTTTGTTTTTGCCTCGAAAAGCTTTTAAACTACTAGGACATCAGTGCTATATCATCATCTTATTTAACTATAGAACTATCACTATTTGAACTTTTGGCCTTCAATGCCACTACTTTATCTTTCCTTCTGTTACCTATATCCAAAAGTCTTTGACTCATACTTTTCTCATAGCCAATGAGTGAGCCAAGCAGATTATCAATATAATAGACATTTAGATCTTTAGATTCACAAATAATTATAACTTTTACATCATAACTGATAGGTAGATAAAAAAGAATTTTATTGATTTTTTTAGAGTGTGATAGTTCTCTACCTAAAGCATGGAGAGATATTACTATCTATGTATACCTAGTGTGCATGTCTGAGATAGTCTCATTTGGTTTCACGCAAAAAAGTTTAGTCATACAACTGTTTGATTGAAAAAATATTGTAGTTCATTTTGAAAAAGGATTAATTATATTTGGGAAGGTTAATTTCTGGAATTTGATTTTAAAATCGAACACTTATTATGAATGATATATCACCTCGAAAGGTGAACATATTGTTCCCTAATAGGTTCAGATTACAAATCTTTGAATTTATTTGATTATCGTAGTCGAACTCAAGAAGAAATAACATATAATCTCGAAGGATCTAAATGATATTTAATCAAATATTTGACTACAATAATCTAGATAATAGATCATTAATTTTACAATAAAATTAATAATAGAACGATATATCTTCCTGGAGAAAGAGGATATCGCTTATTATTAATTATTTGAAAATGACAATAATGATCATCGAGTTGATTTTCCCAAAGATAATTAATTAGAGGGTTTTTGAAAATTGGATTTTGAAAATCAGGTCTGGGTTTCTAAATCTCCTACGAGCGTAAGCCCTCATAGTTAATTACATCGTATAAAACCAAAAAATTTCCTACGAATACCCTCGATTAAAATAGTGATATGAATTTTATTTAAGATTTTCAAAGATTGATGTCAAAGGAGGTTAAGGGTTGGAATTTTCAAATGGGACTGGATCAAATTTGAACACTTATTTTAGGAGTCAAATGAAGAAGGGTAGAAGGCACCTGGGATTTCGAAACAATTCAGAAGTGCCCCAGCCTATCCTATGTGTTGGGCTTGAATTAGATTGAAAGAGATTTAATGTTTAAGTTGTCAATTTTATTAGAAAGTGGGAATTAGATTCCCGGAGGTTGAGGTCTTAAGATTACAAATCTACCTCATATCCTAAGTCTAAAATGGGTACTAAAAATTAGTGACCCGGATCCTAGCTAATGCAATGCAGTCCTGGACTTACCCCGGCCTGGATTGGGAAGCCAGCTAAACCACCTAAGTGCTTCAAAACTATATGTCAGGTCTTTCATGAAAGAGTGGTTAGGAATGTTATTTAAGATTAGTTTAAGGAGAGCGGGGCTGATATCTAGAGCAGATCCTAATTGACCCCTTAACATATGTTGGGTATTTGATGCTTAAAGATTTAAACTCAATTTTTTTTATTTGTTACTAATGCGATGCATGCTAGTTGACTCGATTAAATGCTTAAATCAAAATAAAGTAGTTTTAAAATCAGGCTTAAAAAAAAGGTTTTATTCTAGAGATTGCACAACATTCCCTTGGACAGAACTGCACCCTAATAGGTCAGGTGGTCTGTCAAAACCCGCAGGCGGGGAGGTGCCTAACAAGGTAGCAAATATTCAATATGATGCATGAAAAACCCCCGGCGAGTTCGGGCTTACTTCTTAAAGGCGTTAGAGTTTCTATCTGAGCCTAAATATTTTAAATTTTAATTAAAGTAGAAATAGTTTTGACCGTACCCTCACGAGCCTCCTATCGAGTTCCAGGCTAAATCAAATACGTCATGCAATATCGCTAAATAAATTACTAAAAGCATATGGGTCCTTAATCGCAATCAACATCTAATAATCAACATTTAATTAAATCAATTAAATTAAAACTCAAATTGAAAGTCCATAGGTAAATGCCTTTTAATTATACAACCCAGGGTCTGCAGGAAAAGTAAAGTGGCCGGGTACAACTAACTACAACCCGGATTCTACTCCTAAGACTCAAGTGACTTTGAGAATGGGTCTTCTCGTTCTTCACTTCTTCGTCCTTCTAGAACTCCTTGGATCATCAGGTCTGGATATTCAAATGAAAAGAAACTCCCCCTAAATAGGGGTGTTATCTTTTCTCTTTAGATATTTTGAAAATATCCTAACTTAGGCTTCCAAATGGTGGAGGACTCTCCCCTAAGGGATGTCCTCTCCTCTTTGGAATCTAAGTAGGATATATAATCACATCTCAAAGCACTTAATACATTATAACTCAATTTGAATCAAATTACATTAATCAAAATTTTAAAAAAAATCTAGACTCGATCCTGCAAGGTTATCCTAATAATCAGCAGTTAATAGTTGACATCCCAAGCAGTTGTAATTAATCTCAAGCAGTTAATATTTAGAAATTAAAGTACTCAAATCACAGCCACGCTTGGCCATGCTCTTTTAATTTTAAAGGGGGACTTAAGTAATTTCCTGGAGCACCTGCATAAGATTAGATTAGTACAAATTGTCTCTAACCTAGGGATAGATCTAACGCACAATCAATCACAACACAAAATATAGTAAGTAAATAAATAATCATATCAACATCAATCACTTAAATCTAATAACCATCATGCAGTAAAAACCCTGAAAAACCTGGCACACGCAAGTAGCAGAAAAGTAAACACCGGCCTAGCCTAAAACTAGAGTTGGTTATCCTAGCAAACCATCTAAAGTGTGTGGGGTAGGCTGTGTGGTTTGGATGTGTCCTAAGTAGGGTAATTAGTTAAAATTATTTGAAGTTCTGGATGGTTGAAAGGGTTAAGGGGATTTTTAATAAAAGTTTAAATCTTAATGTTTTGAAATTTTAAGATATATTTTAAAGTGTTGAATGGATACAACCTTTGTTGCTCACCGAGGCCGTGAAGTTTATTTCACCTTCCTTGGGGCTAATTTAATAGCCTCGTAGGCCTGGGTTACCTAGTGGTACCCGGTATAATTAAGTAATTTGATTTTACTTGAGTTTGAAAGTTAATTATTTTTAATTAAGGTTGGTTGGTTGCTGGTTTTAATATTGAATTGATGTTTTCTGAAATTTTAGATCATTTGTTGAATTTTGGTATTTTTTGGATTATTTTATTCATTTAATTCAAGGGTCAAAAATTGACTTTTTGATTTAAAGTGTTTTCTAGAAAGTTAATATTTTATTAAAATATTATACCTTAATATGATCAGTTAGACTGTAAGTACACTAAAATTAGATTTTTCTACATTTTATTATGAAGGTTTGAAGTTTTGACTTGATTTTAAACTAAGTTTGACCAAAAGTTGACTTTTTCAAATTTGATTGATTTTTAGAAACATAACATTTTTTATAAATATTAGACTTTAAGATGAGTTATATGCCTTTGAGTTTGCTCAATTTGGAGTTCATGTGAATTAGTTATGAGTTTTTGAAGTTTTGACAATTTATTGAATTTTTAAAATTAGTATAATTAAAGCCTTTTTTATGATTTGAATCCAAATGACCTCCAAACTCCATGAAATCACTTCCAAAGATCAAGAATGATCTAAGGAGTGATTATCAAGTGTTTGAGAAATTTTTGGACTTTTAAATTATTTTTAATTAATTAAATTAATTAAATATTAAATTTCAATTAAACTTAAATTAAATTTAATTTTGAAGCCCAGTCAAGGGGCTTTTATTTTTCATTGATCAAGGGTTTAATTTTGGTCTGTTTGAGGTATTATATGTAATTTTTGGATTTTAATTTGATTTATTATAATTTCTAGAATGTTTTAAGGCTTAATTAAGGTTTAATTTTGATTTAATTAATTAAGGGGCTTAATGACTTCAAAATTCAGTGGAAAATTTTCATAGGGCTGAGAGTGTCACTATGTTCATATGGTTTGAGTTTTAAGTCAATAGGAGGTCAATCCTAATTATTGAAAATATTTTAAATCCTCTAATCAAGTCCTTAATTATTGTCCTTAATGATGACACTAAGTTAAATGGGTTTGAATCAATGTTCCACTAACCCTTGACTTAACATAAATGTACACATGCACAAAACATAATCAATCCTTAAGTCTAAGAGAGCCTTAGAGCTAGGTGGTGTGTGTATATCCTAAGCATGCAAGTATTAATGCTTAATTAATTATAAATAATCATTAGATTAATGAATGATCAGAATATAATCATTCACTAACACCCCCACATGATTTCTATTCAAACATGTCAAATCCATATTTAAAATTTCAAAGTAGATCTCTCAAACCTAAGAGATTTAAGTATCTATATATCACCTTAAAAATAGTTTTAAATATTCAATATATTTATAAACCTATATATATAAATATAAGTTTTAAATTTAAAATACTTAAAGATATTATTAGAATAGGTTTAATATCTAAATGAGAGATCTACTAGTACTTAGGGGTTATTTAAAAATAAACTTTTAGTTTTCAAAATATTTAACAGAATATTTAATTAAATATTGATTAAACATTAAGGTAATTGAATAATTAATATTAATTAAAATAAATCAAGTTTTGATCTCTGAAATTAGTTTCAACTTAAAGTACTCAATTTTCTAAAAATTTTGATATATTATATTTATTTTTTTGATTTAAAATGAATTTACTATGAATTTTTGAAATTTAAAGGTTAATTAAGGCATTTAAATTCATTTAAAATTAATTAATAGTTAAAATAATGCTTAACTTAATTTAAATAAAGTCTTGAATGTTTTCTGAAATTTTGAAATCATTAAAAAATAAATTTATTTAAATTTTCAAAATTACTTAAGTTTGATTTTTAATTAAATATCAATAAATATTTAAGTATTTAATTAATTAAATTTAGTTTAAAATATATCAAATAAAAAAATTTAGATTAATATAACTTTAAAAGATATTTTAAAATTCCTGATTTATATGTATATATATATATATATATTCAATATTTAAAAATATCTAAATTAATATTGATTAAATGTTAATTAGATATTATTATATTAAAATTACGTAAGATAATTAAATAAAATATTTTTTTAATTAAATTCAAATTTTAAAATCAAATTAGAAATTTTTTTAATAAAATATCTTAAATATTTATCTGGAATTTTAAAATATCTTTTAAAATGATTTTATTTAAATTTTAAAGGTTATTTTAATTAAATATTAACTTAAAGTAATGAAAATTCAATATTTAAAATATTTTAAATATATTTAATATTTTAATTTAACAATAGTTTTAAATTAAAAAAAAATTTCCTTATAATATTTATATAAATTAAATATATATATTTTTATGATTTAAAATTAATTTTTAATATTTGTTTGAAGAAAATTAGATTTAAAATTAATTAAAAAAATCAATTTTTTTAATTAATTTAAACTTCTGGCGACGAAATGTTAGGTGGCAGACGCAGGTTTGCTCTCCAAACCGCGGCGGCTGGGTGGGACGCGTGGCGTCGTCTAGTTCGTTGGCTCAAAATCGCGCGGCGGCGGCAATCATTTGCAATGATTGTGCCGTCGTGTAATCATTACAAATGATTGCAATAACAGCACGGGTCATTTTCGTGGTGACTAATCCATGTCAGCCTGCTCTTTCTTCCACCATCGGATCCTCCGCTGTAAAGAACAGACGGTTGAGATTAAGCCGTATGATCTTTTAACGCAACAGATCAACGTACGCGGTTGGACGGACCGCGGAGAGGCTTAATCAAGACCGTTGATCATGAAATCAACGGTTCTAAATGCATCAAGTTACAGAACATTACGAATGAACCCTAGAATGGGTTTTTTGTCTTGTTCTCTCGATCTGGTGAACCAATCTTAACAAAATTTTAAACCTAGCTAGCCTAAGTGAACAGAAATTATGTGGGTTATTTAGTTTAGCATAAAATGAGTTTAATAAAATGCTAATTAACACTAACTATTGTGACCTAGGGCTAAGGGTTTTGAGAAATCTAACCGATGGATTTTGGATTTTTTGGATTCTCTAGATTTGTAGTCTGTCCACGAAAGGTTTTGTAGAAGACCTCTCAAGCATCCAATTCCTGAATCGAACGGGATGAGCCTTTGATGGAATAACACTTCGGTTCACCAGAATTTGCTCACCGGCGGGCTTTGACAGGTAGGATTTTGATTGGGGAAGGTTGGGAAGTATCTAGGGAGTTCAAAGAAGCTAGAATGGGAGTCTGGGAGCTAGAGGGAGGTGAGAGAGCGGCTGGGTTAGAATGAGGGTTCCTTTTGAAATTTTGCCCTATTCTAACCATCTCAAATGATTTGGAAGGATAGGATCAACTAGGGGAGCTCCTGGATGTTTGCCACCTGTCCAAGGAGTGGTTGGGAGTAGAGCATCAAAGGACAAGGGAGTACAATGAGGTGGAAAGGTCATTTTGGCATCATATGGAGTTTGGGACCACTTAAATTGATTAAGCTTTAATCCAAGGATTAGAGGTTGCTTAAGAAACTTCCAGAAGTCATTTGGAATAGCTGGAAGGGTTACAGATGGAATGAATTAGGTTTGGGAAGGGTTTTGACCAAATTTGACCCTTTGAAACCCTTGGTTTAACTGTTTGACTGATCCCCATGCCACATGGTAGCTGAGGTGGCATGGGGGAGGGCCTAAAAGTCTCTTAGGATTGCTAGAGTGGTTGGAATTGGAATGAATTAAACTAAGTAAAGATTTTAACCATTTAATGGTCATTTGACCAATTATTGACTGGTTTGACCAGTCAATGGTCCCTTGAGGCTGAGGTGGCATGGAGTGGATGGGTTTGAGTTGGCTTGGAGTGGTTTCAAGAGTTTTAATGGGGTGGCATTAGAGCTTGAATATTCTTAAAAGGGTTTGAGCTAGTTTGACCAAGTCTAAATGTGTTGACTTGGTCAACTAGATTTGAATTAAGTTGGCCAAGGTTTACAGCATAATTATGCCATGGTTTGAATGACATTGAAGGTTTAAGGATATTAACTTAATGATGTGTTTTGATTTGATCCAAATGGGTCAAATTAGGCTAGATTTGGGTCTTATTTGACTTTGTCAACTGTTGACCTAGTCCAAGGTCCAGTCAAGTCCAAAATCACTAGGGGAAGTAATCATAAGGATTTGACAAGGTTTTGAATGCATATAAACCTTAATTCAAAATAGAGAAGCTTAAGGGTTTAAACTGGTCAACCTGGTTAACTTGGTCAACCTGGTTGACTTGGTCAACCAAGTTGACCAAGGGCCAGGGTTTGGGCTAGACAGGTTTGAAATAACATTCTGGATTTGTTGGAGGTGATTTCAGGGATCAGAATGGTCACCTGATTCAAAACACCTATTCAGGCCCTTAATGGGCCTAATGGGTCAACTAGGTTGGCTTTGTCAACCAAGTTGACCCAGGGTTAGGGACTGGGTCCAAACAGTTCAGAATGATATTCTGAGTTCACTAGTGATGGTTTCAAGGTCTGGAGAGGTTGTTTAGTCAAGGTGACCTATTTAGGCCCTTAATGGGCTTTTAGGTCAACCCTGGTTGACTTGGTCAACCAGGTGGGTCCAGGGTTTGGGAATGGGATAAATAGATTCAAAATGACATTTGGAGACTAATGAAGGTGGTCCCAAGGTCTGAGGAGGTTATTTGGTCAAAATCACCTATTTGAACCTTAATGGGCCTTCTTGGTCAACCTAGGTCGACTTGGTCAACCAGGTTGACCTAAGGGCTGTTTTTGGGTCCAATAGGTTGGGTTTGATATTTGAAACTTGCTGGAAGTGGTTGCATTTGATTTGGAGCTCATTTGGTCCAAAGTGACTATTCACACCCCATAGGGGTATTTTGGTCATTTTGGACTCTAATCAACTGAAGATTAAAATGAGTCCAACAAAATACATTTTATTGCTTAATGGGTCATAATCAAAGGTCTGGAAGTGATTTGAGGGTTTGGAGAAGGCTCCAAGGTCAAGATCCACTGGGTGGCAGGTCAAGTGACATAGACTGTAAATATTTGAAGGTTTTATAGCCTTTGGATTTCAATTCAATTTCTGGGGTTAGAGACCTCAGAATGAGCTAAAATTTGAAGGGTTACCTCTAGAGGCATGTCACATCAGTGTGGAACTGATAGACCTTGAATCAGAGGTCATTTGATAGGGTTTTGAAATATTCAAAGATTTACTGGAAAAGGCTTTCAGGACTTAGACCTTTGACCTTGGAATTTGATCTTGATTTCTGGTTTTGAGCTAGATTTTGAGCTTGATTGTTTGGATTTGAATCATCCTAATCATCTAAGATCATTTGGAGTGATCATAAATAATTAAAAGGATTTGAGCTAGATCAAAGACAAGATCAAGATTTGAATTAGGGTTTTAAATTTTGGAATGGATTGAAATCTGGATTTTGGTTCAGATTTAAATTGAATTAAGGTCTGGATTGACTTGAGTTTAAGATTGATTTGAAGTTTAAATTTTAATTGAATATGGATTGGTCTAGAATCTGGAGTCTGGCAAAATCCTAGGGTCTAGAGTAGATCCTAGGGTTTGGAGTCCAGGAGGATCCTAAGGTCTAAGAGTCCTAGGATCTAGAGGAATCTTAGGATCAAGAAATCCTGAGGTCTAGGATCTAGGGTAGATTCTGAAATCTAGATTCTAGGAAGGTCTTAGGGTCTAAATAATTCCTAAGATCTAGATGGATCTGGAGGAATCCTAAGGTCTAGGGTAGATCCTAGGGTCTAAAAGTCTAGGAAAATCCTAAGGTCTAAAATCGAATAAGATCCTAGGATTTTTGGAATCTAGAAGGATCTCAGGATCTAGGGTCTAGAATGATCTTGAGCTCTAAAACCTAAGAAGAATCCTAGGGTCTAGGATAGATCTCAAGGTTTAGAATCTAGAAAAATCCTAGGGTCTAGAATAGATCTTAAGGTTTAGAATCTAGGAAAATCCTAGGGTCTAGAATAGTCTAGATACTAGATTGATCTGAGATCAAGTTTGATTTAAATTTGGATTGATCTAGGATCAGAGTGATCCTAGGGTCAGGATTAATCATAAGGATTGGAAATATCCTAAGGTCTGGGTTGGTCCTACTAACCTCATACAAAAATGAGGTCAACAATAACAAAATATTTAAGCAAGATTGTTTGACATCACTAATACCCACTTAAGTAATACATAACCTATCCTAGATATCCTTGCCAGTAGTATAGGTAGAGACTTATAAAACCTTCATATCTAAATGCACAAAAAAAATTATATATTTAGCATTTAGTTGTACAAAGTCACTATCCTCATAACTACATTCATTAAAAGGACCATTAATAATATGAGATCGAGGTGTATATCCTACTTGAATCATATGCCACATGTGATAGTCAAAAGATTATAAAAATCTAGACATGCAAATTTTTAAAAAATCAAATAGAATGTTGTCAAATAATGGAGGACGGGTTATTAAATAACCCTTCGCAGTATTTCTATTCCCAACATGTGTCATTTGATCTTTTCTTTGAGATTTTTAAATCACTAATTATGTGACCCTCTCTAATACCAATTGAAAGTTCAATTGAGGTAGTTAAAACTTGTTGAACTACCCTAGGCACAACAAGAGGTGGGTTAATTGATTATTTAAATTTTTTTAATGAAGTCTTTTAGCAATTTAAACTAATCATAAGCAAAAGACCTTAATAAAAATAATGCAATTTTGCTCCTTTAATTTAACTTTTATTTTCTTTTTCCACCAATAATCAACATAACCAAAGATTGATAATCAAAACACAAATTTGCAGGAATAATAAATGTGCAAGAAATTAAAATGCAAAAATAAAAATGTGTAAATAAAGAACGTACACACCCAATTTTATAGTGGTTCGGTCAAATAATGAACTACATCCACTCCTCAGAGTCCTCCTCTCCGTGTATTACACTAAACTCTTAGTATCTCACCTTTAGCCCCCATAATAACACAGAGAATCCATTACAAAATATATTTCACCAACTCGGTGTGGCAGAGTATGGGAAGCTTTTTCACCCTCATGGTGAAGGAAGAGAACCAGCAAACTTTTTCACCCTCCTGGTGAAGGTAGCATACTAAGAATTCTTTTTCACCTTCCTGGTGAAGGAAAAGAACTCAGATCTTCAGCCTTAAAGACTTTATCTCTAGAGCTACCCAAAAGAAAAATAAAGATACTTGGAGGAATCAAGGCATAAACTTGTCCTGGAGTAACTGCATGAATCCCCTCACACTACTTCTCCCTCTCACATAACTTTTCCTTCTCCATCTCTAAGCTCTAAGCTCTCTAAAGCACCCTTACAAAGTTCTCCCAATAGCCAAAGTTATCTCAAGAGTCTAACAAGAAATCTTGTATACAAGGCTTCAGAAAACTCTAAAATTTTAATTCAGCCGGAACTATTTGTATAGTATGATCCAACATCGTACCATATAATTAGTTAAAAAATATGTTTCATCCAGTACGATTTGAGCAATTTTAATATAATTTGTTCAAGTGTTTGCACACTAATTTTGCAGTAGGTTCTTGGGATCGTACAGTATGATTAGTTTAATATTCTTCTGATCGTACAAGACAAACTATAGGATGATTGAAAATCATCTCTACCATTCATCAAAATGATTGATATCGTACTGTATGATTAGTTTAAAAATTAAGGTTTCATCTTAGATGATTAAAAATTATCTCTGTCAATCATCCAGTATGATTTACATCGTACTGTATGATTTATAATATTAATTAAACCTTAATTTATTTAACTAGTTATAGGGATTAATTTAGGTAAGAATTTAAATATCATACTATATAATATGGATCATATAGTAGAATTAGTTCAAAATTCAAAAAATAAATCTGATTAGCAGCTACGATTTCTAAATTAAACTAATTTTATAGGATGATCTCGTACATACATTATGATTAGTTTAAAAATATTAATTATGTAATTAGCCATTTGAAATATTACTTTTGGACACTTGATCATACAGTATGATATGGATCGTATGGTATGATTAGTTTAGAAAAATTTGATCTTCCATTTTCTAACTCTCATGTGTGTGTGTGCACAATCGCTAAGTTAGCATATATCTTTTATAGGCTATTGATTCAAGAAATATAAAAGTAAATAAATATAAAAATATAGATTCTTATAAAACATTTTTTCCATTCTATCCAATCTTGAGCCCTGAAACTTCTTGCATGGTGTATGACATACTTGAAATGTTAGTACACAAAAAATAGATATATAATATAAATGCTAAGATAAATTGCAAGGTAATCAGTAATATTTGTTATCATCAAAATCTTAAGCTTAAGATCCTAGATTGCAACAACATCTACACTCAATTCCAAAAACTAAATAAATCTTTTAGATTCAGCTGATCATTTTAGTCAATGCTAACACATGTGATTTACTTTTTAAGTTCATCACACTTATCAAGGGTTTATTTGTTGACCTCATTTTTGTTTGAGGTCATCTAAATATTCAAACCCTAAACCACAATCAACATGCTCAGTGCCTTGTTCTCTATAATACACTAACCCATTAACATTAATCATTTTTCAATTCTAGCCATTTGGAGCTTCATATATCAAATCTATCAACACTAGTTCCTTAAGCCAATGCCTAACTCATTTAGCCCAGTTGAACTAAGTCAACCTAGCCCAATTGATCAAACCCCTTGATTTAATTATTATAAATCCCAATTCACATCTGAACTCTGCTAACTCACTTAAACTTAACTCCTAGTGGATTGAACCTATATGGTAAACCAGTCACAGTGAGTAATTAACTTGGACAACTCTACCTAATATTGGTTAAACTTGACTAATTTAGGTCACACCAAAATTTAATCAAACCCAATTTTACCAAACCTTCAAATTCAAATACTTTCATGATTTTGATCATTCAAGACCATGGGAGACCTTTTTTATCAAGTTGACTTGATCAACCTAGTCAAAATAGGTCAAATTTATGTAAAATGAATTTTTAAATTTAAACTCTAAATCCAATACATTAAAAATCATGCATTCGACCCAAGTAACCACTAGGGACTCTATGGAGTCCATCCTAGTCAGCTTTGACCTATAGACTGGATAATAAAGATAATACTAAAATTCTTCAAATTGGTCAAATCCCCATGGAAATTATATACGCATGCTTTTCCAGATGGTTTTGATCACTCAAATATTTTCTATTAAATTCCTAAACACTCCTAAACCTTCCTTTATCCTTAGTTTAACCTAAAGCAAGCTAGTGGTCCCCTCCTTGTAAATGAGACAAACTATCACTTTTGAGCTCTCCAGGCCACTCCTCTACTCCCTAACCACCTGTGACAAATGGCAAACATCTGGATATGAGCTATGATCATTCTTAGCCGTTGGTTTCAAGCTTAGGGTTTGAATTAGTCATTTATCCTCATTTTACACTCAAAGCAACATATTTCAGTATCCATAGCTCCCCAAACCCTGAATTTTTGTCCATTAAGCTCCCACAAGCTTCCTCTACCTCTCCCAATTAAAATCCCACCAATTAAGCATCATCAATTGCCATATTTTAGCAACCCAAGGCTAATTCAAGTCAAGAATCTTTAATCCTTAAACAAATCCTCCCTAACCCTCAACTTCTTCTATAAAGTTGTTCTAAGATCTTTAAGGAATAAATAAAGCCATTAAACATCCTTTGAGATAGCCTATATCAAGGTAAATGTCAAACTCAAATTATAGGTCTAGGATTTCGATCCAAGGATAAAGTTAAGAATTTATGCAGGATTTATAATATTCACCTTCTTATTTTAATTGAGCCTTTAGTTACTGCTACTAAACTGAATTATATTTGCATTAAATTGGGTTTTAATTTTTTTTTCAATTGTACTAATAAAATTTGGATCTTCTGGAAACACTTTATTACTCTTGATGTTATTATGGATTTGCCTCAAGTTATTCATACTTACATTAATTTTAATCAAGTTTCCTTCTATGCTTCTTTTGTTTATGCCTCCTGCTCTAGATTAGGGAGGAAATCCTTTGGGATCAACTTACTGATTTTTCCTCTTCTGTTAATGCCCCTTGGTTTGTTGGGGGGGACTTTAATTGTATAACTAATACTACTGAAAGAGTTAGAGGTAAGCCTCCTAATTATCATGCTATGGAAGATTTCAACGATATGATTATAAGTAGTAACCTACATGACATTGGTTTTTCTGGCAATGGTTTTTCTTGAAATAAGCGTACTATGTGGCAAAGATTAAATTACATTCTTTTTAATAATTATTGGATTTCTTCTTTTCAAACTACTCACATTGAGCATTTAACTAGAACTTTATCAGATCACTCTCCTTTATTGTTAAGAATTAATAGGACTACTAGTAATACTTTTCAACCCTTTAAATTCCAAAATATGTGGCTTCTTGATGATAATTTTTTACATACTGTGCAAAGCAACTAGGATGCCCATCTTTTCCCTTCTGATAATGTTTATGGCATGACTAGGCTTTGGTTTAAACTTAAAAGGCTTAAGCAAAAACTTCTTGGTGGAATAAATACATTTTTAAGAATATATTTTCTAGTATTATGCTTGCTGAAAAAGATGTGGAAATGCTGATATGGTTTACATGCAGAATTCATCTTTTGATAATTTGTCTATCCTTAATCAAGCCAAGTCTACTTGGTTCAATCTTCAGGAAAAAGAAGAAGCTTATTGGAGGCAAAAGACCTCCTCTAATTTTCTTATGGAGGGTGATCGCAATACTACTACTTTCATAACATTGCTAATCATAATAAAGCTTATAGGCAAATTTATAAGATCACTTCTCTTGACGGTAATGTTATTACGAACCCTGATTTGATTTCTGCCTCTGGTGCTGAGTATTTTGAAAAAGCTTTCAACACTAACTATTGCCTGAATCTTAATACTGACTTTTCATTTATTCCTTCTCTTATTTCTGAGGAGGATAATTTGATGTTGACTAACATTCCTTCTGAAACGAAAATTTGGCAGACTTTGAAAGATATGAATTCTGATTCTGTTGCTGGTCCTAATGGTTTCACCAATAAGTTTTTTCAGTGTACTTGGGGTATCATTAAAGGGGACCTTGTCAATGCTATGGTGAATTTTTTTAGGGGTAATCCTATTCCTAAATTTTTTACTTCTACTTCTATAGCATTAATTCTCAAATCTAATACCATTAATTTTTTGAATGATTTTCATCTCGTTAGTTTATGAACCTTTTTTAATAAACTTATTGCTAAAATTATTATGGGGAGGCTTGCTTTAATACTTCCTAAAATCATTTCCTTGGAACAAACTGGGTTTGTGAAAGGTAGATCTATATTTAATAATATTTTACTCGCTCAAGAATTAGTTCATGATTTGCATGCTAAGGTTACTGGTGGTAATATAATTTTTAAAGTGGATATTACTAAAGCTTATGATAATCTCAATTGGGAATTTCTTTATACCATTTTAAAACTATTTGGTTTTAATATGCATTTCGTTAATCTTATTAAAAAAAGCATTGAGTATTGTTATTTTTCTGTTATTATTAATGGTAGGTCCCATGGCTTTTTCAAATCTTCTCAGGGTTTAAGGCAAGGGGATCCTCTTTGTCCTACTCTCTTTATCATTGTTGTGGAATTCTTATCTCATGGTATTAACAATCTTTTTAGGATTCACCCTTCTCTGCAATTTAGAATGGGTGGTGGTTTTCCCATTACCCATTTCAGCTTTGTGGATGATTTTATTATTTTCTCTAATGGTTCTATTAAATGCTGTATATTCTATTTAAATTTCTTAACACTTTTCAGTATGCTAGTGGTTTACTTTTTAACTCTTTTAAGAGCTATTTTATTTCTGCTAAGTTTATTTTTTTGACCCATATTAATAGTATTGAAAGAAAATTTGGTTTAAAAAAGAGGCTTCTTCCGTTGAAGTATTTGGGTATTCCTCTTTACAAGGGTAAGAAACATTCTCATTTATTTGATAGTAAGAAACATTCTCATTTATTTGATTGTATTTTCACTATTAACCACAAGAAACTTTCTTCTTGGGCTTTCAACTTCCTCTCTTATGGAGGTAGGCTTATGCTTACCAAACATATTCTATGTTCTATTCCTATATATTTGCTGCATACTTTGTGTCTGACTTTAAATGTTTGTAGTATAATGGAGACTTTATTTAATAAATTTCTTTAGGGTGCCAAGGATGGTAAACGTTCTATGGTTTGGGGTTCTTGGATTAATTGCTCGGGGGCTATGGATGAGGGTAGATTAGGTTTCAAAACTTTCACTAATATGATCTAGACCTATAATCATAAATTGTGGTTTGCCTTTAGAGCTCAAAAAAGTTTATGGGCTAAGTTCATGGTTTCTAAGTATTGTGTTGGGAATCATCCTTTGAATTGTGTTTTTAAATAAGGCGACTCTTTTAACTTGAAAAGATTATGCAATATTAAGTGGGAAGCTGAAGAGTTTATTCAATGGGGTATGGGAGCTGGCAACATTTTTTTTTTTTTGGCAAGATAAAAGGTTGGGTAACTTTTCTATTGATAATCTCTTATACACTCACTCTACTTCTGCTTGCAAAGTTAAGGATTTATTATTAATGAAAGCTGGAATATTGATTTACTTACCAATTTTGTGCCTGACTTTATTATTAAGTTAATTCTCAATATTTCTATTCATTTGGAGAATGAGGATTGCATTTTATTTAATCATTCTAATGATGGTAATTTTGATACTAAACAAGTTTGGAATTCTATTAAGCAAAGTCTTTCAAAAAATTCTCAGTATTTAGCTTTTTGGTATGCTAGCATACCTCCCTCTTACCCTTTCCTTATTTGGAGAATTTTGCACAATTACTTGCCTTTGGATTCAATTTTATTCAGGAAAGGTTTTTATATTGTCTCCAAATGTCAATGTTGCTACCATATTGAGAATATGAATCATGTGTTTATTCATGGCCAAATTGCTATGAAAGTTTGGGTTTATTTTGATAATATGTTTAATGTACTATCTACTACTCGGTATAATTCTATTGTCGATCTACTTAAGGAGTGGTTCATTCCTACTAAAGGTCATATTAGGAATATTCTCCATGTTATTATCTACTGGTTTTTATGGAGTAGTAGGAATGCTTCTAAGCTTGAGAATATTAAAATGGATGCTTTAACTATCATTTTTCAAGTTAAGAATAAAATTTATCAGTTGTTTGTTGCTAAGTTATTAAAGGTTGAGTCCTTTAAAGGCTTTCTTCATGTGGCTTGTGAGTTTGGTTTGGTTTTTATTTCCTATCCTCATGGTTGCAAAGATAGGATTATTTATTGGAGGAAGCCTTTGGAGGGCTATTTTAAACTAAATACTGATGGCTCAAGGAATAATTTAAATGTGGGTTGTGGTGGTACTATTCGGGATTCTAATGGTTTTGTGATTATGGCTTTTGCGGGTCCCTCTCCTACTAATAATATTATTCAAGCTGAAATTGAGAGTCTCCTTTTTGGTATCCAATTATCTATCTCCCTAGGTATTACTACTATCTGGATTGAAGTTGATGCTTGGCTCTTGATCTATTATATCAAAGGTAACACCTCTTCTAATCCGACAAATTTCTATATGTTAAGAGATATTAAATATTGGCTTTCCTTCATTACTTATTCTATTTCTCATATTTTGTGGGAGGGTAATGGTCTTACTGATTCCTTGGCTAAAATGGGTTGTAACTTGTCTGGTTTCATTGAATACTATGAGCATTCTCTTCCCAAAGAGATCAAAGGCTCGAGTAGATTAGATTCTTTGGGCCTCCCATATATTCGCATTAAGTAGTGGTCTTGTGTTTGGGTCTTTTTGCTCTTGGTTCTATTTATCCTTTTCTACTAGTTGGCTATTATTTCTATTTTTTATGGTGGCCAATAGGTTTTTCTCTGAGTTCTTGGGTAGTTATAGTTCTTTGACTACTGCTCATGTCATTTGGTACTTTGGTGGTTTTCTTTGGGCTGAATTCTTCCTCCCATTTGCTTTTCATGTGGAGCTTGGCTTTTGGTGGGTTGGCTCGATTTTTCTTAACTTCTATTACTGGGTTGTTATTCTTTATTATTTTTATTTTCCTTTTCCTTATTTGTTGGTGTTGTTTAACTGTTGTGGGTTGAGTCTTAGCAATGATTGGAATTATTATTTTGTTGATTTAACCCCTTATTACTGCTCTCTTTTCCTCTGGTGGAGTCTATTAGGATGTTTGGCTTTGGTTCTTTCCTACCTTTATCCAATGGGGACTCTTGTTTGTGCTAGCTCTTTACGGTGTATTTGTTTCCCTTCTATCCAGATTTTGAATCTATTTTTCAATTGGGGTAGTTGGAGTGTGGAATTCTATTGTGGTAGAACTTCGGGCTTCATGTATTTTTCTCTCTATTATTTCCCTGTCTATTCGTATGTTAATTTCTTATGCTGCTTAGTTTCGGCTAGTCAAGGGATTATATTTGAGTGGCATTTAGGGTTATATATGATGGTGCATGTACTACACTTCTAAGCTATGCTCTAACTGATGACTTCAATTCTATGGCTTTCCAATACTCTTTGGCTAATGCTAAGAATTTGTTTTTTTTAATTGATTGGGACTATATCAATGGGGGCTTATTTCTAGGGTTTTTTTTGGTTTTGGACTGGTAAGCATTTCGGTCAATGCTGCTATTTTTATAGCCCGATCTCCTATCATGACAATCTCTTTAATTTACAATTTATGTTTAATGGTTGGTTGCATTAACCTATTCCTTGTTATGGTTGGAACTCCGACTGCAGTTGTGTTATCTTGCTCGTTACCAATCAGTCCATTCAGTTGCAGCTACTATTTAGTTAAATTAATGGGAAGTGCAAGGATAATTTGTATATCATTATGACCTTTAATATTACTAAATTGCAGAACTATTTCTCATTCTAGAGTTTGATCTATTGGCTTAGCTTTGTTAATTTCTTTGTTAGATTTTCCTTGTTATTTAATATTTTGTTTAATGTCCTTGTAGGCCTATTTTTTAAGTTTTGTGAAGACTCATTCTAGTTTTCTGCAGGGCCCAACTATGGTTGGAAAGGAGATGCTGAATGTGCTCAATTTATACCTTTCTTTTTGGATTTGTAGAATGTTATTAAGTTGCTTTATAATCATGCTTAATAGGGATATATGGCTCTTAAGATCTTTTTTACTTTTCTTGTAGCTCTTTGGAGCAGTAGAGAGCTGGAGGTCCCTTTAAGGACCTTATACTTCTTTTTTGATTTTAAAACGTAGGCTCGTCTATGGATTTTTACCAAAAAAAAAAAAAACCTTAATACAGGATGGTTTGGTCTTTTATTATTATCATTGTCAAATTTGGGGGGCCGAGTCATACTAATATCACTATTTTCTGATTTCTCTTTCTTAAGTGGAAGTGTCACGGGTTCAGATTCATTTTTTTTTCTGTTTACTTCTTTCGGTCATATTGTGATTGGCTGGTATGGGAATGGTATTAATGTCTGGTACCCTTCCTAGGATTTGCTTTACACTAGGATTTTTCATTCTCTTGGTATTATGTTGTTACATATTATGTTCCCCAAGTTGCAGATTTTGGGGGATCACATTTTCTGGCATAGATGGTTGAATCCTGGGCATTTATTGCACTCAGATCTCTCTTACTTTGATCTTAACATGTGTATGCATTCTATTAGTTCTAATTCCTGCATTTATCATTACTTTAATTTTTGTTCTTTCCAATTTCATTGAAGACTACAGCAAGTCTAAGTATCTTTGGCTCTATGGTTCCGATAGGCTCCAAAAGGCTTACAACAGATAATTCAACATCCTTTGGCTTCTTATTTGGATAATTTATGTTCCTTTCAATATCTTGCTATACATGGTTTATTTTTGCAGTATGTTTCTCATGCAGATTCAAGGGATCGAGGATTTGGTGGCAAGATGGATACTTTTTGTAGGAAGATTGTGCCGAAAGTTATGATAATTTTAGTCCTTTTTGGGTGCAGGTTTCTGGCCTCCCTAGAATATTACTAGGATATTTTGTTAATTTTAGAACAGGGAACCATCAGCTTATAGGTTTTCTTTTGACTTTTTTTGTAGCTCTTTAGAGCATTAGCGAGCTGAAGGTTCCCTTTAAGGACCTATTAATCTTTTTTATATTAACGCGTAGGCCCCAAGAGGGTTTTCCAAAAAAAAACCTTAATATTTTATAACATGGAGCCTCTAAACTCCATGGAATAGAGTATTAAATAGGTTAGAATCCATGCCTAAAACTTAATTCAATTTGATCTAGCAAATAAAAAGTTTAAAGCGTTCTTCCACATAGTTCAAAAATAAACTAAAAAAGTTGGCCAGGTTCAGAGCCTTTGATCTCTTGTGTATCTAATAAGACGGTCAAGATTTGGTCAGTTAGCACAATCCATCCAACCAGTTCAAGTGGAGGAAAAAACTGCGTGTCAAGATTTGGTTTGACATAATCTATCGTTCATTCAAAATGCAGGAGATCTAATGGTGACCTAATCATGCCTATGTGGTTAAGTGATTGATCACTTCCACTCTGTATTAGCCAATCACAAAGTGACACATTGTAACATCCTAGGTTGATGTGGCAACAGTAGGATGGCAACAATTATCATAAATCATAAAATCATAAAATCATAAAATCACCATAAATCACACAATTATCCAAAAATTATATATAAGGGCTCTATAGAACCAAGGTGATGTCCTCTACATTTTATAAATAAAATTGGAGCCATTTGATAAATATTTAGAGAGTAATTAACATTTGAATATTTACTATTTTTCATTAATTACTCTCTAACCATTTATCATTTTGGGCTCAAATTTAATCAGGGTATATTAGAGGATGTTTCCTACAACCCCTAATTTATCCTAGTGAATTTGATGCTCCCACTCTCTATAATTGAAATTTCAAACATATAGATCTTTATTTGATCTAAAAGTTTAGAAATTCATTACACCCAATCCATAGAGAGTTAGGTCACCTAGTTATGTGGAATGTTTACATACTTATAAGGGTTAGATGACATTGATTGCAAACTAAATTGAATACGAGAGACACCAAAAAAAAATATACTTAGGGTATAATCTAGTTAACTTATAAAAATTTTAAGAAATTCTCCTTGCATCCAATTTAGATGAAGCTCAAACCTAGTAAACTTAGAGACATGATGAACCCTAGGATTTAATTTCACCTTAATTTGGGTTCATTAGGTCAGTTAAACCCCAAATCCTAAAATCAACACCTATTTTAGGACTAAATTTTTCAAAAAGAATAATTAATTAAGAAAATCATAAAAATAAAAATTAAATCTCAAAAAATTCTAAATCATACCTACAATCAAGGAAAATTAAAATCAATAGTCAACTTTAATAAATTAAATTAATTTAAAATTAATCTTTAATTAAAAATAATTAAATAAATTAATATAAATAATAGTTATTCTAAATAATCATAAAGTTTTTAGGATTTATCCATGGGTTATTGCTAACCAATGGTATGAATCACCTGAACATTTGAGAATGATTTGATTAATCAAACCCAACCCAAATTCTTTCTATAAGGAAGGAATTAAATAAGTAATTAAAAAATTAAATAAATAATAGTAAATCATAAAATATCACATAAAATAAACTAAATTCAAAAAACTTTAAATCAAATTTAAAACATTAAGTTAAACTAAATTACTCAAATTACCTCACTTAAAGTCAAATTAACTAAACTAAACAATCTTAAAATAAACTTAATACAACAAGTCACTTAATAAATACTTAAACTAAATTTAAAAAGCCTTTTATGCATATGCTTGATTCCATTTGGAGGGCATACATGCATTTCATTCATAAGGTTTAGGATGTGGGGTTAAGTACTTCAAAGTAATTTGAAGTATTTAAATTAACATATTCTTTATAATAATTATCTTCTAAATCATTAATCAAAAAACTAAAATAAAACTTCAAGGTCTATATGCAATCACTCTATCCTATATGAGGGAATGAAAGCATTACATTATGAGCCTTATGCCTTGTAGGTTAATGGCTTATGTACTTTAGAGTCATTAGCTTATATAGTTCTTTAAACTTAAATAATTAAACTCAAATACTTTAAAACATGATTAATAAAATACTAAATCATTAAAATTTAAACTTAAATCAAAATCCCCTTTGACCTCTAATAAGCAAACAACTTCAAATTAAAATAACTCAAACAATGAAAGGTTAAAGGTAGTTATGTGTAGGATTACATTACAATTTTATTTCCTAGTTATACGTTCTGCTTATGGTATAAAGTCTTTAGAATGTACTTAGGCTTTCAATGTAAACATAAATGTTAAATGTGAAATATAAATTATCTAGAATGTATCTAGGTTGAGTTGTATAAAGAGTTGTAAAAGGTTAAAGGTATTTGTTTATACACATAGGACTCCAAAAGGAAATACTTTTTCTTCCTTTGAGAAGCATTGTATTTTGGAATCCTATAAGAGATATGGAGCCAGAAGGCAATAAGCAAATATATTTAAACCTATATTCATACAAGTAAAAAATCTAAGCCTATAATGGTGGAGCATGGCCACCTAGTTTTCAGCAGATCCTGATTTATATTCTACATTAAAAATGAATGAATAAAAGTTTTATTTATACACATTTTTTGTATACTGCTCAATGTTGCATGCATAGTATTCATATGGGTGTTAGACTTAAATTAGAGGCTAGCCTTTTTATAATTTTTTTTTTTTGGTTGTGCCTATTCTAAACTTTGTAGGAATATGCATGCTAATGATAGGATGATACACAAGTGGTAAAGTATACGTGAACACCTTTACCCTGACATGCATACATAGATGCATTTAAAATTTTTGCATTATATACTAAACCAAAGCACACCAACCTATGGCAATAGACAAGGCGGACCCATGGTGTTATGTGGTTTCTCAACTATTCTTCATGGGAATAAAGCCTTATACTATAAAAGTTTTATAGAAATTCTAAGACAAAAAATTTTAGAAATTTAACGTTAGCTAAAAATGAAATTTAGAGTTTATGGTGTCTTTAAAATTAAAACTGTATTAGTTAGGTGGATCTGACATGAATCATTCTACTAAACTCTAATTTAAGATCTTAACCAAAATCATTGATTCCAATATTAAAAGTAGCTTCCTTACCTGTATGTATTAGACCTAGAAATATGGTTTTAAAATTGTATGCATAGGTGGTTAGTTGGCAGTCCATTCTAAGGGAACATAAGTCTAGATGCACTCGCACCCCTTAAACTTCCTTCCAGGAGGATTATCCCGACCTTCAAATAAGTATTATAAACTTAAAATTTTTTTTTAAATGATTGATTGAAACAAAAACTGTTAAATTTTAAATTTAAAATAAGTCTAATCTCCACTTTAATCAAAAATTTCCTCTTCATAGATGTAATTAACTATAGAGGCTTGCCTCTATAGGGGCCCAAGAATCTTGTTTAATATAAACTCTATTTTAGTTTGTTAGAGCAAGGAAAAAATCTTTTGGATGTAGATTAAAGCATATCCTTGATTAATTTTATTTTCAAAATAATAGGTGAATGTAAATTTTATCTTTCAGGGATGAATTTGACATTCATTATGTTGAGTTTAATTATGAAAATAAATTTTATTTCTCTTTTCAAGTTGATGGTAAAACATTCGTCAATCTTTTGAGCCGGTATAATGTTTATCTATGGAAATTTGACTAAATAAATATAAAGCAAATAATGTGGTAGAATTATTTATCTACATCCACTTCTAAACTTCTCTTAGAAATTTTATGGATTAGGATTATGCCTTATGTTTCCATGAATTGGCATTATTCTCAATTCAGTACCAAATTTATTTTACCACATCTTTTTAAAACTAGAGAATTTTACAAATAAGAATCAAAAGTGATACAAAAAATTAAGAAATCATACATGAATATCTCAATCTGGTACTCAATTAAATTTGGAAAATTAAGATATTAGACACCTCTAAAAGTAGCAGGAACATTACACAAATCAAAAGATATGTTCCTAAAAGCAAATATTCCATATGAGCTAGTAAATCTAATCTTATCGTATTCTTCTGGTACTATAAAAATCTAGTGGTATTTTGAATAACAATCTAGAAAGTAATAAAAAGGATGATATGCTAACCTATCTAACATCTGCTTGATAAAACATAGGGGAAAATGGTCCTTCATAGTTACTTTATTTAGCTTCCTATAGTCTATACAAATTCTCCATCTGATAACTATCCTAGTACGTATCAATTTGTTTCTCTTATTGGGTACTATACTTAAGCATCCTTTCTTGGGAATATCATATATAGGAAAAACCCATGCACTATCTAAACTAGGGTAAATGATTCCTATCTCTAACCACTTAGGTATCTCCTTTTTCACTACCTCTTTCATAATAGGGTTAAGTCTCCTTTAGATATCATCTCTTGGGAAAGAATTTTCCACCATCAGAATCTTATGCATACACAAGGATATACTTATTCCCTTCAAATTTACTATGGTCTAACTAAAATATCTCTTATACTCTCTAAGAACCCTAATCAACTTACCCTCTTGGTTATCTCCCAATTTAGTAGATATGATAACATGTAATGCTGTCTCTTCACCTAAAAAGGCATACCTCTAAAGAGAAGGTTGGACTTTTTAACTCCAAAATGGGTGCAGCAATAACAGAACATTTTGAAAGTCTACTTGAAAGTGCTAATGGCACACCAAGAGGGGGGTGAATTAGTATTTTAAGATCATTTTATGGTAATTTCAAAAAGTCTTTTGCTTTTAAAACCAAAACAAGATCAAAATATAATATGCAAAAGCATGTGAGAAAATAAAGTATTCAAATTAAACTCAAAAGCAAATATGATTTTTTTTTTTGCATTTTTTTAACTTTTTTAAAAATAAATATTTTTATTTTCTTTTTATTTTTCATTTTAAACCAAAAACTTCAACCAAAGATTCACCCAAAATTATTTCATAAAGATAATCAACAAATAAACCATAGTGTAGTAATTTAAATTGCAAGAAAAGTAAACTATAAGAAAAGTAAGAATACATAAATTATATTATAGCTATTCAATCAAATCAACCTATGTCTACTCATTCAAAGATCCTCCTCTTTGGGTATTGTATTAAACTCGACTCTCCTTCAACACACAGCTAGGTAGAGAAGCCCTTTTCCCTTGACCAGGTGGAGAATAACCTTTACAAACTCTTCATACCACCAAGATTCTCCCTCCTCGTGTCTCCTCAGCCTAACAGAGATGCAATACCTTCATTTCACCTTGTCACCCAGACGAAGATGCTGATCCCTCCTGTCGCCTCCATGACTAGTGGAGATGCCATCCCTCCTTTAGCTCCTCACTCTAATGGAGATACCCATCCATCCTTTCTCTTTTCGGCCTGGTGGAGATGCTAATCCCTAGGCTCTTTGGCTAGCAAGTGTCTCTTTAAGGACTCTCCTTCCTAGAGTTATCCTCCAAGAGCTCCATAAAATACAATCAGGGAACCCCAATTATAGGGTAGTTGGAGCAACTATGTGACCCCTCTCACACCCCTTCACTCCCTCAAGGTACTCTCCCTCTTTTAACCTCTTCTCTTCTCTCTCCTTTGTATTATCGACTCTTTCCAAGTCTCTCATAGAAAAATGATGTCTCTAAAACTCTTTAAAAACTCTTTCTCTCATATTATATCAAGAGCTTGTAAATGGGGCTCTCATAAAACCCTAATTTTCAAATCTAAAACTTTTAATCATACAATACAATATGCATATTGTATAATTCAATTAGTTGAATAAAATAATATAACTTCCTAGATGAACCAAGTTCATCTAGAAGAGCTCTCTATTCATCATCCAATATGATCAATGATCATACAATATTATCATTAATAAAGATTAGATCTGATTCAATTTATTAATCCTTAGGATTAAATTATGCAATTTTAGTTAATTATCAACATAATCGTATAGTATAATTAGTTCAAGTTTTAAAATTTAAATTTATCTAATTTAACTAACTAGGTTTCCATGGTAAGGTTTCTTAAAATAGCTAATTGTCATATATGATGTGGTTATCATAGAGTATAATTAATTATAAATTAATTTCAATTTTATTTTAATTAAACATTTGAATTAATTTCTATTTGAACTGATCATAGAGAACAATTAGAATAAAAATTCAAATATTTAATTTTACACCCCCTTGTATGTGTGTGTGTATCGTTGCTAAGCCAATATACATCTAATATAGAAAATGACTCAAAAAATAAAAAGTATAGACACTTTTGAACACAGATTGGCTTATACATTATCTTTGGCCTTATTTCTTCAGTATTGATTGGTGTATGTTGTACCTGAAATATTAGTGACCCATAAAAATATGTAACATATAATACACGAATAAGTAAATAAACATCTACTAATGTTTATAATCATCAAAATACAGGATCAGACTCCCGGATTGCAATAATCTCTCTCTTTTATCATGGCAAACATTGTTGGTTAGAATCATAATTTTATAAATTTGATTTTTATTTCCTGCTAAGTTTTTCCCCTCACTAACTTATTTTTAAAATGGGGAGAACACATATTATTTGTATTTAATTTTTAAATCATAATTTTTATTTATTTATTTATTATTATTATTATTAAACATATTTTTAAAATGAAATATAACACACATATTGAAGAGAAATAGTACACTAATTGAAAAATAAGCACAGCCAATACTATTCATACTCTCCTTTTTCATATCACAAAAAGAGGAATACAATAATAATGTAAATGGAAGGCCAAAATCAGAGTATAGAATAAGCTACAAGATGACACAATTTACTCATCAAATGGACCCTAATTGGGTGGTGGTCATGGGGTTGAAAGTAATGGTACAGGGAGGAAAACCAATCTATGAACCATGCATGGTCTGCCTTATGCTACAGCTATAATTGCTCCCATCATATAATAGAATCCTGAATATGAGTCTGCAATATAGCTCTAACTAATTGAATTGCTCAATCAATGAATCAGGTGGTGGTGGTGGCTAGAAGGTAGAAACTGGTACTGTGTGTGTTGGTGCTCTATATACTAGTGTTCCCCCTTCCTCATTTGAATCATGCTAAAATATGTGCTCCATAACATCTGTCACTATAGATAAGATGAAAAGAACTATCTATGTAGAAGATAGGGAAGTGATCGACTAGTATAAGAAACATCAAGTTGTATTTGGTGTTGCAATCCAAGATCCCAAGCTTGTGATTTTGATGATAACAAATATTATTGATTAAGATTTTATTTCTCCTAGCATATACATTGGATATTATTTTTGTCTATGCATGCTAACTTTTCAGGTACATCAAACACTACTCAAGATTACTCAAGACTCAAGTTTAGGTAGAATAGGATGTCATTCAAAAGAGTCTGTAATTTTAACTTTCTTCTATTTTTTATTTCTTGAGTTTGACCATGTAAGGGTGTATGCAAAATTGACGATCGTGCATACACACACACAGGAGAGTGAGGAAAATTTAATATTGGATTTTTTTGAATAAATCACACCATACGATTACGATTATATTATATGATATGTTATATAAAAAAGAGGGTTAACAGCTAATTAAATCATTAATACTAATAAACGATTATACTGTACAATTTATTTTGATCTATAAACCCTTGCCGCCAGATAAATTAAGTAAGAATTTTTAAAATTAAATTTTAAACTAGTTGTACTATATGATCCGAATCATACTATATGATTTTTAAAATCTTACTTAAATTATCTCCCATTATTAGTCAATTAAATCAAGGTTTAAGAAATATAGCTAACCATACTGTACGATCAAGATCATACCATATAATTGACAGAGATGAAATCTAGTTTCCCATAGGTCATACCGGATGAAAATGTTTAATTTTGAACTAATCTTATAGTATGTTATCTATATCGTACTGTACCAACTATTGCTATTACACTAATTGTACTGTCTGATGTGAATCATATTAAACGATCGATAGAGATGATTTCTAATCATCCCTGTAATTGTCCTATACGAATAGAGAGGAATTAAACTAATCATCCCTACAAACTTACGATCATATTTTGATTGAAATATTTTTGCCTCAAAATAAAAAATATTTTAAACTTTAATTTTGCTTCCACATGTGTTAAATTACACAGTTAGATTTATTTTGAAAATTTTTATATAGCATAAAATGAAAAGAAAGTTTTGTTGAAGTATTTTTTAAAAGTACAAATTCACCCCTCACCCCTCTTGGTGCGCCTATGAATAGTTCGTTGATGTCTTATATTCTCCCCAAACATTCAAGTTATATCAGAGAGGTTCTTGGAATTCATAATTTTAAAATCCCCAAGTAAAGATCTAATGGCTTAATTTGAAAATAGTTATACTGTGGAGGGTTATTCAATAACTTGTCCACCACTATTTGAAAACATTCCCTTTGATTTTTGAAAATTTTGCATGTTTACAATTCTACAATTCATTGACTATAGAATTTGGCATGTTATTCAAACTACTTATTCACTTTTATCTCTAGTAGTTAATGGAGTCAAAATGTATATTCCCTTTTTTGAATGGAGTCATGAGGATAGAGAGCTTGCTCAATGAAATGCTAAATATTTAAATTATTTTTTGTGCTTTGAAATTTGAGGACTATATAAGAGTATATACCTGTAGTATAGGAAAAGGAATATGGGATAGACTATGCATCATATAAGAGGGAGCTAGTGAAGTCAAACAATCTATGTTAAACATTCTACTACATGACTATAAACTTTTTCGCACGAAATCTAGTGAGACTATATCTGAAATATGCACTAGATTTACACAGAAAGTGATATCCCTAAAGGCATTAGGTAGAGAACTTTCTAATTCTAAAAAAATTAATAAGATTTTATGTTTCTTATCTAGTTCTTATGATACTAAAGTCACTATGATATCATAATCAAAGGATTTCAATGTATAATCGATTGACAACTTGCTTGGCTCACTCATTGCCTACGAGAAAGGTGTGAGCCAAAGAATAGTTGATGTAGGTGGTAAGAAAAAGGAGAAGAATTTGTCCTTGAAATCCAATGACTTGGATAGTGATAATTTTGTTCTAGAAGAGGATGACGACATTGCGTTGATGACCCACCAGTTCCAAACTTTTCTAAAAAGGAAGCAAAAGCATCATCAACAACAATGGAACAAAGTTAAAAGTAATAAAAATTTTAAAGCATCATCTGACACGATATGTTTTGAATGCAGGAAACCAAGACATCTCCGAATAGACTTCCCCAACCTAAAAACTCACCCAATCAAGGAGAGTGGTGAAGAGAAAGAAAAATTTAAAAAGGGAAAGTAATGGACATAGAAGGCTTTTTGGGCTAACTTCGCTTTAGAATCATCTGAATAAGAAGCAGAGGAGGAGGCAACAAACTTGTATCTCATGGCTAATGATAATCTTGATCAGTCTGATCTAGATGAGGTATATTAGCTATCTTAAGATGAATTATTTATTATTTCAAAAAAATTCATGATTTATATAAAAAGCTAAAAAGGATGTATGCTAGTTTAAACATTGATTTTACTACCTTGTAATAAGCACATAATTATTTGATAGTTGAATATTCTGATTTAGATAGCAATCATATATCTTTACATGATGAGTTTGATGCATTAAACAAGTAGCATATTGATCTATCTACTACATATGACTCCTTAAAAGCAAAGCATATTAAATTAGAAGACTCATTCAAATACTTAAAGGCATGTGTATCTGAACTAGATGGTAGTGAGCATGCATTAAAATTAGAGGTGGCTAGCCTTGAAAATGCAAATCAATTTTTAAAAGCAAAAATTCATGACTTACAACAAAATAGAACACCACCTACTTTAACAAAATGTTACAACCCCACATCAGTGCATGTATCATATAACCCAAGGAAGAGACACATTCCCCAGCAAAAACTAGTAAATCCATTCTCAGGGGTTAGGTGTCATTCTTGTGGCATGCTAGGTCAAATATCCCACACTTATACTATCCACTATAGGACACATCTAGTGTGAAGGCCAAAATCACGTGTATCATAGCATAGCATATATATAACGCATTCATCAAAGCATAAGGAGGAACCCAAACTCACTTGTGTTCCCAAATCTAATGTCTGGTTGACTTTATAGGAGTGCTCTCACAAAAGACCTGGTGAGAGTATGCAGTACCTGGACAGTGGATGCTCAAGGCACATGATAGGAGATTTTAAGCAGTTCATCACAGTGGAAGCCAGGTCAGTGGCAAGGTCACACTAGGAGACAACACCACTAGAAAAGTGGTAGGCTCATATATAATTAGCAACTCAAAAAAATTTATAATTAAAAATATCTTACTTATAGATGGATTAAATTATAATTTACTTAGCATTAGTCAGTTATGTGACAAACGGTTTGACATTAAATTTTTATCTACAAAATACATGATTAGCATTAGTTTTAGAAGGGAAAAGAGTGAATAATACTTATATGCTTGATTTAAATTGCATTGAGTAGTTTAATTCCCTATGTGTGAAAACCACCATTGATGAATCCTGGCTATGGCATAAGAGTCTATGTCATGCAAGTATGAAACCCCTTAGGAATATTATTCAGAAAAACCTAGTTAGAGGCGTACCCAAGTTAGATTTCATTAAGGACCACCTATGTGATGCCTACCAACTAGAATGACCATTATACACTCTTCAGACCACAAAGAATCTCACTCCTCTCTCCTCCTTGGTCATCCGATCGGGATGTACTACTACTATATATGCATGTGTGATATTCTCAACTATGTAAGTGCATGTATTGATGTAATAAAGTATATGAGAAGAGTGTCAATCCCATGAGAATAAAAGTGTGTTATAACTATCTTTAGTACTACTTACTCAAGCCACAAAATTTATCCTACACAATAAAATAAATGTGAGGTGCTATTATTACTAAAAAATGCAGAATAATTTGAAGATAATTAGAAATGAAGATATTTTAGAACAATGATAGTGAATGAACCTATGTTTTTCTAAGCAGACTCATCTACAATAGTTATGAATCAGAGCATATGTAGCCTCAAATCTTTGTGAAGCTTGTAAGGTTGTAAAGAATGGTTTTCACCTCTCTACGGTGATTCTATCTCCATAGACCCTAGAATCTTATTCATGCTATATCTAAACATACATGTTTTCTATCTCAATCCTTCTAATTATTCCAATATTCCTCACTCAAGGTAATGTATCATACTAAATTTTAACTTCATACATTGTCATTATATGAATTAATTTAACCACAAGAGTAATTGAGAACAATGATTCACATTTACATACACGAGTATGCATTTGAAAAAATAAAGATTATTCACATCAACAAGCCAAAATAAGGAAATTATTTAGCCACATAATTAATTTGGAATAAAATATCTTTCATTACTTTCTTTCAAGAAGACATACAAAAAGGAAAATGAAGAAAATATCAACCCAATTTGAGAATCCCACATATATCATGTAAATAGACTCTTTATATAGTGATTCCCTCCTCACATGTTCGCTGTCCACTCTCTTTTACTCTTAAGTGGTGTTTGGCCCACTACACAGATGACCACCTACTTCACTAAATGTTTCTCCACACTCTTTTTCATGCCCTTCCTCAAAAGAATTGAAAATTATTTATATTTACTCATATAAAATGACTCAAGCACTACGGCACTTGATAGGGTGATGTCGAGGTGTTATAATGATGAACCAGTGTCTCAGTACTACTGACTTGGATCTATTATAATGATGGGCTAAACCGATGCAATATTTTCCTAATAAACTACTCTTAATGGCCCCACCATAGTGTTGCAAAAGATTGCCACTGTGGCACTCGGACACATCATCTGGTGTAGCAGCACTCCAGAGGTTGATGCATCAACATTAAATTATTTATAAACAAGGGTAGAGAACAGAGCATGATGACATTTTTGTTGTGGTGTTGATGTGCTAGTAGCACTGCAACGCTGATTATATTTCCACCAGGGCACAAAATTAATTGTAATTTTTCTGATCGTTAAGTGCTATGATGTTCGAATTTGGTGTTATGGCATCAAAGGTGCTGCAACATTAGTTTTAGGAGTGCTACGACACTAGTTTAAAGTTTGTAAATTTTTTACTTTTTCTTGATACATTCCTACACAACATCAACTAAAATATACAATTTTATTAAATTTTAACATAATAAAAATAAACATAATTTCCACTTAACATTGTCCCTCCTTTTTCCTTCTCAAGCTGACAGAGATGCTAATCGCTTCTTTGACCTCCAAGCTCTACGGAGATGGCATCCTTCTTTAACTCCTAGCTCCAGTGGAGATGCTGATCTCTCCTTTTTCTTCACAGCCCAATGGAGATGCTGATCCCTAGCCTCCTCTGCTAGCGAGAGTTTTTAGCTTCAAAGACTCTCCTTCCTAGAACCCTCCTCCAAGAGCTCCACAAAAATACAATTGTAGGACCCAAAGTGCAAGCTTGTTGGTGCAACTGTGTGACCCCTATCACACCCCTTAACTTCCTCAAGGCACTCTCCCTCTCTCAACCTCACCTCCTCTCTCTCCTTCATGTTGTGGACTCTCTCCAGGATCTCTCATAGAAGAAAGATGTCTCTAAACTCTCAAAGTTCTTCTCTAAAGACATAATAAGAGTATACAAAGAGGGCTCTCAAAACCCTAATTTTCAATTTTAATCCTTCTAATTATATAGTATGATACATATATCTATAGTATGATATGCATATCATATAGTATGATTAGTTGAATCGAATAACAAATCATCTAGGATGAACTAAGTTTTTCCAAAAGACCACTTCGTTAATTATCTAATATAATCGATCATTATACAATATGATCATTACAAGAAGATTAGATCTAATTTGATTTATTAATCTTCATGATTGAATAAGGTAATTTTAATTAATTATCATGCAGTATGAATAAGTGTATGGTATGATTAGTTCAAATTTCAAAATTCAAATTTGCTTAATTTAGGTAACCAACACTCGATGGCGAGGTTTCTTAAAATAGCTTATCATTCTGTACGATGTGGTGGTCATACAATACAATTAGTTATAAATTAATTTTAATTTTATTTTAAATAAATATTTGAATTAATTTGTACTTGAACTAATCATACACTATGATATGGATCGTATAGTATGATTAGAAGAAAATTTTTAAATATTCAATTTTACTCCCCTTTGTGTGTGAACGTGGTTGCTAAGCCAACATACACCTAATATAAAAAATGACTCAAAAAATAAAAAGTACAAACTCTATAAAATATCAACTTATATACCAATGCTACATTATCTTTGAGCCTTGTTTCTTCAACACTGCTTGGTGTATACAGTACCTGAAAAGGTTAGTGACACACAAGAAAAATATGTTATATATAATATAGGAATAATAAAATAAACCTCCAGTAATATTTATAATCATCAAAACATAAGGTCGGGCTCACTCCCGAATTGCAACACTACCTAGGGATGAAATATCAAGTATTTCAAACCTATTCCTAAAAATTATAGGGGATTCATAAATCATTTGGAGAGAATCTCTACCTCGTTCTCCATTTTCATCCTCACACAAAGGAGTATCCAAACAACTACCTAATAATAAATCCTTACTAAAGAACTATCTGATAATAAAACCTTAACACATTCTTTCACACAATCAATAACTAAGTCTACTTTATGACAATCCTCATATTGGTCATTAGGAAATTTCATTAACTTTGAGCATTAAAGGTCACTTTATGGTCTTATGCTCTCATTATCACTTCACCCTTTTAAACACCTATCATAGCCCTATTAGTAGTTAGGAAAGGTGCACCTAGATAATAGAAATCTCCTTATCTTTTTCCATATCTAAGATAATAAAATCCACAAGAAAGTTAAACTTATTTATCTTAACTAGCTCATCCTCTATTAACACCTTAGGATAGATAAATGAATAGTCTGCTAATTAAAAGGGAATAGTGATTGACTGGACTTCTCCTAGATTGAGTCTATTGAATATGGACAAGGGCATTAAATTGATGCTAGCTCCTAAATCATATAGTGCTCTATCATAAAATTTATCCCTTATAACCATAGGAACTATTGAGGTCTTTAAGCTTTTAAGAAAATTTCTTTTTACAAAATTGTACTACATTCCTCAATCAAAGCTATGGTCTCAAAATATCCTAATCTTCTCCTTACTAAGGATGACTTTCATGAACTTAGCATGGGTAAGCAATTGTTCTAAGGCTTCTACAAATGGAATATTAATAGTCAAATTTTTAATGATTTCCAAAAATCTTGAGAACTGTTTATCCAAATTCTATTTTAACAATCTTTATAGAAATGGTGGTGGTGGTGGTGGTGGTGGTGGGGGTGGCCTCTCAATGACCTCTATAATAGGTTAACTTTTTTGTAATTGGGTTGAGGTGGTTCCTTAGGTTGGGGGACCTCTACTGATCTTCTACATATGAATATACCTCAGATTGATCCTTATTTTTAGTCATAATTTCTAGCTCTTTCCCTCTTCTCAATTGAATAACTTTGCATTGTTCTATACTTTTTTATCTTTAGAATTTATCTCAGTATTATTATGTAAAATCCCTTGGGGTCTCTTAGTTAAAGATCCAACTAGCTGTCCTAATTGATTTTCAATATTTTTAATGGCAGCTGCTTGACTTTGTAATTGTGTACCCATTTCTCAAACTAATTCTTCTAGAAAAGGCTTCTTATCCTTAGATTTGGTATTTGAATTAAGTCCATGAGGATAATTAGGCATTCAGTTAGAAAAATTTTTAAGAGGGTGGTTCTAGTTTCCTACTTGAATTGGCAGATTGGAGTTCCAATTAGTGTTATTATTTTGATTATTATTCTAATAAAAATTTAGATTATTTCACTAGCTAGGATTATAGATATTGGTGTAGGAATTATTATTTGTGTTATTAATTACATTAATTGATTCTTTACGAGAGATATTAGGATTACTAGTGGTTCCACAAATATTTTCTTCTAAGATTGTAGGTGAATTCTGAGATGAATTGATTTCAAGTTTGTCTAATTATTTAGAAATGGTAGCTACTTGAGTAGTTAATATTGATAAGGAATCAAATTCATAAATGCTAGCCACTTTTCTAGGATTGATTCTTTCGAACAACCATTAGAAATTGTTGGTAGCCATCTCCTCAACCAAAACACAACCCTCGTTAAAGGGCTTTGACATTACAGAACCACCAGCAACAACATCAATAATTAATCTAAGGGAATCTATAAGGCCTTTATAAAAAGTTTCAATTATTAACCAATCAGGAAGGGCATGATGAGGACATTTTTGATGAAGTTCCTTAAGCCATTCCCACAATTCATAGATAGATTCACCATTTAACTGGGTAAAAGTAGTGATGTTATTTCTAAGTTAGGTAGTTTTTTATGGTGCAAAATACTTACCCAAGATTTTATGTGCAAGATCATTCCAAGTTATGATTGAGCATGAGTGTAATGAATTTAACCACATTTTATTAACCCTAAGTGAAAATCAAAATAACCTAAGTCTAGCAACAACATCTCCAATTCCATTATATTTAAAGGCTACACAATTTTTAATGAAATTAGCTATGTATAAACCATAGTTGTTCCCCAAATTGAGAGTTTTAAACTATTTGGATTATGGCATATTTTATTCAAAATTATTGGCTTCAATGCTAGGTCTATTTATACTTTGATGAATACCTTCAACCATAGGATTAACATATTTCCTAAGCCATCTTGGTTGCTCATTTTCATGAAATTGTTTAACCATGTTGATATCTTTGTCAATTTTATGAATTTTTCTAATTTTTCTTAAAGTCCTTTTAATTTTAATGTCAAATAATAATTTTACTAGTTGTTTAATACTACACTTACAATAATAAGCAATATAATAGAAAATGTAAAATATTGAGTAGTAATAGCCACACAAATATCAAAGCAAGTAAAAAATTTAAAAGAAAATTGAGTAAATTACCAATTGGTTTAATAATATAAAATACAAAGCATGATCATAGTTTATCTAATTGTGTTCCTTGATAATGGCCCAAAAAACTTGATAGGACACTACTACATCTACTATTTAGCTTATATAAATGAAGTGTTTCATACTTTAGCTTACACATGCTACTCAATTTTTTAATGAAAGTTTAACTTTTCTATGATGTAAGTCCTATTTTATACAAGTGCATATATCGTATCAAGTAATATAATGATAAACAGAGTGTCAATCTCACGAGAACAAACTAGAGATACTCTATATTCACTTTACTACTACTTACTAAACTGCTAAATTTATATAACTGAATGATTTAAAAGGGTTTACTACTTTTGAAAATTCTGAACCTATGATTTTTTAGAAGAACATGATTGCTTTAAGAGAAATTTACTACCTATTATTGTTGTTGAAAGCAATAGTGCTCCTCGTCTCTATTGAGCTTGTTGGAGTATTAGTTAGGATCCTACCTAATTATAGTTCTTTTATCTCGTTAAGACCCAATTACCCTGACCACTATATGTTTATGTTAATGAGGAGGGTTGGGGAACTGGTAGGGTAAACCAGCCCTCCGACCCTCCCTATTAGTGTCGGCATCACTCCATATATAACAACATAAGCTACACTTTCCCCAAGACAACCCACACACTCACATAAAATGACTCAACAATGTGTCAAACTCCTCTCAATAAGTCTATAACTACTATTTATAGATTTACAAATTAATTGAACAAGCGTTGTGGAGATGTCTTAGTGGCACTACAGTGCTGCAAAATTGGCATGTTAGTTCACCAATTTTCACTTTAGTTCACCAGTTCAACGGACTCTCTCCATGGTGTTAGGCAATTTGACTTTGCAGTGCTAACTAGATCTCACTTCAGTGCTATGCTCTTTAATGGAATTTTGATAAGGTCTCTACTGTGCCGCTGTGGTGCTGCATTTTTGGCAATGTAGTGCTGGTTTAATTTTCATGAATTTTTCTATTTCTTGCACAAAACACTAGGATTAAAAATGCCAAATAACATAAGAAAGGTAATTTAGAATGAACAGTTTTGTCTTATAAAGTATCACCATTTATGGAAATAATTTATGGTTGCAATTCAAAAAAAAAGTTCTTCTTAATAGCACTATCTCCATGACTAGTTTAAAATCACTCTTTGAAATATTTTATGGGTACAATCAATAAAAACTAATTAATCTTGCTAACATTCTAGCACGTGCATTTTTTGATTCTATATTTAAATTTGTATAAGATTTGAAAGGCTTCATGATAATGTTAAAAAGTAATTATAATCAATAAATATAAAATATGCTAAATCTAGAAATAAAAATAAAACTTTAAAGAGTTCAGCATTGAGGATCCTGTGTTAATATGAATCTGTTCTGAGAGATATCCTTCCACTCAATTTGGAAAATCACATGTTAGAGCATGTGGGCCATTTGAAATTATTAGGATAATTAGGATGAATGCATATGTTTTTGAATTTATAAAAATCATGTTTATCAACCTAGTTTTTAATATGGAAGATCTTATATCATTTAAAGAAGTTAGCCAACCAAACTTCTCATGTCCTTGGTGTTCACTTTCTTTACTACTAGTGATGCCATCAATCACCAAAGAACTAATACCAAAAATGATATTAAAGGTTAGATGGTGGGGACTTAGATCACTAATATGATTAATTGGTGGATTGGAGAATCTTCTAAAATAATTATAAGAGTTAAGGTTAATTTGAAGTTAATTTGAAGGTGAAGGTAAGTAATAATTCTTGCAATCCGTTCATAATAGAATTTTTTTTTTTTGAATAGTTTTCTGACTACATATATCAAAATGAAGCAAACATGAACTTTATTTATAGCTATGGATGTCTACTTTAATTTTGGAGAGTTTGGAAAGGATAGAAAAAGGTTTAGTTAGTCAATTGTGCTCTAGAAGTAGTATAGGTTAACTGTCCAAAACTAACCAGGCTTGAGAATTTTGATGTGGATTTCTATAGATCAATTAAAATTCAAAAATTCCAGTCAGAATGGATCATGGACATTCTCTAGATAGGATCTAGGATTTTTTTGGGTTTTTGTATATATTGTTTATATTTTTTATGGTTCTTTTGTTGACTGGAGATAGCTAGTTGAACTACAATAGCAAAGAAAATATATAACTAGTGTTTAGTGGATTTCTAATTTTTTTACTAGAACAACACCAAATTAATTTAGGATTACTAAAGTATAGAATTTTTTATAATGATCTAGAGATTTTACCAAGGTTTTGAGTAGTTGAAGTTCGTCAAATGCTTTTAGGAATGGAATTGGTCCAACAATTCAAAAAACCTGCCAACACTAACTATGGGTTATTTTACTTGGATTAAGAAGGATGAAATGAAATTTAGAATTTTTTCTGAGATAAAATACTAATTGAAGAAAATAAGAAGATAAAATTTCATTTAAGATAAGTGCAATAAATTTAAAAAAAAAAATCGTACTCATTAAAGTAGGTGTTCAAGGAGATCACCCAATCTCATTGAGTATGGCGGACCACCAAGCCTCCAAGCCAGTTGGAAATTTTATCTACAACATGTAAGCCAAATCAAATCCCCCTTCATTTTAGTCTTAGACTATTTTATACAACAGAAAACTGGTGAAGAGACAAACCCCCTTCATTTTAAAATCAAAACATAGGAAGGAAAAGGGAGGAGGGAGGGGTGGCCCACATGTGCAACCACCATAACTACTCCTTACTTCATGCTTAGCCATCCACTACACTCCGTAGAACTTACTTGGACGGCTACATTACTCTCTTACCACTTCACATTACTCTCCTTTGTCATTTTACACATAAAGTCCATACAATACTAAGTCTTTACACTCATATAATCAATAAGAATAAAAATAAATTTAAAAATTAATATGAAATAATGTAAATCATTATGAATCCTTCATGATGAGATTCATATGCTCTTGCCTTAGGGCTACCTCCATGTGCTACATCATTTCTCTTGGACCCCCCAAAGAACTCTTCTCTAAAGAGTTAAAGTCCAAGTAGTCCACTGTCAAGCCTAGTGCTAGCTTCTCCAAATCCTCTTTGGTGAGCCAAATATCCTTAGTTGGTGGTTTATCTCTCAACCTCACTAGGAACTTGTAATTGTCTAGCTAGTCCTCCTCATATGTGAAGATGTGATCTACTTCAAAAAATGTATGTCATTTTGGCTGTTGCAAAGAATGGTCTGGTGTTTCTATAAAAGAACTTTCTTGTGCATTTGGAGGTTGGCTAACTCATCTATATGACATAAGACCTTCCACATTAAAAAAATGGGCTAATAAATGTCTTTTGACAATTTATTAATATACATTTGTGCCAATTTTTCGAATAATCTCAAATGGCTCACATGTCCTAGTTTGTAGTTTTTTAAATTGAATTGAAGGATATCTCTCAAGATGGATTCTTATTAAGAGATGATCCCCAATGTTGAACTCCCTAAAAGTTTTTTTTTTCTAAATTCAGCATATTTTTTATTTGTAGTTTCTATTTACTTTTTTATATTATCATGAATGCTTTGAAAATCTTGTGTAAATGTAAAATAAAAAATGCATATATGGGTATGTTAGCAATATCAATTGGTTTTCTAGTATTATACCAATGTATTTGAAACAGTGATTTTAAAGTGGTCATCGAGAGGGCTATTAAGAAGAATTGGTTTTTTTGGAATTGCAACCATAAATTATTTCTATAAATGGTGATACATTATTCATACTCAAATGAAGCAAAGGAATTTTATCCTATGGATGTGCAGGTTGTATGGCTATCATAGGTGTATAAGGTGGTGGTTGGAATAAATTATGTGGAGTTTGCCTTACACTTGTAGGTGGGTTAAAAGGCTTAAGCTTGAAACTTTTGTCCTTGAATTGAAATAGATAAGTATTCTCTCTATCAAAATGTACGACATCTTTATCAAATAACATGGGTCTTCCTAAAATGACATGGGCTACCTCCGTTTGAAATACATCACACCATATATTATCTACAAAACTAGAAAAAATGTAATAGGTACTAAATATCTATATGATGGGTAAAGTAGTGTCATTCAATGAACTCGCTATTTATGGCTCTAAATGGGATTCTGGTATAAGTTTAGCTCTTGAAAGTTAATGCGTAGATGTTGCATTCATGGCACTGCCCCCATCAATAAAAAATTTGTAGTACTTATTCCTACATTTAAAATTTATGGTAAAAATATTCCTCCTTTGGTAATCTTCTTTATCTCTCGTTGTGAATAAACACCTCATCACACCTAAAGGGTATCCTATATACTCAACTTCCTCATCAGATTGAGGAGTATCATCATGAATTTCCTCCACCTCATCTTCCACTCTCTCTTCCTCTAATTCTTCTTCAACCTCATCTAAGAATATGATATTGGCCTCACACTGATGTTGCATATGGCCTTTCTAGTGACACTTGAAGTATATTATGTCCTTAGTCTTAGATGATGATTTAGGTATACTCCTCTAAGGATGGACACTAGATGAAAAGGGTGTAGGTTTAGTAGTAGGTCTATCAATAGAATATGAGAATGATTAAATAGATAAATTTAGAACCCTAGTTCTTAATGAAGAAGTTACCTTCTTATGATTCTCCAAGAGTAAAGCATAATGAAAAGCATCTTCTTGGGTTTGAGGGTCTTGTAACTCGGCCTTATACCTGATCTCACTCTTAAGACTAATAGTGAAAATGTTGGCTAATTGACACACTTGATCTATCTGGTCCTAGAAATTTAAGCCTCAAATAAGTTCATGTACTCAACTACTTGTATATTGCCTTGCCTAAGAGTCATCAACTATTCATATAACTTATTGTCATGGTTTTTAGGATAGTACTTAGTCCTTAGCATCTCTTTTATCTATACCCAAGTAAGTTGGTGTCTCCCTAGCCTTTTCTCCTTCTCTAATCCAATAGATTTTGGCATGGTCTATAAGCTTCTTCATAGCAAATGTGGTTCTTTGATAGTCATCAATTTGACTAGTTATATGTCTCATTAATCAGAATAAGCCAGTCAAGAAATTTATTGGAATCAAGAACTCCATCATAAGTAGGGGCATCTACCTTAACCTTCTTTTGGGGTTCATTCAAGGTTTCATGACTCCTATGAGAAATTCTAAAAATGTTATCTCTTTTTTTTTTTTTTTGAAAGATTCAATTTGCAATTAGCATTAAACAAAAAAGGCTATTACAAACTACTAAAGAAAAGCATCACATTCCTTCTTTAGTAAAGAACTAAACAAAGAAGGAATGTTGGAAAAATCTAAGCTATCCCAAAGGAAAGTACTACTCAAAGCAAATGTGGCACACTAATCCGCTACACTATTACAACTTCTAGGAATTGAGTGAAATAAAACATTATTAAAACTATGTAAAAACAAAAGATCCTTATTCCAGAAGCTCTCATTATTCCAATTGGAATCCTTCATCGAGTCACGAATGAATTTGATAATATTTACATTATCCCCTTCCATAACCACACCTTTGTATTCAAAAAGCCAATCTTGAAGAATTTCTCAAATGAATAGAACCGATCGCATCTCCAATTATGCTATATCCCAATGATTCAATTGGTTACCAAAAGCCAGTAAGAATCTCCCTTTGTCATCTCGGATAACTCCTCCAATCCCTCCAAGATTAGAACTCTGCAAGGAGGCATCTACGTTGATCTTAATCCATCCTAGCAGTGGGGGATGCCAGAAATTTACAAACTCTGGATGGAGGCTAACATCCCAGTCTTCTAGTAAAGGATTAACCTGTGGTTGCATAGCTGCAAACAGAGCATTTGCTGCAGTTACAGAAACACATGACACCTTCTCTCCATGCTTCACCGCATTCCTATTCTTCCAAGAAAAGAAAACCACAGTCATATACAAACGAACCATGCCAGAATTCTTGATAGATAACCTTCTAAGTTCCATAATGCCTTCCTCCAAAGATTGAAAAACCAGAACATTAAAACCCTAATCCCTGAGTTTCATAATAATCTCCACAAGAAACTTACACCTCATGGAAATATGAGATACATTCTCAACATCATCACATCCTCTAGCACACGAGATAACCTCACCAAGCTTCCTATAGTGCAAATATTCATTCATCGGTATTGCATCTTTACTTAGCCTCCACCAAAAAGAATAAATTTTTGGCTTGAGTTCAACTTTAAAAGCCACTCCTGCATTTCAACATTATCTCCCACTAAAGCCTTTCCACCCTAGCAAGAAAAGCCATAGACGAAATAGACTTACCCGAATATTGGTGCATTAATTCAACATAATCTTCCTCCTTATTAGAGACAATAGGAACCTTCATAATCAAGGAAGTCAAGTCTTCATTGAAGCATTTTTGAATTTCTGCCATACACCACCTTCCGTTAGCATTAAGAAGAGTACTCACTTTCAAACCATGCAAAGCCACATGATCCACGAATGTAGGCCATCTATTCAATTCTCTATCCAGTATCCAGGTATCATCAAGAATGCTAACATTCTTACCATCAACTACCCTCCATCTTATAATTGGCTTAAGACAGGAAGCACCATCAAGTATAATTTGCCAAGTCGGTGAAGCTCCTCTTTTGGTTTGCCCATACCATAACTCCCTACCGTATTTAACAGTAAGATTACGATTAAGAAGAGTGGAATCATCTTGGAAAAAACTCCAAGCCAACCTAGCTCTAAAATCTCCAACCTTATTTAGGATTGATTGGATGCCTGCACCTCCTATCAGCTTCGGTTTACATAGTTCAAACCACGCCACATAGTGTAAACCATTCTTTCCATTCTCCTTATGCCAAATAAAAGTTCTACAAAACATTTCAAGCTTCATCATTACACCTTTAGGCACCAAAGAATGTGTTGCAAGGAATATCGGAAGTGATAGGATAGAAGAATAAATGAGCTGAATTCTCCCAGCTAACGAAAGACATTTGTTCCCCCAAATATTGAATTTTTCCAAAGCATGATCTAGAATTTCAATGAAATCCACTGACTTCAATCTTCTCAAAGCTATCTTCACTCCCAAATACTTAAACTCCTTGACATGTCTGAAGCCCAACCTTTTGGAAATACGTCTTCTTAATGCTATATCCACTGATTTGCCAAAATTAATAAGGGACTTTCTACGGTTAACTACCTGCCCCGTCCATCCACAATACTCCTGAACAATCTCCTTCATATTATCCACCGCTTTGATAGAAGCATTAGAGAAAAGGAGGACATCATCAACATATAATAAACATGAAATTTTCTCAGCTCGAGGCACAATCTTAACACCCAACTCCACACCTTTCTTACTAATAGAGTTAGAGAAAATATGAGAACACATAATAAATAAAAACGGGGACAACGGGCATCCCTGTCTAAAGCCGCTCTCAGCATTAATCCAGTTGGACATTCTTCCATTAACAAGGATAGAAAATGTGGCCTTTACCACACATTCGATGATCAACTTTGAAAATCTTCTAGGAAAATCGAGCCACTCCAAGGTTTTAACAAATGTAGTCCATCCCATGCTATCATACGCTTGCTCCATATCTATCTTGACTGCCATAAGTCCCTTCCTTGATGTGGAAAATATGAACTTATGAAAGATTTCTTGGGCTAACAAATAATGGTTTGACATGGATCTTTTAGGGATAAAAGCCACCTGACTTCTGAAATTATTTTAGGAAGAACCCATTTCAATCTGTTCAATAACATTCTAGCAGAAATCTTATAAACAGTTTGACACAAACTGATTGGTCTATACTGGGAAGGATTTCTAACTTTAGGGATCAAAACAATGAGAGTATCCTTCCACCTTGGATTCATACACCCCGGTTTGAAAAAACTATCTATTGCTCTCCAAAGGTCATCTTTAATAATTTCTTAGTAGAATTTAAAAAAGGAAGCAATAATACCATCAATACCAGGCGATTTGTTGCTAACCAATTACTGAACTGCTTCATAACATTCTAAAAAAGTAAATTCTGCTTCAAGCTTACCACCTTCCTCAAGACGGATTTGCTGGTCTGGACTAGGATCAGGCCAACCCGAAAGATCACAATTCCTGGCTTTCCACTTTCTTTTGAAAAACTAAAAAAAAAATTGATTCAATGCCTTGTTGATCCTCCACAAGCTGCATAGTTTCATCTTTAATCTGCTTTATTAAGTTACTATTTTTCTTGGCTGAAGCAAATCTATGAAAAAAATTTGAATTAGAATCTATCTCATCTGCCCACCTCACCTTAGCCCTTTGATTCCACCAAGTAGCAAGGCGGCACAAAGTCACATTTAAGTCATTCACCTTCCGTCTCAGCATTTTCAACTCTTCCACAGACAAACCACCCTCGGTTTCTTTTATTTGCAGAATCAAGATCTCAAATTTTAAGTTCTCTTTAAGCTCACTTAAACTCTTCAATTTGTTTCTACTCCAAAAGTGCAATGCTTTAAGCGATCTCTGCATTTTTCTGTTAAGTATTTATGCATGATCCCCAAAATCCGGCCTCTTCCAAGCTTTGAATACAACCTTCCTAGCAGTAGGAAACGTCTTCCACACATCTTCAAATCTGAAAAACTTCATTTGAGGAAAAGGGGACTCGTTAATCTTGAAAAGAATAGGGCTATGATCCGAGGCAACTCTAGCAAGATGCATAACCCGAGCATTAGGAACACATTGGATAGTTGCTGAATTTATAAAACATCTATCCAATCTTTCCAAAATTTTAGAATTTCCTTCCTTATTATTACACCATGTAAATCTTGGACCAAGAAAACCTACATCATGAAAATCATTGTTAGTAAAAAAAGCCCTCATCTCTTGAGGCCCTTGAGAGAAAACAAATTTATTTCCCCCTCTCTTATCTTCTTTAGCCAACAGACAATTAAAATCTCCACCAACAATGGAAGGAATAGAAGAAGAAGAAAATCTTTCAATTCTATCCCAAAGCTCCCTCCTCAAACACACCTCCTTATTGCCATAAACAGTAGAAACATTCAACTTACTCCCATTAGGAAGTTGAATCAACTCCACCACACATTGGGAAGAGCAATCCAAAACATTAAAGGAAACCATCCCTCTATTCCATAAAACAAGGATACCACCTGAAGTACCCACAATTGGATAATGAAAGTAGTCCCAATCTTCTCCAATGAGTTTATTGACATCCCTTCTCTCCAGAGAGGCCAACTTCAGCTCCAACAACCCAACAAAAAAAATCTCATACTCCCTCACAACTTCCCTAAGGTAGAGAGAAGCCTCCTTCTTCTTGGCTCCTCTACAATTCCAAAACAAAAACGAATCCATTTAGGTAGGCACCGGGATCTCTCCCCGCCACACTTCCCCAACTTATTATCAATCTTTCTTATTCTAGGAATAGACTCCACAGGCCCCAAAGCTTTAAGTTCCTTCAAACGTTTGATTTTCACACTTGAAGATTTTGTGGGCTTGATATTATCAGTTTGAACAATAACGTTCACCCTGAATTCTGACATTGGATTGAAGGTTTCCCAATAACTCTCTACAACAGGTATAACACCATCACCTATAGCAGTTTCCTCCCTATTAGGCATACCAACATCCGTGGAAACCCCACCATTGGATGGAGCATTCAACTCCACCTCAACCAATTCCCCTACCTCCATACTTCCACTAGTCAAATGAATATCTTCAATTGGTGCAGCTGGTTGCACATCCACACCCAGCACATCCGACTGACCAACCATCTAAATATCCTCAACATCCTCCTGCTGTAATGCTAAAATACTAAACTGATTAGAACTCAATCCAGCCCCTACACACCTGGATACACCTTCAGCTACCTTCTTTATCAAGTTCCCTCCCACTACCGGAACCTGTCTATTATTGTGTTCTTCATGATGAACCTCACCAACTTTGGCCTAGGTAGCTTTATTACTCTGAATACCTCCAGTTTTCTTATTATCTGTCTTAACCAACTTCCTATTATTAACCATAGTCTTCTTTCTATTTTTGAAATTCACATGCATCCAAGGCCCATACTCTGAATCATTAGCTACAAGAGGCTCAGCTGCCTTGATGCTGTCCCGATTATCCTCCACATGATTAGAGTTCTCAATACTGCTTTGCTTGCTAGGCTTGTCCGAGCACACATCTGATGTATGGCCAATCTTACCACACATGAAACAAAAGGAATAAACTTTTTTCATATTCCACTTTCTGAAAGAATTTACCATTTAATCCTTCTATCCAAACACCATTAGGTAACTTAGAATCCAAGTTAACCCGAACACAGATCCTCGTGAATTCCCTTCTCCCCCATCTAAACATATTACCATCAAGAAGCATTGGATAACCTACTCTTGAAGCAATTCTTGCAATATTTGTTTCATCCCAACAAAAAAGTGGCAACAACGGCAATCGGATCCAAATAGGAGAAGACAAACCTTTTAATGATTTCTGAGAAAATTCAGGTTTCCATTTATCCATTCCCACAATGTGACCACCTACATCCACGGACCCCCACTCAAGACTTCTTCCAAAGCCTCATTAGAGTGAAAAGAACACAAAATCCAATCTAGTCCAAGGGAAGTTAAGTGGAATTCACCAAATTTATTCCATTGTCGCCTCAATTCAATGCAACATAAAGAATAAGGTATATTCTTCCCAAACACCTTCACAACCAGAGACATTATAAGAACCTCCATATTCTTATCCACTTTACTCCCATCAAGCTTCACAGTGTCCTCCATATTCTGGAAATTAAGATCAACATCATTGACCTTGATATGTTGCGTCTTCTTCCACGCATTATCCAACTGGCTTTTTATCCCAGTTTCCAAACCAGCTGAAGTTACCTTCTTCCTTCCTTCCTCAACTAGAATTCCACCAACTGCATCATTCACTAGAAGATCACAATAGTTCTTTAGGTCTTTCTCCGGGACGATTGGTGGATTGAGATTTACCAAATGAAATCCACTATCCAAAATACAACCATCCATCGACACAGAACCATCAAACAAGTTTACATTAGCAGGCGAGTCTATGTGATCGCAGGCAAGTAGCTTGTCTTCAGAATCATGAAAATCCTTATTACCCTTATTCAAGAAATTCACATTTATCCCTGACCTGAGGCCAGAGATTGCATCTGAATATCCGAATTTGTTAACATAAATTTTCATGTCTGAAGAAGAAGCTTCGCAATTGTTAGATTTCAAAGGCAATTCCACAGTAGACGTGAAATGCCGAGGAGTACTACACGCAGACAAAATCACAATACCTTTACCCTTACCTTCCACAAAATCAACCTTCTTCAGATGAGAATCACAAACCTCCTTAAAAATCAAAGGACACGCAGACATCCTCATGCGCGATTCATTAGCATCCAACCCCAGACTCACACGGCAACAATGCCCATCTTCTCTAACTCAATCATTTATTCCAGGAGGTTGGCAGCCAGTAGTTGGTGCCGCTGATGATGACCGACGGTTATCCTCCGCCATCGCCTAACGTGGCGACGAAAGTGGAAGAAAACCGGGAAAAGGGGAAAATTTGAAAAAAGCGGGGAGTTTCTCTCTCTACCGCTGACGATTTGTGAGCTTCCTATTGTATATAGGTGGTATGTGCTCCCTTGGATTTTCCATGTAGTATTCTCCTATTGTTTTAATGTCTATAGGGTTTGGTGTTAATGGAGAAGTTGAACTAAGGCAGTGAGGTTGACTATGAGCTCTTGAAAATTTTCAAACATTTTAATATTCTGCAAGTGTAATTCTTTTGTCGTGCTATTAGTGTTATCTAGCTGATCTTGTCTAGCAGAATATGGTGGCATGATGAAAGAATGAAAGCTAAATATAAAATATGACTTTTGTTATATTTCAAATATGAAATGCTGGAGAATTTTAGTCCTTAGGGATTCTAGCAACTTTCAATCCTCTCCTAAAGTGGTCATTAAGGCACGCTCATGCATCATATACATAAACTACAAACTCAAAACCTCTTGGTTAGTAGCCAATATCCCCCACCAATAGACCAAGATGAGCTACATTCCCCAATTATTCAAAACATTTATTGCTTCCTTAAAGTGGTTCGTTCCTCCTAACTTGAATGGTCCCAAAAGTCCTCCGGCCTTTAGTTGTATGCCAACACGTTTGTCTCGACATCATTTTGTTATTGTTTCATGGCCTGTTAACTACTTTTCTGAAGTAGTTTTATCCACTAGTTACTAGTTTCCAAATGACTGATTTTTCTATTTTCACCGGCGGGGCTTTCTGTGTTGTTTAACTTTACTCAAATCTTTAATACTTCCATTAAATTTCAAAGGTCTGCTGGGCATAATTTTCTTAGTTTAGGATCAATTACTGCATGAACTTTGGATTGTGAAGGGCATGAATTCATGTGGATTTTTTAATTTTTTAACACAATCAAGCGTTGTAAAACTTGGAATAAACTCATTCAAACTCCATAAGACAAACACAGGAGAGAAAAGTATTTGACGGCTAAACATTTTGTATTCTTGTATGTCTTTGGACAAGAGGAAGTTTCTATATGAGCATTTGTGGATTCATGTGACTCTTGCCAAACCACCTAAGCTCTGTGTCTTATTTTTAATGTTTTTCTTGCAAGTTTATTTTACATTCCTTAGTCGGTCTTATTTATTATTAACTGGGCGTGAATTTTTTCCTCAGTCGGTCTCATTTAGAGCCACACAATCTTGCTTTGGTGAAAGACGTGAAATATTCATTCAAAGACTCAACAAATGTACAATTGAGCTGGATTAAATCGGGTAAGCTCGTCATCTTACCCCTCCCAAATATGATCTAGTCAGGTACGCCATAATTGAAACCCATATGCAGCAAGTCAGTGGCTGTAGACCATTTATTAAAAATAGAAGGTTTGTTACAATCACGTGCACGGGTGAGAACGCCGTTCCAGAATAAAAACATTCACTTGCAAAAGAAACGTGTAAACTTCTTGGCGTGGGGGACTTGTTGGGCAATGCAATTCGGAACTTAGCCTGAACAATATAATATTTCACAGTGATAATAAACTGTCTGTTTCATTTTTGCATTTTATTACCGCAGATAAATGCCGCTCGTATGATGGCTGGCAACTACATATATTTTTGGCATTTCAAATCAGCTCGGTATTCATACATTCAGCTCTATTTCAGGAGGCAATGGTTCAAAAGCTGTCTCAACTTCATTTATGTTGACATCTTCTAATCTCGCGGGATTCCACTTTGGATTCTGAAAAAAAAAAGGATATTTATTCAGAAGAACATCAACAAGAAATCATGTTGCACTACCATATCAATCATACTGAGAAAAAATATTAACATGGTGTATAAAATCTCAACCCTAAATAAGCGAAAAACTTTCTGAACAGCAACGTCATTGGAGAGGAAAGAAATCTAATCCGAAGGAAAGAAAAGATGACCCATAAAGAACGCAAGCGTAGGGCAGCTCCAATTATTAGATTATGCTTGAACGTTTACTATTTCAAGTAAATTCAAGTGATGCAATTATCATCTTCATTAGACTTATCCCAACCTAAAATCACATGCTTAAGAAATTTTTCAAAATCTTCTGGATGCAGCCTTAAAGAGCAAGGGTCCATTTGTGGAATCATTTTCACAGCAAAAAACTGTCATATTTCTTTTCATGTATAACCTTCTTGCAATTATTTAGAATTTTTTATGATAAGAAAGCTATCATACAATTTTTTTAAAAGAAAAAAAAAATGTTTATAATTCAATACCAGCAATCAAGAGAATATGCTTTCCTCTTGATAGGTATAAGTAATTTGCACGCATCAAAATATTACTATAGTCCTATAGGTTAAAATTAATGACATTCAAATACATGTCTTCATTTTTGTAAACCACACAACACTCCCTCCCCACCCCCTACTCCCTCTCTCTCCTACTTTTAACTGAAGTCTATAATTGTCAAAAACATAAAAATTTTTCTGTTATAATGACCATTTTGCAAATTTAAATTTGACCTTTAAATTCTAAATTTTGTTGATGCAAGGCATCCTAATGGTCACGAAAGTATAGAAATCATGGTACCTAAGAAATATGTAGTTGTATGTTTATTTTCTTTTGTATTTCGAGCACAGTGAGATAAAAACTTATTGTTGTTGCTTTAGTATTTAAAGAACCCTTCTGCTGTCGGGTAATTTATATCATGTTGTATGTTGGGCCTTTATGTTGTTGGATCATTTATCGTATTTAGGTGTTGTGTTATAGGCCTTCTATGATCTACTGTAATGTTATGTATGGAGTCATGCATATGTATTGACATAAGCATTGAGCTAGTCTGACAATTTCCTTATATTAGCCTAGCCCATTTTGACCACTTTTAACCACCTTTCGACCACCACGACCACACATATTGATTTCAGCACCATTTAAATTGTCAAATCACTATTTTATTTCCCATCTCATAATACCAAACACAGTTGGCCCCTACTTCCCTCCCTCTTGAATTCAAATCACAATAATAAAGCATTGGAAATTGACTAAAAGATTATATTTACATACGAATATTCTTGAATCCTTCGTAAAATCACATGAACTCTTCAACTCACAATATATATATATATATATATATATATATATATATATATATATATATATATATATAATTTAATAACTAAATCTATTTAATGTTATTGTTATTTGAAATAATAATATAATTCATACAAGTACACTACTCATAGCAATTGAATATCTAAGTCAATTTAATGTTACCATTTTTCGTAGTAATAACATTATTCACATAAATGCACTACTCATAATTTCCAATTCAACTTAAAATAACATGCCGCAGTTGATGGTATTGTGAATTGTTACAAAAACAACAACATCAAACATTTATCCTATTATGTGGGGTCGGCTACATGAATCCTTTCTCCATTGTGTCCTGTTAAGAGTCAATTTCTCATTTAAATCTAATAAAGAAAGGTCATTTCTAGTATTTTTCTAACCAAGTCTCTTTAGGTCTACCTCTACCTTTCTTAACATAGGCCAAATCTAATACATATACTCTCCTAACAGGGTCATCGGAAAGCCGCTGTTTTACATGACTAAATCATCTAAGGCGACTCTCTCTAATCTTACTGTCACTGGAGCTACTCCAACCTTTTCACAAATATGCTCATTTCGTATCCTGTCTTTAAGAGTAAATCAACTCATCCACCTGAGCATTCTCAACTCAACAATACTTAACTTAATATTATGCTTCTCATCAACATCTTATAAAATTTTCCCTTAAGTTTGCGTGATACTTTTCTATCACACAAGAAACCTGAAGCATTCCTCCACTTAAACCATCCAACGTGAATTGTTGTGATGGAATTAATGAAAGCAAAGTAGGTATATATATAGATATATATACACTTAGAGAAAAGACCAAAATGGTCTAATGACTCTTTATGAAGGACTAAAATGATCCCAAACTATGACACTATTTTGATTCCTTTTAAGATACGAGAAACCAAATGATCCTTTAATATAGTTGGAGACCATTTTAGTCCTTCATAAAGAGTCAAGGGAAAATTTTGATCATTTTCTCTATATACTTACATGAATTAAGATATACCCTAAGCACTAATGTATGTTCTCATTTTCTTGAGATTTCCATCCTAGATGTGAATAACCAAGAGCTCTACCAAGATTAGGGAAGGTACATATATGCTAACATAGTGCATATTTTGATTGGACGTTCTTTTTTCTTTTTTTTGAAGATTCATTCAATAAGATTATCTTACCATTATATCATGTAACAATTCAAGAAAATTCTCTTTATGGTGATTATTAATGCAAAAACAACATCAAGCCTTTATCCCACGACGTGGGGCCGGCAACATGAATCTTTTTCTCCATTATCCCATTAAGAGTCAAATTCTCATTTAAATCTAATTAAAAAATGTTATTTCTAATACTTTCTAAACCAAGTCTTTTTAGATCTACCTCTACCTTTTTAATATAGGCCAGATCAATACATCGACTCTCCTAACCGAATCATTGAAGACCGATGTTTTATTTGACAAAATCATCTAAAGCGACTCTCTCTAATGTTATCTGCCACTGAAGCTACTCTAACGTTTTCACGTGTATTCTTGTTTCACATTCTGCCTTTAAGTGTATCATGATTATTAATGCACTAAACTAATACATAATCATGATTTTAAATATTTTGTTCAATTAAAATTAGCATAGCATATTTTATCATTACCTTGAATATTTGAATTATGCATTAAAATTATTTTCTTATTGGGTTTATAGCTAACCAAAAAATACCCTGGTTCTTCCACGTAAAGAGAAGGACAGGATTGAGCCTGAGTGAAGTTGATGTTTAGTTTTAATGCAAGATATAAAGAAACATGAAGGTAATGTCTATCATGAAATTTTGATATTATATAGATGAATTTTGATGTTCACTAGAAGCTCTGTAGTTGAATAAATGTAATATTGTTGAATACTTTTGCTCCATTGACTTGTATTATCTATTGGATCTCTGTTAAGTTTAGGATATTATTGAGTATATGGGTTTGAGTCATTCAGATGATTGAGTTTATCACTCTATTCTAGCTAGTAAAGTTCTGAAATGGGTGTTAGAGAATTAAGAAACTTAGTTAAAACCACTCTATTTATACTTGACTAGAAGGGGTCATCGAGGGGCTAGACAGAAAGTGGTATCAGAATAGTTGAATTCTAAGGATTAAACATAAAAACTTGATTGGATTTAGTGTTAGTAGAGAAGAAAATTGAATGTGATGTTATTACTACAGTACATAGGTGATTGTAGTCTTCCTATGTGGTGAGACAAGCCTCACAGTACATATTTTATGTAATATATTATATACAAGCACGTAAATATAATCTTATGGCATAATAAAAAGCTGGAGGGAGTATGGATAAAAAAGCACCCAATGAAATAAATGGCCAAACAAGCACAAACCCAGTGTGGCAATTGCAGAGAACTGGATTACTAGGATTGAAATGATTTTGAATGGCATGAAGTGCCTGAGCGATAAATGGGTATCTTAGGTGATCTTTGTATAGAGTGAGAGGTAGAGTGCTGGAAGAGAGGCCAACATTTGGAAGAGTTTGAAGGCAAACTTATGTAGCAAGATAGTTGAGATAAGTTTGAGCAAGTGTAAATTGATTGGTTTCTTCCTCAGCTACAAGAGAAATTATTCTATGCGGAGTCTGGACGTAGCTCTGTGTCCGGACTCCAATAAAATCGAGACACCTGTACTGTACACATGGGTTCCCGGTATATTTCACTAACACTAACTGAAGCCCGACCAACCCGGCCTAGAAATTTTCTGTTCAAATTTTAAGGGTAAAAATTAGTGCTCTTTTTTTAAATGAAATACCACGAAAGCATCATATTTTTTAGGATTTTAGCTCAATAAACTTTTCATAGTTGCTGAGAAAGAAGAAATGAGGAAGATCCAATAAAGATGAAAACTGATCTGGAGGAGGAAAAGCCAAAGAAAATAAAAATTGGTTAGGAGAAGGAGAAGCCAATGAAGATGAAAACTGGTTTGAAGGAAAAGCCGATAAAAAAACAAGGAATGATAGTTTTTTTTTCTATACACTTAGGAAATATGTAATTTTGATGTTCTGTTTGTATATTGATGGTTTTATCTATGCACCTAGGGAAGATGAAGATGCTTTGTTTTATTGATGCTTGTTGCCTACTATTATGTACCTCTGCTGTGTATTGCTTTACAGTTTGGATATAATATAATACTGCATACTTAAATAAAACCCGCAGTGTACCGCTATGTATCAATCATATTGATTTAGATGTAAGAAATCTGATTAAGAAATACATAGTTATTTGATATTGCTCATTGAAGAATAAAGAAAATCCGTTGTGTACAACTGTGTAGCGTTGTGCACCGATGTGTAACGCTGCAGTGTATCGATGTGTATCGTTGTGAACTGTTGTGTACCGCTGTAAATGAAAAATAAAAATGATTGAGGTTTCAAAAATGAAGCTGATTGGAAGCTATCCCACTGTTTTTGTCCGAGTTGACTTATGAGCTTTATAATTAATTGCTTATAACTTGGATATAAAGTTAGCTTAAGAGTTCAAACTATCAATAAAGCCTCCCTTCTCTTGAATTCCTGAGACAGAAAAGTGTTTCTACTTCGATAATTGTGACGATATTAATCCATTTAAGATTAATTAGGACCTAATAATCATGGAACAACTTCAAGGAAACTTCAACGCTTGAATACACATCAATACTTAGCAATATATAGTGCATTTTACACAACGGCATACAACGATACACAGCGATACAGTGGTAGACAACGAGATAGGCAATACAAGAGCATTCTATAAATCTAACTTAGGTATTTTGGATAGGGATTCAATATGAGACAATATTTACATTATTATTGAGATATGCTCAATGGCTACTTAGTAACTCAATTAAGGAATGTTATAGATTTCTGAGAGGGCTAAATAATTAGTTACATTAGCCTTGTTTCTATTTTGCTTCACAGATTTGTTGAGTCATTCGAGAGTACAAGACTACTGATGCATGACTACTGATGCATGATATGCAATGAAGAGATAGACACTACAGGAAAATCACTCATTTTCGGTTGATTTTTCTGGCTGATTTTAGATTTTCTAGTGGAAAAAAATCCGCCAGTAAAACGCGCATAGGAAAATGAAATTCGCTGAGGTTTTCCGCTAGTAATTTTTTCTGGCGGATTTCTAGCAAAAAATGTCCACCGGAAAAATTTAAAAAAATTCCAACAAAAAGAAAATCCGCTGCTCGCCGCCCCAGCTACCTGCTCGCTCGCGACCATGCTGCCCCTGCTCGCCCGCGCCAACGCTGCCTGCTAGCCCTACTCGATCACCCGTGTTGCCCGCCTGCATGAGGGAGGATTTGAACTCGGCTCATCCGAGAAGAAAACCTAACGCCCATCTACTCCGCTGCAATCAAAAGCTTGTCTAAGGCGTTACACTTTTTTATCTATAATAGAACTCTTAGAAGATTAAAATTAATAATTAATTAAAATAAAATATTAGTATTCCATAATTATTTATTTTTTCATAAAATATTATATTTAATTAATTTTATATTTTGTAATTTTAATAATATTTTTATTAAATTAATTAATTAGTTATTTTAACTTAAAAATAATTATTTTATTTTATTTAACAATTTTTTTCAAAATTCACTGGAAATTTTGTCGGAATTATTCCATCAAAAAATTCGTCGGAAATCTACCAGAATTTTAAACGAAGATTTTTCAACAAGAATCCATCGAAAATTCTACCGAAAATCTATCGGAAATTCCGCCGGTAATTTCTGTTTTTCTTGTAGTGAGAAATGAGAAAATAATAATAATAAGAGGCCAAGTCAAAAAAGAGGAGGCAGTAAATACAAGCAGATATAAAAGTTTGTCAATAAGCAACAACAATTGATGTTATATGTATTGTAAGGTCAAATAAAGAGAATTTATCAAAAAAAAGACCAAGGTGACAAAGGAAAAGGAGTCAAGAAGCTAGAGAAGCATAAGGGTCGAAAGCCTGCTATGAACAATTAAAAATTAAAGGAGAAGGGAGAATCATACGAAGATAATGCGAGTTCATAAACAACATGAATTTTTTCTTTAACTTCTTAAAAAGCTAAGGAGCCTTCGGAGGTTGACATAGTTATGATTAATCTTTCCAAAAATGCTACTAGAGTAATTTTTTATAATTGTTCATTGAAAAGTTGCATATGAAGTCCATCTATTTTACTCCTGGTTTACATATTATACTACTAATGATGATAATATATTTATTATTGCTTTCTGCTTAGTTCATATTATGAGCTAATTGGAATATTTTCATTTGATTTGATTTTACATTTTTAACTAAATTTGATGTGATTTTGAGTATGAATTGATTGGTTAATTATTATGATGTCATTGAGGGTTGTAAAACAAGAGTTGGATTCGACCCGCCAAATGATAGTATCATTGTTTAAAATTGTGTAATAAGAGGCGCGCCTCAGTGCAATTTTAAACTTTTAAGCCTCAAAGCCTACGCAATAAGAGCTGGCATTGAGGCGTACGCCTCAAGTTCACTGAGGTGCGCCTCGCCTCATGTTTTAGAGGCTTCTGCCTCTTAAAATTAAAAAAAAAATATATATATATATATATATATATATATATATATATATATATATATATATATATATATATATATATATATTCGGTTCGGCCCCCCACCCCCGTGTGTCTTCGGTCACTTCCGAACTGAAACTAGGTTTCTTCTCCCTTCTTCTTCGAGCGACATTTTCCCCTCTTCCTTCCATTCGACTAGCGTCGGCTTCCTTCCACCGTGAGTTGCTCTTCGCCTATTGCTTGGAGTTCTCTTCTACCACGAGTTGGGCTGGAGTCTCCTTCGACTGACCGCTAAAAGCTCTTCTTCTTCGTGGTTCCATCTATCACCTTATTGTGAAATATAAGATCGGTCCGTTCTACCATAAGGACCTCCATATTCTACTGAGTAAGATTCCACAATCGGTCTGTCTACTCGATACTGCTCGGTATCGCTAGGTAAATGCTCGGTACTACTCGGTACCACTCGGTACAACAATGCTTGGTACCACTAGGTACATGCTCGATACCGCTCGGTACTGCTCAGTACACATCAATAATATATAGCAATACATAGTAAAAAAATCATTTCTCACATAGTTTCGGTAATACATATCATTGAAAATTTTACAATGCAAATCACTGGGTATAAACGACTTACAAATATTACACTTTTACTACTGCAAATCACTGAGTACAACGACTTACGAACTTTAAAAATAAGCAGAACTTCAAAATTACTCTTACAATAAAAATTTGTTCCAGGGGCGTTACCCCCGAAAACCCCCGCAAGGGCGCTGCCACTTGACCCCGCGACCTGACCGGGGGGCGCTGCCCCCTTGGACCCCCGGCTGCCCGGCATATTATTGTCTTCATCATCTTTAGTAATAGTTGTTAGTGTTAGTCTACTTCTTCATGGTTTGATATATTGCACTAATATATTCTTCTCATAAAGGATGGTCAGAAGTAAGGATAAAGCTGCATCAAGTCATAGAAATCCAGCATGAAAACATAGCACTCAGGTGGATGTAGGAGACAGTGATAAAACATATGTATATCTGAAATGCAATTACTGTGACAAAATTGTGAAGGGTGGTGTGACTAGGATGAAGGAGCACTTTTTAGGGTCTCACAAGAATGTTGCACCATGCCCTAAAGTGCGTGATACTGCAAGGGAGGAGATAAAGTCATACATGAATAAATCTACCACGTCTAAACATCTTGCACAGAAGCAGTTTAAGGACAGAGTTGATGTTGGCTCCTACTACGGGAGTGAGCGTAACGTTAAGGATTCATCTTCTTCGACGAAGCCCATTTCATCTAGGGGTGCTAGAGGTCCGATGGATCATTATATAGTGCAAACATCAGAGGATAGACCTCCTACTACATAATAGAGGGCCCCAGAGAATGCAAGGGAGGCACGAAAAAGAGTGTGTAAGGATATAGGCAGATTCTTCTATGAAAATGTAATTCCATTTAATGTTGCAACATCACCTGCCTATTACAACATGATTCGTTCAGTTGGAGCATTTGGGAGAGGATTCAAACCTCCAACCATGTACGATTTGAGAACATGGATTTTGAAGGAGTTGGATAGCATTGATAAAAGTATTGAAGAAATTAAGAGGACTTAGGCCTAAACAAGTGTAACAATTATGTCAGATGGGTGGTCTGATATAAAGCATAGAAGTTTGATCAACATCCTCATTCATAATCCTTATGGTATTGTCTTTTTAAGATCAGTTGAAGCATCTGACCAGGTTAAGGATGCTGAGTTCATATTTGGATTATTAGATAGCATTGTTGAGAAGGTTGGAGAACAATTAGTTGTACAAGTAGTTACAGATAATGCAAGTGCTTACAAGGTTGCAGGTAAAAAACTTATGGAGAAGAGGAAACATCTGTACTAGACTCCATGCGTTGCACATTGCATAGATTAGATTCTTGAGAAGCTTGTGGAGCTGCCTCAACACAAGAATGCACTTACTAAAGCAAAAAAAATAACTAAGTTTATTTACAACCACTCTTAGATTTTGGCACTTATGAGAAAATTTTCAAAGAAAAAAATTCTGAGGCAGCAGCAACAAGATTTGCCACCGCTTACTTGATATTAAAGAGCATGCTGGATGCTAGACAATCTTTAGAGTCTATGTTCACCTCCACACAGTGGTTGAGTTGTTCTTGGGCTAAGAAAGCTGAGGGAAAAGAGGTTAGAAAGATTGCTTTAAATGACAGATTTTGGCAAAGTGTCTTATACGCCATTACAACCACTAGACATTTGGTTCAAGTTTTAAGGATGGTGGGTGCAGAGGAGAAGCCTACAATGGATTTCATTTACAATGCTATGGATGAAGCTAAAGAGATGATTGCCTGCAACTTAGGAGGCGAAGAGGAAAGCTTTAGGGAAATTTGGAATATTATTGATGATAGGTGGGAGCTACAGCTTCATCGACACTTGCATGCAGTAGGCTATTACTTAAACCCTCAGTATCAATATGCAGAGAACAAGTCTACAAACCCTGAAATAAAGTTGGGATTGTATCATTGCATGGATCGACTTATAAGTGATGCAACTGAAAGATCAAATGCTGACATGCAATTGGTACCTTTTAGAAACAAAGAAGGCTTTTTTGGATTACAACAAGCAAATGATACAATTGTCAAATGATCTCCAAGTAATTTCATTTAATGTTTTAAACATTTATTTAAAAGTTGTTCTTTGAGCAGTAATTAAACTCACTTATATAACTCTTAGTTGAGTGGTGGATTCAGTTTGATGATGGGACTCTAGAATTGTAGCATTTTGCTGTGAAAATTTTGGGCTTGACATGTTCTTCATCTGGCTGTGAACGAAATTGGAATACCTACAACCAGGTACATACAAAGAGGAGAAATCGTTTGTCTACGTTAAGGATGAATTCGCTGGTGTATATTATGTACAATAGGAGACTCAAAGACAGGAATTTGAAGAAAAAAGGATTAATGGATGATGAAGATCCTTTGCTTTGCGACGATGTGCCATCTGATGAAGAGTGGTTTATAGATGATGAAGTTGAAGTGATGCCGTCTGAATTATAAGATGAAGATTTAAATGTTGATTTCTTTGATGGTCATAAAGCATCTACATCCACCACAACTCAAGAGCAAATCAAAAAAGATATATAAATAATATAGTTTTCTTAGACTTTTATTAATGTATTACACTATTATTCATTTTGATATTGTTCAAAAATATTTAGGGAAGAGGAAGATAACTGATATTGAGAAAGAAGGAGCTGATTGAAAGACATTGGACTCTATAGGAGAGGAGGAAGGGGAAAGAGCAGTTCATCATAATGATGATTCAAATGAAGACTCCCTTAGTGATGACAGTGCTGATGACTTATGAGTTCTTATGTGATATATCATTGCTATTTATTTTTGGAATTATATGTTAATGAAAAGAATATTGTGATTTGAGAAAGATAGAATTTGAGTTGAACTATATTTCATGTTGTCTTATTATTGGGATATTTTAATTTCACTTCATATCTTGTGTCTTTTTATATTTTATATTTTTTACTCATTAGTATATAAAAAATTTATCACTTTATGTTTACGCAATCTTTTGATTTTGAGGCTTACGCCTCAAAATGCCTTGAGGCTTACGCCTCACCTCACGAACGAAAAACGCCTTAATACCCGATTATGCAATTTTAAACGTTGGATAGTATATTTTACTTTCAATGTGAGAAGGGGGTAGACATCACTTATTAACTTCATTAATATGAACAAATGGACAAAAAGTGGTAAATTGATATGTTTAGCTAAATTAGTAGCTATCGAAGTTGCACAAACAATATAACTATCCTTCATGTACTGAATGAGTAATATAATGTTTTTCCTGGGAAATTCCCTAATTTGACACCATAAAGAAAAGTGGAATTTATAATAAATGTCCGGCCCAAAATTGCACCAACTGTTAAAACAATTTATAGGATGGTCACTAAAATGTTTGTTATCAAGAGTTTAATTAAGAGTTTCATTAGATCAAGTGCATCCCTTGGAGTGCCGCTATTTTATTTATTAAGAAGAATTATGATATGATGAGATTGTGTACAAATTATAAAGAATTAAGTAATGTGATTGCTAAGAACATGTATCATGTCAAAGGATTGATGATTTATTTGATCATTTATAAGAAATTAAGGTCTAATTATCATCAGGGATAAAGAATCATTATAATAAAAAGATAGCATCTGGCACAATATATGAGCACTATAATTTTTTATTATGCCTTTTTGGATTGATGAATACCTTAGCAATATTCATGAATAATAATAAATAAATACTTCAATGCTTATCTTGATCAGTTTCGAATACTTCTTATTGATGATATACTTTTCTCTTCCAACAATGATGATGATCATGCCAAGCATTAATGGATTATTTTGACTTTGTTCAAAGGGCATAAGTTGTATGCTATGTTTTCTAAGTATGAGTTTTGGCTGGGTATTATTTTTTTGGGGCACATAGTTAATAATAATAGTGATTCTAAAAAGGTGAGTAGGAGGAATGGCCAAGGCCCACTAGTGAGACTAAAATTTAGAGTTCCTGGAATTAGTTGGCTACTACAATAGATTTGCAGTAGAGTTCTTTCAAATTGCATTGCTTTTATCTAGACTTATAAAAAAAGAAATTGATTTGATTGGAATGATGAGTTTGAGCAAGTTTCCAAGAACTTAATAGATGTTTAACATCTACACCAATATTGACAATTTCACTAGAAATTGATGGATTTTATACATATAATGATGCATGTTTAAAGTGGCTAAGTGTGTCTCAATGCAAAATAAGAAGCCAAATACATATGCTAGAAGACAGTTGAAATCATATGAGATGAATTACCTGACATGTGATATGGAGTTTGCTATGAAAAGTTTGCTCTCCAAAGTTGGAGATATTAGTTATATAGGGTGAGATATGAAATGCACATAAATAATATAGTTCAAAGTATGTTTTTGCTGAGGAGTTGAATTTAAGACAGAAAAGATACTTAGAGCTAATAAAAGATTATGATTTTGGCAGACAATATTATCCAAAAAAAGCTAATGTGATAGCTGGTGAATTGAGTAGAAATTCTGCTAAACATCCAATCCAGATGCTAACTGATGCAGGCAAACTAGAAAGAAAGAGTCAAGAGAGGAGAACACTAGGACTAGTATAGCATAACTCAATTCAAAAACTAGTAAGCTGACATCCAAACAAACACCAAGACAAAAGAAAGCCAAACAAACGAAACAAAATTAAAATTAAAAAATACTACCCTCAGAACAACCGGCAATCAGTTTCCTCACATGCAATGAAAAAAAGTAGGCAATATAAAATAAGTGCTTAATGATTGCAAACCAAGGGTCCACCACAACTACAAGGTCCAACGTCCAATAAAACTCCTCCGGCAAATGTCACTAAATCAGCCAACCAACACCTCCAATAGCTCAAGAAGAAAGATACAAGTGGAGTGGAACTTGCGGAGAGAAGAAGAGGTTAGAAGCCCAAGACGAAATAGAGAGGAGGAAGAGAGGAATGGAACAAGCTCGCAAGCTTTTCCAATGAAGAAGAAACCCTCAGGTTTTTAGAGACTTTGCTCACAATAATTAACAACCTTTTATGCATAAAAACACCTCATATTTATAGGAAAAGGGGCAGCCAAATAGCCAAAATTCACCTCCAACCTATCCAATCAGAATAGGAGAAATGGAAGGCCAACAGGTGTTCAGAAACAGCAACCGAAAAGCCACATAAAAATAGGGTAAAGCAGCCACGGGACAAACAGCCAGGGGAGGAACCGAAGGGACAGCACAGGGAATCGAAACCAGCAACCAGGGGGACCACACGGGGGAGAGGAAGAGGCAGCCACGGGAACAAACAGCCAGGGGAGGAACCGAAGGGACACAGAGAAGGGAAAAAGGCAAGAACCACACCATATAATTAGCTAAAAAGAACTACCCAACAAGATGAGCTGAAACAATAGCTCAAGCTTTAATGAGCTAGAACCAAGCAGTTCCCAAAAATACAACCCAAAACCGAGCAACCAAGCCTAACCCGAGAAGCACCCAGCAGCCCAAAGACCAAAGAACCCAAATAGCTAGCACACCCAAAGTTTGTCAAGCCCAAGCACTACCTACCATGATCATTGGATATCCTCCATCATAGGGTAGAAAATAAAAAAAAACAAAATAAACATAATATTCAAATTACAATAGATCAAAAGAAACAAAAAAAATGAAATTTGCATGCATCACTAACTCAGGAAGTGGAGCTTATTACAGATATTGAAGCATTATAATTGGAGAAAAGAGTACATAACGAGCATAACATAGGCAATTGAATTCACATTGGATGATTATGTATATTACTTCAGAAAATAAGATCAGGGATACACAAAAGACCAATAATGAATATCAAAAGTAGATTGATAAGAGTATATGCGGACAAAGAAAAGATTTCAACATAGATTAATATGGGATGATTAAAGGTAATTTGCAACAACGTAGACTTGATTTAGGAGATTCTACATAAGACTCATCACTCAGGTTACTCAATTCCTCTAGAGAGAATAAAAATGAATAAAATTTTAGAAATATTATTTTAATGGCCTGAGATGACGAAGAATGCAATAGAATATATAGCCAAATATGAATATTGTAAGATGATGAAAGCTAAAAACCAAAAGCTCAGAGGAATGTTATAGTTATTAATAACAAAGTAGATGTCGGAAGATATAGCTATATATATAGTCATAGAATTTCCTAGATCATGACAAGGGCAAGATTGCATTTGGTTTTCAATTAATAGATTGACAAATTCAGCCCATATTCTACCACTTCATTAGACCTGTTCAATTCACAAATTAATAAAAATGTTAGTGAAGAAAACTATCAAACTATTTGGAATTCCTAAGATAATTGTCAAATAGAGAATGCATGTTCCCGTCCAAATTATGGATGAGCATTCATAGTAATTTGGGCACAACACTATATTTTAAACAACATTCTATCCACAAACTGTTAGCCAATCAGAATGAACTATGTTAGAAGATCTGCTAAGCCTATGTGTTTTGGATTTTGAAGGTAGCTCAAAGAATCATATTCTACTGATAAGAGTGCTTGTAATAAGAGATTTGCTAAGGCTATGTATTTTTTATTTTAAAGGTAGGTCAGAAATTTAAGTTCCATTAATAGAGCGCTTGCAATAATAGCCATAAATCTAGTATTAAAATGGCACGTTATAAGGCACTAAAAGATAGGAAATACATAACCCCAATAAGTTAGGTTGAAATTAGAGAGCGACAGTTGATAGAACTATAATTAGTTGATCAAGCTATTGAGAAAAATTAGATTGACTAGAGACATTAAAAGCTACCCAGCTGCGTCAATAAAAATATTATGACCCAAAAGCATAGAATGGTTGAATAAGGCACTGTAGGGTAGGAAATATAAAACCTCATTGAGTTAAGTTGAAGTTAGGGAGAGCCAATTGATGAAACTATAATTAGTTGATAAACCTATTGAGGAAAATTAGATTAACTAGAGACACTGAAAGCTGCCTAGGATGAGCGTCAATAGAATATTATAATCGGTTAAATTTAGAGAATTAGTGAGAGAAAATGCTTAATTTTACTATTGAAAACTATCCTTATTTATAGATATATACAAGATATCTTAAAAAAGAAACAAATAAATACGGAATCATGCATAATTATCTTAATATAATCCTTCCTAAATCAGCCACCCGAATATGGAAGGAGATCGACGTGATCCAGGTGAGCCTCCCACAGATCCCTATCCTGGCAGTGGGATCAAGGACCAAGGGTCAGCAGAGATTTAAAAGTGTGATCTAGGTGAACCTCCCATGGATCCCACTGCTAGTCGTGGGATCAAGGGCCAAGGGATGGTGGGATTTAACACTCCCCCTCAAGCTGGGGAATACAGATATATCATTCCAGGCTTGATAATTAGTTCTAGAAAAGTGAAGTTATCAAGTCCCTTGGTGCACTATAGAGTCCTCCATTTGATCAAAACTTTGAGAGAAATTAGCTTCAGACACTGTGGTGGCAAAGAGTAGCAATGAAGGCTATATTAAGCAGGCCAGCAATGAAGGCTGCATTGGTTATAGATAGGATAACAGCCACAAGGGAAGGCCGGCAATGAATGCATGATAATAGGAAAAAAAATCTGTTTTTAGGGTTATGGCAAGCTTCAAGGACAACAGCAGAAAAACATGTCACAAGCAGCTTAGCATTTGACACGCAAATCTCCTCCCGTTCGATCGAGCTAGCCTTCAGCCCAATGCAAATAATTCATTCAACTCCACCCAAACACTCACATTCGATCGACCCCATACAGTCTCATGCAGGGCCTCCGATCCCTCTAGTCTAATAGCATGAAAGAGTGTAGGTCTTGCACTCTTGCTCGTCCCGACCTAGACCTCACGAGAGGGAACTCTCATCTATTTCCATATGCACGCAAAAGGAGGTCATGTGCTCGACTTCTCTCGCTTTTGCTCGGTTGAATATGGATGTTGCACGCGAGAGGAGCTCTCCCGCTGATCTCTCCTCAATCTTGGATGCACGAAGGAAGCATAAGGATCAATATTCCTTAGAATTATGGCAATGAAGGATAGTGGAAAGACTAGTATTCCTCAGAATTTTGATAATGAAGGCCGGTGATAGGAACTATATTCCTCAGAATTCCAACAATGAAGGCTGGTGGTGAAAACATGTATTCCTCAGAATTTTGGCAATGAAAGCCGGTGGTGGGAACCTGCATTCCTCATAATTCCAGCAATGAAGGCTGGTAGTGGGAACTTGTATTCCTCATAATTTCAGCAAAATGAAGGCCAGTGGTGGGAAACTGTATTCCTAATAATTTTGGCAATGAAGGCCAGTGGTGGGAACCTGTATTTCTCAGAATTCCAGCAATAAAGGTTGATGGTGAAAACATGTAATCCTCATAACTCTGGTAATTAGGGCCGATGGTGAGAATCTGGCTCTGATACCATGTTAAATTTAGAAAATTGGAGAGGGAAAAGGCTTAATTTTATTATAGAAAACTATCCCTATTTACAGATCTATACAAGATATCTTAATAAAGAAACAAATAAATATGGAGTCATGCATAATTATCCTAATATAATCCTTCCTAAATCAGCCACCCGAATATGGAAGGAGATCGGCATGATCTAGGTGAGCCTTCCACGAATCCCCATGCTGGCCCTAGGATTAAGGGCTAAGGGACGGCTGAGATTTAACAATGTGATCCAAGTGAGCCTCCCACGGATCCTCATGCTGGCCGTGGGATCAAGGGCCAACGGATGGTTGAGATTTTAACATAATCCAAAGCATAGAATTGTTCAATAAGGCAGTGTAAAGTAGGAAATACAGAACCCCATTGAGTTAGGCTAAAGCCAGAGAGAGACATGTTGACACATTTTTCGTGTCGATTTGACTAAAATTGAGTCAAATCAAGCTTGATCAGGTTCGATCGAACCTGATTAATTAAATTGAGCCCCGTCGAACCCAATTTGACTCAAATCATCATCGAATCGAGTCTAATTTCACCAAATTAACTCAATCGAACCAATTAGAACTCAATTCGATTCAATTCAAGTTTGATTCAAGCTCCAAATCAGCCCAATTGATTCAAATCAAGCTCATTTGACTTTCCAAATCAAATTCAGCTCTCAACGGCTCCGATCTTCTTGATTTTCGCTCTCTACACGCCCTGCTTTCCATCAAATCCTGTAGCAAGCAATAAGCGTAGGGAAATCTTTCAAAATCCATGAAACTGGGATACCAACAGGCCTTCTCCGTTTCTTCCATACGAAATTGACCAGAGGTCTTTTTTTGTCGTACTCTCGTGTATCCAAAGGATCGGAGACAAGAGAGAAACCGAGTGGCTGGCCCCTATGTGCATGCCTAGAGTCGAAGCCTAGTGAAGGAGCCAGTAGAGAACCATCCGCCCTGGTCTTTTGTGTGCATCTGGAATGGGTTCGAGCAGAGAGGAGACGAGAAAGAGGGCTCCCATGCGTGCCCGAGCGAGTAGAGAAGAGAGTTCCTACGTGCGTATCTGGAGCGGAGACTCTGCAAGGGTATTTGGAATGGAACCGAGTGACAGGAAGATCTTCTAGTGCGTGCGACCTGGACCGATCCGAATAGGGGAGCTCGGCTACTGGGTCATGTGTCGTTCTTGGGCTCCTCTGTGTCAGAGCTAGGGAGATTAAGTAGCAGCCAAGGGCCACATTATTCCTAGCTGAGAGTAGCCGACCTCCCGCAACCATCCTCTCTTTAATCCTTCAGCCGGGAGGGAAAGTTGTTGTCTACTCTCCCTTTCAACACTCAACAAGGATCAAGTGCAGGCAAAGGAGCTTCTTCTTCCTCATATTCTGACTCCAACGAGCTGTGACAGTGGAGGCAATGTCCAGCAATGTTCAAACAGCAAGCACGTCACCGCATTCTCCTGTTTTCTCGCATTTACAAGGCGAGAGGATGCAGGCTAGCACCGTGACTTGCTCTGATGAGATCTATCATAGACCCTCAAAGGCTTATATGTTGTAAATTTCACAATGCATATGATTGCCCAAATTCATGATTTACATTCTCACCAAATCTAGGGGCACTAAAGTGGCAATCATTATTTGCTTGAAATATCCTTAACTTTTGAAATTTTGTAAGGCAATCAATAAGCTCATTTAATTCTGAAACGAACTTGAAGTGTGTTCTGAGCCCTCAAAGGCCCATGAGCCCTCATATTTCGGAATTATTTAACCCTATTTTGTAACTTTCAAATTGGATGGTTGAAGTAAAATTGCTTAAATTCCTAAAAATGCACATCACATGCATACACTTCTAGGATGTCTAGATCATAACAAATTGATTTTAAAATCTCTTAGAAGTTGTAGGAATCAACCTCTCCAATTCAACTGAGTCCAAATCACTTAAATAAAAATTTTGAGTTCTCTTGTAGATCCTCCTTCTCATGGATGATGATTTAAAGTCTCCCAAGACTTCAAATGCATCATTACATGAATCATTGAACTTCAGCACCAAATCCTAAGTTGTCCTAGCCCCAATTGTTGAGTCCAAAGTCAAAAATTGACCCTCTAGAATAAGACCCAAATCCTAGTCTCCCTCATTTGCTTAGCCCCAAATTAGGCAAATGCATGTCTCTTTGAACACCAAAAGTTCAAAAAGCCTTATCCAATATGCAACCCCTAAGTTGAATATTGCTTCTCTTTTTTTAAAACTCAATAATAGTAGGAAATCCCCACATCCACTTAACCCATATAGAGTAGATCAAACATACACCCAATAAATTCTTTGTTGAGTCAAAATCAACAAATAACCTCACCCTAAGCATCATTCACTTAACCCAAGTTAGGTGAATGAACATCCCTCTTTTTACACTCAAAAGTCCAAAGAACCCCTCTTGATTTGTAGTCCAAATCTGTATATCATCCTCTTGTATTTGCTTTATTCACATTAAGCAAATCAAACATCCATCATTGAACACAAAACACAATGATAACTCTTATGATTTGTAACCCTAAAGTTGCAAATCATCTTCCTAACCTATTGAGCCAAAATCAATTGATGACCCATCTTGCTCCCAAACATTAGAATCAAAATCTTAGCTCCTATTTACTTAACCCAAATTAAGCAAATGAATCTCTCTCTTTCAATATAAAAATTCAAGGAGACCTCCTTGATTTGTAGTCTCTCACTTCTATGGGCTCCAAAAGCCTTGGAAGATTTCCAACCTTAGCCCAAAAGTTATTGGTCTCTTCTCTTTTCCTCCAACCTCTAAGTTGTAGGAGATTTCCCCCACCTTAGCTCTAAAAGTTAAGGAGAATTCTCCAACCCTTAGTTCCAAAGTTTTGGATCTTTTATCTTCATTTATTGGATCTCCAATCAAGTGAATGATATTCAACCATAGGTCTCTAAGCCTTAGCTCTTCTATTGGACCCAATTCCAATTGTAGTTTCCTCCTCTTTGGCCTCAAAGTCGAAGCCTATCCATTTGGCCCAAATCAAGTGAATAATCTCTCTTCTTAGACCCAAACTCTAAGTAACATTTTCACTTAACTAAAATAAGAGATCTTTCTCCTCTCATGACATTTAAAACATAACCCTTAGATATCCTTTAGGAGCTCTTTTATTTGGAACTCACCTTACCCAATTAGGTGAATTTCACAAAGTCCTAAGTTAAACTCTTAAATATGTTTACCTTACTCTATTAGGTAAACATCTCCATCTTATCCAAACATTAAAAGAACCCTAAAATTCCTAAAAATTACTTAGATTCCTCTTGATACAATGATGAATCATTCTACCCCAAAAGGTGGAATGCCTACATCATTGGATCTTAGGATTCCATAAGTAGCAGGCTTGCCTCAAAACAAGTAGTGGCTACTCTATGGGTTCTTCATAACCCTTCTAAATATAAAATAATTAAAATCAAATAAAAATTTTAAGTAACAAATAACTTAAAGTGAAACAACCTCTTGGGTTAAAATTGAATATCTTTTATTCTCCAATAAAACAAAAATATCACTTGTAGTGTGACAGACTATACAACCAGTACGCACTTAGGTGTATAGCCCCTAGATATGATAGGATTAAGATTTTCCCTTTAAGCGCATGTGTTTGATGTGTATGGTATGATGCTTATTGGATTATATACGTTGTGGGCATTTGCCCTTAAGTGAATAGAGATATATGATTTTTCTTCAGATGATTATGCCCAAAAGAGAGTAATTATATATATGCAAGCATGCTTTGATTGTTTACTGAGTATATATTAAAAATGCATTCTTTTCCTACGTTTCTTCACTCGCTTTGAGTGAGAGTGGCTTGGACTTTGTTATACATAAGGCTCTTAAGACAAAAATTAATTCTTCTATCAATTAACATGTAAACAATCTAAAATCAATCATAGGATAACCAATTTTTTAAATAAAAAGAAAATTTGCATGACTCACTCTACAAGCTAAGTTTTTAAAATTAAAATGAATATACATGGCTAGTGTGTCTCATATAGAAAGCCCTTATTTAAAAATCAAATAAAAAAATCTGTATCCAATGAGTCAGCATTTTACATGCCCACATGATTAGCCAAGTTATAAGTCTTATCTTTTAAATCAAAACAACCCCCTAATCTTTATATGCATTAATACTAAACCTCATTGTTTTAAAAGCATTTAGGTGGATTTTGCTGGTAGCCTTTTGCAAGTAGGGTTGTAAATCTAAATATCAAGCTAGCTTATGCCTTATGTAAAGTGTAGGTCTGTAATTCCCTAGCACTTCGTTAAACTTAGATTCATAGCACTATCTCTAGGTAGACCTCACCTTAGCTCTAGAATCCGAAGCTGTAGTTGACTCCAGTCACCTCATAAGTCCTCATATTCCGGGCATTTCCTCCAACCTATATTGTTGGAATATAAACCCCAATATTATAAATCAAATTTGTCAACTTAAACAAAAATTTAATTTCAAAATGTAAGTTCAACATAAGATAGTATGAGTACTCCTACATTTTCTTCATTTGGCTTTCATTCTTAAAATCTTATTGAAAATTGATCACATCTCCCTTGAAATTCTCAAAGACCCAATCTTTGAACAAGAATTTCTCAAATTCAAAAAATAAAAATATTAACCAATGTTTTGATGACTCTTAAAAAATCATTAATTTAATCAAAAGTATTCTCAAGTAACACATGCTTGAGACGTAATTAATTTAAGGGCTTTCTCCTATGGGGCATCTATACCCAAAAATAAAATAAACCCTATTCAACTAAATATTAAATAGGAAAAAAAATTTTGTTAAAAATATAAAATTGTAAGTTTTGTTATTAAGTCCGTAGAGAAATAATATTTTTGTCTTTTGGTATAATATATTATTTTCTATACCGTACTCGATCAAAAAATATCTTAATCTATTGAGGATGAAAAAATTTCTCCAACAAAATAGTCGATGGAACTATAATTAGTTCATGAAGCTATTGAGAAAAACTAGATTGACTAGAGACAAATTAAAAACTGCCCAAGAGCGTCAATAGAAATATTATGACTCAAAGCATCCAAAGTATACAATGGTTTAATAATAATAATAGCAAAACATATAATGTTAAAACGCTTCAGAAAATGATAAAAAATAGTTTGTTCAACCTAGTAGCATTGAAGGATGAATACTACAACAACAACAACAAGCCTTTATCCCACTATGTGGGGTTGGCTACATAAATCATTTTTCTCTACTATGTCCTGTTAAGAGTCAAATTCTCATCTAAACCTAATAGCTTTGAAGGATGATTATTGTGATATAAACAGAAACAAAGCAATAAAATGATTTAAATATTTAAACATAAAGGGGATAGTCAATCTTATCATCTACTTCGAAGAAATCCATAAGAAGCTGCCTTTGCAACTTGGGCACAAAATCATGGAAAGATCAACGAAGTAATATTTCTTGAAATTTTGATTAGTCCAATCTTTTGATGGAGATTGCCAATAGTGCGGGTTTGCATTACTAAGGTAAAATCGAACAGTCTTGAATCACCTGTCGAATCTGCACCTGAAAAAATCCATGGAATCCTACACTCTCCATACCAACACCTTTTCCTTTGTAGACGAATAAGTGACTCTGTGTCACGACCCGGCCCGGTTAGCTCGCAAGTGGCGAGGCGGGAACGGAGGTCGGACGGTAGAAAATTAAAAAAAAAATAAGCATTCAAAACATAACCAACAAGTCTCCGAATATAAAGAAAGAGCCGCTATAGAATTCCAAAAAATATATATATATTCTTTTCTTTTCATCTATCGTTCAACAAAATATTTCAACATGAAAATTTACAAATTCAGAAGGGTGTCCATAAATCATATCCTTACACAATGTGTCTAACCCTTCTATTCAAAACATCAAAAATAAAAGACAAAACCTGTCGCCCGTCATCTCCCTACGACAGTACACGAGGGGAGGTCTATCCGCCATCTATTCCTTACTCGGTCCTCCTGAAAAGAGACCCACAATATGGGTGAGTCATAACTCAATAGGTGTAAATGGCATTCGATTAAATCTAGGATCAAGAAAAGGAATTACAACATGTTTTATTGTCTTGAATAATGAATAAACAACATAATGCAACACTTGTATAAGGTGAAACATGCCTTTACATCAACCCTCAAGTTCTCATTCATTCATCAACCTTTCCATTTTGCTCTTAAAACATTCATGCCTCAAATGATAGCCTCTTAAACATATAGCATAGGTATGTAATATTCATAATATCTTAACATATATATTACACCCGTCTCGGAAGTATCACTTGTACTGATCAGGTACAAAAAAATTTGGCCATTCCTTTACCATTTGGTTCATAAGAACCTCCTTTACCATTGCTCAAAAGAGCTCCTTTACCATTTGGTTCATAAGAACCTCCTTTACCATTGCTCAAAAGAGCTCCTTTACCATTTGATACTTCCGCATCATCATGCACATGCACATAATTATTTTATAATCATAAGTGAGGCTTTGTATTCCATACTAAGCATATACTTTCATAAGAGTGTACATGTATACTATGCTTAAATGTGTGCTTACATGTAAATGGGAATGTGTTGTATGTGTGAAGAAAGAAACGTGAAGTTCTTCTATCAAGTTCTAGTATTTCATAAAAGAAGAGACTTTTGCATTTATAATAAGTAGTCATGAGTTTACATAATGAAGCATGCTAATGATAAAAATTCATAAAGAGCATAAAAAGGAAAATGTCATTGCTAAGTACTTCCATGTAAAGAGGTTTTCTAAATTTAAAGGAAGTCCATTTCACCTACCTCCACGTTTAGCCAACTGTCCAATCGATTTCTTCGCTTTGTCACGACCAATATCTAAAGAAATATAACGCATCACTTAAGTACATGCATGATTTCCATCACATAAACATCTCCAAACCCTAAACTATGAGAATGAAACTTCACGCATACGATTCTCTAATCTTTTCCTAATTAAACTCTTCCCATATTAGGTCAATGTCATTCCTAAGCTCGGATTTTCTAAATAGCCCAAATTTTGGATCACCCATACGGTTGATCTCAACATCCACATATATGATTTCCCCCATAATCAAACATTAAATAAAAATAATAATAATAAATTTTCAGATTTAACTAAATTAAAAATTAAGAAAAATAATATTTTGTTCACAAGCCCTAATCTTACCATTAAAAATCATTCTGAATCTATTAGGAACCATAAACTTCAAAGAGAATTGGGGAAAAACCCTAATTTCCAAAACTTCAATTTTTCAATAAACCATTTCATTTTCATGCAGAAAACCTTCCCCTAAATCCTCCCTATCTTTGTCTTAAAGAAAACTTGCATTTTCTTTAAACCCTAGATTTCTTCCCTTGTAAAAAAACTTAATGGAAAGAAGAGGAAACTCAAGAAGGTAACTTACCTTAGCTTTCTCTTAGTCTTCCCTACAATCCTCCTCACAAAATGCCGCCAGAAAACACCCCTAGGGCTGTCGTTCACCCCTTGCCCGTGCGCCTAGGCCGCCCGCGCTCCCTCCTCTCTCGTTCGGTCGCAAGAAACAAATGGGGACCGAAATATTTCGGTCCCCTATTTAGAGTGGAATGCTCATTTCACTTATCCAAAGCCCATTTTACCCTCACTTAAGTTCTTTTGGCATTAATACTTATTAGGGGTATTATAGGTATTATGAGGCTTCAATGAATTTTAATTTCTAATTTGAGCAAAATTAAATATAAGTTTTATATATCAAATTTCTTAGAATCTTGCGTAGAATTTTATAAAATTATTTTTGTTAAAAACCGACAACTTTGAATTTTTCACTTAAAACTCGTCGCAGTGCTTTGAAAAACGTGCGAGGTCTAAAATGGCATTTTGCGGGTTTTACACTCTGTCACCCCAGCTCTTCTTTGTAGAATAGCTAAGCCAGTTCTTGAGTTTCAAACTTGTTGAAAGTTTAAAATGATTTGATGTAGATCTTATTTGATTGGTTTATTTCAATTGTTAATAATCTGTTCAATTATTAGTTCACAATTTTAACTTTCCTGGTATTTTCGTTTCAATTTTTATTTTGGTATAACCCAATCCGACAAAAAATCAAATTATATCACTTTCTTCAATTATAAAATTAATAAATCCATATAGCTAAACAAGTGATATGAAGATCAACATTGATATAAGTTATTCAAGATGCCAAAATTATAAATTTTAACAAAGATTATTTGATGTTCTTTTTAATATATGTTATTAAAGGTAAATATAATTAGATTTATTCTTAAAAATAATTACATTTTAGTTTATTCAAAACCAAACCAATTTGACCAAACTAAAGTTCATTTCACTTTGGTTTAGTTTGAAAATAATTTGCTAGGCTCTATTTTTGGAATTTTACAATCGAAATCAAGTGATTTAGCTAATTCGTAAACCAAACTATCTAATTCATAAACCAAACTTAGCCAATATTCGTAGTTCTCATATCACACCATTATAATTAAAGAGTCCTCCAACACTTCATAGATGCATTAGGGCATCGAAAATTCGCGCCTCGGCCTCTCTGCGACCCCTTTCCTTTTTTGGGTCTTTGAGGAGAGTTTTAACGTTTAAGTTCCGAGGCAAATTTTGAGAAGGCAGAATGAGCAAATTGGGTTTTGAATAAGACATTACCTAGAGATTTCGCCCTCATTTTATAAGGATTTTATGATCTGAGTTCAAGTTTCCTATAGGCACAAGCCCCTATAGTTAATTACCCCTCTCGATAGGGGGAGAGAACTTTCAATTAAGGCTAGTCGTCAAACAAATACATAGCATCCAATGCATAGTAGCAACATATTTAAGAATTTAACATTTAACATTTAAAATTAGAAATTGACCACCTTGCACTTGAAGTGGATGGTGGGGGGAATGGTTATAGACCCGATCAAAATCTCATGGTTTCGTCATCCCCGATCATCATGGTTCCTAGTCTACTTAGTCAAAGGAGGTATCCGACCCAACTTGATTGAAAGACCCTTGTCAGCAGCCATGGACATGGGGTGAGTATTTGCTTCATCTAAGGGTACCTTATTTTTTTTTCTATCTAAGGGTACCTTATAGACATGGAGTGAGTATTTATTTAAGGGGACAGATTTGAGTCCACCTTAGCTGAGAAAGGCTTTGTGCCCTATCAGTCATATCCTATTGATTCATTATTCAAAGATTTAACGTCGTTGAGTAACATACGGGCTCTGACCATGATCGTAATTTAATAGTGTCATTTAGCGACAAAACCACCATGTTAGGGGATCCCAGTCATAAATATTTACCTGTGATGCCATTTTGCAATAAAATTATCAGTGAAAGACATGTGCTACGTCCTTACTGGTAAGAGATGATTTGAGAATGAATCCTATAAATATTTTTGACTAAACATTTGCTCTTTGTGAACTGAAGTAACTTTAAAACTTGTCCACCTTGGTAAATAGTTGCGGAGGGTGGATGGGTATGTTGCTTTAAGTATTTTAGCGCTTTATTTTAATTTTAAACATTAATATCATTTATGAATACGTTAAAATCAATTGAATATACTTTATGAGAATTTAGAGGTATTTTGAATGTTTGGGGTCCCCTCCAATTGAGATTTTCTATCAATACGATCATCATCGAGGTGATTATGGATAATCTTGCTTTAATGGTCAGACCTTGTGACTTTATCTGCTCACTGACAGAGGATTGGGTCCATCGTCGGCAATTATACCTTTAGTAATGAATCTCTCTTACAATAGATCTTGATGGCCTAATATGAACATATAAAACAAATGCTCTGGTTGGCGCTACCACCATGTATTTATTCAATGATTCAAGCTGTGTCAAATCTATCTATTTGTCGATAGAGGATCAGGTTCATCATTGGCTTCATGCTTTTGTTAGTGAATATTTCTTGTAATAGACCTTAAAGGCCTAATATGAACGTATAAAATCAAATACTCCGGTCATCATTATAACCATGTACTTGTTCAATAGTTTACTTTTGACCAATGCAGTATCCTTAAATGTCAAGTGTGTTCCTATAGCACACTCGCCGAGATTCATGCGGTTATTCATATTTAAATGTATTTTGTAAGATGTATTTGTTTGATGGTTATATTTATGCAGTGCAATGGGTGTATATGACATCAGTATCCCTGTACACACTTATTTTCATCTGCATGTTGACATACTCGCAGGTGTATTTATATGTTTACATGATACATGTATGCTGAAATGTGTATTTACGCACTGTTTAATGTGCTCGCACGATGTATCGTTATGCTGCGTGGGGGCTTAATGTATTAACATAACTTATGATGTATTTGCATGACATACATGCTTAATGCATTCCTGTGTTGCCTATTTGCATGCATAATGCATTTGCATGATAATTTAGTGCTATCATGTAGTGCATGATGTATTTGCAACTCAATGTGCCATACTGCCGCTGCACGGTGTACTTTACATGTTGGATAATATGCTTGTATGATAGATTTTATGTTTGCAACTTGTATATGCATGATGTGAATGCATTAGTGCGCATTTCAATGCATGGGAGGTGTTTTTGCGATATTCAAATATGATCAATTGCAAAATTCTATTTAAAAGCCTACAAACGCCTTCTGTCTGCTTGTACAGATGTTACGGATCCGGTGGCATTGTTTAGCAACGCACTGAGTTCCATTTGTCGTGCACTTTAGCACATTTCATCCTTCTTCATGTTGCCATTTTCCTCAGTATTCAGCCTGTAGGAGCATACTTCTGCCGGCAAATACGCTGCACGACACGTTCGAAGCCTTCCACCTGTTGTTTGCAAGTAAGTTGAATTATCTTGTGTGATAGCCTAGTGCCGCAAATTTACTACCTCAATTTACCAGCGGCCCGCAATATTTACTACACATTCACTACTTCTGCTTAAAGGTGAATCATAGCGTTGTGCTACGGATCATTTGCTACTTTATGCACGTAGACTATCGTGCAAGGAAGGCTTTGTTAACATTCCTTGTGGTCCAGTGTTAGGCATTCAGGAGCCACCAACTGTTGCATGTAAGTGGACTATGTTCAGCACGAATCTTCTAGCATTGCTTGTAGGCGGGTCGTATCATTGCACTATTGGTCGCTCGTTGCTTCTTACAAGCGAGCTGTTGTGCATTGCAAGCTTTGTTAAATTTATTTGTAGGTCATCGACGGGCATTCAGAAATCATCAACCTAGCTCGTAGGTAGACTGCTATGTATATGACGAATCTCCTATAGTGGCTCGTAGATACTTGCATTCATCACAGGGTCGTTGCTTGTGCCTGTAGATGGTGCATCATACTCACTGCAATATCCTTATATTTGTAGAGGATTCATTATACTTGCGATACATTCACTATTATTGCTTGTAGGCAGGACTGTTGTATGCATTACGAGCCTTCTGCTGTCACCTGCGGGCAAGTTCTATGTCTTGCTTTTGAATGTGCCGCAGTGCACCTACCCTCCTTGTTGATGTTTGTGGGTAAATTGCTATGTCACTATCTCTTCCAATTGCCTATGAGCGGGCTGCCATGTTTCTTTGCAATCAGATGACACTAATTGCATGTAAACTGCATTTACTACAAAATTTTGGAATATATCTTGGTTAACAAATCATTGCATTCACTACTTGCCAACCTTTTTTGCTTGCAGAAAGTTATGTGCTTGCTTAGCATCGTCTGTAGGAGGTTAATGCATTCGCTTGCAAGTTAATTGATATTAATTGTAGACGGCTTATATTTGTTCCAACTTCCTTATGTATGCTCGCTGGTAAGCTGCCACATTCATTACACATCCCCTGTTCGTTCATTCATTTGCGTAACCAAGGGTTATTACTTGACATTTTGTATTTTTTATTTTACATTGTGCATTTAACAAATTAATGTCCAATTCCCTATGGTTTAATTTAAAAGTTCAGTTCCCTGTCATTTTGCTTAAGCCTTGTTCCTTGTAGTCTAAATTTCAGCATCCTCCCGACATCTCCCTTGTTTAGAAGAATTTTAGGGAGTCTTAACCTACCCACTACATCAAGAAAGACGTGCATAGTCAGTGTCGGATGACATCACGGCTATGATCTTCAATCCCACCATACTAAGAAAGACGTGTATTGGATTTAGAGGTACTTGTGTGAAAATGCATAATTTTTCCCCACAGGCATAGAAACTCATACACTAGTACTTAGCTTTACCTCACCACGCTAAGAAAAGCGTGCACAAGGCTTACCTATACTTGTCAACGGTGAATGGCATAGCAAGGTGTAAAGTTTCCCATGGAGCCAAAGAGTATAGCACACGACGCGGCGATCGCCATTTTGAACATGGCTCAAAATAAAAGAAATAATTATAAAAATCATTATATGGATCTTATTTTAGAGTATCAATCAAGTTGGATAAGGCTTGGTTGAATATTTTTGTAGTCCAAAATCCAAACCATTAAAGTGAGCTTCAAGTTTATCCAAAACTTCTACTAAAATAAAGTCTAAATAAAGTTCGATAAAACCTAACAAAACTATTTTAATCATATCAAATAAATTTAAAATTAATTATTATATTATTTTAGAAATTTAAATATATAAATATTAAAAACTATTTATAATTATATTAAAAAATCGCTAAAATTTAAGTTTCGGGCGACGTGCGCCATTGCGCACAAATGGCGCAAATGGAACGTGCCAACTTGAACATGTGTGCCGCGCCATGCAATTAGCGTCGTATATAAAAGCGTTGTGCCGCGCTATGCGCTCTGACATGCGCCATTTTGCACCATTGAAAAGTATGGGCTTACCCACCTCGCTGTAAGCATCGCACCAGATTCTCTCCCATGGCACTAAGAAAAGTTATATAGGTGGTCCCTCGGCACGCTGGGAGCGTCAAAAATAGGATTTGGAGCTTCTTTTAGCTTTATAAGTCATTATATCTTAGTGATTGCTGACGACGACGATGAAAGCACAGAAATTACTTCTCTTTTTTATTTTTCTCTCCTTTTTTTCTTTTCCCTTTTTCTTTCTTTTCTCTCTTCCTTTATTGAATAATAATATTATTATTATTATTATTATTATTATTATTATTATTAGTAATTAGAGAGGGGGATTAGGGAGGGATTGGAGAGATTTTTCTTCTCTGTTGAGGTGTTGTTTTGGTGTTGAAGTGTTTAAGGGTTGTTGTAGTGAATGAAATAGAGGGAGGTTGCCTGCAGCAGGTTAGGATGAAGAGTGTGGTTGGAAGATCGACATAGGGTCGTCGGGCACGGTTGAAGGTCGTAGTTGGGCACGGGTTAGAGGGTGACTAATGGTTTGGCAGGAAGAGGATGGGCGATCAGGTGAGAGTCGACGGCAGGGAAGGCTGGAGTTCGGAACGGGGTTGACAAGCTGGCTTGAGGCTGATCGGCAGGGAAAGGTTGAGGAGTACTCGATTGGGTTCGATCGGCCTTGGCTGCCAGTGTAGTTGAAGGTCTTGGAGTGAGGTAGGGAGTTAGCGGGATCAGAGGTAGAAGGATTGGTCAACTGGCTCGATCAAGCAGAGGGAAAAGTAGGTGACGGGTAGTGCGACTACTGTGGAGGTTGAATCAGGCACAATAGTCGGCTGTAAACAGAGGTTGTAGGAGATGGACACAGGAGGCTTGCGGTAAAGAAGAGCGATTGGATCAAATTTGAAGGGTTTGGAGCTAGATTGGGAGATTGATGTGGTGGCTGAAGTGGAGGATCAGGCTTGGATAGCAAGCGAAGGGAGTTGCTCGGGATATGAGTTAGGCACAAGAGGAATCATGATGCAATCAAGGTGGCCTATTGGTGTTCCCCATGCTGATTTTAATTCCCAAAATGTGGATTGTTGGTTTCCCTAGAAGATTTCGGTTTCCCTGCTCATTAATTGTTGAGTTGATGCTTCATTTTCCTCCTTGGAGGCTACCTTTTCGGTCTCTATTTGTTGTGGGTTTTAAGGAGTTCTTATTGGCTAGTTGTGAGGTGCATTAACTATATGTAATCAATATTTTTTCCCTTATTTTTATTATAAATAGGGGGTGGTTTTGCTGCAGTAGGAGAGAGCTGTGGTGAAAATATTTGGAATGTAAAAACTTGTGGGTTTTTTTAGCTTGCAAGCTAGTGTCCTTTCCCCTTCTCTTCTTATATTCGTCTCGAACTTCTAACCTGTTCTTCTCTATCCATGGTTCCCGCCTCACTTGTATCCTTCTTCTCAAAAAATAATATATAAGTTTTATGTTTTAACTTTGTCATGTCTATGGTAAGGAAGACTTTTTTTTGTTTGCAATCTTAGTTGTGTTTTTGGTTGCATTATTTTGGTATCAGAGATTTAGGTTGTGAGTCTTCCTTTCTATTTAAAAATTAAGGGAAAAAAAGTCAAATCTATCAACAAAGCCGAAGTTCAAATTCAAGAGGAAGTTCTCCCATCAGAAATGGCTCAATCAGCACATAATGGAGGTTCTGAAGCTATCTTATCACGGGATGAGATTCTTCCATCAAGGGAGAATTGATGCAATCAAGGTGGCTTATTGGTATTCCCCATGCTGATTTTAATTCCCAAAAGGTGGATTGTTGATTTCCCTAGAAGATTTCGGTTTCCCTGCTCATTAATTGCAGAGTTGATGCTTTGTTTTCCTCCTTGGAAGCTACCTTTTCGATCTCTGTTTGCTGCGGGTTTTAAGGGGTTCTTATTGGCTAGTTGTGAGGTGTATTAACTATATGTAATCAATGCTCTTTTCCCTTCTTTTTATTATAAATAGGGGCTAATTTTGCTATAGTGGGAGAGAGTTTTGGTGAAAATGTTTGGAATGTAAAAACTTGCGGGTTTTTTTAGCTTGTGAGCTAGTGTCGTTTCCCCTTCTCTTCTTATATTCGTCTCGAACTTCTAACCTCTTCTTCTCTATCCATGGTTCCCGCCTCACTTGTATCCTTCTCAAAAAATATATATATAAGTTTTGTGTTTTAAGTTTGTCATGTCTATGGTAAGGAAGACTTTTTTTTATTTGCAATCTTAGTTGTATTTTTGGTTGCATCAAATCAACAGGAGTTTCTTTGCTTAGAAGCAAGAAGAATAAACTGAGGCTTCGTTCTGGTTTTATTAATGCGAATCGAAGCGTGAATCGAGCGAACTAGAGGGATTTGCACAGGATTTTAGGGAGGAGACGCGAGCGGCATCGAACAACAGGTAAGTGTTGAAGAAATTTTGTCATCCTAAAAAAAATAGCATATTTTGTGATCGAGTACGGCATAAGAAAGATAATATATTACCCCGAAGGATAAAAATATCATGTCCATATGGACTCAATAAAAAAATTTATAATTTTAACAGAAATTCTCCCATGCAATATTTGGTTGAATGTGATTTTTTTTATTCTGGGGTACAGCTGCCCCATAAAAGCAAGCCCCAATAATTAATTACATCTTAAGCATTTGGTACTTAAGAAAACTTTTGAATAAACTAGTGATTTTCTTTCTTTTGAAAATCGTCTAAATATTGGCTAAAGTTTTGATTTTAAAATTTATGAAATTCTTATTTAAAAAGTTTTGATCTTTAGGAATTTCAAGGGATGATAAAATCAACTTTAAATCAGATTTTGAAATGAGAGCCAAAGGAGTGAAGTAGGAGCATTTGATTCTGAGAAATCTCAGAGATGCTCAGACTATCCTATATTGGGCTTTACATTTTAGAATCCAATTTTATTTAAGTTGATCATACACATGTTGGAGAAAAAATGCCCGGAAGGTGAGGGCCTATATGATGATTGAAATCAACCACTGCCTCGAACCCTAGAACTAAGGTGAAGACTACTAAGGGCTAGTGCCTCAAACCTAAGTCTAACGAAGTGCAAGAGATTTACAAACTATACCTCAAATGAGACATAACCAGCCCGACCTCTAAATTTATTACCCTGCTTGGAAAGGGTTACCAGCTAACCCACCTAATCGCTTTTAAAATCATGAAGTTTGATCTCAATGCATATGAGTAGGGAGGCTATTTTTTGTTTAGAAAGTAGGGCTTACAACTTGGTTTTAAGTCCAAGATGTCGACTATGAATGGTATGTACAATGCTGACTCAAAAAAAATAAATTTTTGTCATCTAGTCCTTAAGTGAGAGTTTTCTATATATGACTTACTAGGCTATGCATGATCATTTTAAGTTTAAGAAAACTTAGCTCTTTGAAGGGAGCCATAAAATTTTTTTTTCTTTGTTAGAAAAACATGAAGCCTAGTTTAACTTTAGATTGCTTATATTTTTAACAAGTAGAAATCCTAATTTTATCCTAAGAGCCTATCATATCAAAAGTCCAGGCCACCCCCAAACAACAAAAGAGAAGAAACTTAAAAAAAGTATGTTTTTATTGCACACCAGAAAATAATCAATACATACTTGAATATATAAATCGATAAAGGCAAAAAATAAATAATGTTCTAGTTATTACAATCAAATTTGACAACTGAGTTGCCTACCATTATACAACCCAGTCAAATATTTATTACAAACTCTTACTTGTGGGGGTCTTCAAGCATCAGCTTCCAGGTAGATTTTTAGGTTTCACCTTTAACAGGTGCATCCATCTTGATCCACCTCCCCTTTGACCCAACCCCACAAGCTTGGCATACAACTTAAGTCTAAACAAATATATTTAGAAAATGAAAAGACTCAAAACTACAAAATAGAGGATCACAAAGCAGTTTATATAATAAGCATATTACATCAAGAGTTTGCTTAGCACTTAGAGTGTCAAACATATGTTTATTACCCTCTTGGCCACATCTATTGGGAAGTTTTAAGTAGCACCTCTCATGCAAGCATTTTTATTTATAATTTTATTGCGCTCCTTTTTGGACATGGCCACCTACAAGAAAAACATGCATATATTTCTACACTATCTACTTAAGGGCAAGTGCCCACAATGCAGATAATCTAATAGGCAATCACACCACATCATCAAATACATGCGCAGAAAAAGAAAAATCCTTATCCTAGTATGCCTAGGAGGCTGTGCATCTAAGTATGTGAGGTTCGTGTGACATATCACTACAAGAGGTGTTTGATTTTTTATTTTGGAATGAAGATGTTTAACCTTAAACTAAGGGTGGTTTCTCTTTATGTTGTTTGTGACTTAAAGATTTTGTTTGATTTTTAAGTGTTTCATATTTAGAAAGGTTATGAAGAACCCATGAAGCAGCCACTACTTGTTTTGAGGCAAGCCTGCTACTTGTGAGGTCCTGAGATACAATGATGTAGGTATCCCGCTTTTGGGGGGAGATGATTAATCATTGCATCAAAAGAAACCTAAGTAATTTATAAGTATTTTTAGAGTTCTGTTAATGTTTGGATAAGAGAGAAATGTCTACCTAATAGAATAAGGTAGATATGCTTAAGGGTTATACTTAGGTCTTGGTGAAATTCACTCATTAGAGTGGCTGAATTTCAACAGATAGAAAACTCCTAGGGGACATCTAAAGGTTATATATTTTAAATGTCATAGGAGAGATCAATTGTTTTAGTTAAATGATACTTAGAGTTTGGGTCTAAGAAGGTGTCCAAAATATAGCTTTTGGGCTAAGTGTTGGAGAATCTTCTAAGGTTTTTGGAACCCATAAAAGTGAAGGAAGACTTGTAGTTTTGATGCTACAAATCAATAGAAGGTCTCCTTGAATCTTTGTACTCAAAGAGGGGGGTTTCATTTACTTAATTTGATTAAGCAAATGACATGATAAATCATTGAATTTTATTATCAATGATGAAGGATTAGTTTGTTAAATGTAGGTAAGCAAATATAAAAGATGACATGTAGGTTTGGTTACAAGTCATGAAGAATTATCTGGACTTTTGGGTGTCCAAAGAATGTAATTCATTCATCAAACTTTGGTTGGAGGAATGAAATGGAAGATGTGAATATTTGTTGGTTTTGGTCCAACAAATAAATGATTTGGGATAAAATTACTTATTGATTTTGGCTCAACAAGTAAATTGATTTGAGTGTATATTTGATTTACTCAACATGGGTTGAATGAATACAGGAGCCTCCTACGACCTTTGAGTTGTGAAAGGAGAGAAGTGTGCAACTTGTAGGCTACAAGTTCAAGAAATTCCTTTGAACATTTGGTGTTCAAAGAGAGGTATACATTCTCCAAGTTTTGACTCTTAGGAGAGTGAGGTAGTCTCCCAAAACTTTTGAGTTGTAGGAAGAGAGAAATGAAATGCAATTTAGAGGTTGCAAGATTGAAAGAGATCTATTGAACATTTGGTGTTCAAAGAGAGATAGCCACTTACTTGATTTTTGTCAAGTAAATGGATAAGTTTCTTTGATTATTTGGTGTTCAAAGAAAGAGATATACACTCACTTAATTTAAGTTAAGTGAATGGTGGAGAAGACTAGGACTTGGATCCTAGGTCTAGGAGGTTATGTGCATTTGTTGACTTTGTATTCCAACAAGTGAAACGAAAGAACCTAAAATTGGGTTCTAAGTTCAAATGTCTTGTGCAATGATGTTGTTGAGGTTTTTAGGGGGCTTCAAGCTATCATGCAAAGGGAAAGAGAGGGTGTTTATTTGTTGATCTTGTGTCAACAAACAAATGGTGGGTTGATAGATCATACAACGGGATATTTAGAGCATTGAGATGCTCCAAATCATTCATGCATAAGAGAAAAGGATGACTTAGAATTTATTTCTAAGATCCAAAAGTTCATGTAACATGACGTTTGGAGCTTGGAGATGCTCCCAAACATCTTGTACAAAAAAAGTAAATGATTGTTTGTTGATTTAGGATTTCAACAAACAAAAGGTGAGATAAATTTGGGATTTGGATCTAAGGCTTTGCTTGTGCCCTTTTAGGCCCCTCTAAAGATCATTTGAGAACCTCTATATGGGCTTTGAAGGCCACATGCAAAGATATCATTTGTTGATTTTGTGCTCCAACAAAAAAGGAAAGGAAAGCTTAGAGTTTGGTTCTAAGTTTTCAAAGCTTACAATATGGTGAACTAGGATTTTGGAGAAATTCATAATACAAGACATGAGAAGGGCAGGTGAAAATAAGATGCAACTTAGAGGTTGCAACTTCGAGGGAAATCCTTTGAACTCTAGGTGTTCAAAGAGGGATGTGCATTTGCTTAATTTAGGCTAAGCAAATGAGGAAGGAAACTTGGTATGCAACTTAGAAGTTGTAAGATTGGAAGAAATCTCTTGAACATTTGATGTTCAAAGGGATTTCTTCATTCACTTAATTTAGGCTGAGTGAAAGGATAAGGAAGACTGGGATTTGGATCCTAAGTCTAAATGAGACATTCATTTGTTGACTTCATGTTCAAACAAATAGAATGGATAAACTTAAAATTTGGTTCTATAGTTCAAGAGTTTGGAGCATGATATATTTGAAGTCTTGGAGAATTTCAAATTAACATGCATGAAGAAGATTGGTGATAACTCCTAAGGTATGCTAGGAGTCATGCAATGATATATTTGGAGCCTTGAGAAGGTTCCAATCATCATGCACGAAGGAAAATGTACATGATTATCTATTGAGTTTATGTTTCAACAAATGAAGTGGATAACTTGGAATTTTGTTCCAAGCTCCAACGATTTTATATATAAAACATTTAGAGCCTTGGGGTGGCTCCAAAAGTTATACATGAGAAAAGAGAGAGGGTTGTTTGTTAATTTTGTGCTTCAACAAACAAGTGATGGAGTGAAACTAGGATTTTGATCCTAAGGTCACAAGATTCATGCAATATAATATTTTGAGCTTTGAAGAAACTCCAAGTATAATGCATGAAGAGGATATTTGTTGGTTTCATATTCTAACAAAAGAGATGGAAGAACTTAGAAGTTGGTCCCAAGCTCAAATGATTCATGCATAGAACATTTAGAGCCTTGGGGAGGCTCTAAATACCTTACATGGAAGAACTGGAAAGTCCATCTGTCAACTTTTGTGTCTCAACAAATGAAAATTGATGTTTAGAATTTGTTTCTAAACTTTGATGATTCATATAATGAAATATTTGGAGAGTTGGGATACTCCAAACCATCATATATATGAGAAGAAAGAAGATTTATTGGAGAGTTCCTAATAGATTTTAAGTTTCATGCAACCAAACATTTAGAGCTTTGAGAATACTCCAAGCATTATGCATGAAAGAGGTGTATATGTGAAAGAGAGTTCCCTTATTCTTTTATGAATATTTTGGATTCATTTGGAGAAAGGAAGATGAATTAGGATTTATTTCTGAAATCCTAAGATTCATGTGATGATGTTGTTTGAAACCTTTGGAGGTTTTAACTTGTCATACATGAGAAAGGAGGGATATTCATTTGTTAATTTTATATCTTAACAAATGAAGGATGAAACTTAGGATTTAGTTCTAAGCTCCAAAATTTTTATGTAATGATGCATGAGAAATTTTGGGATACTTCAAATCATCATTCATGAGAGGGATGAAAGGTTCATTTGCTGATTATCTCACCAAATGAAGGAACAACTTAGGATTTGGTCCTAAGATTTACTAGTGCTCTTTTAGGCCCCTTTAGAGGTTATTTTTGGAACTTCTATATGGACTTTGAAAGCAACAAGCAAGGACATTATTTGTTGATTTTGTATTCCAACAAACAAGATGGGAGAGCTTGGAATTTGGTTCCAAGCTCAAGCATTTTTTGGCATGATGCATGTAGAAAAGGGTTGAATGATGATGATTGTGAGTTGATTTTGGTATCAACGAACAAGACAAACATTCAAGATTTGAAAATTTCTATATGAATTTTGAGGTAACGGATGGGGAGATGGTTTGTTAGTTTTTTGTGTTCCAACTAACAAGATGGAAGAGCTTGGAATTTGGCTCCAAGCTCAAAGAATTCATGTATATAACATTTAGAACTTTGGGGAAGACTCCAAAATATCATACAAGAAGGAGATGCGCACTTGGAAGGAATTTCCCTATGTCTTTTAGAGTATTTTGGACTCAATTTGCAAAGGGAAGATTGATTTCCTAAAGATTTGGAGGGTTTTCTAAATCAATTTTGACATGATTTAGGAGATGGGTTATTGTTTGCTAATTTTGTGTTTCAACAAATAAATAAATGAACCTAGGATTTGACCCTAAGGTTTGCCAACGCTCTTTTGAGCTCTTCAGAGATCATTTGGGAAACTCTAAATTGGCTTTGAGAGCAACAAGCAAGGGTATCATTTGTTGGCTTTGCATTCCAACAAATGAAATGAAAGAATTCAGAATTTGGCTCTAAATTCGGAAGCTTGCGAGATGGCATGTTGAGTATTTTGAGAAAATTCACAACACCACACATAGTGATCAATGATAGCTCCTAGGGGATGCTAAAGATTCATGCAATACAATAATTGGAGCCTTGAGGATGCTCCAACTATCATGCATGAGGGACATAGGCATGAAGAAGAGAATTTCCTACTTTCCTACAAATGTTTTGGATTCGTTGGAAAGAAGGAATAACTCATTTGAAAGCTTCTAAATGGGTTCCAAAGATCAATTTTGGTGTGATCTAAGCGGGACCTAAGAGAAAATGCATGAAAAGGTTCATCATTTTTCTTGCTTGAGATGTTTAGATGTTTAAATTGCTCATCATTACTCTTAATCAACCAACTTGCAAATTGCATCAAATATGTTTACCAACTTCAGTATGTAGTGGGGTACAATCTATGAGCTTTTGAAAACCATAGATTACTCCACACTTGTTTCACAAGTATTTAGAGATTTGATAAACATGTTAGTAAGTTTGCAAATCTTTAGACATGTAGCAATCTAAAACATTTGCTTCTGTTTTTATTTTGCAAAATATTGTATACGAACTTAATCAATTATGCTTTCCATGTGGGATTTCAACATTGACCTTGGGGGCTTAATGAGAAATCTTACAACACAAGATGCTTTCCGAATTAATCAAATTTACCTCCAAACATTTGCAAAATTCTACAAAAGTTTACAAGCTTCAACACATATGTGCACTTTGTATTTGTAAATCACTTTTATGATCTAAGCTTTGAAAGAAAGATGCATATAATCAAACGAGTTGAAGTTTGGGAACTTTCTCATGTGTTGGTGCATTAGAAGCATGAACAAACATCTCCAATTATAGGGACTTCTATGAGTTTGAGGTGTTTATTTATTATCATCTCCATGATCTTCACAAGACACCCAAAAAGAATTTTAAGAGCTCTACCAATCCTAGGATTTGCAACATAAATCTCTAAAGATTCATGTGAATCCTACAACAAGTATGCTATATATTTAAAATCCAACTAAGCACATTTTGAGCATTCATGAAAGTCATGGAGAATCTACAAATTTAGCAAGTGTGAAATCCCCAAATTTCATATCAATTTTGTCATGACGTTTGAGATTTAAGGAAAGAAACATGATTTGTAAGGTTTGAAGAAAACCTCCAGCTCAATACTTGATTTTAGGTCAAATAAAATCACCTAACCTATGGTTTAGTCATAGGTGATGGAGGAGATGCAACATGCAAAATCATGCATTTGGAGGGCGTTGGATACCAATCACACATCGCTATGCATATCGTCATCCTCTCCGGATTCTCACATGAGAGCCAACAAATAGAAATCACCGGATTTCCACTGTTTTATGGAGAAGGCAGCGGGTTCTAACGACCTAAGGCTTAGGGTGCATCAACCACATCCATAAGGCTTGAGGACCTAGGTTTCACTAAGTTTTGAGAAATTTACCTCGCCGGGTTGTTACGGCACAAAACACAATACACTCGCCTTGTCAAAAAGAGAGAAAGATAAAGAGGGTTGCTGTCCAAGCCACTCCAAATTGCTTTCCTTGCTGTCTCGAGGTCGCCGGAGTTGAAAGTAGAAAGAAGAAGACTTCTGCATCAGGTCTTTGGCCTCCAGACACTTCCACAGCCTTTCCTCTTGACTTCCATTCACTAAACCCACTTGCTTCACTGACTCGATCGACCCAGAGAAGGCCTAGAATCGAGTTACCTGGTCGGACTCCTAGCCACAGACGGAAGACCCACTCGGCTTGACTGTTCGCACTTACGAGGCCTGCCGACCTTGTTTGGATCGCACGAAGTGGAGGCACGCAAGCAGGGTAAGGGTACTGTAAAACCCGCCAAATAGCATTTTAAGCTTCGCACGCTTTTCGATGCGTCACGACGAACTTTAAGTAAAAATTTCAAAATCGTCGGAATTCGACGCAAATAATTTTATAAAATAGAGCGCAAAATTCTGAACAAAATGATGTATAGAACCCATATTGGATTTTAGATATTTTGAGAGTTAAAATTTCCGGAAAACTTAATAGGACAACTTTGCCCTTGATGTCACATGAATAGAGGGAAGTTTAAGTGAGGGCAAATAGGACTTTAGGAATTAAATGAGGGCATCCAACTCTTATTAGGGGACCGAAATATTTCGGTCCCCATTTCTTTCATGCGGCTCGAATCAAGCGGAGGAACGAGCGGACGAGCTAGGCGACGGGAGAAGGCTTCGACGGCGACCGTAGGGGCGGTTTCTGGCAGCGTTTGCGAAGGAGGATTGTAGGGAAGATTAAGAGAAAGCTAAGGTAAGTTACTTTCTTGAGTTTCCTCCTCTTTCCATTAAGTTCTTTACAAGGGAAGAAATCTAGGGTTTGAAGAAAATGCAAGTTTTCTATAAGACAAAGATAGGGAGGGTTTAGGGGAAGGTTTTGTGCATGAAAATGAAATGGTTTATTGAAAAATTGAAGTTTTGGAAATTAGGGTTTTTCCCCAATTCTCTTTTCTTTCAAAATGCCTTTACAAAAGCAAGTTCAAATGATGTTATAAAACTATAAAACCTCTATTGTGAGAAAAATGAAAGTTTTAGGAGAAAATTTGAAGTTTTGGAAATTAGGGTTTTTTCCTAATTATGAAAATTTTTTAAGTTTATGGTTCCAAATAGATTTAGAATGATTTTTAATGGTAAGATTAGGGCTTATGAACAAAATATTGTTTTTCTTAATTTTTAATTTAGTTAAATCCGAAAATTTATTATTATTATTTTTATTTAATATTTGATTATGGGGGAAATCATATATGTGGATGTTGAGATCAACCGTATGGGTGATCCAAAATTAGGGCTATTTAGAAAATTCGAGCTTAGGAATGACATTAACCTAATATGGGAAGGGTTTAATTAGGAAAAGATTAGAGAATCGTATGCGTGAAGTTTCATTCTCATAGTTTAGGGTTTTGAGATGTTTATGTGATGGAAATCATGCATATACTTAAGTGATGCGTTATATTTCTTTAGATATTAGTCGTGACAAAGCGAAGAAATCGATTGGACAGTTGGCTAAACGTGGAGGTAGGTGAAATGGACTTCCTTTAAATTTAGAAAACCTCTTTACATGCAAGTATATAGCAATGGCATTTTCCTTTTTATGCTCTTTATGAATTTTTTATCATTAGCATGCTTCATTATGTAAACTCATGACTACTTATTATAAATGCAAAAGTCTCTTCTTTTATGAAATACTAGAACTTGATAGAAGAACTTCACGTTTCTTTCTTCACGCATACAACACATTCCCATTTACATGTAAGCACACATTTAAGCATAGTATACATGTACACTCTTATGAAAGTATATGCTTAGTATGGAATACAAAGCCTCACTTATGATTATAAAATAATTATGTGCATGTGCATGATGATGCGGAAGTATCAAATGGTAAATGAGCTCTCTTGAGCAATGGTAAAGGAGGTTCTTATGAACCAATGGTAAATGAATGGCCAATATTTTTTGTACCTGATCAGTACAAGTGATACTTCCGAGACGGGTGTAATATATATGTTAAGATATTATGAATATTACATACCTATGCTATATGTTTAAGAAGCTATCATTTGAGGCATGAATGTTTTAAGAGCAAAATGGAAAGTTGATGAACGAATAAGAACTTGAGGGTTGATGTAAAGGCATGTTTCACCTTATACAAGTGTTGCATTATGTTGTTTATTCGTTATTCAAGACAATAAAGCATGTTGTAATTCCTTTTCTTGATCCTAGATTTAATCGAATGTCATTTACACCTATTGAGTTATGACTCACCCGTGTTGTGGGACTCTTTTCAGGAGGACCGAGTAAGGAATAGATGGCGGATAGACCTCCCCTCGTGTACCGTCGTAGGGAGACGACGGGCGATAGGTTTTGTCTTTTATTTTTGATGTTTTGAATAGAAGGGTTAGACACATTGTGTAAGGATATGATTTATGGACACCATTCTAAATTATAAATTTTCATGTTGAAATATTTTGTTGAACGACAGATGAAAAGAAAAGAAAATATATATATATTTTTTTTTGGAATTCTATAGCGGCTCTTTCTTTATATTCGGAGACTTGTTGGTTATGTTATGAATGCTTATTTTTAATTTTCTATCGTCCGACCTCCGTTCCCGCCTCGCCTATGCGAGCTTATCAGGCCGGGTCGTGACAATAGTGGTATCAGAGACAAGGATTTGAGAATATTAATTTTTATGGGAGAGCCAATAGGGTGATCGTGTAAGTTAGAGTAGGTATAATATGCATATGCTATAGATTGTTTAGATTTTTTTTATTTCTTTATGTCTCAGGGCTGAGGAACCTGAACCTGATGCCACTGATGGCCATACTAGAGAGGTCAGGGGAGATTTGTCATCCGTAGTGGAGCCTCAAAGCAGTAGCATTAATGCTACTATGGATTTTTTCACACAAATGATGGCGGCTATGCACAGATGATAAAGAGCACGCAGGCTCAAGCAGGGGGTAGTGGAAGCACTGGGATGGACAAGAATTTAAAGTTATTTCAAGATATGAAGCCTCCAACATTCGTAGGAGGTGGACCCATAGAAGCAGAGGATTGGTTAATGAGCGTTGAGAAGATATTGGAAGGAATGCTATGCCCTCAGGATAGAAGAGTTACCTTAGCTGCATATGCCTTCAATGGGGAAGCAGAAAGATGGTGGAGAAGTCAATTAAAAGGAACTTTTGGAGGAAGGCCTAGTAGTCAAGTGTCATGGGAGGAATTTGTCAAGGTGTTTAGAGACTGGTATGTGCCAATGACTGCTAGGAGGTCAATGCAAGACAAATTCAATAAATTGGAACAAGGAGACAAGACCATTACACAGTATGAGGCTGAATTTACAACGCTCTCTAGGTATGCTTCTCATTTGATTCCAAATGATGAAGAAAAATGCCATCGCTTTTTGAGTGGCTTAAGGGATGCCATTAGACAACCATTAATCCCTTTTGGCATTGAGGACTATGTTACCTTGGTTGAGAGGGCAAGAAGAATTGAAAGCGATTTGCAAAGCACTCAGAGGAGAAGAGATTTTCAAAAGAGGAAATATGAAGATAAATCAAAGTCCACTCAATCATTTCAATCTGGAAGACCTAATTGGAAGAAGCCCAAGCCCAATATTTCAGAGAGCAGCACTCCTTCTGTTATGTGCAATAAGTGTGGGAGGGCTCATAAGGGAGAGTGCCTTTCTGGCACCAATACCTGTTTCTGGTGCCATCAACCAGGGCACATGGCAAAGTCTTGCCCTATCTTAGGGCAGAAGTCTTCCCCAGAGGTTAGAACCGGTAGTGCTCCTCAGAGGATAGTTGGAAGGCCAAGGGTAGTGGAGTCTACTGCATCAACTCCATCTCAAGGCCAAGCTCGACAACCTGTTCAGCCGAGGGTTTATGGTCTATCCCATCAAGAAGCAAAAGACTCTCCTGATGTTATCACAGGTATGAACTTTATTTAATGTCAATGATTTCTTTCATGATTCGTGAGTAAAATAAGCTTTATGTTATGTTACATGCATGGTATTTAGGAACAATCCTTGTATGTAACAAGCCTGTTAAGGTGTTGTTTGATACCGGAGCATCGCATTCTTTTATTTCGGAGGAGTTTGTTAAGTCTGTTGGTTTGTCTTCTTCAATGATGCTTAAACCTTTATCAGTTTTGATGCCCAATGGGAGTCAGTTGGAAACCAACAAGGGGTGTCATGTGGAATTGATTGTAGGTGATAGAGATTTGGGAGCAGATCTTATGTTGTTGCCTTTAATGGAATTTGATATGATCCTAGGTATGGATTGGTTGTCTGGCCACTTTGTGACCATAGACTGTAATAAGAAAGAACTTAAATTTTGTATGCCAGGGCAGAAAGAGTTTAAATTCTTAGGGGAAAGAGGCGTAACTTCCATGTTAGTCTCTTCATTAATGGCATACAAGTTGTTGAGGAAGGGTTGTGAAGGCTTTTTAGCCTATGTTAAGGAGGAGAAGAAAGAAGAGAAGAGATTAAAGGAGATACCTATTGTGCAAGAATATCCAGAAGTGTTTGCAGAAGATTTACCTGGTTTGCCTCCAAGCAGGGAGATTGATTTTACCATTGAGCTGGTTAGTGGAGCGGATCCGGTTGCTAAAGCCCCTTATAGGATGGCGATAAAAGAGTTAAAGGAACTGAAAGATCAATTACAAGAGTTGCTTGGAAAAGGATTCATCAGACCTAGCACTTCTCCATGGGGTGCTCCTGTGCTGTTTGTGAAGAAGAAGGATGGAAGTTTAAGGCTTTGTATAGACTACAGAGAATTAAACAAGCTGACTATAAAGAATAAGTATCCTCTTCCAAGGATTGATGACCTATTTGATCAATTGGAGGGTGCCTCTATGTTTTCCAAAATAGATTTGAGATCCGGATACTATCAACTTAAGATTAGAGAAGAGGACATAGCAAAGACAGCATTCAACACTAGATATGGGCATTATGAATTTGTGGTGATGCCTTTTGGACTTACAAATGCCCCTGCTGTGTTTATGGACCTCATGAATAGGGTCTTTAAGCCATTTTTAGACCTATTTGTGATAGTGTTCATTGATGACATTTTGGTGTACTCCCCTAATGAAGCACTTCATGCAAATCACTTAAGAGCTGTGTTGCAAACTCTAAAAGGGAATGAATTGTATGCTAAGTTCTCCAAATGTGAATTTTGATTGAAGAGTGTGAACTTTTTGGAGCATGTGATTAGAAGTGGAGAAATTTCAGTAGATCAGCACAAAGTACAAGCTATAGCAGATTGGCCACGACCCACTACTGTGACGGAGATCAGGAGCTTTTTGGGTTTAGCTGGTTATTACAGAAGGTTTGTTGAGAGATTTTCTCGGATAGCAATGCCATTATCTAGATTGACCCAAAAGGCAGTGAAATTTGAATGGTCAGATCTATGTGAAGAGGCTTTTCAAAGACTGAAACAATGCTTGATGACTGCTCCAGTACTTACCATTCCTTCGGGGACAGATGGATTCCAGCTTTATAGTGATGCCTCACACAAAAGATTGGGTTGTGTACTAATGCAAAATGGAAGGGTCATTGCCTATGCTTCTAGGCAATTGAAGAACCATGAAAGATCCAACCCATGATCTGGAGTTAGCTGCAGTAGTTTTTGCCTTGAAGATATGGAGACACTACTTGTATGGAGTGAAGTGTGAAGTTTTTACTGATCACCAAAGTTTAGAATACATTTTCACGCAGAAAGAGTTGAATTTGAGGCAGAGGAGATGGTTGGAGCTTATTAAGGACTATGATTTGGATATCCATTATCATCCAGGTAAAGCCAATGTGGTAGCTGATGCCTTAAGCAGGAAGACTTCTAGTAGTGCCAGTTGGATGATTACGCAACAGCATGAGTTGATAAGAGATTTTGAGAAGTTGGAGATTTCAATAGTCCAGCCCAATGATGCAGAGTTTGTGATTTTGAATCAGATGATTATTCAGTCTACATTGGAGGACAAGATAAGGGAAGCTTTGCCACAAGATGAAGAATTTGAGAAAATCTTGAATATGGTGAAGGCAGGTCATGTGGAAAAATATGAGCTTGATGGGGATGATCTACTACGGTATAGAGGCAGAATTTGTGTCCCTAATGTTGGAGACTTAAGGAAGGAGATTCTTCGAGAAGCTCATTATTCAGGTTACACCATTCACCCAGGTAGTAGCAAGATGTATTAAGATTTGAAGGAGTATTTTTGGTAGCCTGGAATGAAGAGAAATGTAGCAGAGATGGTGGCTAAGTGCACTGTTTGCCAAATGATTAAGGTAGAACATCAGAAGCCAGGAGGTTTATTACAACCCTTACCTATACCAGAATGGAAATGGGAAGACATAGCTATGGACTTTGTAGTTGGTTTGCCCAGATTCAGAAGTGGTCATGATGCTATATGGGTAATAATAGATAGGTTGACCAAATCAGCACACTTTCTACCTATCAAGCAATCTGATGCTGTTGAGAAGTTGGCAAATGTGTATGTTAATGAGATTGTTAGACTTCACGGTGTACCAAGATCGATAGTATCAGATAGAGATGGAAGATTCACCTCTAGACTGTGGAGAAAAGTTCAAGAGGCAATGGGCACTAGACTTACTCTCAGTACAGCATTTCATCCTCAAACAGATGGTCAATCAGAAAGAACTATTGAGACCTTAGAGGATTTACTCAGATTATGTGTACTAGATTTTGGTGGCAAATGGGAGACACACATACCACTGATTGAGTTTGCTTATAACAACAGTTTCCAAGCAAGTATAGGGATGGCACCTTATGAAGCTTTGTATGGAAGAAAATGTCGAACTCCTTTATGTTGGGCTGAAACAGGAGAAAGAAAGATTATTGGAGCTGATTTAGTAGATGATGCTACTGAAAAGATTAAACTGATCCGTGACAGATTAAAAGCTGTGCAAGACAGACAGAAAAAGTATTATGATGCTAAGCATAGATCAGTTGAGTTTGATGTTGGAGAGTTTGTTTTTCTCAAGGTTAGCCCTATGAAAGGTGTGAAAAGATTTGGCAAAGTTGGAAAATTGAGTCCAAGGTATGTTGGTCCATTTGCAATAGCAGAAAAAGTTAGAAGTGTGGCTTACAGATTGATTTTATCGTCTCACATGAGTGGAGTACATAATGTATTCCACATCTCTTCTTTGAGGAAGTACATAGCAGATGAGACTCAGAAGATTAGTGCTGAATCAGTAGACATTCAACCAGATCTAACTTTTGTAGATTAACCAGAGAAAATCATAGATGTTGATGTTAAGCAGCTCTGAAGTAGAGAGATTCCTTATGTTAAAGTTTTTTGGAAGCACGGATCGGAAAGGGACGCCACTTGGGAGAAGGAATCCGAGATGAGAGAAAGCTACCCACACCTATTTGACTAAGGTATGATTCCTTAATACTTGTTTCTAAATTTCGAGGACGAAATTTTTATAAGGAAGGGAGAATTGTAAAACCCGCCAAATAGCATTTTAGGCTTCGCACGCTTTTCGATGCGTCGCGATGAACTTTAAGTGAAAATTTCAAAATCGTCGGAATTCGAAGCAAATAATTTTATAAAATAGAGCGCAAAATTTTGAACAAAATGATGTATAGAACCCATATTGGATTTTAGATATTTTGAGAGTTAAAATTTCCTGAAAACTTAATAGGACAACTTTGCCCTTGATGTCACATGAATAGAGGGAAGTTTAAGTGAAGGCAAATAGGACTTTAGGAATTAAATGAGGGCATCCCACTCTTATTAGGGGACCGAAATATTTCGATCCCTATTTCTTTCGTGCGGCCCGAATCAAGCGGAGGAACGAGCGGACGAGCTAGGCGACGGGAGAAGGCTTCAACGGCGACCGTAAGGGCGGTTTCCGGCGGCGTTTTCGAAGGAGGATTGTAGGGAAGATTAAGAGAAAGCTAAGGTAAGTTACTTTCTTGAGTTTCCTCCTCTTTCCATTAAGTTCTTTACAAGGGAAGAAATCTAGGGTTTGAAGAAAATGCAAGTTTTCTATAAGACAAAGATAGGGAGGGTTTAGGGGAAGGTTTTGTGCATGAAAATGAAATGGTTTATTGAAAAATTGAAGTTTTGGAAATTAGGGTTTTTCCCCAATTCTCTTTTCTTTCAAAATGCCTTTACAAAAGCAAGTTCAAATGATGTTATAAAACTATAAAACCTCTATTGTGAGAAAAATGCAAGTTTTAGGAGAAAATTTGAAGTTTTGGAAATTAGGTTTTTTTCCTAATTATGAAAATTTTTGAAGTTTATGGTTCCAAATAGATTTAGAATGATTTTTAATGGTAAGATTAGGGCTTGTGAACAAAATATTGTTTTTCTTAATTTTTAATTTAGTTAAATCCGAAAATTTATTATTATTATTTTTATTTAATGTTTGATTATGGGGGAAATCATATATGTGGATGTTGAGATCAACCGTATGGGTGATCCAAAATTTGGGCTATTTAGAAAATCCGAGCTTAGGAATGACATTGACCTAATATGGGAAGGGTTTAATTAGGAAAAGATTAGAGAATCGTATGCGTGAAGTTTCATTCTCATAGTTTAGGGTTTTGAGATGTTTATGTGATGGAAATCATGCATGTACTTAAGTGATGCGTTATATTTCTTTGGATATTGGTCGTGACAAAGCGAAGAAATCGATTGGACAGTTGGCTAAACGTGGAGGTAGGTGAAATGGACTTCCTTTAAATTTAGAAAACCTCTTTACATGCAAGTATATAGCAATGGCATTTTCCTTTTTATGCTCTTTATGAATTTTTTATCATTAGCATGCTTCATTATGTAAACTCATGACTACTTATTATAAATGCAAAAGTCTCTTCTTTTATGAAATACTAGAACTTGATAGAAAAACTTCACGTTTCTTTCTTCACGCATACAACACATTCCCATTTACATGTAAGCACACATTTAAGCATAGTATACATGTACACTCTTATGAAAGTATATGCTTAGTATGGAATACAAAGCCTCACTTATGATTATAAAATAATTATGTGCATGTGCATGATGATGCGGAAGTATCAAATGGTAAATGAGCTCTCTTGAGCAATGGTAAAGGAGGTTCTTATGAACCAATGGTAAAGGAATGGCCAATTTTTTTTGTACCTGATCAGTACAAGTGATACTTCCGAGACGGGTGTAATATATATGTTAAGATATTATGAATATTACATACCTATGCTATATGTTTAAGAAGCTATCATTTGAGGCATGAATGTTTTAAGAGCAAAATGGAAAGGTTGATGAACGAATAAGAACTTGAGGGTTGATGTAAAGGCATGTTTCACCTTATACAAGTGTTGCATTATGTTGTTTATTCGTTATTCAAGACAATAAAGCATGTTGTAATTCCTTTTCTTGATCCTAGATTTAATCGAATGTCATTTACACCTATTGAGTTATGACTCACCCGTGTTGTGGGACTCTTTTCAGGAGGACCGAGTAAGGAATAGATGGCGGATAGACCTCCCCTCGTGTACCGTCGTAGGGAGACGACGGGCGACAGGTTTTGTCTTTTGTTTTTGATGTTTTGAATAGAAGGGTTAGACACATTGTGTAAGGATATGATTTATGGACACCCTTCTAAATTGTAAATTTTCATGTTGAAATATTTTGTTGAACGATAGATGAAAAGAAAAGAAAATATATATTTTTTTTGGAATTCTATAGCGGCTCTTTCTTTATATTCGGAGACTTGTTGGTTATGTTATGAATGCTTATTTTTAATTTTCTACCGTCCGACCTCCGTTCTCGCCTCGCCTATGCGAGCTTACCGGGCCGGGTCGTGACAGGTACGTCGGCTCCTCTGGACACGCGAAATAGATACACGCGAATGGAGTCTCCCGCTCCGATCTGGTTCGGACGGAAGGAAGCAAGACGCACAGATATAACTGAAATTAGACCAATTCAGCTGAAATTGGGTGTGAATTGGACTCAACCCAATCCGATTTGGGTCCGATCAAGTCAATTTGTGAAATTAAACTTGAATCGGCGCTGAATTGCGTCAAATTTGGTTCAACGTTGCTTGATTGGGTTCGATTTGAACTGATTTTGACTCGATTCGATTGATTTAGGTCAATTTCAATTAATTTGATTTTAATTTGATGAAATTGAATTTAATTTGACTAATTGAAATCCGATTTGAATGAATTGACGCTCGACTCGACGATGATCATTTGATTTGATCGAGTGCGATCAAGCCCAACTCGCCCAGTTGGGCTCGAATCGGCTCGATCAGGGTTGGGTCGATGTGAAAAAACGCGTCAATAATACGCGGGATTTGAGAGGGATTTGAGCTGGATTTCTGGCTCATGCAGAGGTCAACAATGCGATCAAATCATCGATCGTATCCTAGTAATCAAGATCGAGAGGCAAAAATCTAGATTGTTAGATGACGATAAGAAAAACAGGATAAGCATGGTTGGCCAACTTATTAGACAACAAACTAAAGATAGGGATGAATTTTAAATTTGTTTAGCATAAGTTGTATTTGGAATTTTAAATTCAAGATAGGGTGTATTTTGAATTTAAAATTCAAGATAGGGTTTTCCTGAATTATGGAGTATGCTATCTTCTTTGAGGGAGTTAGTTCAGGAAAAGAAGGATAGTTCAAATTATTTTCTTGTTGTAATTGCCTACTAATAAGTTAATTTTCTGCAATAAAATTCAATTGAAATCACCCCCAAATCTCTTTTCTCTCCTCCAATTGCCAGCTGCCCATAAAGCCCAAACCAACAACCTTCCTTCCACCCACCAATCTCCTTGCTACTGTCATTCTAGCAGCGTCCAGAGGAATTTTCTGACTGTTGTAGTTCCGTCAGCTGCCTGCCCACCACTTCCTAAAATCCCAAAATTCACTAAGAACTGTTGGCACAGCTCAGTTTGCAGTCCCAGAACTGGCTGATACCAGCAGGAAGAGAAACAAGAGTCCATACAGCAAAACAGTGGCAGATTAGAGTAGATTGCTGTTTTGGTGAAGAACTCAATCAGTGTCGACATTTTTCAATACACAGCAACAAAAAGTACAAAACGAAAAAGGGGAGACATCTACATGAAGAAAACTCCATTGAGGTTCCCTAATTTTGATTAACAGACCACTATGATTCCTCTCTAAAGAATTACCATAGAGCTCTTATGCATTCTAGCCTCTCATTGTGGAGTTATGCCATAATGTTGAGGCGTCGGCTATGGTTTACAAACTGAACTCAGATCTATGACTGATATGAACATTTATTTCAAGAGGACAAAGAAGGGGAATTTACATATTATTGCGAAGGTAGAATTAACATAGTATGATACCATTTTTTTTTTCTTAGGAAGTTAGGTAATAAAAATCCAAAACATAGAAAACTATAGAAATATAGAACCGTATCTCAAAATATAATCAAGATTTTTCTTTTTTTTATTCATTGTTTTGCCAAAGTTGGCAGGATTAGAAATGTCATACAAGACTGATTGAGTAAAATATATATAGATCATATGTCCAATACACTCAAGAAAACATAAACAACAGCTAACTAATTTAATAAAAGAGTTTAGATGTGGGGGTAGGGTGTTGATGAAGTGATTATATGTACCTGATCTTTGTCTACCAAAACAGCTCTTACACCTTCAGTAAAATCATGTCGAAGTGAAGACCGCAATGCTATTCGATATTCAATCTTCATTACACCATGAAGCTTCACAGGGAGCAGCACAATCAAGTATAACAACTTAATACAGAGCATTTGGCATAGCAAGAAAATAAAATTGTTGTGCTATATTACTTTAGATAAATGATGTTCATCATTTCTGTGTGCAGATGCGACTTCGGAGAAATGTTTCTTAGTCAAATAGAGAGAGAAAGGTGCACCTTTCCCAAGTCCTTGAAGAGCATCATGGGCCCATTCAGAAACTGCAACAACGCATACAAAGCCAATGAACATTAGAACTACAAGAAAATGGTCCAACAAATATCTAAGGTGCTATTAATTTAGTTCAAAATTACTTAAATGTTGCATGGGATGACAACTTCAAAATGTTGGTAATTACACATTTAACCAACAAAACCAAATACTTTTTTTTAATATCCAACGAATAAAATGGAAGAAGACCGATAAGAACATAAACAAGTATTTGAGAAAAGAAAAGTGAAAGGGATCAACAGAATGTTGACGAGCATATATATTTACCAAAATAACCCAAGGCATTTAAAACATAACATTTTGAAAGACAGAGGCTGCAAAATACCAATATCATAAGCCTTATCCCAAGAAATTGGGTTAAATTTTCAAAAGAAAAAGACAAGATTTCTATTTATGTTTGCTTCGGTTTGCAAACCTTCATGAAGATTAATCTCTCTAAAATGTAAAGATGTGAGATCATCAAAGAATTAAATAGGTTATACTAACTCAGATTTAACGCCAAATAAAAATATCCAGATGAATGAATTAAATTATATTTTATGCCAAATTCAAATAGAAAGGATGATGATGAGGAAAGGATTTAGTCCCTACAGGGATCCGTGGTGATAAAACCTTGGCATTGCAGCATTAGCAGAAACCAGGAAAGCAGGAAGTCATCAGGTCATTTGAAAGAATATCAGAAGAACAAACCAGGTTTCCATACCTTGCCCATCAGTATTTAGTTCAAGCTTCTTTAATTCTTCTATTATTTCAGATACCGTTTTTTCTATGCCAAATGATGACGCTATATGGGGTAAAAGCAACCTCAGTTGAGCATCAGAATCTGGCTCCGTTTTGTATTGTGCTAAAATTGCCTGCACATTTGCATGCGCGTCCCCAAAGCTGCATGCTCAAAACAGACCAGATCAATGTAATATCCAAAAATTCAGGTAAATAAATATAAAATTTTATTTAAGAAAATTATATTTTACATTAATAGTTAATTACTGTTATGTAAAATCTTAGCATTTATACTAAGTAATAAGTTCAATTAAATTAAATATTTCCTAGCTCCGAATAGGTGCATCCTTTGGCTGTGAAGAGTATAGATGAGCAGTTATTATGTGTGGGGCCTCTCTTCCAGCGGGTTTTCATGCAAGCAAGGGAACAGAAGGTTTTCATGCAAGCAAGGGAACAGAAGGTTTGGGAATATACGATTACAGTGTTCAAACAGGAGATCCGCAAAGTGCAGAGGAGAGTTCGACAAAAAGCAGGGAAGAGTTCAGCATAGTGCCGGTAGTAAATCAGCATAGTGAGCAGAGGCTTCGAATTGGAATCGAGTGAGAGCAGCTATATTAGGGATAGAGGAAATCTTCTTGCGGCTAAGCATTGTAATTCGGCAATTTCTTATCAGTAGTGGAAGTACGGACTGCTGTGAGTGAAGAGAGAAATTTCAGTGAAGGAAGAAGAAGTAGAAGGAATTGAGGTAAGCAATTTAATTTTCTCCAATTGTTTTACAAAATTCTAAATAGTAGTAAAAGTTCCCAAGGAAGATTTCGCTCAAATATAGCAATTATTTGGTATATGAGGACAAAAGAAATTGTTGAGGTAAGTTGATTTTATGCAATTTATTTGAATAATAAATTGTCAAAATTATAGAATTAGAGAAGTGAATTGATGTAGGCAAGGGGGGGTCAATTCAAGATGATAATTTTGGGACCTTTAGGTTGTTTGCTGCTCTCAGTTTAGGCCTTGATTGTTTTAGTTTTGAGCTTAAAAAGATGGGTTCTACTTGAGTCTAGCTCATTAATGCCTTAGCTGATGTTTCTAGTTCATTAATGGGGAAATTATTTCAGCATTAGGAGTTGTAAAGTTTGGCTTTTCCCCTCCTAACCTTCTCAGTTTCCTGATGGTTCTGCTGCTGGATTCCTTCCCCTTTGGTGTCTCTTCGGTTTCTTGCAGGCGCTGTTTCCCTTAGTTGTCCCGTGGTTTATTTTCCTAGATATTAGTGTGGCCCTTCGGTTTCTGGCTGGGCTGTTTTTCCAGCTTGGGGTGGCTGTATCCGTGGATTCATTGGCTTTATTTAATGTTTTTGTGGGGGTTGCTGTTGGCTCTTCTTCTCCCCCATTTATTCTGGAATTTTGGTGGTTGTTTGGGGTTGATTTCCTGTACGGTTTTTGGGAAATTAAAGGTTGTTTTGGGGCTGCTGTTTCTGAATTTATGGATCCTTTATGGTGGCTGTTTGGTGGAATTTTGGGGCTGATTAATGGCAGATTTTTGGCTGTTGGGCTGCTTCTTTTCTCCTATATATAGAAGTGATTTGTGTATGTAAAAGAGAGTGTTATGAGAGTGTTTTGTGACCAATATTTGGAATAAGAACCTGCGGGTTTCTTTTGAGGATTACTTGCGAGCAATGCCTCTTCCTCTTCTCCTCTCCTTCTAGGAAAGCTTGCGAGCTTCTCCTCTTTTCTTCTTGGGCTTCTAACCTCTTTCTTCTTTCCATTGTGATCATTCCATTGTATCATTCTTCTCAAAGCAAGTTTAGGATGACGTTGTTTCTTATGTGAGTTGAATGAGTTGGTGTTTCTCATTGTTAAGAGTTGTAAGCGTCTTTATCTTATAAAAGTCTTATGTTTTTATATTTTCTTTATCTTTTATTGTGTTTAAGGTGATATGTCAGGGTGTATTTTTTGTAAGCAAAAATTTGGGCTTTCTCCAAATTTTTTGCTTGCATCAATTTGGTATCAGAGCAAATTTAGTATGTCCTAGGATTGTTTGTGTACAAGTCAAGTGAGTCTTTGTGTTTTGTTGTAAGTTTTTTGAGTCTTAGTTTGTGTTGTGTCCTAAAGGTTTGTCATGTTGTTATGTGAGTCAAGTTTGTGAGTCGTCTAATTGTGTTTTCTTTTTGTGTCATGGCAAAACAAAAAGAAGATTCTAATCTCCCTTTGGACAGATGGATTCCGTCACAAGCAGATTCAACTGACCCATTTCAAAATGAGTTATACCAATTGCAGATAAAGATGTATGTTTGTACAGAAAATTATGAGAAGAAAAAGAAATTTCTACAGGCTCAATTCAAGCAAGAACGAGAAATGATTCTGCGAAAGTATGCGGACAAGATTAAAAAGCTTGATTTCAAAACTACAGCAATTTCATCGGGAGTTGAAAAGTTTCAAGAAGGGGAGTCTGATGTAGGCAAGGGGGGTCAATTCAAGATGATAATTTTGGGACCTTTAGGTTGTTTACTGCTCTCAGTTTAGGCCTTGATTGTTTTAGTTTTGAGCTTTAAAAAGATGGGTTCTACTTGAGTCTAGCTCATTAATGCCTTAGCTGATGTTTCTAGTTCATTAATGGGGAAATTATTTCAGCATTAGGAGTTGTAAAGTTTGGCTTTTCCCCTCCTAACCTTCTCAGTTTCCTGATGGTTCTGCTGTTGGATTCCTTCCCCTTTGGTGTCTCTTCGGTTTCCTGCAGGCGCTGTTTCCCTTGGCTGTCCCGTGGTTTATTTTCCTGGATATTAGTGTGGCCCTTCGGTTTCTGGCTGGGCTGTTTCTCCCGTGAGCTTGGGGGGGCTGTATCCGTGGATTCATTGGCTTTATTTAATGTTTTTGTGGGGGTTGCTGTTGGCTCTTTTTCTCCCCCATTTATTCTGGAATTTTGGTGGTTGTTTGGGGCTGATTTCCTGTACAGTTTTTGGGAAATTAAAGGTTGTTTTGGGGATGCTGTTTTTGAATTTATGGAGCCTTTATGGTGGCTGTTTGGTGGAATTTTGGGGCAGATTAATGGCAGATTTATGGTTGTTGGGATGCTTCTTTTCTCCTATATATAGAAGTGATTTGTGTATGTAAAAGAGAGTGTTATGAGAGTGTTTTGCGACCAATATTTGGAATAAGAACCTGCGGGTTTTATTTTGAGGATTGCTTGTGAGCAATGCATCTTCCTCTTCTCCTCTCCTTCTAGGAAAGCTTGCGAGCTTCTCCTCTTTTCTTCTCGGGCTTCTAACCTCTTTCTTCTTTCCATGGTGATCATTCCATTGTATCATTCTTCTCAAAACAAGTTTAGGATGATGTTGTTTCTTATGTGAGTTGTATGAATTGGTGTTTGTCATTGTTAAGAGTTGTAAGCATCTTTATCTTATAAAAGTCTTATGTTTTTGTATTTTCTTTATCTTATTGTGTTTAAGGTGATATGTAAGCGTGTATTTTTTGTAAGCAAAAATTTGGGCTTTCTCCAAATTTTTAGCTTGCATCAATTTGGTATCAGAGCAAGTTTAGTATGTCCTAGGATTGTTTGTGTACAAGTCAAGTGAGTCTTTGTGTTTTGTTGTAAGTTTTTTGAGTCTTAGTTTGTGTTGTGTCCTAAAGGTTTGTCATGTTGTTATGTGAGTCAAGTTTGTGAGTCGTCTAATTGTGTTTTCTTTTTGTGTCATGGCAAAACAAAAAGAAGATTCTAATCTCCCTTTGAATAGATGGATTCCATCACAAGGAGATTCAACTGACCCAATTCAAAATGAGTTATACCAATTGCAGATAAAGATGTATGTTTGTACAGAAAATTATGAGAAGAAAAAGAAATTTCTACAGGCTCAATTCAAGCAAGAACGAGAGATGATTCTGCGAAAGTATGCGGACAAGATTCAAAAGCTTGATTTCAAAACTACAGCAATTTCATCGAGAGATGAAAAGTTCAAGAAGGGGAGTCTGATGTAGGCAAGGGGGGGTCAATTCAAGATGATAATTTTGGGACCTTTAGGTTGTTTGCTGCTCTCAGTTTAGGCCTTGATTGTTTTAGTTTTGAGCTTAAAAAGATGGGTTCTACTTGAGTCTAGCTCATTAATGCCTTAGCTGATGTTTCTAGTTCATTAATGGGGAAATTATTTCACCATTAGGAGTTGTAAAGTTTGGCTTTTCCCCTCCTAACCTTCTCAGTTTCCTGATGGTTCTGCTGCTGGATTCCTTCCTCTTTGGTGTCTCTTCGGTTTCCTGCAAGCGTTGTTTCCCTTGGTTGTCCCGTGGTTTATTTTCCTGGATATTAGTGTGGCCCTTCGGTTTCTGGCTGGGCTGTTTTTCCAGTGAGCTTGGGGGGCTGTATCCGTGGATTCATTGGCTTTATTTAATGTTTTTGTGGGGGCTGTTGTTGGCTCTTCTTCTCCCCCATTTATTCTGGAATTTTGGTGGTTGTTTGGGGCTGATTTTCTGTACAATTTTTGGGAAATTAAAGGCTATTTTGGGGCTGTTGTTTCTGAATTTATGGTGGCTGTTTGGTGGAATTTTGGCGCTGATTAATGGCAGATTTTTGGTTGTTGGGCTGCTTCTTTTCTCCTAAATATAGAAGTGATTTGTGTATGTAAGAGAGAGGTGATAAGTGTTGATTTTTGGAAAGAACCTGCGGGTTTCTTTAGGATTGCTTGCGAGCAATGCCTATTCTTCTTCTTCTCTCCTTATAGGAAAGCTTGCGAGCTTCTCCGTCTTCGTCTGGACTTCTTATCCTCTTCTTCTTTCCATAAGTACCACTCCACCTGTATCCTTCTTCTCTATGGATGGAATGCAACTTTAAGATTTGTTTTGTTCGTGTTTGTAAGCGTCATTTTATTATATCAAAGGAATATATTGTGTTAGTTGTTGTAATTTGTTTAGATTTGAGCATTGCATGTATCTTTCTATTACCTAGGAAGTATATAATTTTGTAAGCAAAAATTAGGGGCTTTCTCCTAATTTTTGCTTGCATCATGAATTATAGGTAATTTACAAACGAAGAAGAGTTCAAGGTGTCAAATTTGAAGAGATAACTTGTCAAGGAGGTAAGCAATGTAGTTTCAATTTTAAAAGCAAATGTTGTTATTTCTATACATGTACACTTGTAATTAACCGAATTAAAAGAAAACATATGTTAAAGTTAATGATTTTGCTAAGGTATGTTCATATCCAAACATTCAAGTATGAATAATCATGTGAATTTCAATTGTTTATACTTAAAATTAGATATAGGATTAATAAATAAATGTTTTCCTAATTGATCATATATTGGAAAGAAAGCACTAAGTTATTAAATATCTACTTATTCTTTTATTGCAAGTAGTATAGTAGATAAAATTCTTATAGGAAAGTATGAAGCATGATAAAGAAAATATAAGTTCTAAATTTTGAAGCCAAATGAATATCAAATTAGGGAAGGTTGGCTATGAAATGATATGACACCTTCATTATAGGTGGGGCAAAAGGGACCTCAAAAGAAACAAAAAGAACCTTTATGTATATGAAATGATATGATACATGTATTGCATGTGGGGTATGAGTAGGGTTAGGTGTAGCTGGAATGTTATGGATGGGGGGATGTGATTTAAGCAAGGTAGGGGTATGGATAGGAGTAGGGGTAGGGGTAGGTGTAGGTGTAGGGGTAGGGGTAATGATAGAGGTAGTGGGAAGAGGGGTAAGGTAGGGGTGGGGAGGTAAGGGTATGTGTAGTTATAGGGGGTAGATGTAGGTGTAAGTATGGGGGAGAGGATGGGTGGGGCAAAAGGGACCCCGAAAAAGGTAAAAGGGACTCCGAAAGAGGTAAAAGGGACCTCTATATAGTTCAATGGCAATAATAATGGGTTTATCTGGCTCCATTGAACATTCTTATGAAAACTAACTATATGAAAATGATAGCCATAACCGTAGAAGACTAATTATAATATTTTGTACAGAGTTCAAATAAAATAAAAGATGATCATAAATATGATTTTTTATATTGTTTTACAAATATTTGAGAGTTGATTCAGTTATAATTTCAATTATGTTATTCCCTATAATCTTGCATATAATTTTTTATTTAAATTGTATAAATTTATGAGCTTTAATATCCTGTGGACAGACGTGCATCCCTTGTGATTTTTACATTGGAAGGTGAGGCAGAACGATGGTAGAGAGGTTAACATTTGAAAAAATTCAATGGTAGAGCTGAAGAACTAATTACTTGGGAGAAATATGAACAAGTCTTCAGGGAGTGATATGTTCCTCCTTCAGCAAGGCAGAAAATGCAGGAGAGTTTTGTCAACTTAAAGGAGCAAAAACTGTTATTCAATATAAATCAGAGTCTACATCTTTATTGAGGTATACTCCAGAGCTTATCAGTACTCCTGTTGAAAAATGTTATAGATTTATTAAGGGTCTTAGAGATTCATTGATACAGCCATTAATTCCTCTTCGCATAAAGGATTTTGCTGAACTGGTTGAAAGTGCTATACTTTTGGAGTATGATATAGATATGATTAAATAGAAATGAGAGGTTTATAACAAAAAGGAGGCCAATTAATCAAAGAGATAGTCAATAAAAAAGACAAAAATTTCATCAGGGTCAACAGCAGAAGCCTGGAACATTTCGAGTGATACCAGCTTGTGCAAAGTATAGAAGAATTCAAGAAAGTGTTATCAGTGTGGGGAGCCAGGACATATTAAAAAAAATTGTCCTAAAATATTCCAGGAGTTAGAGAATTAAAATGTATTCAAAAGATAAATCAGTACAGGGGAGCTAGGCCACAAACGAACTAACTAGCTTTTAAGATAAAAGGAGAAGCACTAGTGGAAGTGGTGAGATCTACACCTGCTCGAGTATTTGCTTTAACTTCTCAAGAAGCCAAAGAATCATTAGAAGTGGTGACAGGTACTATCAATATTTCAGATTTACCTATTAGAATTTCTTTTTATTCTGGTGCATCACATTCCTTTAAATCTGAGATACTATGCTTAAAATTATATGTGAAACCTGTTATTTATACTGCTGGTCTGAGTATTCGGTCACCTGCTGAAAATTATTTAATTGTCAGTGTTTCATGTTCAATTAATATTGTGATATTCGATAGGGAATTCAGATCAGACTTAATAGTCTTACTTTTAATGGAGTTTGAAATAATTTTTAGAATGAAGTGGCTAGTCAAATACTTTGCTACTATTAAATGCTGGAAGAAAAGAGTCCGATTTGATTTTCCTGGAGAAAAGAAAGTTTATTTTCAGTGTGACAAAGGAGTAATTTAATCTTTGTTTATTTATAATCAAGTGAACAAAAGTATAAGAGCTGATGAATTAAATTTTTTAGTAAAGTTAGAAGCTAATAAAGGGGTAAGTGATGAGATAAATTATATTCCTGTAGTAAATGAATTTATAAATATTTTCTCTAAGAAATGAAATGATTTATCTCCAGAAAGAGAGGTAGAATTTTCAATAAATATACAACCTGAAAAAAATTTGATTGTAAAAGCATCTTACAGAATGGCAAGCAAAGAATTACAATAATTAAAAAGTAAATTGGCAGAACTAATTAAAAAAAAGCTTTACTAGACCCAACATATCACCTTGGAGTGCACCGACATTATTTCTCAAGAAAAAGATGGCTAGATGCGACTCTGCATTGATTATAGCGAATTAAATAAGGTGACCATTAAAAATAAGTACTCTCTCCCAAGATTGATGATCTATTTGATCAGTTAGCAGGTACTTCTATTTTCTCCATAATTGATTTGCGATCTTGTTATCATTAGGTTAGAGTGAAAGGAGATATTGAGAAAAAAGCTTTTGATACCAGGTACAGGCACTATGATTTTTTTATGCCATTTGGATTAACCAATGCCCCAGCAGTATTCATAGATATGATGAATATAATTTTCAGGTCGTATCTTGATAAATTTGTAATTGTTTTTATCGACGATATTTTAATTTTCTAAGAATAATGAAGAGCATGCAGACCACTTAAAAATTGTTCTGGAATTATTAAGACAATATCAATTATTTGCTAAATATTCTAAATGTGAGTTTTGGCTGAAAAAAATTTCATTCTTGGGGCACATTGTTAGTGGAGAAGGTATATCAATGGATAAAACAGTGATGGAATGCCCAAGACGTTTGAAGTTTCTTGAGATTAGCAAATAATTACAGAAGATTTGTAAAGAGATTTTCTCAAATGTTTTGCCTTTATCCAGATTGACTCAGAATAATATTAACTTTGAATGGACTAGGGAATCTAAGCAGAGTTTTCTAGAATTAAAAAGGTGTTTGACATCTGCACCAGTATTACCAATTCCATCTGGAACTGAGGGATTACAATTATTTAGTGATGCTTATCTAAAAGGGTTCGATTATGTGTTGATACAGAATAAAAAGGTGATCGAATATGCTTCCAGATAGCTAAAATCATATGAAAAGAATTATCCGACTAATGAATTAGAATTGATTGCAATTTTTTTTGCATTAAAAATTTAGAGATATTACTTATATAGTGTGAGATGTGAAATATTCACAAACCATAAAAATTTAAAATATTTTTTCACACAGAAGGAATTAATTTTGAGACAGAGAAGATAGCCGGAATTGATAAAGGATTATGACCTTGACATTCAGTATTGCCTAGGCAAGGCTAATATAGTGGCTGATGTATTAAATAGAAAATCTAGAGAACAAGTAAATTGTATCTTAACTCAAGAAGAATGATTAATTAAAGATATGGAAGCATTACAGGTAGAGGTCAGAATGTAAAGTGATCATGATTCAGGTAGGTTAAATCAGATAACTATTTATCTGCCTTAGAAGAAAGAATCAATGAATCTCAAAAGACTAATGCTGAATATTAGAAGTTTATTGAACAATGGAAATCAAGAAAAAGAAAAGATTTCAATGTAGATGATCAAGAAAGAATCAGAAGTAATATGCACTAGTAAATACCAAAAGAATCAGATTTGATTCAAGAGATTTAACATGAACCTCATAACTCAAGCCATTCAATTCATTTAAGAAGCACGAAGATGTATAAAGATTTAAAGGCATTATTTTAGTGGTCTAGAATGAAAAGAGATATGATAGAATATGTGGCTAAATGTGAAAAATGTCAAGTGGTTAAAGCTGACACCAAAAACTAAGTGGTATGTTGCAATTCTTACCAATACCAGAATGGAAGTGGGAAGATATAGCGATGAATTTTGTAACAAGATTTCCCAGATCAAAGCAAGGGAACGACTGCATATGCGTTGTGATTGATATATTAACAAAATAAGCACATTTTCTACCTATCGTTAAACTGATTCAGTGAAGAAATTAGCGAAGTTATTTTTAAAGGAAATCATCAGATTGTATGGAATTCTTAAGTTCATTATGTTATATAGAACTGGATGTTTTAATACCAAATTGTGGAAGAGTATTCATGAAACTTTGGGCACAAAATTACAGTTTAGTACTGCATTTCATCCATAGACTGATGGTCAATCAAAAAGGCTGAATCAAGTGCTATAAGATATTTTGAGATTGTGTATGCTAGATTTTAGAGGTAGCTAGGAAGATCATATTCCGTTGATAGAATTCACTTATAATAATAGCTATCAATCAAATATCAAAATGGCACCATATGAGGCATTGTATGGCAGAAAAAGCAAAACTCCTTTGAGTTGGTTTGAAATTGGGGAAAGACAGTTATTGGGTCCATAGTTAGTTGATCAAGTCACTGAAAAAATTAGATTAATTAGAGACAGATTAAAAGCAGCTTAAGATAATCAGCAAAAATATTATGATCCCAAGCATAAAATGATAGAATTTCAAGTGGATGATTTTGTTTATTTAAATGTTAGACCAATGAATGTTGTTTCAAGATTTGGCTAAAGTGAAAAACTGAGTCCTAGATATTTTTGTCCATTTGAAATTATAGAAAGAGTGAGGCAAGTTGCTTACAAACTAGCACTACTTACAGATATGTCTGATGTGCATAATATTTTTCATATGTCAATGCTCAGAAAGTGGGTTACAGACGAATATCAAAGAGTCTCATAAAATCAAATTGAGCTTCAGAATGATTTGACATATGTTGAGGAATCTGTAACGATATTAGAAAGGAATGTTCGTAAATTGAGAAGTAGAATAATTCCTTATGTAAAAATAAAATGGAAGCACATATCAATAAAGCAAGCTACATGAAAAAAAGAGGTAGACATGAGGCAGAAATTTTCACACCTATTTGAGGAAGTATGAATAATTGAATTTCGAGGACTAAATTCTAATAAAGAGAGAAGAATTGTAATATCCAAAAATTCAGGTAAGTAATATTAAATTTATTTAAGAAAATTATATTTTATATTAACAATTAATTACTGTTAAGTAAAATCTTAACATTTATACTAATTAATAAGTTCAATTAAATTAAATATTTCCTAGTTTCGAATAGGTGCATCCATTGGCTATGAAGAGTATAGATGAGCAGTTATTATGTGTGGGGCCTCTCTTCGAGTGGGTTTTCACGCAATCAAGGGAACAGAAGGTTTTGGAATATACAATTACAGTGTTTGAACAGGAGGAGATCGGCATAGTGCAGAGAAGAGTTCGATAAAAAGCAAGGAAGAGTTCGACATAGTATAGGGAGGAAATCAGCATAGTGAAACAAAGGCTTTGAATTGGAATTGGGTGAGACTAGCTATATTAGGAAAACAAGAAATCTACTTGCGACTAAGCATTGTAATGCAACAATTTCTTACATGTAGTAAAAGTACGGACTGCAGTGAGTGAAGAGAGAATTTTCAATGAAGGACGAAGAAGGAATTGAAGTAAGCAATTTGGTTTTCTTTAGTTGTTTTATAAAATTCTAAATATTAGTAAAAGTTCCTAAGGAAGATTTCGCTACAATGTAGGAATTATTTGGTATACGAGGAGGAAAGAAACTAGTTTTGAGGTAAGTTGATATGTTAGTATAAGTGAATTTTATGCAATTTATTTGAATAATAAATTGTTAAAATTATAGAATTAAAGACATGAATTGTAGGTAATTTACAAATGAAGAAAGGTTTGAGGTGTCGAATTTGAAGAGATAACTTGTCAAGGAGGTAAGTAATGCAATTTCAATTTAAAAAGCAAATGTTGTTATATATATATATATATATATATATATATATATATATATATATATATATATATATATATATATATATACTTGTAATTGACTGAATTAAAGAGAAATATATGTTAAAGTTAATGATTTTGCTAAGGTATGTTTATAACTAAGTATTCAAGTATGAATAATCATATGTGAATTTGAATGGTTTATACTTAAAATTAGATATAGATGAATAGATAAATGTTTTCCTGATTGATCATATGCTAGAAAGAAAGCACTACGTTATGTAATGTCTACTTATTAGTTTATTGTAAGTAGTATAGTAGATAGAATTCTTATATGAAAGTATGAAGCATGAAAAAATAAATATAAGTTCTAAATTTTGAAGCCTAATGAATATCAAATTAGAGAAGGTTGGCTATGAAATGATATGATACTTGCATAACAAATGGGGAAAAAGGGATCCCGAAAGAGGCAAAAGGGACCCCTCTTTGTATATGAAATAATATGATATCTGCATTACAGGTGGGGCAAAAGAGACTTTTTTATAGTTCAATGGCGATAATGCTTGGTTTACCTGGATTCCATTGAACATTCTTATTAAAGCTAACTATATGAAAAATGATAGCCAAAACCTCAAAAGAATAATTATGATATTCTGTATATGCTTTAAATAAAATAAAAGATGATCCTAAATATAATTTTTATGTTATTTTTCAAATATTTGTTAGTTGATTCAATTATGATTTCAATTATATTATTCCCTATATCTTGCATTTAATTTCTTATTTAAATTGCATAACTTTATGAGCTTCATAGCTCACTTGTTTTTATATTGACTATTGTTATAGAGAAAGGTAAGAAAAAAGTTAAAGCAGATTAGACTCAGGTTAATGAATATTTAGGTTTTATAGTTTAGTAGTGTTTATGAGTATTCACGTGAGGTATGTAACATATCAAATTGTGGTAATATATTTTGAATTTCTTAGTGACTTTGTAATTACTTTTGTGATGCGATTAAGACTATTTAGATACTTCTGTTTATTCAGAAAATGTATTGTGTTGTCAATGGAATATAAATAAGTATTTAAATAATTAAAAAGTATTAAATATTCAAAATGATGAATGTTACATTTTCTCTGTGACACCTGCATTGCTGGTAGGGTATCATGGGGTATTACAATCAAGACCATTAAAAGAATAATAGATTATATAAAATCATAAGTCATATAAACTTTTAATGGAAATTTAATCATGATTTTAAATTAAAGGGTTCCAACCAACAGTAACTTGCAACAAATAAAAGGTGTCCAAATCTTGCTAACTTGGTCTGCCAAACTATCCTGGACCTATCCGGGGCCTATAAGGTATGGTTTAAACAAGTTTCGCATAAATTGTGGTAAGCTCAATTATGTTCTTAAAAATTGTCAACTCTGAATTGACTGGCAAACCCAAAAATAATATGATACAGAAGAAAGAATTGGAATTCGGCATGACAATCCAATAAAGACTTACAGCCTATGATGCACCGACACACTTACTTATGAAGGTATGCAGTATTGAATACGTGTCGAACATGGACATGCGCCCGATACGGCTCGGATATGTGCCGGACATGACATAAACATTTCCTATTAAAATAATATTGAAATTTAAAGGGGCATGCATGCCGAACACACATGTTCTAATAATTAATAAAAAATTCATTTAATTAAATAAAATAAGCCTTAGACGCGCCCGTATCACTTGGTATTCAAAGTACTATCATTTCCGCAAGCAGGCAAGGCTAGAGTTTTCTATATTCTTTGTTTACATGAGCAGGAGAGGCCGAAGGAGGGTAATACGCTAGCGAAAAGACTAAAGTAGCATACATCTTCATCGTCTTCGTCGAAGGAGCTTAAAGCACGAGCAAGCGAGGCCGAAGGAGCTTGCGTCTTTGTCGTCTTATTTATTTCCAAAGGCAAATAAGAGGAACGAGCGATTGAAGGTTGGTGTTCGTCTTCTGCATTTTCGCAAGTAGACGAGGACACACGAACGCGATACGTCAATTGCAGCTACTCTCAGGTGTTATTTTAATTAAGATGTCATGATACAAAAGTTTTCTTATTTTTTCTTCATAATGATTTTTTGATTCTGCGGATAGTGACTTGATTACATTTTACTATGTTTTTTTCCACCCAAACAATCGGCATTTCTCTTCAATTCTTGCTGATAGTGACTATAAAAAAAGGTTTGTGTTTGATATGTTTGATTAAGAACTTCGTTGATTAAGGATAGGATTTAAGTCGATCTAAATTTAAGGCTTGAGTAGAACTTGTAAAGCAAACATGAAGACAACCTGTTGTTTAGTTGGCTTCCTAAAGTTAAGTAGCATGCAATAATTGACAATGCTCTTCAACTTTTGGCTGTACCAATCATTACAAATGCTAATGATAGGAATCTAAGAAACTTTTATGCTAGAAATAAGATCAGCCACTCCACCCCTATCTCCAGCAGAGATACCATCAACCTCATCCATGATTAGCACCGTTTTTGGATACTTTGACCTATAATTTTAGGTAATATATCAGCTATTGTTAAAAACAAAGACAAACTAGTAATAACTTAGTAGTAGTAGATGAGGAAAAACAACCAATTCTTGTTTAAGCTAAAAGCTTCATTCCCAATGAGTTCTTTGACAGAGTTTGTTGTGCTTCCACTATCACAACCCATTTTGACCCCCTTCATTCAACTTATAAATCTCTTAATAACACTCATACTGAAATACTTCTATCAGGATCAAGTGAATAGGAAATAACCTATCCAAACTATCCCAAAACATCAAGTTTTTTTTGTCAAGTCTTAAGATTCTATCACAATATTTCATCATTGGAAGTATATTTAAACACATTAAATGAAATATAGAGCTTACTAAACTTGCCAATTAAAATTTACATACCCAAAAGTCTGTCTGTACAGCTTCCTACTCTAGTTTCTATGCACATCGAAAATGTATGTACACTAAAAGTGCAGTCAACCTCCTACCTAGAGACCCACTGGCTCTTTCCTCTTTCTTGCAGTACAACTACTGCTAATGAGGTAAAGCTCAATAAAATACACAACTATAGTATAAAAAATAAGAAACATAAAATTTGCAATTAATTGTAAATGATATTAGAATTTCTGTTTGAATCATAAAATGGTATAAATAACCAATGCATAGCAATGTCAATCACTGTAAGTATTCTTTAACCTTCCACATATTTCTTAGTTTGTTTATTTTTTTATTTCTTTAGGCAAGTCATATGATAATTATAGGCTTGTGCACATTCATAACTCTCCTTGAAGGTTGGGTCTAAAATCATAAGTTTTAGAAGTGAAAGCTCTCTCATTTAAGGTTGGATTAGAATTCTCAACTTTTAGAAGTGAGAGAGTTGGGTATCTTATGTATGGTCCATGAGGCTTATCTCGTCAGGTATTTCACATTTATTTGTGCAGGTCTATCCCCCATATATGACTTATCTCATTTTCCTTTGCATTTCTCTTTCAAGAAGCTTCAATTTCTAAAACATACATCTTTATATACAGTAAATATCTGTATATCTAATAAAATCATCTAACAAATATTGAAACCAAATATGCCAACAAACCATTAACATGCTTAACATGAACATAATTGTTACCATAATTAAATAAACATACTGTCATAATTATATAAAAATATTATTTTTTTTCCTATACTACAAATTGCTATCTCACCTTGTTCTCTAGGGTAGTCGGGTAAAGTTGTTCACCTGCAATACCCCGACTTATTTTTCTCTTATATATAACCTAAAGAATATATTGCAAAGCATACATTGCAGCATTTATACAAGAATTTTAATAAGATCAGCTCTGAAAATAAAATCCTAAAATTTACCACAAATAAATGTGACATTCAACTCAACCTCCCTTCCTCTCCCAAACCTCCTTCTCCTACTTTCTTTCCTTTCTTTTTACTTATCCCTTCCTGAATTTCCTTTCTAAATTCCCTTCCTGAATTTAGCAAATATCCATAGCTGAATTCAGCAAACAGCCTCTCTTTCCTTTCTATTTCCTTACTGATTTCTTGAGATTTACCCAGCAGCAAGCCGCAGCCCGCAGCAGCCCTTCCGTCTCCCTGCTTCTCTGCTCGTGGCAAACCACTTGAACTCTAAAGAACAATAGCAGGTGGGGGGAAATGAATAGGCAAAATGCTATAGTGCTTTAGGGTAACTTAATATTATAATATTATTAATACTCCACTGCAGAAATTCCACTAACCCTTCCCCAACTCTCCCAACCGTTGATTACAGTACTCTCAAATTAGCCCCTTTATAAGCCTATTTTAGTGGAATTTACTGTTGTGCTACAGTACTACTTAATTAATTAACCGTTTAATTAATAACTTGCTACAGAACTTTAATTAATTTAGTTTTAATAATGTCTTTCTTTTGGCTATTACTTATATATATCAAAATACTCAAAATTAAATTAAATTTCAATATATCAGTAGACATAAAATTTAAAATATAAATAAAAGTTTTGTAGCTTATAATTTCAATAAATAAAAGTAAACATAAAATTTAAAATATAAATTTCAATATATCTTTCATAAATTTATTGAATAATTACGGTCTAAATTTATTTCATTTTATTATTCTTTGAAGATATTCAAGTAAAAAATTGCTTCAAGAGGATTCTCAACGAGTTCCTCCACAGAAAGATTTAGAAATTTTAAAATGAGGAAGACATGCTTGAAACATTATTTCCCAAATGAAGAGAGAAGAATGGTCAATATAGAGCTTGCTAAATAATTTGGTTATTTATAAGACATTGATAACCAAGAGTCTTTGGGTGATAGATGGAGAATGGATCCAAAGATGTAGTGGTTGATTTATAGAGCTTCAGCACCTCAACTTCAAACTATCACCATAAAACTTTTTGGTCAGGTTTCATCCTCCTCTTGTTGTGAGAGGAATTGGAGCACATACTCCTTCATCCAAATAATGAAGAGAAAGAAAATTACTCCACAACAGGCTGAAGATTTAGTTTATGTGCATCAAAACTTTCGGCTTTTATCAAGAAAGACTTCAATTTATATGGAAGGAGAGAACAAGATGTGGGATGTTGCTGGAGATGGATTTGAGTCCCTTAATGACATGGGAACGTTGGAGATTGCTAATCTTTTGCTTGATGAGTTAGAATTGGAAGCAATGATATTTATTGAAGATGATATTGAATGCCAAAGACAAATCCTTGAATAAGCTAATAATATCATTCTTTCAACTGTTAGTTGAAACTTTATCTTGTACTAGACAATTTATATTTATGTTTTTGATATTATACTAGACATTTTATGTTTACTTTTATTTTGAAATTATAAACTACACAACTAATTATGATATCATTTTATTATTTTTGTTATTTTAAATATTAAGCTTTGATTTGTTTCTTAATTTTAATGCATGATTAATAAATTATAATGATGTGTCCGCGTCGTACCCGTGTCCTGTATTTTTAATAATTGACATATCCCGTGTCTGTGTCATGTCATATCCGTATCGGTGCAACATAGCTTGCAACTCGATATGACTGCTTGGATAGTCTAATCATAAGCAACGAACCAAAAGACTGGCAAACTATGATCTCTAATTCATTATTGATTAGTTTATAAACTTGAAGAGCAACAGATAGTCCTGTCAATAAATTAGTATAACCTATCAAGAGACCATAAAACAATTGCTAGACTCTCTAGACAAAGGTAACCCGGTGAAATTACTACAGTCTATCAAGGAGTTGTTCATGAGAAACACCAACGATATACAATAATACTTCCAAATTCAAAGCAAAGTGATTTGGGCAGAAGCATTACAAATTGTATGAGAGAAGTGCCTCTCTAAGAGATGCCAAGTTTCCAGATGGCACGTAATGAGTTCCAAGGCCAACATATAATGCTTCAGCAGGAGATGAAATTCTTTTACCAGTCATTGCAAGGTAACTGCCTGCATCAAAGCCAAGCACATGTTGCTTTAGAAAATAAACAAACAAACAAAACAAACAAAACAAAAAAAAACAAAAAAAAAACCACCCACAGGAAGAACTGCTCAGTGCTCACTGTCACACTTAATTATAAGCAATCTCTATTCATAAGGATGCCTCTTCTTTTTTGTAACGCAGTCAGTCCAAAAATGCTCTTTCTATGACACTATAATAATAGCTCTTCTAATACACCTTGAGATGAGTATTTATCAATGCAAGCCAGTATACAGCATGAAAATGCAAGCAATCTTTGACTGAAATGAAAACAAATGCATAAAATCATTGGGAACTCTTAGTGCCGTTGGGATCTAACAAGCAACCATTGCATTGCATCCAGGACAAAATGATCACACAGCTGTGGGCCCAGCTTTAGCTTTTTCCAAGCATGATTTTTGATGGCATGCAGCTCACATGGACCTGGTGCTTTCAGACGTGGCCTGCCACCTCAAATGCACCCTTAAGTCTCCAAGGGACAAAAATAATAATAACAAATTTAAACAATTCTGACGGTTACATAATTATTTAGGCTTGATATTATGAATTTTCTTCACCAACCATACATGGGAATGGTTTCTAACTCACTACAAGCTTATGACCAGCATGAGGTATCTGTAGCCAATGTCCTCTACCGACAAGAACAAATATAACCATCTCCTCCCTGTTCTAGCAAGCCCAAGCAACACAAATATTGCAATTTTAAGTTTTTTTTTTTTTTAATTGTATTGATCCTTTTATAAATATATGATACTTATTTGATAGGATGTTAAAAGAAATCACGCCACTTCATTACTTGATATACAAGTAAATGTAAAAATAACCTTGTCTACCATTAAAGAAACAGAATTAGCACACAATTTATACAGCACCTCTCTGATGTGATAAGTCATCACAATGTCAAAGGGTGTGATCGAAGCATGAATGAAAACAACACGCCTGACCCTTTGGGCCTGCTTGTTAACATTTAATAAGTTCTGAATTACGCAAGCAATGGAAACATTTTGGACATTTTCATATTACAATTCTTGGGCTGGTTTAGATTCTTTGTTCATTCCAAGATTTAGGATATGTTGAATCGGTATTGAGCGGTGGACCATAGTATGTTTGTGGACATATTATTGGTCTTGATAAATGGTCTCCTAATTTCTCTCCTTTATCTTTGAAGGGGTTTTCATCTCCTATTTGGGTTAGAATGCCTAATCTTCCCTTGCATTGTTGGGATGAAATCAATGTTTCAAGGATAGCTTCGAAGGTTGGTTTACCATTAATGTTTGATGGTAACATGTTTCAATGGGGAAGGAGAGAATATGCAAGAGTTTGTGTTCGAATCATGTTAGATACGCAACTTCCATTAGGGGTTTGGGTTGAAGGTTTGACTGGCCGTTTTTTTCAAAAATGTGAATATGAAAAAATATCCACATTTTGCTTCAAATGTGGTAGAATTGGACATAGAGATTATGATTGTGTAGATGTCTCTTTTGGGCTTGTCAGAGGCTCTTCTGGAACAGAGAATAATTCTGAAGTTGCTGAAACTTTGGTTGGTGAAAATGTTTCTAAGTATGAGCCATGGATCCTGTCAAATTTGAGAAAAAAAATTTAAATCTGTTATAAGTAGACCTTCTGCTAGAATTGCTTTGTTGAATAAAGCTCAGGGATCTGCTCCTCAGGTCTCCTTGGTTCAAGATGTGCTTAAACCAATAATTGAAGAGACGGTTCCTATACTTCTTTAATTAACTACAATACTCAGGATAATATGGGTAATCAATTTTTCTGTAAGGATTTGGCTGCATCAACTGCTGTGATTCAATCGGCTGCTGTTGATCCTGGAATACAAACATATCCTTTATCCATATCTGAGTTGGAAAAAGCTGGGGATTCTACAACTGTAGTTGAAGTTGGTTCTTTAGGCGAGATTGCTGGAGCTGATGATGATTTTATAGCTTTTCCGAATGAAGAGTGTAGAGTTGGAGATGTTGTACAGATTTCAATTGCCGGAGGAGAAATGGCTTCGGAGATGGATGATTCCCAACCGGCTGCTGAATCTGTTGATGTTCATGTTGATGACTCTAATCTCAATATGAATGGTTCAGAAGACCTGTCTCCACAGGAGTTGTCCATCAGGAATAAGAATCCTTTGATAAGTTCTATATCTCCTAGTTATGTTTGTAATAAGGTTTTAAGTTCTTTAAGTGTGAAACATAAATGCCTTAAAAGAACTTAAATCCTTAGGTCCTATTGAAGTTTTTCCTAGGAGAAGGAAGTTGATCTTAATTTGAGTAATGGTGGTGATGAACTTCCCCTTTTTTGTTTGCTAAGGGGAAGGCTGTTTTTTTCTAAGCATGGAGCTTAAGCTTTTGGAGGTTTTTGAAGACATTTATAGGTTTAATGGTTGTTTGGGGACAGGGGGTTATGCTCTGTTGGTTTGGGTGTTCTTTTTGTTGGTTTTTAGCATGAGGGTTGGACTTTGGGAGTTTGTTGTGGCTTTTTGCCCGCTTGTTTTTTTTTTTTGTTTTCTGCTTAATTTTTTATTTGCATTATGAAATTATAGTAATGAAATTTGGGACTCTTACTAGTTTTCACTATTTACCTATTTGGGAACTCTGGAATACTAACCAATCTTTTAGGTTGTTTAATTTTTGGTGTTCCCCTTCACCCTAATTGGTTTAAAGTGAGAAGTAGTGGATCTCATTTCTATTATGATAGTTTCATTTTGGCAAATAATTTTTTTAGGTTGTTTTTGGTTTTCAATAAGGTTCCTATCCCTTTGTTTGGATTGGGAACTCATACTTTTATTTCCTTTCTAGCTTGTAATAGTTTCTTTTCCTACTATTAATGCAATTTGCATTTCTTCAAAAAAAAAAACTCGTGATAGTATACTATAGCTAAAAGTCATATGTAAATTTCGATGATGAAATTTTTATAAGTAGGGAAGATTGTAATACCCCGTACTTGGGGTTTCATTGTGAAGAAATCAAAGTAGAGGAAGACTAGTAAGGCAAAGGAGGCGGAACCAACCGTTCCGTAACCTGGAAGCCGATGGAGTTAAAAGAAATCAAAGAAGTTGAGGAAGACGAAAAAGACATTCAGGGTCACGGAAGTCGAACGATCCAAATCGTGTGAAGATGAAAAGCTCATTCCCGTCCAGTGGTGTAGCGGAAGCCGACAGGTTCGGGCCGTTTCGTCGCTAGCTTCGCCTCTATAAATTAGAGAACAGAGGGAGGAGTGAAACCGAGAGAGCTTGAGCGGCGATCAGGCGAATGACCAGGGGAGAGAGAGAGAGATAGAGAGAGAGAGGGCGAGGGCGTGGTAGAGAGCAAGTGATAGGCTAGGGCTTGGAGGGAAGAGTAAGAGGTAAGTTCTTATTTAAAAAAAATTTATCTAAATTTATATAAAAGTTTAGATTTAAATGATTAATATTATTATATGCATTTATGATTTTAATTAAATAATTAATAAGTAATTAGTATGAATCTAATTGAGAAGAATAGATAATTTATGAAATAATATATGTGTTTTGAAAGGAGAAAATTATTTTTTATATTAAATTTAAAAATATCTTAAAAAATAATCAAATTGAATTATAAGTTTAACTATAAATAAATAGAGTGTATGTTTGAGAGATTTCAATTAAATTATTAATTTTGAAATGAAGAGATTAAAGAGAGAGATATATATATATATATATATATATATATATATATATTATCGAAATGAGAGTATTTAATTAATTAAAGCGAGGAATTATTAATTAAAAAAAATTATAAATAAATTATGATTCATATTTTAATGAGAATACGAGGAGAACAAATATTATTCCTAAATTAATAAATTAAAAATGAAAACTATTTAGGCATATTTAATAAATAAGTAGAAAGAGAAAAAGAGCAATTTATGTAATTTATGCGAGTTAAATAAGATATAAATTTTTTTATTGAAAATAATAATTAAAAGAATTAATTATAATGAGTAATAAAGAAAGTATTGTTTAAATAAATATATAGAGAGAGAATCAATATTTTTTAAAATTTTATTTTCAATTAGTAAAATAAATAAATAATTAAAAAGTGAGAGAATACGAGAGATTTCATTTAATTAAATTATTAATTTTAAAGAGAGTATTTTTAATCAAGTTAGAATGAGAAATTATTAAATATGACAATATTATAAATTAACGATGATTAAATCAACATCTATATATAACTAGTTAGAGAGAAATATAATATAAGTTAAAATAAACTTATGAAATTATGAATTATTATAGGTGTTATATTGAAATCAGAGAAAGAACAATAAGAGCAAAAATCTGAATCAGAGTACTTATGCTTCTTTATTTATAGTGATAACTTTGTTTTCTCTCCAATTAAATATTTTGAAAGATAAATGCATGCTTATGAAATCTTTATTGTTAACTAGATCATGATTTATGTTTCTCATACCCAATGATTAATCATGTTGAGTTAAAGAAAATTTATATGTTATATTGCATATTATCAAATAAAGTTTATGAATGTTATAAAAAGGAAATGACTAGATAAATATGATTGCATGTGCATGTTGACTAATGGAGCACACCTCCTTATGGTACTGACTGGGGACGCAATGTACTCGTGCACGTAAATAGAAAAGGTTATGAAAAAGGAAAAGAAAATGGAAAAAGAGTACCTTCATTGGTACTATTTTAGACGGTGGCTCCTGTGACGGTTGTATTATTAAGAAAGGATAAAGATACGATATATTTGACAAATATGATATATGCATAATATAAATGGGCACGTTCTGGATATGAAATAATTAAATAGAATGATTTTATGTTTTGAAATGATCATGCATATTATTCCTAATGCCTTGGATTACTGTAATTTTAGAAGCATGATTTACTCACTGAGTTCTGTCAAGACTCATTCTTCCTAGTGAAAAATATTTACAGATATAACACCATTAACTAAAATGAGTAGAAGAAATGAAAACATATACCATAGGCGAAGCGCTCCAAATGAAAGGTATTTATATAATTTTGTTTTAAATTTTGAGGTCTTAACGTCTCGTTTAAATTATTGAGATAGTTTTAGATTAATTGAAATTTTAATTAACCATCCGACCATCTATTTCCTCCTCGTTAACTCGAGTCTCCGTACTGGGTCGTGACAGTGTCGCTTGTATGTGCTCCAGCAAGATGAGGGAAAAAGAAGTGCCGGTGAATAATTTATGAACTTTGGAATTAAAAAATGAATGAAGAAAAAAAAAAGAAAACATAAAAAAGATGATAGTAAAAGCAATAAAAATCTAGTATATATTAAAAAATAAAAAAAATCTAGAAAATATTTTATCACACTCGTTCGTGGCTTACAAGTCCTACATTATTTATCCAACAATTAGAATGCTTTGCCAAAAGTTACCAAAATGATAAAAAAATTATGCAAATTCTAAACAAATGAGAATCTTATTTTTGGTCTAATCCTTTACGAGCAAAAATGAAGCTAATAGGACCATAACTCGATAATTGTCTAAGTGATAAAATGATGATAACAATTCGCTATGCCCAAATCTTCCATGCGTTAGGATTCAGGAGTGGAGTTGACATGGTCTGCATTCTAATTGTTGCCCATATAGTTAAAGAACAACTATAAAACTTTTATTGGTCACCTATAATCCCCAATCTGCCTGATCCACCACCTGCCATAGGAATAAGGCTTGTTTCCCAAAAATTAATTATGTGACAGAAGAATGGTCATAAATGTAATACCCAAAATTTTCAACTCAAAATATAAATTTTCTTAATTAAATTATGCCCCAAAAAATCAATTTTCATGAAAATCACCAAAAATCATTCAATTGTGTTCTACTCTTCAATTTGAACAAATTGATACATAGAACTATATGCTAATTTGCAAATGCCCGAAAGTTATTGAATTAGTTTTGATTTGAATTAATTTCCTAAAGTTTTAAAAGGTTTATTGTTCATTAATAACAATCACTATAGTACTTTTATAATAAAAACTAGAATTTCACTAAGTTATCCATGAAACGATTGATATAATGAACAACCGCTGATTCAACAATCGAAGGGCTGGAAATTTGAGTGGCGTGAGTTTAAGAGGGTTATAGCTTTATTATTTTTCCATTCTATATTTCCTTCGCCTAAGGCATTGCTTGCGGGTTCTGCTGGGTGAAAGTAAGAGTTCGGCTAAGGTTGGAACAAGGAAATGCCAAGAGGTTGAGGTGATAAATTCGGTGGAAAAAGAAGATGAAGGGAGAAGGGAAAAGGGAGATTTAGGGGAGAAGGAAAAGAGGTAAGAGTTTTTTTTTTTTTAAAGATTTCCAATTATAAGTAAAATTTCTAATTTAGATTATACCCAGTTGTTATTTAGGATTTTAACTGGTATATGAAGAGGTGAAATTTTGAGGTAAAAATTTATTATTTTGAGATAAATTAATTTTATTTGTAGGAATAGTGGGAATTGAGAAATTTAGACTGTATAGGTGATTTACAAGCATAAAAGGTTGCGGGGAGTCGAAATCAAGGGAGCAACTTGTCACGATGGTAAGAAATGCAATTTTTAATTTAGAAAGCAAATTGTTTGATTTCTAGATATGTACAACTGCTTTTGAGCAAAAAGGGAAGATGAAGTGCGTTAGATTTACTTCATTTTGTAGAGAGTATGTCTACAGCCAAGTATTCAGATATGAACGACCACATGTAAATTTTAATAGTTCAAGCTTAAAATGAAGTATCTTATAATTATATAAATGTTTCTAATTGCAATAGTTTGGAAAGAAAAGCAATGAGTTATCTACTGACTTCTTTTTCTTCATATACAAGCATTATATTATGTGTCTGTTATATTAAGTCACGAAGCATGTAATTACCAGTCAAATAATAGATCAGAAATTATTAAGCCTAATAAATGTCAAGTTAGCTGATGGTTGGTAATAACATGTTATAATACCTACGCAGGTAGGGAAAAAAGGATCACAATAGAGGCATGAGGATCTCAATGTAGCTCAATTGTGATAATATTGAGTTTTATTTGAGCTCCATTGAACATTATTATGAAGCTATAAAAACAAACTTTATGTTATATGATAGCTAAACCTAAGATATCTAATTATGATATATTCATAGGCTTTTAAATGAAATATAAGATAAAAAATAGCATAAGTACTAAATAAAGTATTTATATGTATAAACGCAAACTGTAATGGTTAAATCATTAAATGACATGATATAAATTTATCTATGACACTGTAGCAAACCTACTGTTATTATTAGTTCATATGAACATGTATATATTTAAATTTGTTTTACAAACAACATATGAGTTTAGGTCAATTATGAATTCATTCATATTGTTCGCTATATTGTTTCTTGAAATTTTTTATTAGAATTGCATATCTTTCGGAGCTTCATAACTCACTAGATTTTTTTTTTCTAGTTGTTGTTATAGAAAATAATAAGGATAAGGTGGAGGCTGAGTAGACTCAGGTTAATTTAAAAACTATATTTTGTTGTATTGTTGTATAAGTTGAGTCTTGAGCAAAGGTACGTGAACTGTTATTATGAAAATATTTGTTGGGCATTAGTTGCCCTATTATTATATACATATGATGTAAATGAAAATTTTTTAATGCTCCCATTTTGAGAAATGTGGAGAAATGTGGCATGAATATAATTAGAATGATTATGAGTTATGAATGTTGAGAAATGAAATATTTTCCTCTGTTGCACCCTACGTTGATTGGTAGGGGGTAAGTGTGGGGTGTGATAATAAATGCCTCATCCCAAATTTAATTGAATACATTTGCTTCATTATAAACTAGGATCAAATATTCTACCTCAAATCTCCCCAAAATATTTGACAGTACATTTGCATAAGGTCTTTAAGGTCCTCTCTAATAAAAAATCATTTTAAAACGAGAACCCTTTAGGCCATCTTCTGTATAGGGTATGGCCAGGTCCTAACCTTCAAGTGTGATTTCCTATGTATGGTGCTAGAGTTGATAGGTTCCACAACCTAATAACTATCCAAGATCTGATTCTCCACCTATGATATTAGAACAAACAAGATCGACAACCCAATAATTGTTCGAGTCCCAATCCTTCAAGTATGGGGATAGAGTAGTAGGGTCCATAACCCAATAACTATCCAATGCCTAATCAATATAAGACTAGAATAGATAGAACCTACGTGTTAACAAACGTCCAAATGATAAAATAATGCTTACCAGCATAGAGTTTGCAAAAGTATTTTGTCATACATTTTGCGTAAGGCCTTCAAGGCCTTATATAATGAAAATTTATTTTAAAATAAGACTCCATAGAATACAATGCCCATACAAGAAGATAGTAGGTCCAATCTACAAACATGATCTACATAGGGGGAAGAGTTTGTACAGTTTATAACTCGATAGTTGCTCGAGACTTGACCCCATACATATGGGAGAAAATTATATAGGGTCCACATGTTGATAATTTTCCACATGGAGAAATAATGATTGTAACCACAAGGCTCACTAAAATATTATTAGGCATTCAAATTATTGAATAATGAAAATTCATTTTAAAAAGTAAACTATCGTGGTAGCCTTGCATATAGGGTAGGTTCATAATCTCAACCTTTGGGCCTTCCTCAAATATTCAAGATGAAAGCCTCAATCCCCAGCATGCTATAATCTAATAATGAAAATTTTGAATTTAAATGCCATATATTACATAAACTCGCATAGGCTTGAACCTCTATGAATGAGTACACAACATCAAGAAATTTCATAAACATATAGACTTATGAGCCTAATCATCAGCAAGCAAGCAGTAGAGTTTTTTTTTAATTAAAACAAATATGATAACCAATAATGAAATGGGCACAACATGAAGTAATTACAAAGAATTGGTAGAAGAGAGGTGTTAACCAAAATACAAAACAAGATAGCAATGAATAATATACCCTATTGGGGATGAGACGTAGCCCAATTAACTCGATTGTTAAGAAGACAAAATTTGTTAGATGAATTTTTTTCATCTTGCCTCAAAGGTAGTAAACATTGAGAAATAGCGAAATACTCCTGAAAATTAGGATCTGAAACATTCTGTCCACTTAACTTTGATGCTTAGAAGATGATGGACTAGCTTAGCAGTCTAGCCAATCAATCTGGCCCCAACATGGGGGGCCGGTCTAGCTGGCAGGTGGAAGAGCCTTGTGGACCCCACTAGTATTGGCAGCGAGTAAGGAGAGAGGAGGGCTCAAAGGAGATTAATTCTACCTTTAATTATTTACCATAGAAAATCAAAATTGTGATGGAATTAGGAAGATTTATTTATGAAAAGATAGCTAATTTGAATTCAGATTTGGAAAGAAATTAGGAAGGTTTATTTAGGATTAATTAGGTTATTTTATTTTCATTATGTAAATTGGTGTTTTGGAAGTAATTTTCTTTTGAGTTATTCCAAGCGACGCCTAGGGTTTGTAGAGAGTCGATCTATCTCTCAAATAGTAGATTAACTTGTATCTTAGTTTGTGTGCCAATATCAATAAAATTAGCCCATAATGTCACTCTTTCTCATTGATTTCTGTTGTATTTTCTCTTCGTTATATATATACACTTTTTTTTTTGTTGTGGAGATTGGATTCCGATCAAATTGATATTAAATCATCTTTTTTGAGACCTATGGCAGCTAAGAAGGTTGAGGCATTGGAGGAGAGACTTGATGGGGAAGTTGGAAATTTGAATTCGGAGAGCAAATTTTAGCAATTGAGGACAGATTTTTGAATATGGAAAGAGATGATGAAAATGATGTTAGAGTTTCAAGCCAAGATGACATTATCGAAGGCAAGGCCGTCTTTGACTGGATAAGGACGTGAGGAAAACGCTAATATAGAGACAATGAGGGAGAATCAAGAGGTAAAGATTTTGGGGGAAGAAGAGATGCCACCTTTGGATCCACTTCTAAGGAGGGGAATGGGTGAAGGGTTTGGCCGACAAAGAAATAGGGATGGTGAAGATCGAAGAGCTAATTTGGGGGAGAAGGAAACATGAAGGGATCACAAACCTGCTACACTGGTGGAGGAAGAAGCAATTGGGGTAGTGGTGATCCAAGGATAAGAAAATTGAAGATGCTGGATTTTTTAAGATGCTGGTTTTTTAGGGAGAAGATGCTCACGGGAGGATTTATCGAGTGGAGCTATATTTTACTATAAATGGGTTGACAGAAAATGAAAAACTCACAACAACTGCTCTATATCTGAAGGGGAAGGTTGTATCCTTGTACCAATTGAGAGACTTGCGAGATCCAATCCGATCATGGAGGAAGTTCAAAGATTGTCTACTAAAAAGTTTCTAAACTAGTCGGGAAGGAGACTTCTATGAACAGTTATTTGCTCTGGTGCAAGAGAGGATGGTGATACAGTATCGGGAAAAGTTCTAGTACTTCTCAAGTCAATTTGGAAGGTTGTCAGAGACTGTGCTAGAGAAAACTTAATGAAGGGGCTTAAGCCTGATATCCGAGTAGTTGTTCGAGTACTCAGACCGCGTGGCTTAGGGGAGGCTATAGAGTTAGGCGAGCTAGTGGAGGATAAGAACTCCTTCGAGAGGAGTAGCTGTAGCAGCGGTTTTAGAGTCTCCTACTACACGACCACTACATTTCTAGTACAAAAGGTGCAGATGGTGCCTATTCAGAAGGAAGCCCTTAGGGATAAAGGAAGGGAGTACGACTGGGTGGGAAATTCAAAAGGTTAACTGAATCAGAAATTCAGGAGAAGAGGGCCAAGGGTTTATGCATTAGATGTGATGAGAAGTTCGCTCCAAGCCACCGTTGTAAGGACCGTTCGTTACAAGTCCTAACAGTCTGTGATGAGGTAGAAGATGCTACAGAGAAGGAAGTAGAGGAGGAAGATGGTCACCTGCACTTAGATCTTGCAGAGGTATCCCTTAACTCAGTGGTCGGGTTCACACTAAATCGCACCATGAAGGTTAAGGGAAAGATCGGGCATCAGGAGGTGGTAGTATTGGTGGATAGTGGAACAACCTACAACTTCATTTCCAATAGGATGGTGGATCGGTTGGAACTAAAATTAGTGGACAGGGGGGGCTTTAGGGTTATCTTTAAGAGCAGGAAAAGTAGAGAGGAGTAGAGGACTTTGCAAAAGGGTGATCCTAATCCTTCCAAAGATTCAGGTATTGGAAGACTTTTAGCCATTGGATTTGGGGAGCATAAATGTAATATTGGGAATGAAGTGGCTGTTGGGGAAGATGAATATTGATTTGGAAGGCTCTAACGATGAAGTTTATGGTTGAGGGGAGGAGAGTGACTATAATTAGAAGGGATCCTAGCTTGTACAAAACTATGGTTTCACTCAAAACCATGATGGGGGCAACTCAGAGTGAAGGAGTAAGACTTTTGGTGAAGCTGCAGAGTTTGGAAGGAGAAGAGAATGAGAGAAGATAGAAGCACCAGACATGATTCAGTCACTCCTACAGTAGTATCAAGAGGTGGTCCGCCTATATGGAATTCCAGAGTCCATAGTGTTAGATAGAGATAAGGTGTTCCTAAGCCACTTTTAGAGAGAGCTACTCAAGATGTAAGGGGCCATTTTGAAGAGAAGTATAGCATACCATTCACAAATTGATGAACAGACCGAGGTGGTGAACAGGAGCGTGGAGACTTATTTGAGATGTTTTGTATTAAAAACACCCAAGACCTGGGTGAAGTGGTTACCTTAAGCCGAGTACTGGTACAATACATCCTACCAAAGTGCAGCACAGACAACACCCTTCAAAATCTTTTATGAAAGAGACCCTCCTCACATGGTAAACAACGGGACCAAGAGCACTCCAGTTTCATCAATGGAACAACAGTTGGAGGAACGGGATAGGATATTGGGAGAGCTTAACGGGCACCTACTGAGAGCATAATAAATTATGAAGAAGCAGACTGACGGGCATAGAAGGGATGTGCATGTCGAGGTGGGTGATAAGGTGTATTTGAAGATTCGACCCTATAGACAGAAAACCTTAGCTCAAAGAAGAAATAAAAATTTATCTCCACAATACTATGGGCCTTATGAGATTGCAGAGAGGATTGGTGTCGTGGCATATTATTTGGAACTACCACCTACTTCCACCATACACCCGGTATTCCATGCGTCCCAACTGAGAAAAGTTATTGGTGAGCACAGCCCATCTGCAACACTGTCGATGACCTTGACAATAGAAATGGAAGTGATCCTGGAGCCAATGGAAGTGAGAGGAGTTTGCTCGATAACGGGAGGAACTAGAGAAGTGTTGATAGAGTTGAAGGATCTGCCCGACTATAAAGCAACATGGGAATCGTATCGGATGATTCAGCACCAATTTCCTTTGTTTCACCTTGAGAACAAGCTGGATCTTTGAAAGGGGAGTATTGATGGACTGGCTGAGTCAGTCCAACCAATTAACCCAGCCCCAGTATGGGGGCCAATCTAACTAGCAAGCGACAAGCAAGGAGAGAGGGGCTCAAAGGGGATTAATTCTACCATTAATTACTTATCATAGAAAATCAAACTTGGGATGGAATTAGGAAAGTTTACTTAGAGAAAGAGGGCTGATTTGAATTCAAACTTAGGAGAGAATTAGGAAGTTTTATTTAGAGGAAGAGGGCTGATTTGAATTCAGATTTGGGAGGGAATTATGAAGGTTTATTTAGAATTAATTATATTGTTTTATTTTCATTATGTGATTTGATATTTTTAGAGTAATTTTCTTTGGAGTTATTCCTAGCAGCGCCTAAAATTCATGGAGTCAATCTACCTTTAGAATAGTAAATTAACATGTGTCTTGGTTTGTTGTATCGATATCAATAAAATTAGCCTATAAAATCATTCTTTCTTGTTGATTTCTGCTATGTTTTCTCTTCGTTATTGTTATTTTTTTGTTGTATGTTGACATATAATTGTTTAGATCCTAGATCACCAGCATCATCAACAACATAATGATAATGAGTAAGCATTATTACATTCAGTAAATATGAGTCGATGACCTAACTTGGAGGGGAGATTCCTATCACATTCTTGAAACATAGGGCAAATGCAATACCTACAAAGGCGTAGATTTCAAGATAGGATATATAACAATTGAAATAGATTTTGAGCATACTCCAAGCCTAAAGTAGAGGAACAACCACCAAGTTTCTAGGAAGGCTTAGATAATTTGTATGATCTGCATTATCCTGAATGTTAGGATCAACAAATGATGTTTTTCTTAATTCAGGGTGAACCTTGAAGCAATTTAAATGTTTGTGCTAAAACTTTTATAAGAAGAAAAAAAGAAAAGCATGTTCTCAAATTTTGCCTTCTACAAATAACCATTTGACGAAGAAACAATTCAAATCTCCTTTTCCAAAGAAATGGTTACATCCATTTCAACCAAGAATCTTAGCCACAAATGGCTTAGGGGCATTGCACTAGCAGTATCCACTTATAAATGTTTACAAAAAATACAACCAAGAGAATATAAACTGTATTGATTAAAATAATGAAAACAAAGTCTAGGGAAAAAAAACAAAACCAAAGTTATCAATGGTTCCTTCATAGAGTCAAAGTGTGGAGGACACTTAAGCATACGCATCAGATAGTCATCCACATAGAATCAACTACATAAGAAGTCTTGAGTAATCAACTTCAAAGATAATTGGATAAGAACATGGCTTGCTCAAATAGTCCAATAAAAAAACACTCAATCAAATGTTAGTCAAAGTGTCAAACATGAATATGTGAATAACCTTAAGATTGGGACAACCCCACCTATAGAAAAAGTAGATAGAACTGTTAACCAAAAAAAAATCAGCTTTAAAAAAAATAATAACAGGTTTACCATGAAAGGTTATGGACAACTTGTGTCAAGATGGGTTTCAGTCTCATTGATAGAATATTAGAAAATAACTGGAAAAAGAAGGCGAAACATTTTTACTCCCAACAGCTGCAACAAAAGGATGACCAGCACATGAATCAATAGAATCAACAGCAACATATTGTTGACCTCCATGCATAGTCCACAATCAGTTCGAGCAAGCACGACGTAAATGACGACTAAGGGACACGATGTCGCTCAAAACAAGCGTCGGAAGCCTTGATCATGCACAAAACCACTCAAATGTTATATAATTGTGAAATGGATAGCACTAATGCACTAAGGATGTAAACTTTACCAAAAAACAGTCACTCGTGCACAACTAGATCAAAAATGATGACGAGCACAACAGTTGGCGAGTGCAACGCTGCCCATATAACATCCAATCAAAAAACATACTACACTGTTGCGCTCAAAACATTAAAATTACCCAGAGGAGGACCTCTAGCGATCAGTTCAAGAAAAGAAGGTCGAAGAATATGGTCTACGAATTCAACATTGTATGAAGCCGCGCAAACAACATTTATTTACGAAACAAACTTCAACATTGCGTCCGAAACATTGAAACTACGTAGAAAGCACGCTCATATTGTCTGAATCATCCAACAAATCCAAGTTCAAATTTTGTCTAAAAGCAAAGCAACGACACAAAATTTGACCGAACATTTTTTTAAGCATGGTGGGTAGAAGACCTCTGGTCGTGGTGTTGGCCGAGACCGATCATACACGCTTTTTTAAGTGTAGTGAGAAGGCCTAGACTTTCTAGAATTTCTCTTACATGGGGGGAGATGCTAGAAGGCTCCCAAAATTCATCTTGAAAATCAATTAAACTTAGAACTTTAGTCAACAGTAAGGTTGGATCGAGTATCTCCTCCAACTAAGTAGACTAGGAACCATGATAACCCGGTAAGATAGAATCATAAATCTTAATAGGGTTCATCATCATTCCCCTCTTCATCCAGTTTAAGTGCAAGGTGGTGAATTTCTAACTTTAAATATTAAATTTAATATCTAAATTTATTGTTACTATATGCCATCTACTAAGTACCTGTCTAATGAAATCTTAATTGAAAGTGTTCTTCCATCATTAAGAGAGGTAATTAACTACAAGGGCTTACGCCTATAAGAAATAAGACCTTAGATTTTAAAGTCATCATATATGAGGGAGAAATCTTTAGGTAGTGTCTTATATCTCTATCTAATATTTCTTCTAAAATTTTTTTTTGGAACTTAATCCACTAAAACACACCCCTAAATTATATGCGGATAGGCTGGAGCCCAAAAGCCAAATTTTTGGAGCCCACACTGATCACCTAAAAGCTTAAGAAGGAACCATAGAGGGATCAATAAATAAAGATTCTTCTAGCATAGTAGACAACAAAGAAGGCCACCAAGAACTACAATTGAATGATCTACAGGTTCCAAAACACAATTTGAAGAAGAGGTAGTCAATGAGGGATCTAGGGGTAGTTGACAAAAACCGAGTCAGAATTGGAGAAACCGACTTAGGATTGAATGGGATTGCAAATGATGATGGTTACGAGAATATAGAGGTGAAGGTATGCATAGAATATAACATGTTAGAGAGAAGCTGAGAGTTATTAAGCACACAAAGACAAGAGTGATAGTTGATGATCTGAAAAGGTGAGAATCCTCAACAAAGGTAGAGAAGGCAGAATTTGACACGTGAATGAGGGTCCGACATTGACGCCAAATGGTGTGGTGAAAATAATGGTGGCCCTGAGAAGGGAAACCAGAGAGAAAGGAGAAGAAGCTCAAGCGATAGTGCAAGGCAAGGGAAAGGTGCAGCCCAAGGAAGAGAACCCTTAATTTTGAACTTCATTGATGGGTTCAACAATCAAAATACCATTATAAGGGATCCTATCAAGAAAATTCCCTCACAAACTCCAAGGAAAATATATTTCAAGATTTTCTCTCGATGATATGCACATTCAAGATAAACTTATGACTAGAAGGACCTCGATTCATATTCAAACCCTACCAAAAAAAAAAAGAAACCTTAAAAATAATCAAGCAATAATTAACTTATTTGTGCTTTGAGTAGCCATATGGATCCACCACACCAGTTTGCCAGAGGTCGCAAATTTAAATATAACTAAAACTCACAAAAAACTAATGCCATATTAAGTATCTCCATATAATGACACTCAAAAATCTCATCCCAGTAACGATATGATACATGCCCCTTAACTCGGTGGTTAGCCTAACCCTTATGATGCCAACATGGTACAATTCTAGGTTAAGCCTCAAGGTTCCCCAATGTCCAAGCTTATGAGTTTTGACCTATAAGGTGTATCTAATAGAGCAATAAGTCCTCTATTAGCTAAGGTCGGCTTAAAATTAGCCTATTTGCCAAGCTTCCACCCCATATCTACTAGATCTTATTGGATGACTCAACTTGAAATTGTAAAGAAGGATCGTCAATTAGATTAGGTCAATTACCTTCATTGACAAAAGGGTTATTTTGTTGCAACTATTGAAAATACAAGTATATCTTAAATATAGTTTAAATTAAATACAATGTATTTGAAATACTTAGTGTTGTTTGATTGATTGTAAAATAAATTCAAGATATCATTAATTTTATTTAGTTGGAAATAAAAATGAATCTTAAATTTTGAAATAATATATATTTTTAAAAATATAGATATATATAGTATTGATATAACATTTTAATATATATTTTTTATAATGGATCTAAGGCAAAATAACTTAGATGGTATCGATAAGGGTTTGCAGCGTCAAGAAGAATCTAGGGCACGATGAGCATGAGGACATCAGTGAGTTGGAGGACAATAGAGTTTGCAAGCATGGGGGTGCAAGAGGTTCCGAGCAAGTGCGACGAAGTCGGAATGTGCAAGCATAGGGACAGAAGGAGGTCGTGAGCGAGGATGAAGTTTGCGAGCACAAAGAGAACTAGAGGTAGCCAACAAGTGTGTAGAATCCATAATTAGAAAGCAAGGATGACACGAGATTGTTCAAAAGCGATGAATTTGGAATACTCTGGTTGGAAAGAATTTCAAATTCATTAAAAAACTGAGCGATTAAAGTATTCAAAACCCCTTTGAGAAATCCTTTCAATTAATTTTAGTTCAGACTAAAAACCCTTAAAACAAAAATATATATATTTCAAATGCTATACACTCAAAATACATCAAAATAATTTGGCCCAAAGCATACATAATTGTAGGATATTGATTAGATTTATCATCATTAATACCCATGATCCCTTTGAGCTATAATTATGTACAATTTATTTCACAAATCCATTTTTTTGCTACTAAAATCAAAGTATTGTAGAGCCTATAGGTAGCCTTAATTGAAGGTTCTCTCTCACAATCAAGAGGAGTAATTAACCATATAAGCTTATGCCTACGAGAAACATAAATAATATCATATGATCTTCACAAGACGGTAAAATTTCTTGGTACAGTTTATCTGATATTCAATTTATCCTCTAAAAAATCAATCCAAAATAAATTTAAATATATGGGCAAATTTGTGTGGGAAGTTTCAGATCCCACAATTATATTGTTTTTAGAAGGACTCTAAACATACGTTCATGGAACCCATTATATCATATCAGGTTTCTGATAAGAAATCAAACCCGACCTATTGGTGTTACTACCAGAAAAAATAAAATATCAAGAACAATACAAATCTTAATATAATTTTCTTAAAAATAGAAATGAATATATCATGCTTTGACATATGAAAACCATACTGATATTATTTTCCCAATTAAACTAAAGCTACGGAAATGGATCTGGCTTAAGGTAATCAGATATCTCAATATTGTAAATAAAATACAGATCAACGTAACGTGTCAACAAAACAAAAATTAGCACAATTCTGCTTAAAGAAAATTTTAGGTCTTTATCGATATTTTTGCAATAAATGAGCAAGTTTGAAGAACGTAGGAGAACATATTTAAATAGCATACCAACAGCGCCACCTCCAGGGCTTTGTGCAGCTATATAAGCAAAGCCAACATCAGGGAACAATCCAATTCCATTTTCTGGCATTGCTAAAAGTGTTCTCTAGCAAAAAAAAAAAAAATGCACTAGATAAACTTCAACAACGGTAATGCTTTAGGTTGCAGTTCATATGGTTCAAGGATGTTTTTTAATGATTTCCAATGAAAGTTGCACCTCAGTAATAATACGATAACGGCCATGGCCTGAAAGACCGATGCCAAACCCCATGGTCACACCATCCATGAAACTAATATAAGGCTTTTGATAGTCAAATATTTTACATATCAAGGAGTATTCTGCAGCAAATACCTGCATGACACAATAACAAAAGAATTAAACTGAGAATAGAACTTACTGTTAACTATTTCAAAGACAAGGAGTTACTCAAAGGAGTAAAAGTCCGAGAACTAAAAGGATTGCAAAAGTGACATTTAAACACATCATCACTAAGAAATAGACAGAAGATGAAGGCTTTGTTTGGGACAGCTTTCTTGTTGCTTTCTAAAGAAGCTTTCTAGTACAAAAATTTTTAATGTAAGGAAATTTTTGTATGGTTATGGCATGCGGGGTGAGTTGGGTGTTAAGCCAATAAGACAACTACCACCGGTTGCCCATGTAACATAATCTCTTGCATGGAAAAAAAGTAGGCACTAGCAGCTAAATATCTTCGTATTGGAGAAACAATTACTAAGCAAGTCAACTGCAAATAATAACACCTAAGAAATCATTATAATGATCGCCTAAAACCATTTAGGAAAAGAAATTACTCCTGAAAGACCTTTTGCACAAGTGTTGTATTTTTCTCCTTCTGAATTTCAGCCACAACACCTTTAATATCCATTCCTGCATCAATTACAAATCCAACTGGCATTACTTTAACAATGCCTGGGGGATAACAATTCATACAAAAGCAATTATGAATTTACCAGATATAATAATAATTGCGTTTCTAAAATTATGAAGCAGCATATCATAAAACGCATACAATGAAGGTAAGATACCTGCTGAAAAAGCACGAGATGAGCTGCTTTCAACCAGAACACATTTTACATTTGGATTACTTTCCCATTCATCGAGATATTCCTTGTATTTTATGTCCATTTCTGCATTCAATTCTTTCCATAAGCCATAAGCCATAAGCCATAAGTCTAAATAATAATAACAATCTAGGAGACAAAAAAAGAGGTACGGAATGATGAAAATGGAAACTATACTAGGAAAATTCATATAAGAACCTCCATAACTATGGAATGATAAAAATGGAGGCCATATCAGGAGAATTCATACAAGATATTTCATAACGGACAAGAATGCAATCCAAATAATAGTATATGCTAAAGGAATAAATAATTGTTATGCTTCTTGATCTACAGTAAGGAGAAAGCACATTTTGAGCAGGTGTAGACTTCTTAAGTAAGAAGAAAGGCATGAAGAGAGACTAGAAAGGGAGAAACCAGAAATTTTTCATTTCTTAACTTTTTCTTATAATAGGAGTATTTATAATGTCTGGGTAGATGAAGTTTACAATATAAACCAAGTTTACAATATAAAACTGGTCTACCTAACACAAACTTAAAATAGAATACAAGAAATACACTAGTGCTTATTACATATATATATATAGACTATTTAGTTTGTACTTTATTTCGCTAAAGATATATTGTTGATGTATAACACTCCCATCGTCATGGAAAACAACATTGTCCTAAAGGTTGAGAAAAGAAAAAGACGAAAGAGGGCTGCAAAATTTTCCCATGTGGCATCATCCGGAAATTTAATTTCCATTGCAAGAAAATTTGACTACAAAGTTGTAATAATGTAGAATGGAAAAAAGCATAAGGAGGAATTCATAGTGACCGGCATGAATAGTTTGATGAACATCTTTAGAATGAATCCTAACTTGTTGAGAGGTAGAACGAAAATGAAGTTCGAAAAAAAAAGGCACTATATAATTCATCTACAAACTCATGTACTATTAGAATAGTAAATTTATCTTTAATGGTGAGTAGATCTAGAGTTAATGCAAACATGCCAAGTACCATTAGCATCCTCTCAAATATGTGAAGAATGATAAAGACGGATGTTAACTGGTTGAGAAAAGGATGGAAGATGAATACGTTGATCAATGGTACGAGGTTGAGATAAATCTTATGGTGGTTGAAACAAATGTTAAGATTGTTTGAGTAAGGTTGAACTGGATAATGGTAGATGATGTGTATGAAACGAGAAACTGGTCAGAGAAGGTGACGGTTGTGGAGAAGGGATTCGGCTAGTGGAACCAAGGATGCAGGCAGAAGAGGAAGTATCATGAAAAAGTGGAGTATATGGATGGTTAATACACAAACTATCAAGTTTATTGTGAATCCATGAAAGCATGGATTTGTTGAAGGGATGAGCCAATAGAAGCAAAATGAGCATCAGCCTACTGCAGTGACTTATGAATGTCTTTAAATTATGATTCTTGATGATTTTGCATTGCACGCAAGGCATCCGCAAGATCTGCATTAATCATTTTGCCCTAACTGTCTAACTTCTTTTATCCAAGAAAGAGTTATGTTTCTTGCAAAATGTTGTATCTGATGTATGCGTTTAGCAGCTATGTTGTAGGAGTTGCCAATTCAAATTCTGAAGATGCAGGTAGGCAGGTATGTTGAAGCTCGAAGGGAAAACACAACTGTTGGGCATGTGCTGAAGGCTGAAAAACTGAAAAAATAAAAAAATAAAATAAAATAAAATCAGCCCCAGAAGAGGCTGGGAATGAACGTGGGAATTGGGGAAGTGCCGGATGATGATCTGGGTTGGTTGTTGGCTGGGAACAGATGGATGCTGCTGTCAATGCCAAAGCCAACAGCTGGACATGCTGATTTTGTTAAAAAAACTGCAAGTGTGCAGCTGCAATGGAGGGTTACTGTTCTTGAAAACAGCAAGGTCAGATGGTTTGTTGTGTTGGAAAAGAATGGCTGCAACAGGAGCTGATTTAACAAGATGTTTGTGTGAAGACTACTGCTGTTGTTGGAGTTTTTGAACCGGTAAGCCGATGGCTGATTTGAAAAAACAGCAGTGTGAAAAACTGTTGCTGTTCTAGTGAACACCAGGTCTTGATGGCTGAGTGAAGGAGGATTACTGCTGCTGAATGCAGGAGAGTGGTGGCAGGAATGCTGCAGGAAACTGAAGAGGAAGGATTTCGAAGGCTGGTTTGCTGAAAACAGCAAGAAGAGGGGTGGAGCAGGCTTCTTGCGGCTGATTTGCTGAAGAAAACAGTAAAAGAGGGTTGGAACAGCTTTCTTGCGGCTGGTTTGCTAAAGAAAACAGAAAAAAAAGGGCCGTTTGCTGAAGAAAACAGCCTTCTTGTGGTTGGTTTACTGAAGAATACAGCAAAAAGAGGGCTGGAATAGCCTTCTGCGGCTAGCAGGCTGCAGGAACTACACCGGACTGCAGGAGTGTAGGCAGCCGTTGAAAGGAATCTTGATGGCTTGCACTGTGTAGATGAAGGAAAGAACAGCCGGGAAGAAGCTTCTTGCGGAGGATTGATGTTAGTGTAACTAGAGCACCATTTGTTATGTTTCTTGATCTACATCAAGAAGGGGAAGGCACATTTTGAAAAGATGTAGACTCCTTAAGGAAGAAGAAGGGGAAGAAGAGAGACTAGAAAGGGAGAAACCAAAAATCTTTCATTCCATGACATTTTCTTACAATAGAAGGGATATTTATAATGCTTGGGTAGACGATGTCTACAATATAAACCAAGTTTACAATATAAAATTAGTCTACCTAACACAAACTTAAAATAGAATACAAGAAATAAACTAGTGCTTATTACATATGTATAGCCTATTTAGTTTGTACTTTATCTGGCTAAAGATACATTGTTGATGTATAACAATAACCCAGCCATTCTAGATGAATTAAAAAAGGATTGATGAGGATGTGAGAAACTGCAAAGCAGATATACTATAACACATCCATGCCATGAGCTTTCAGTTCTCCGCCGCACCGGGTTTGGTGGAAGTGATTTTTGTAAGGGATTCTCCGCCTTACTGTGGGGGTAAAAGGAGAGTCACTATAGTGTTAGTACAATACCCGGAGAGGAGGACTCCGGAGAGGAGACGTAGGTCAAGGTTGACCGAACCACTATAAAATTTCTAATGTGCTATTTCTGATTTTTTTTTCCTTTTCTGCACTTTTTAGTTTATGCACTTACAAATTCCTGCATGAATTTATTTTCTCATTCCAAGCTGCAGTTAGTTTAATTTGCGTTAGCAAAAAATTATATATTTTGTTTGATCTATTTGTGACTCAAAACAAAACAAAAAATCAAGTTTTAAATTGCTTCTGCTTGTGTTAGTTACTCAACTAAAGTTGTTATCTTGTATTAAACAAAAAGAAGGATTTTTGTTATAATATTTTCTTTTTACAATTCACCCCCCCCCCCCCGCCCCCGCCCCACCCTCCCCTCTAGGTGTGCGTAGGGATAGTTCAACGAGGTCTTACAACCTCCTCGAACTTTCATGGATATGCTGAGGGCCAACCAAATGGTTACGAGTGTGTTTATTGATATAGTCAACATGGGGGTTGGCTAAAGGGAGGAGGTGGTTATTGGGTGGTTACTAAATGTAGTAGCCAGCCAATTATTCTATCCAAATTTCTAATTTGAAATTTTGTGTGTTGTGTATTTAAGACTCTTTGTTGATTAATGGATGAGGTTGTTGATGGAATTTCAGAGAATTTGAGTGAAAAATTCAAGAAATTCAAGAGAAAAAGGTTGATGGCTTGATCCAAAGGTGGGGTTTGGTGATCATGTCTTCATGAACTTAACTTAGATAAGTCTAAGTGCTTAACTTTTGTATTAATTTGTATTTAAATTTTCTCTAAAAATTGTGTGGAATGTTTCAATGTTTCAATATTTTATATTGTGAATGTAAACTTTTTTTGAATTTTCCTATGATTTTCTTCCTTTGAGTGGTCGACCAAGGTTGAAGGAGTGTTTGACCTAGTTGAGTTCTCTTCAACATTTATTGGACCAAATCTACCCCAAACTTTCCAAAAACTTTTAAAATTGATCTACACATCTAGTAGATCAATTCCCTCATGATTTCCCCTCTTTACTTTCATGTTTTGTGTTGACCCAAAAACTCTAAAATCCTAAAACCCAGAATCTATTTCCTAGTTTTTAGCCTCTGTCATGTTACTTAAAATTTTCTAAAAATATATCAAAAAAACTCTAAAATTATAAAATATTGTGAAAACTTAATTGAAGATGCCTATTTTAATTCCAAAATGAAATTTTAAAAATCCATCCAATATTTTGATATTTGGATCTATTTTCCCATAACTGACCAGTTCTAAACATAATTGATCTAAGCTAAGTCCAAGGCCAAATTACACCTCCTAAACTCAATCAATTAACCTCATTAACTCCAAATCAACACTAAACATAATTTAAAACATCTTCTATCAAATCGATAGAAAAATCCTACCACCACATCAAATTTGGTATTAGAGCAAATTGAACCTTGATGTTGGACAGCACTTGGGACCTAGCAATTTTATTCACTCTAGAGTTTGGAGGCTTGAGGAAAGTGTTATGTTGGATAAGTCGTTAATTCTAGAAGCTATTTCTTGTGAACTTGGTTTTAGTTTAAATCCTTTTTAATAGAATTAAATTTTCTACAAATTGAATTTGGAAAATGGCATATTATAGGCAATCCTATGTGCTTGTGTATTCCTTTTGACTTAATGTTGCAAGCCTAGCTTCCTACTTTAATAAACTTACCACTAAACCCTCACATTTGAGTGAAAAACTAGTAAGGGAATGTACACTTTAAAAGGCTAAGCACCTAGAGTGCACCTAGATCATACAACCCTACTTAGATAACTTAGGGTTTTATTGTAACTTTTGTTAAAGTATACCTAGTATTAATTGTTATAATTGCAAATTAGCATTTAATTGTAAGCGCTTTTATTTTAAAATCATTTGCATCAATTACTTAATTTCTAAATCAATGAACATTTATATCACTATGTGCATTTAAAATAAAATTACATCATCATATTTACCACAATGCCACCAAAATCTATTAGCCTAGATCAGCTTGAGAAATTAACTAGACACTAGAAGAGATAGCTCTACAAAATGAGGAGAGGTTTGTTAGGTTACAACTAACCTAGCCACATAGGTCCATGGTAATAGCCCTAGAGGTCACAACTCAACTCCTACCCTCTACCTGTAGAATTTGAGCACTTAGATAAGGAGTTTGTAGAAGACCTCGGGCATCACTATCCACATAGGAGAGATAATCATAGAAACTACTTTAAGAATGATAACCCAATATTTTCTGATCAAGAATCAATCAAAAAGGTGAGGATTGATACCCCAACATATGGCAAAGTTCAAGATCCAAAAAATAAATTTAGACTAATTAACCCAAATGGACAAATTCTTTGATTGGTATCAAATGTATGATTATCAACAAATTATTTTTGCTAGAATAAAGTTAGTTGGCCATGCCAAGATCTATCGGCAAAATGTTGTAACCAAAGAAAAAATGTTAGGTAGAATGATTTTGACTAGATGAAAGAGATATTTAACGCAAATACTGTCCTAGCAATCAGGAGAAGAAATTACAAGAGCAGTTCATAACACTTAGGTAACGTAATATGTCTATTATTGAATATATGAATAACTTTGAAGAATTAGTAGCCATGACCCATTGCCTAGAACAAGAATGGCAATTAGCTAACAAATTTGTGATCAATCTTAGATTTTACATTAACAATGAGGATGAGCTTCATGATCCAAAGATCTTGGAGAATGCATTTCACTATGCTTTATTTTAAAAAAAAACGTAAGAAATCATCCACAAACAAGTCTCTCATGGATAATTATCTTCCCATCCGACCTGATCATTTCAGGGCCATAGATCTACTATTAGACTTAATCCAATATCATAAAGTACTCCACCAAAGACAAGCCCGGAACCCAACACTAGAAACACCAGAGATATAGTATATTTTTAATTGGCAAAAAAACGAACATGTGCAAAACCAGTGTAGGATACAAATTTTGTTCTTAGAGGAAGAAAAAGATGAATAAGTAGAAGATTAAGTTCAGGAGATTCATAATGACACCTATTTATAGGATGAGGACATAGGTCAGCTTATAGAAACCCAACTCAATATCATGAGGTGTCTAAGATTAGATAGTACTGAAGATTGGAGTATTTTCGATACAATTTTTAAATATGCAAATTGGTTATTGATGGGGTTAGTGCTATGAATTTAGCATCCACACACACTTTCAAGAGGTAATCTTAAACTATAACCCCATCCAGAGCCATACACGGTGAGTTGGTTGAATGATACCTTATTACCCATCACATTTAAATGTTTAGTACCTATTAAGATAGATGACTATATGAATAATATATGGTGTGATATAATTTAAATGGAGGTATCCCATGCCATTTTAGGGAGACTGGTTATTTGATAAGGATGACATACATTTTGGTGGAGAGAACACTTACCTATTTCAATTCAATGGCAAAAATTTCATGTTCTGCCCATTTAACACAGCTATAAGGGTAGAGCAAACTCCTCCACAGAAGTTATTCTAGTCACCACCCTACACACCTACATTAGCCATACAATATGGATATCAACATGACAAAATTCATATGTTTCACTTGAGTATGACTAGAGTGTTACAATTTATGAAAATAATTTATTGTAGTAATTCAAAGAAACCAATTCTTCTTAATAGCATGCATTTTCAAACTCTAAATTTTCATTTGTATGTGATTTAAAAAACTTATATGATGATATTAAGAAAAAACTGGAACAATAAAATACAAAATATGCTGAATATAAGAATAAAAATAAATCTTTTAAGGAATTTCAAGTAGGAAACATGTTCTAATACGCATCCGTCCTGAGAGGTTTACTTTCACTAGTTTTTGAAAACTATAAATGAGAGCATGTGGGACATTCAAGATCATTAGAAAACTTGGTAATAATTCAATATGTACTTGAAGGAGACACCTATAGAGGGAGTCATCCAACCTCCGAATTTACCGGAAAAATCTTTTATAAACCTCCAAATTTACATGAAAATTCTTTTACAAACCTCCAAATTTACAAAAAAAAAAATTCTTTTACAGGAGGAGATGAAACCTAATTATAGATAACCATTCAGCCTAAATTCTTTGAGATGGAGTACATCATTTTAGAGGAGTCACCTACATAGGGAGAAGATCAGAGGTATCTCATTAGATGGAAGGATAAGCCGCCTAGTGAAGATATTTGGTTGACCACATAATGAGTTGCTACAACTTGCACCAGATTTTTTGAAGGATTACAAGAGCACTAACTCTTCGAAGAAGAGATCTCTTAGATTAATAAAAATTGGTGTAGCACCTACACTAATTAGCACCTACACAAATTAGTAAACCAACAACTAGGATGCAGACTAGAAGAACCACATTGGAGAGAGGTGGACCCATTACCCGGAGCAAGATGAAGAAGAAATAGCAAATTTTATGTTTTTTGTTATTTATTTATTATGTATTAGATATTTCATTATCTTGTGATTGTACTTGTGTTATAGTTGATTCGGAGAGCACTAGTATGAATTTCAGTGCACCAATGTGATCCCATATGAGTGTTGATACATATAAGGGTCGGCCAAGTAGTTATGAGTGTGTGTTCTGTTGACTTAGTCAATACGGTGGCTTGGCCAAAATGAGGAGTGGTGGTTATTGGGTGGTTACCATATGTAGTGGCCAGCCAACTATTCTCTCCAAATTTTTTATTTGAATTATTTTGTATATTGTGTATTTAAGACTTTATTTGCTAATTAATATAGAAGGTATAGAAGGATGTTGATGTCATTCCAAAGAATTTGAGTGGATAACTCAAGCGAAAAAGCTTCATGGTTTAATCCAAAGGAATGGTTTAGTGATTATACCTTCATGCACTTGAGTCTAAGTGCTTATCTTTTATATTAATTTGTGTTTAAATTTTTTTTTAAAATTTGTGTGGGATGTTGTTTCAATGTTTAGTGGTGTGAATATAAATTTGGTTTGAATTTTCCAACAATTTTTTTCATAGTTTACTTCCATTGAGTGGTCGCTCATGGTTGAAGGAGTGTTTGATCTAGTTGGGCTCTCTTCAACATTTAGATAACTAAATCTAATTTAAACTTTGTAAAAGCTTCCAAAATTAATCTACACATCGAGTAGATCAACTTCCTCATAGTTTTTTCATGTTTTATGTTGACCCAAAACCCTAAAATTCTAGACCCTATAATCTATTTTCCAATTTTCAACCTCTGTCCAGTCACTTAAAAATTCTCAAAAATATTTAAAAAAATTCAAAATTATAAAAAATTATGAAAATCTAATTGAAAATGTCTATTTTCATTCCAAAGTAAAATTTTGAAAATCTATCAAATATTTTGAAATCTGGACCCATTTCCCACAATTGATCAGTTCTAGACAGAATTGATCGAAATTGAGTCCAAGGCCAAACTAACCTCCTAAACTCAATAAATCAATCCCACAAACTCCAAATCAACACTAGATTTAATTTGAAACATCTCTTATCAATTTGAATAGGAAAATCCCACCACCACATTGATGTGTAGATAAATTCTAAATATTTTTATAAATTTTGGACTAGATTTGGTCTACCAAATATTAAATAGAACCCAATTAGGTCAACACTCATTCAACCTCTGACCACTCGAAGGAAAAACCCATGGGAAAATGGTTGAAAATTTTAAGAAAAAAATCATATTCACAACACTAAACATTGAAACAACATTCAACACAATTTTTAAAGAGAACTTGAAACACAAATTAATACAAAAGATAAGTACTTACACTCACCTAAGTAAAATGCATGATTACTAAATCACATTTTTTTATCAAACTACTGAAAGTTCGTGAAGGTTGTTAGACTTTATAGAGCAACCCCGAGACTAACCAAGAGGGGGGTGAATTGGTTATTTTCAAAACTTCTTTAAAACAAAAAGAAAAAAACCTTTTTTAAAAGCTTTTTTCAAATATCTGAAAACAAACAATTTAATCACCAGATGCGGAAGCAGATTAATTTCATAATAACAGAAAATCAGATATTTAAACCACACAATTAATCATAGAAAAATAAAAGTGCGAAAATTAAAATGCGGAAATAATAAAAGGAAAGAACACACCAGAATTTATAGTAGTTCGGTCCAACTTGACCTACGTCCACTCCTTGGAGTCACCCACTCCAAGTATTGCACTAAACATTTAATGACTCTCCTTTAGCCCCCACAGCTAGACGGAGAAGCCCTTAAAAAATCTCTTCCACCAACCTGGTGCGGCAGAGGACCGTAATCCTTTCACAGGTAGAGAACCTTGAATCCCTTTCACCTTTCCCGATGCGACGGAGTAGCCGGGTCCTTTAACACCAAAGAGATATTCTTCTTTCCAAAACTTCCCTCAAGACAAACCTTGACAATGATGATACTAAGGTGCAAGCTTGCCGGAGCAACCGTATGAAATCCCCTCCACACTCCCTTGAAGCCCCCTCCAAGGATCTTCTCCCTCTCAAACTCCACTCTTTCCTCTCTCCCTTTCAAGGCTCTCTCTTCAAGTTTTCTCCAAAAAAAACGAGAGCCAATGCATGCCAAAGACACTGAGTCTTTTGAGAATGCTTAAATAGAGGGCTTTGAAAAACCCTAAAATTCAATTCTGGAGGCAAAGATTGTCCAGTACAATCGAAGGATCGTCCAGTACGATATGCAAAATTTGAAAAATCCTAGAAACTTAATTCTGGTAGTAAAGATCATCTAGTACGATCTCAGGATCATCTAATACGATGTGCAGAATTTGACCTGATAGTCCTGGACAATCACTAGATAGTCCAGTACGATCAGTTCAAATTTGTATTGATCGTCCCGTACAATATTGGGGATCGTTCTGGATGATTAGATGAATAATTATGGTATTTTATCTTGTACGATTGTGGGTCGTCCCATGCATTCTCTCGGTCGTCCAATACGATCATCATTGATTGTCCAGGACAATCGGATTGAACAAATAAACCATAATTAGTCTCATAATCACATGATTAATTTAAGTAAGATTGTCATAGATCATCCAGTATGATGTATATCGTCCTAGACGATTAAAACAAAATTTGAATCTTAAAATCTTGCCTAAATTATGATTGACGACTATTTTTCATGATCATAACTAATCGTCCTGGACGATCTAAATCGTCCAAGACGATTAGTTAGATGAGTTGATCGTACAGTACGATATAAATCGTACAGTACGATTAGTTCAAAATTTGAACTCCTGATTTTGACTCAATCTCACTCCCTCTGAGTGTGTGTATGCATGGTTACCAAGCTAACATACACCCTTATAGGACTTGACTCAAGAAATCAAAAATACATTAATGAATATAATAAAAAACTTTACAACACAACCTATTCTATCCAATCTTGAGCTTTAAATCTTCGTTGGATGGTGCATGGTGCTCCTGAAATATTAATACACACACAAATAAATATACATTACAAATACAAGTAGACATAAGGATGTGAGCCACAATATTTGTTATCATCAAAAACATAAACTCGTAAGCTCGAGTTGCAACAACTACTAAACTTTTACCCTTGAGTTCTCCACTCAAATTCTCTTTAATTTCATCAACAACCTCCTCAAATAATCAGCAAATAGTCTTAAATACAAAACATACAAAACAATTCAAATTGAAAATTTAGAGGGAGTAGTTGGCATATCACTACATGTAGTAACCATCTAATAACCACCCCTCTTCCTCTTGGTCGTCTGCCCATATTAAATAAGTCAATAAAACATAGTCACACTACTTAGTTAGTCCTCACACACATCTATACCAATATGGGGTCACACAGGTAGGGGTCTAAACGAGTCGAGTCGAGCTCGATTCAGACCTAACTCGAGCTTGTTTGCGAGCTAAATTCCAAGCTCAAACTCAAGCTTGACTCGTGAAACTGAAAATGAGCTCGCCAAGCGGCTCGATTCCACGCCCAAGCTCGCATTCCACGTCCGAGCCCGCCTTCCGCATCCGAGCCCGCGTCTGAGTCCGAGCCCGCCCCTTAATCTGGCATTGGCATCGTGATCCCGTGTCAAAGCCCGCCCTGCGAGTCGCTCGACGAGTAATCGAGGAGAGCTTCCTTAGGATCGAACTTGAGCTCGATAATCCAACGAGCTCGAAATTCTACTCAAGCTCGAATTCGAAACTCGATAAGCTCGACTCACGAGCTCGTTAACGAGTCGAGCTAGAGCTGGCTCGCGAGTCGGCTTGACTCGGTTGCACACTTACACACAGGTGCATTCAAATCCATATTAGTACACTTCACATCGACTACAATATAAGTACAATCACAAATATACTGAAACGTCCAATACATAGAAAATAAATAACAAAAATTTAAAATTTCATAAATCTTTTCCATCTGACTCCTAATAATATGCCCACCTCTCTCAAATGTGACCCTCCTAATCTACATCATGGCAGTAGATCTACTAATTGTTTTTGGTGCTACAACACCATAAATGGGAATGTCAATACTTATTATACTAATACTATTCATGTTATAAAGATATTATCAAATGTCGCCTTATTTAGAGAGTCCTTTCCATGCTGCTTTACTTAGAGGGTTCTTTCATAAAAGAATAATCTTTTATGAAAGATCTTTGATTTACTAATTTAAATTTCACTTAAACTACTTTAGTTTCATTCTGTTATTTCTTCACATATAAAATCCTCTTATAAATAGATAAGACTTGTATGGGACTTCATTTAACTGATGACGACTACAAATCTTGAAGGAATTATGTCTATCCTAATGGTATGGCTGGTCACTTCATTCTCTCTATCTCTTTAGTCCTCTCTATCTCTCTTGGTTGATCTTCCTCTACTTCCCATTATGTGCTAGGAATGCAGGCCTCCATTCTCTTGTATAAAACTAAAAATCAAGTCCTACAAGTTCAAGCACCATATCTTCATAGCGTTACCAGCACAGGGTGTCAACAAAGTTATTTCATACCAATAGAATTTATTAAAACAAATCGTATTTTAAATTCGCTATTCTTTGACAATTAAAATATATTTATTTGATCATAGCACGAAATGCTCACAAACATCAAGATTGTAGATTGAGCTTAAAACTGCATTAAACGTGCAAAACTATCGATCAATGCAAAAAAGATAGAAAAGAAAAGCAATCCGTCCGAGCCTCACACCAGTGACTCATTTAAGCTTATCAAATATTCTGATAGTATCTTAACAACTAATGCGTTCCCCTTCAAGGTAAATACGACTTGCAAGTGTTGGTAGTTGGTACTTGGTGGCACGAAATTCTAAGAATTACTTAACAGGTTACATATTAGAATTAGGTCCAAAAACAGTTCGCAGACTTTAATTCCTCCATTCATCGGAATCTCTAGCGTCCTTGGCAAAAGCAAATATTTGAAAGAAAAAGGAGTCCAATTCCAAGCAGTCCTGCTGGCTTAAAACCTTCGATCATCAGAATATCATAAACAAACATAAAATATTGGAAGGGAAATAAACCTAAATTCATCGCATTGAGCGCTTTAGGGCGATCGAGGGTGATGACCGCAAGGCCGTTGGAGAAGATGCTACCTCTAACAAATTCATCCGCCGAGCCTGACATGGTTGCGAACAGACGAGCCGAGGAATGCGAAGAATTCGATTGTGCAGACACAGACGTGTTAGGTTTACCGCGGGAAAGTGAAACAAGGAGGGCACAAGGCTTTAGGCGCTGAAGTCCGACTACCAGCCTCCGCATAATCAGAGCGGGTGCGCCGCTGTGAAAAAATTGTCGTAAATAGTGGCAAAACGTACATTTGATGTAAATAGAACTACTCAATGTAACATGATTTACTCTTTTTATAATAAACTTCAAAAGTTAAAAAAAAAAGTTTATAAAACTAAGAATTGGTTTTGATCAAAATTCTATTCTCAAGCAAATCAATATTGACCCTCTAAACCAAATTCTTAACTCTTCTTTTAAGGATGTTAACAACAATCTTGCTTTTTGCATTTCCTCCTGGTCCCTTGGATGTCCCAAAGAGCCAAATTAAGGTGGCTAAGGAGTGGGGAAGATGATTTGAATTTTTTTTATAAGCACATTAAATCTAGAAATAATTCCAATTAAATTCATGAGATAAAAATGATTGATGGCTCTTTTCCTCTCATGTTGATGTTTTTGTAGCCATTATAGACCACTTCACCTCTATTTGTAATCCTTCCCCTAATTATAACATTATTATGCCATGAAAATGTATTTTTGATTCTCTCATTCCCACTTTAATTGCTCCTATTTCCAATAACGACTTTAGTTTTAAATTTTATAAGAAAACTTAGGATATTATTAGTAGACATCTTTGTCTGTTGTCAAACATTTCTTTCAAACTGGTTTTATGTCTAAGAAAGTGAAAGCTACTGTTATTGTTTTTATTCCTAAGTCATCTCATGCTTCAGATATTGTTGATTACAGATTGATCTCTCTTTGAAAATATTTTTTATAAAATTATTGCAAAAATTTTGGCATTAAGGATGAAACCTATTATGCCTTCTATTGTTGAGAATCAAGCTATATTCATCAAAGGTAGAATTTCTATAGATAACATTTTATTGGCTTCTGGTCTTCTTTTTAAATTTAATGCTAATACTTCTCATAAACTATTTTGCGCTAAATTTTGATATTTTCAAGGCTTTTGATATTGTTTCCAAGGAGTTTTTGTTGGATCGATTGAGACAAAAAGAGTTCCCTCCTATTTTTATTTCATGGATTAAGGGGTGCATTAGTAATGTTCATTTTTCTATTTTCTTAAATATTAGCTTGTAAGGATAATTTGGATCAACTTCAGGTTTGAGACAAGGTTGCCCTTTATCCCCTTGTTTTATATTATTATGGATGCTTTTTCTAACATTTTAAATGGTGGTCTTTCAAATCTTTCATTTGAAGGCTACAAGTCCATTCTACTTATATTAGTCATTTATTATATGGTGGTGATCTATTAGTATTTGTAAATATTACCTTTGAGAATGTAGTACAACAACAAGAAGAAGAAGCCTTCGTCCCACTACGTGAGGTCGGCTACATGAATCCTTTTTTCTATATTGTATCCTATTAAAAGTCAAATTCTCGTTTAAATCTAATAAAGAAAGATCGTTTCTAATATTTTCTAACCAAGTCTTTTTAGGTTTACCTTTACCTTTCTTAACATAAGTCAAATTTAATACATTTACTTTCCTAACCGAGTCTTCAGAAGGTCGTCATTTTATGTGACCAAACCATCTACGGCGACTCTCTCTAATCTTATCTTCCATTGGAGCTACTCCAACCTTGTCATGTATATGCTCATTTCGTATCCTATCTCTAAGGGTAAAACCACTCATCCACCTGAGCATCCTCATCTCTGCAACACTTAACTTAGTATTATGCTTCTCTTTTAATTGCCAACATTCGACACCATAAAGCATTACAAGTCTCACCACCATCTTATAGAATTTTCCCTTAAGTTTGAGGGGGACTTTTCTATCACACAATAAGCCCGATGCATTCCTCCACTTCAACCATCCAATAAGAATTCTGCTGATAATATCCCCATATATTTCACCATCACTCTGAACAATAGATCTAAGATATCTAAAACGTATACTCTTATTAATGACGATCGCCCAAAGTCACAATCTCCTCATTAGGTCTATTACTACTAAAATTCACTCTATATATTCCATTTTAGATCTACTCAAGAGAAAACCTTTAGTCTCTAAGGTTGACCTCCATAATTCAAGTTTACCTTCAACTCTCTCTCTCTCTAGTCTTATCAACAAGAAGAATATCATCAACGAAAAGCATACACCAAGGTACATCCTCTTGCAAATGTCTAGTGATAACATCCATGACTAAAGAAAAAAGATATGGGCTTAAGGTTGATCCTTGATGTAATCCAACCGAAATAGGAAAATACTTGGTCAAACCACCTTGTGTTTGAACACAAGTAATAGCTCTTGCATACATATCTTTAATGATTTGAATATAAGTGTTATTAACTCCTTTCTTTTCAAGAACTCGCCATAGTGAAAGTTCGATAGGGATGTTAAGCCCTAGTGAACTAGTCCCGAGGCTAACCAAGACGGGGGGTGAATTGGTTATTTAAAAAATTTCACGATAATAATGAAAATCTTTTTATAACGTGCAGCGGAAACGAATTAAAACAACGATAAAAAGATCAACCACATATATTTACCCAAGCAGTTAATATCAGAAAAGTAAAGTGCAAAACTGAATCAGAAAAGCAAACCAGATTTTATAGTGTTTCGGTCAACTTGACCTACGTCCACTCCCCGGAGCCTCCCCTTCGGGTATTGCACTAAACAAAAGTGTCTCTCCTTTTGCTCCCACAGCAAGGCGGAGAAGCCTGTACAAACACCTCCTTTTCACCACACGGTGAGGCAGAGAATCCGACCTCCTTTCGCTTCCTCTTGAAGTAGGCAAAGAACCTTCGAACTCCTTTTGCTTCCACCTGAAGCGGGCAGAGAACCCCGGATCTTCTTGCGAACGATCCTCCCACGACGAACACCGACTAGACGAAAGACGACGAGCGGAGAAGACGACTCTGATCCATGCTTGGAGCAACCTTAGTGAATCCCTCACTAACTCCCCCTCACAAGATCTTCTCTCTCTCTCCCAACTCTCTCTCTCTCTAGGGTTTCTCAGGGAAGGAAGGCAGTAAAAGATTTTTCCAAAAATTGGAAAAAGTTCTTTTAAAGGAGGGCTTAAAATTTGCCCTAAATCTCAACTGGTCGGCCAAGATTGTCCAGGACGATCGATCGATCGTCCTGTACGATCAGTTCAAATTCAGCTGTTTTAGCCTGGACGATTAGGCTCTTCTGGACGATCAGTAGAAAAAGTTGTTCATATCGGCCCGTACGATCCTGCGATCGTCCGGGACGATTAGTGCAAATTGAGGAAAATCGTCCAGAAGACAGTTCGGGTCGTCCAGAGAAATCTGTGCTGGACGACCAAAAAATGACTTGATCGTCCAGGACGATAGGGACATCGTCCTGTACGATTAGTTTAAAAAGGCCCTAAATCGTCCTGTACACAGTTCGGGTCGTACAGTTGAAATGCACTAGACGATCACGATCGTCCGGGACGATCCTGAGATCGTCCAGGACGATGTGATCGTATCAATTAAATATTAATTGCTTTTCTTAATTACCAGACTAATTTAGGCATGATTGTAGTGAATCGTCCAGGACGATGCACGTATCGTTCGGGACGATCAGACCAAAATACTTAAAATAAAACTTGCCTAACTTAATCTGGCGGCTGAGAATTTCTGATTTGGGCATATCGTCCCGTACGATCCGGAGATCGTCCAGGACGATCTGCTTAATCAGACCCTCTTAACTTAGTCGCCCTAATTAGGGTTTCTGTTTTGGCTGGATCGTCCAGGACGATGTGAAAATCGTCTAGGACGATCTGAACAAAATTTTAACAGAAACTCTAATTCACTCAATCTCTCTCCCTGAGTGTGTGTGTGCAAGGTTACTTAGCTAGGGAATCAGTTACATTACAATTGACTCAATAAAAGGAAAAATCATACATTTGACACACTTGGACCCGATCTTGAGTTGGCTTGAGTGGCTCGCGGTCTTTTGTGCCTGAAACAGATTAGCCAAGCAAAACACACTAGAAACATGTTTGTCATCATCAAAACCAGATTTGCAACAATCTCCCCCTTTTTTATGATGACAAATATTTGTAAAGTAGTCTGAAAATAAAAGTAAACTAGGAGATCAAACATAATAAACATTTTTCCAAATTTTTATTTAACAACTAACACAATACAGGAACCATGACTCATAAAACAGAAACAGACACGCTACAACTGACTCCCCCTTTTGACATCACAAAAAGGAGGAGGGAAAAAAAAATAGAACACGAAAATAAAACATAGAAGAGAATAACTACAAAAGCAGGAAACTAAAACAGAGGTGGATCCTGATCGGAAGGAGGAGGTGGTGGTGAAGGGTTGAAGTAATGGTGAATGACCTGAAATTGAGCTCCGAACCAGGCCATGTCCTGGTCATGCTGCTGTTGCTGCTGTGCAGCATAGTCCGCGAAGCATTGGAGGTCCTCGTTGTGCCGCTGCTCCTGGGCAACCACGTAGGAGTCAAAACGGGCCTCCCACTGGTCAAAGCGCTGCACCAGGTGGTCAAGGGGAGAGGCAATGTGAAGGGGAGCAGGTGCCTCGGGTGCAGCAGGAGCGGGAATGGCCGCTTCCTCCTCTTCCTCACCATCCGGGGCGGACTCCGGATGTAGTCGGGTGCTGTGGAGGACATGGAAGGCATTGTTGGTGAGGAAGTAGGTAGGAACATCTGGGGCTGCGGGATATTGCAAGTCATACTTGGTTTCAAGAGCATAGGCAATGAGGTGTCCTAAGGCTAGATTTGGGCGACGGCGATGACCTGGATCTCGGATGGTGGTAAGGTGCTCGAGGTACCGGATAATGAGATCGGCAGCATTAAATTCCCGATGGGCCATGATGTAGTAGGTGGTCAAGGACTGGAGGGGGGTGATGTGAATGCGATCCCCCGCCTTTGGAACGACAGAGGAACGAAGAACATGTTGAATGGTTCGGGCGTCCTTAAGAAGGGTGGAGCAGGCATTGTCATGATAAGGGGCATTGGTATTGTGGAGGAAATGATTGGCGACACTCCAATTATAATCTGGGTCTGTGATAAGGGTGTGGAGTTTGTCACCAGTGATGGACAGTTGGAGAATGTCGTGAAAGTCTTGATAAGTAAGTTCGACAGGGCGCTGATTGACATAGGAACGGAGAGTGGAGTAGTCAGCGGAAATCCGCAGGTTCACAAAGAAAATGCGAAGAAGTTCGGAACTAAAGGGAAAAGCGAGGGTGAGGATGAAGGTAAGAGAAGTGTGTGCGAAGAGATCAAGGACTGGATAAGTGAGAGTGCAAGGATTTACTATTTTCGAAGGCGTGATCCCCACCTCGTAGTATCGCTCAAAGGCAGCCTGATCGGCTGCATTAGGGAAGCGAGGATCAACCGGCCCCCGGGAGGAACTGGCACCCTTCTGATGGGAATGCTTGCCATCAGCCATGAGGAATTGAGAGGGTAAGGAGGAGAAGTGGAGTGGAGAAAATCGGTGTGAAAAAAATCTCAAGAAAACTGCTGTTTATAAAGAACATGGACTGATCGTCCTGTACGATCGCGACATCGTCCGGGACGATCTGGACATTTATGACGTCCTGGACGATTGGTCAAAAGGCGGTCCGATCATCCAGGACGATCAGATATCATTCGGGATGATTAGACACAGGCGATCGTCCCGAGGAGTCAGCTGGACGACCGTTGACGAAAAGGTATCGTCCCGGACGATTAGGTGGATCGTCCAAGACGATTTACAATAAATAGGTCGGACGGGCCGAAGTTGAATCGTCCAGCGGCTTGACAGGTGGATCGTCTAGGACGATAAGAGGATCGTCCGGGACGATGTCAAATAATTGGTGCAATATTAGCCGTTTGATCAGATCAGGAAGATATGGATCAAATCGTCCAGGATAATCACCAATAATTGGGATAGTTTCAGCAGCAGGATCAGTGGGTATGATTTTGAATGAATCGTCCAGGACGATTTTTGGATCGTCCAGGACGAAGAGGATCGTCTAGAACGATAGGTATATCGTCCAGGACGATGTGAAGAAAAGCAGAAAAGGATGAAGGATGAAGATGATCGATCAGGATCCCAAAAACACAACCATGAAATTAAAATAACAAAAAGACGAATAAAACTGACCGCAAAAACACATAGAAGCATTTTTTTTTATTAAGCTGCTCGAGAAAATCAGAATTTTTTCCTTGAATTTAGATTCGAAAACCAATGACAGGACGATTGACAGCGCTGAAATCCAGAAAAGGTTGGAAATAATCAACGTTCGTAGCTCCGACCCCGGGCACCTTATCGATGCAAACCTCTTTCAAAACAAAAATCCGATTCAGAATAAAAGACATTAGATTTGAAAAGAAATCCTTTCAAGCATTTTCCAGAAAAATATCTGATATAATAGTGTTACAAAGTAAAAAATCAGAAATCAGGATTTTCAAGACTCAAGCTTTTGAAAATATTAAGTGGCGCACAGATTTTTCTAAGATATTTAATAATCTGAAAAGGAAGAAAGCTTGGTTTGGGCTCATTTTGTGCCTCTTTTTCAAATTGGTTGGCGCTTTGCGCATCTTTTGATTTTTGATACACTTTGTATATCCAATTTGACAATTTCACATCTTTTCAGTTTTAGGCTCATTTTATGCCTCCTTTTCAAATTATCTGGCGCACTGCGCATCTTTTATAAGCTTTCTCCTTTTCATAATCATTAAAGAGTCTCAGCTGTGAGATTATCTTCCAGACATAGGAGATGACTCTCCGCAGTAAGGAAGAACGATTCACAAAACAAAAGCTATACAACATATGATAAATGCAATCACTTGGTTTTGAAAATCAAACTAATGACTCAAGACTTTGAAAAATACTATTGATATGAGGCAGATTACTGTAGGAAGATAAAATAATCTCTATTTCAAAAACTAACATTTTAATTTTGAAGAGGATTTTTATTCAAAAGAAACTACACACCAGTAAAGGAGTTAGAGGAAGAGAAACAATTATCAATATTTCTTCCCTTTAACAGATTCAGCGAAGTCAATCACTGCTTACCAGCTTCCAAACCAAAACAAGGTAAAAACTCCCAGTCAAAAATTCAGATCATCAGAAGTAGTGAGCGGTGATCAGATCTTGAAAAACATAAAACAGTAAGTGCAAGATATGAACTAGTAAATAAAAACAGGTAGAAAATCACAGCAAAGTAAATACTCAAATCAAACTAATAGTAAGGCTAACACAGAAATCAGCAAAAGAAATAAAATCAACTGAAAGCAAATAATTCAACCAAAACTAACTAACAGAAATCAGAAATCAGAATACCAAAACTAACTAACAGAACTTAGAAATCAGAATATCAAAACTAACTAACAGAAATCAGAAATCAGAATACGAAAACTAACTAACAGAAATCAGAAATCAGAATACGAAAACTGACTAACAGAAATCAGAAATCAGAATACGAAAACTAACTAATAGAAATCAGAATACCAATCAGAACAATCATAAATCAGCAGTCATCAGAATCAAGCATTTATATCCATCACTCCTAATCTGGTTCTCAAAATGCTTAATGAGTCAAAGGCCAGTGGTTTAGTGAATATGTCAGCCAGCTGATTTTCAGTTGCTACGTGATGTAGCTCAATGTCCCCTTTTGTAACATGGTCCTTAATGAAATGATACCTAATATCAATGTGTTTGGTCCTAGAATGTTGGATTGGATTCTTAGAGATACAGATGGCACTAGTATTATCACACAGAACAGAAATTATGCCAACAGGTACTCCTAAATCCAAGACTTGTTGCTTCAACCAAAGAACTTGGGCCACACAACTTCCTAAGGCAATGTACTCAGCTTCAGCAGTGGAAAGTGCAACTGAGTTTTGTTTTCTACTGGACCAGGAGACTAACGACTGTCCTATGAATTGATAAGTCCCAGAAGTACTCTTCCTATCCACCCTACACCCCGCAAAATCAGAATCAGAATATCCAATGATCTCAAAAGAGGTGATGTGCCTAGGGTACCAAATTCCTAGGTTTGGGGTTCTTAAAAGATATCTAAGAATTCTCTTAACAACAGTCAGGTGGGACTCTTTAGTATCAGCCTGAAACCTAGCACAAAGACAGACACTAAACATGATATCAGGTCGGCTAGCAGTCAGGTAAAGCAGTGAACCTATTATCCCTCTATACTTCTTCTGATCAACAGATTTTCCATTTGAATCCTTATCTAACTGAACTGAGGAGGGCATGAGAGTATTGATTGGCTTGGCTTTATCCATTTCATATTTCTTCAAAATGTCCTTAGTGTATTTTGATTGATTGAGAAAGGTTCCATCATCCGTTTGCCTTATGCTAAACCCCAAAAAGTAGGACAATTCTCCCATCATACTCATCTCAAACTCCTTACTCATTATTTTAGAAAACTCTTCACATAAATATTTATCAGAAGATCTAAAAATTATATCATCAACATAGATCTGGACAATGAGTAAGTCATCCCCTAATCTCCTCAGAAAAAGGGTGGTGTCTACGCTCCCCTTAACAAACTCTCTTTCTAACAGGAATGTACTAAGCCTCTCATACCAAGCTCTAGGTGCCTGTTTCAATCCATATAAGGCATTTTTTAATTTATAGACATGACTTGGATATTGGGAACTTTCAAAACCTAGGGGTTGTTCTACAAAGACATCCTCCTTAATTACCCCATTTAAAAAGGCACTCTTGACATCCATTTGAAACAGCTTAAATCCCTTATAACAGGCAAAGGCTAGTAGCACTCTAATGGCTTTCAATCTAGCTACAGGGGCAAAATTCTCCTCAAAATCAATCCCTTCTACCTGATTATACCCCTTAGCCACTAATCTTACCTTATTTCTTACCACCACACCAGAATCATTCATCTTATTCTTAAAGACCCACTTGGTTCCCACAATACTTTGATTTTTAGGTCTTTCTACTAACTCCCAAACATCATTCCTTACAAATTAATTCAATTCTTCCTGCATAGCTAAAATCCAAAATTCATCTGACAAGACTTGATTGATGTTGGTGGGTTCAGTCATTGAGATAAAGGCAGAATGGTTTACTTCCTTCCTAAGTCCATGCCTAGTCCTAACACCTTCAGAAGGGTCTCCTAAGATTAGTTCTTTAGGATGACTCGAAGAATATCTCCAATCTCTAAGCAACTCGGTTTGAGGTTCTACCCTTTCCTCCAAATTTATATTTACAACTCCTTGGGTAACCTCAACAATCTCTTCATCTTCTACTTCAGATCTAGACTCCTTAGGATCAGATTCATCAAACACTACATGGATTGTTTCTTCCACCACCAAAGTCCTCCTATTGAACACCTTAAAGGATTTCCCCACACTTGAATATCCTAAGAACACTCCTTCATCAGATTTGGGGTCAAATTTTCCTAAGGGTGACTTCCCGTTGTTCAGAATAAAAACCTTACAGCCAAAGACATGGAGGTGGGACAGATTTGGTGTTCTACCCTTAATGATCTCATAAGGTGTCTTGTTCAGTTTGACTCTCACATTCACCCTATTCAGCACATAGCATGCAGTGTTCACCGCCTCAGCCCAAAAGTATTTTGGAAGTGAATACTCAGCAAGCATGGCTCTAGCGGCTTCCACTAAGGTCCTGTTCTTCCTTTCAGCTACCCCGTTCTGCTGAGGGGTCCTAGGAGCTGAAAAATTGTGACTAATCCCATGATCCTCACAAAAACTTCCAAATCTTTCATTTTTAAACTCCCCTCCGTGATCACTATGGATGGTAATAATCTCACATCCTAACTTCTTTTGAATCCAAGTAGAGAAGGATCTAAACTCATCAAATGACTCAGATTTATGTGACAAAAACTTAACCCAAGTGAACCTCGAATAATCATCTACAATCACAAAACCATAGACTCTCCCCCCTAAGTTGGCAGTGCTAATGGGTCCAAAGAGGTCCATGTGAAGAACTTCTAAAGGTCTAGAGGTGCTAATGTCCTTAACAGAGTGAAAAGAGGACTGGACTTGCTTCCCCAACTGACAGGCATCACACAGGGGATCCTTAGTGAACTTAAGCTTGGGCACACCTCTAACTAAGTCCTTTTGGGTGACTCTCCTAAGGGTTTTCATACTGGCATGACACGATCTCCTATGCCATAACCAAGACTCATCAGCAGCAGTTTTTAAGCAAATTGAATTATCAGATTTAATGCAACTTACATCCAGCTTGTAGACATTGTTGATCCTTTGCCCCTGCAAAACAACTTCATCATTTAAGCTTAAAATGCAGCCAGTGGGTAGGAATTTGATGCTGTATCCCTTGTCACAGAGTTGACTGATGCTCAGCAGGTTGTGTTTCAGTCCATCTACAAGCAAAATATTATCAATCATAAAGTTCTTTGAATCACCAATTATACATGTGCCTACCACCTTCCTGGTGGTGTTATCTCCAAGTGTAACCTTGCCTCCAGCTCTGGCCTCCAGCGAAATGAACTGATTTGCATCTCCAGTCATATGTCTAGAACATCCGCTGTCCAGGTACCACATACTCTCACGAGGTCTTGTGTGAGAGCACACCTACAAAAGTATCAAACGTCAGTCTTAGGAACCCAAACAGGTTTGGGTTCCTTCTTATGAAAAGAAGAATGCAATGCATGCATACTGTGCTGTGAAACAGGCAGTTTAGGTTTCCACGCCCAATGTGTACTAGGTGAACAGTGCAGGTGTGAGAAATATGTCCTAACATGCCACATGAAAAACATCTAACACCAGAAAAAGGGTTAACTAATCTACGTGGATGATAATGCCTCTTCCTAGATGTATATGAAACATGCTTTGAAGAACTTGCAACAGATTTTTCAAAAGGTGGCGGTGCATAAAACTGTTCAAAAGTAGGCGGTGTTTTGTTCTTTTCAAAAGCACTGATCTTTACCTTCAAAAATTTATTTTCTTTCTTTAAACTTGCAATTTCAAATTTCAAGGTTCCCTTGCTACTTTCTACTTCACTTGTCATTGTATCTAACTCTTTAAAAGCTCTTTCTAAGTCCACATGCGTAGTTTTCAATGAATCATGCTCAGAAACTAAATCAGAATATTTTCTATTCAACTCATCGAATTCATCAAGCAAAGACATGTGATTTGAATCAAGTGTGGAATGATCTTTAACTACAGAATCATGCTCTTTTTGCAAAGTTAAGTAATCTAATTTCAAACTAGCATGAGTTTTCTTAAGCTTCCTATACGATGTATGAATTCTTTCAGAAACTTCAAATAATTGATCGTAGGTAAGCTCACATACCTCTTCCTGATCCGACTGACCAGGGTGATCATCAGCCATAAGACATAAGTTTGTTTCCTCCTCTTCAGCTTCAGTCTCAGAAGAGTAGGATGCAGAGTCTGCCCAGAACGCCTTCTGAATCCGCTTCTTGTCCTTTCTGAACTTTGGTTTCTCCTCACCCTTCTCCTTACTTGGGTGAGCTTTAAGTGAAGGACAATCAGCCTTAATGTGTCCAGGCTTCCTGCATTCAAAACAAACAGATTCAGATGAACCCTTAAAATTTTTATTGGACTTACCCTTGTTCCACTTCTGATAGTTCTTATGTTTCTTCCTTAGAAAGCTTTTGAATTGCCTTGTGATTAAGGCAACATCATCGCTATCAGACCCAAAAGTGCTAGCATCTGAATCCTTAGCCTTTATTGCCACTGTCTTCTCTTTCTTGCGTTCACCTGCATCAAGTTGCCTTTGGTTCACCCCTTGCTCGTAAGCAATGAGTGATCCAAGTAAGCTGTCAAAAGAGTAAGTATACAAATCTTTAGATTCAGTAATAGCAGTAATCTTAGCATCATAAGAAGCAGGCAAACATCGTAGAATTTTGTTCACTCTTTCGTAGTTAGTAAGTTCTCTACCTAGAACATACAAAGAGGTAACAATCTGAGTGAACCTTGTGTACATTTCTGAAATAGTCTCACTAGGTTTCATGCGAAAAAGTTCGTAATCATGTAACAAGATGTTTAACCTAGACTGTTTGACTTCAGTTGTACCTTCATATGTTATACATAATCTATCCCAGATTTCCTTTCCCGTTGTACAAGTAGAAACACGCATATAGTCTTCAGATTTTAAAGCACAAAAGAAACAGTTCAAGCATTTTGCATTTAACTGTGCTAAATCACGATCATCAAACGTCCAATCAACAAAAGGCAATTCAGTTTTCACATTGTTAATCAGTCTAAAAGGTGGTTCGTATCCGTCCTTAACTAACATCCACATGCGATAATCAATAGATTACAGAAAAGTAGACATGCGTGTTTTCCAAAAATCAAAAAGAATATTATCAAACAACGGTGGTCTTGTAATAGAATATCCTTCAGCAGTATTACGATTGTTACAGTTAGCCATCGATCAAATTCAAAAGTTTTTAAACCTAAATTTTGAATCCCTCTATGATACCACTTGAAAGTTCGATAGGGATGTTAAGCCCTAGTGAACTAGTCCCGAGGCTAACCAAGAGGGGGGGTGAATTGGTTATTTAAAAATTTCACGATAATAATGAAAATCTTTTTATAACGTGCAGCGGAAATGAAATAAAACAATGATAAAAAGATCAACCACAGATATTCACCCAAGCAGTTAATATCAGAAAAGTAAAGTGCAAAACTGAATCAGAAAAGCAAACCAGATTTTATAATGGTTCGGTCAACTTGACCTACGTCCACTCCCCGGAGCCTCCCCTCCAGGTATTGCACTAAACAAAAGTGTCTCTCCTTTTGCTCCCACAGCAAGGCGGAGAAGCCTGTACAAACACCTCCTTTTCACCACACGGTGAGGCAGAGAACCCGACCTCCTTTCTCTTCCTCCTGAAGCAGGAAGAGAACCTTCGAACTCCTTTTGCTTCCACCTGAAGCGGGCAGAGAACCCCGGATCTTCTTGCGAACGATCCTCCCACGACGAACACCGACTAGACGAAAGATGACGAGCGGAGAAGACGACTCTGATCCGTGCTTGGAGCAACATTAGTGAATCCCTCACTAACTCCCCCTCACAAGAGCTTCTCTCTCTCTCCCAACTCTCTCTCTCTCTAGGGTTTCTCAGGGAAGGAAGGCGGCAAAAGATTTTTCCAAAAATTGGAAAAAGTTCTTTTAAAGGAGGGCTTAAAATTTGCCCTAAATCTCAATTGGTCGGCCAAGATTGCCCAGGACGATCGATCGATCGTCCTGTACGATCAGTTCAAATTTAGCTGTTTCAGCCTGGACGATTAGGCTCTTCTGGACGATCAGTAGAAAAAGTTGTTCATATCGGCCCGTACGATCCTGTGATCGTCCGGGACGATTAGTGCAAATTGAGGAAAATCGTCCAGAAGACAGTTCGGGTTGTCCAGAGAAATCTGTGCTGGACAACCAAAAAATGACTTGATCGTCCAGGACGATAAGGACATCGTCCTGTACGATTAGTTCAAAAAGGCCCTAAATCGTCCTGTACACAGTTCGGGTCGTACAGCTGAAATGCACTAGACGATCACGATCGTCCGGGACGATGTGATCGTATCAATTAAACATTAATTACTTTTCTTAATTAGCAGACTAATTTAGGCATGATTGTAGTGAATCGTCCAGGACGATACACGTATCGTCCGGGACGATCAGACCAAAATACTTAAAATAAAACTTGCCTAACTTAATCTGGCGGCTGAGAATTTCTGATTTGGGCATATCATCCCGTACGATCTGGAGATCGTCCAGGACGATCTGCTTAATCAGACCCTCTTAACTTAGTCACCCTAATTAGGGTTTCTATTTTGGCTGGATCGTCCAGGATGATGTGAAAATCGTCTAGGACGATCTGAACAAAATTTTAACAGAAACTCTAATTCACTCAATCTCTCTCCCTGAGTGTGTGTGTGCAATGTTACTTAGCTAGGGAATCAGTTACATTACAATTGACTCAATAAAAGGAAAAATCATACATTTGACACACTTGGTCCCGATCTTGAGTTGGCTTGAGTGGCTCGCGGTCTTTTGTGCCTGAAACAGATTAGCCAAGCAAAACACACTGGAAACATGTTTGTCATCATCAAAACCAGATTTGCAGCACATAGCACTTCTCTTGAAACTTTATTATATGCTTTCTCTAAATTAATAAATATCATATATAGATCCTCCTTATTCTCTCTATATTTCTCCATTAAACCTCTTAATAATGTATGGCTTCCATAGTAGACCTACCCAGCATAAATCCAAATTGATCTTGAGAAATATCAGTATCATGTCGCAACCTACGCTCCATAATTCACTCCCATAGTTTTAAAGTATGACACATTAACTTAATTTCTCTATTATTCGCACAATCTTGTGCATCACCTTTATTCTTAAAAATAGGAATTAACACACTCATTCACCACTCATCTAGCATCTTTTTAGTCTTCAAAATAGTATTAAAAAGTTTAGTAAGCCAAGAAATTCCTTCATCTTCTAAGCATTTCCACACCTCTATTGGAATATCATTAGGTCTAATAGCTTTTCCAGCCTTAATTTTCTTTAAAGCCTCTCTAACTTTGGTTTTACTAGTACGCCAATAAAAACAAAATTCTTTATTTTCATTTATGGTGCTAAGGTCACTAAAGTCAATCGTATTTTCACATTCTTCATTAAAAAGTTTAGCAAAATATCTCATCCACATTTGTTGAATATCATATTTTAAGAAAAGTACTTTTTGATCTTCATCCTTAATACACTTTATTTGAACTAAATTCTTACTACTCCTATCTCTTTATTTGGCTAACTTATACATATATCTTTCTCCCTCCTTAGAATCTAATCTATTATATAAATCATTAAATGCTAAGATATTTACATCGCATATTATTTTCTTAGATTCCTTACATGCCTCTTTATATCTTTCCCAATTATCAGAATTTTTACATTTAAACAAATTTTTATAATAAAGCTTCTTATTTTTTATCATTTCTGCACATTTGGATTCCACCACCAAACTATTCTTACTATTTAGAGATTTTCCCTTTGATACTCCAAGCACATCTTTTGCAATATTCTTAATATCACTAGTCACTTTTTTCCATATATCATTAACATCCTCATACACAGACAAAATCTTACGATCTAAAATTTTACTCTCAAAAATATTTTTGTTAATATTTTTAAATACCCCCATCTAATCTTAGAATATCGTTTTATTTTATTTTTTATTTTTTCCCCTTTATCTTAAAGTTCAAAACTAATAATCGATATTGGGTACATAAATTTTCACTCGGAATAACTTTACAATCTTTATAATCTAATCAATTTAATTTTCTTATAAGAAAATAATCAATTTAAATTTTACTATATCCATTTTTATAAGTGATGAGATGCTCATCTTTTTTCTTAAATAAGGTATTAGCAATTAAAAAATTATAAGCTAAAAAAATCTAATATGATCTTATCACTTTCATTTATCATTCCAAACCCATGGCCACCATGAATACTTTTAAAATCATCTATCTCTCTACCAACATGTCTATTTAAATCTCCTCCAATAAAAACTCTTTCTTCAAAAGGTATCTTTTATATTAATACTTTTAAGTCATTCCAAAATTTTAATTTTGAACCCATATCCAAACCTACTTGAGGAGAATAAGCACTTATAATATTAACAATCTTAGTATCAATAATAATCTTTAAAGCTATAATTCTATCTACAATTCTATTAATTTTTATAACATTATCCTTCAAATTCTTATCTGTAATCACACCTACACCATTTCTAGTATGACTTTTACCCGAATATTATAGTTTAAATCCTAAACTATCAATCTCCTTAGCCTTCTCTCCAACCCATTTAGTTTCCTGAATGCACAGAATATTTATCTTCCTATAAATCATAATACCTTTTAATTTCATTAATTTTCCTATAAGGGAACCTATATTCCAAGTTTATATCCTAATTTTAGTTTCATGGACTAGCTTCTTTGCCCATATCCATCCTTGATGTGGGAATCCTTGCTTATTTAACACTACACCCAAGCATCGGTGCAGCAGCCCTTACATACTTGTCACTGTATTCAGGCCATCCCGCGCGTCCCTTCCAGGGGACACCCTAGCATTAACATAATTATTTAAAGGATTCATGTCATAATTATTCGATAAGTTTTACGGTGGATGTCAACTACCTAACGCAACCCTCCACTTTTTTCATCTAGGACTTGGGACCTGACAATAGCAGTGTTATCTTTCAGAATGCTATTAAGCTCAAAAATATTTTAAATCTTTTTGCAAATCTTTTTGGTTAGCATATTAATGTTTAAAAAAGTTCTATGATATTTTTTAAACATGATAATCAAGCTAAAGTTATTTCAAGCATTCTTAACATTTATTGTTCAAATAATAAATTTAAATATCACGGGCTTGAAACTGCGAATAGGTTGTTAGACCTATTGCTCACATCCCTAGGCTAACCAAGAGAGGGGGTGAATTGGTCCTTTTTAAAAAATTTCTCTTAATATTTTGGAAAAATTTAAAAGCTAATTGTACAGTACGATAGAACTTCGTACAGTACGAACAGAGATAATTTTTGCTCTTTCATTCAACCCAGAAATTCAACCACAAAGAAAATAAACTGCAGAAAAATAAAAATGCAGAAAATAAACAGTGAACAGAAAACACCAGAATTTATAGTGGTTCGGTCAAACACGACCTACATCCACTCCATAAAGACTCCTTCTCTAGGTATTTCACTAAACTCAAGTGACTCTCCTCTTGCCCCCACAGCAAGGTGGAGAAGCCCTTACAAACTCTCTTTCACCAACCCCGGTGCGGTAGTGAACTGTCGTCCTTTTCACTCTCCAAATGCGGCAGAGAACCGTCATCCTTTTCACTCTCCAAGTACGGCAGAGAACCGTCTTCCTTTTCACTCTCCAAGTGCGGTAGAGAACCGTCGTCCTTTTCACTCTCCAAGTGCGGCAGAGAACCAGAATCCACTCGAATAATGCTCTTGCAAAAGTCTTCAAGGAACTACGAAGATGCTTGAAGAACAAGTAAAAGAAAATCTCTCAATTGGATAACCATGTAAATCCCCTCACAATTCTCTCTTGAAAGATCTCTCAATACTCACTCCTAAACACTCTCCCTATCACTCTCCTTTCACTTCTCAAAAGAATTTTTGCAGAAGGATATTTCCTTCAGTCAGTTTTGAGTCATTTTTATACTTGGGACAGAAAAAACTGTCCAAAAACTGAAATTTTAAGTTAAGTCCGTGCCGATCGTCCGGTATGATCTAAGATCGTATTGTACGAATAGTTCAGAACATCTAACGATTCATCTCGTACGACTCATCAGACGAATAAGTCAGAGCCGTTCGTACGAACATTTCGTCCCGTACGAACGCTTGGACGATCGAGTCAGAGCGCTTCGTACGACTGTTTCATCATGGACGAACCCTTGGACGATCAAGTTAGTGAGCTTCATACGAACCATTCGTCCCGTACGAACCCTTGGACGATCAAGTCAGTGAGCTTCGTACGAACAGTTCGTCCCGTACGAACCCTTGGATGAACCCAATTTTGAGCAGTTCGTACAGCAAAAACTCATGTACGAATAGTATTCGTACTGTACGAACATGCCTTAGAAAAAATTTCTTGGCAGGTGGGTTCTTTCTGGAGGACATATTCTACAGATCGTCCCGTATGATATCAAATCGTACTGTACGATTAGTTTAAAAATTTAAACTTTTTACTCCCCAATTGTGTGTGTGTGCATAGTTATCCAACTTACAATCACACTCTCTCAGACTCAAGAAAAAGAAAATTTACAGACTTCATTTATAGTGGACAAGTGAACTTGAAGTCTTCAATAATTTAGAGTGTGAATTTCCTGAAAAATGCTTTAGTACACACAATAAATACTCAAATATATGTTAGAAGATGAATTAGACAAACAATAAGCTTTTGTAATCATCAAAAATATAAACTTGGATTAGAATTCATATGAACAAACTGATTCACCCAAATCACAACAATCTCCTCCTTTTTGATGATGGCAAAACAACTATTGTTTGAAATGAAATACATAAAAATATATCTTCTAACATCCACTAAATGTACTCCCTTAAATAAAAGATCTACACTCCCCCTAAATAAAAGATCCCTAAAGTTCCCCTAAAGAATTGACTTATCATATCCCTAAGCTCCCCCTAAAGACTAATCAAGATATATGAGGATAGAGAATTTAACATGGAATACACAAGGGAAGGGAAGGAAAGAGTATAGAAATGATAACACAAGCACATACAAAAAAATAGCACAAGAAACAAGAAATAAATAGCACAAAAAGAGATAAATAAATAGCACATAACATAAGTCAAACAAATAGCACATAACATAAGTCAAACAAATAGCACATAACATAAGTCAAACAAATAGCACATAACATGCACATAATATAAGTCAAACAATAAAACTCTCCCCCTTTTGCCAACAGCAAAAAGGACACTTAAAAAATAGTTGAGAAGTAGAATAATATTAAATGAAGTTTAACTACAATATTCAATTGAGATGCAAAAACTAAAGACTCAAAAGTGTTAGATTGTATAGTATATTAAGGAGAAAAAAATTTGATCTAAAGTAGTAATGTATTAGACATATTAGTAGTATCAATTTTTGTACAGAAGATGAGATAACATTACCAAAATTCTAAGTCTAAAGTGACAATTATTGATTAGTGAAAATAGAGAAAAAAATGCTAAAGGAAAGAATATTTGACGACTTTGCGCATCTTTTCAAAATGTAGGCTAATTTTGTGCCTTATTAAAATTTGACGACATTGCGCATCTTTTATTTGATGACACACTTTATGTGTCTTTTCACATTTGGCAACATTGCACATCTTTTCTTGTATGACAAATTTTGTGCATCTTTTCAAGCTTTGCTTTGAATGTAAGATTATTTCCAAGAACATTATCTCTGAGTCACAAATACAATAATAAACACAAAGATATAGAATGTGAGAATAATATTAAAACATAAAAAATACACTAATTTAGACTAAATAATACATGTCTAAATAAGATTAAGTAAGATCTTCTATTCCACACCAAAACATAACAAAATCTAAAAAATTTGAAAATTTAAAGTCATGCATAGTATTTTCTATTGTAATATGAACTCAATTAACATTCTAGATCATTAATCAACTATAGTCAAGTGAATTAAAAAATACAAGATATCCAGTCACTAACACAAAAAGGATAAGCACAGAAACACTAGAACATTTCATTACTAATCATTTGAAAACATACGACATAGCAAGTTTTACATTGAGGCACCATCTCATCATAAAAAAAAAACTTGCTAACATTTCTAAAACATAAACTTGACAAAATATAAAACAGCCTAAAACTGATAAAGAAAAATACAATCACATTCAAGCCAAACCATAACAAAGCGAGCTAGAACTGAGAAGGACCCTGATCCAGAGGAGGTGGTGGAGCACCGAACAACACAAAATAGCTGTTAAGCTTAACAATATTAGTGTTTACAGCATCAAATTGGTCCCTAACCCAAACTCTATCCTCGCTGTACTGATCATCCTGTCTCTTCAAATGCGCCTCCACGTCATCAAACCTTTTATCCATGCTATCAAAATGTTAGACCATGTTTTGAAAGAAATCCTGAGATGGTCCAGATGCATTTGAGGGTGCACCTAAAGGAGCAGAAGCAGAAGGAGGCTCATCATCTAAGCTGTCAGCAGTACCTTCTTTCCCAAATAAAGCTCGAAAGGAAGCATCAGTGAAGTACAGTAGGAGTTCAGAAGGACCAGAAGGATGAACTAGGTTGTATTTCTTCTCTAAGATGTAACACACAACATGTCCTAAAGAAATATTTTTCTTCCTCTTCACACTAGCCAAGCCATTATTAGAAAGATAGTAGATGTAGTCTAATATCAATTGGGCTTCATCTATAGGTTGGCCAGTCATAATAAGAAAAGTGATTGAAGAAAGAAGTGGAGTCATATTAACCCGATCTCCTGCTTTATGAATGATTGAAGTCCTAAGCACATGCTGAATTATTCTTGCATTTTGGTTCAAAGTATCTACCCAAGTGACATGTGTGGGTGTGCTTACACCTCTAAGAACTCGGTTAATTTCTGACCAACCATTTTCAGGTCTAGTGGAGAAGGTATGAGCTCTAGTCCCTTGAGTTCTAAGATGAATATATTCCCCTAGATCCTCCTTGGTTATCACTACTTTTTGCTTAAGGACAAAAAAAAATGACTGTGTGATCCTGGTTAAAGGTCATGTTGGCCAGGAACACATGAAATAGATCCTTATTGAAAGCATAGATTAAAGTCAAGAGAAAAGAAAAATGGGTGGAGTCAAAGAGGGGCATAACTATAAAATGTATATTTTCCTGCAATAGTATGCGGGAAGGAGTAACCTTATATGTAGCATACCTAAGGTATGCTTCCTCATTCTCCTCACTAAGAAAGTTCTCATCCTAGTTCCTTCTAGACGCAGGACCCCTAGCAACCCGTGCTCTTTTTCCACTGCCTGACATCTTCTCTCAAGGCTCTAAAAGATTCTAGATATAAAGTGAAATGAAAGAAAATGACCCGCCTTTATATAGAAAAAATATGTGATCGTACTGTACGAATCCAGTTCATACAAGATGAACCTTACTTCGTCTGGGATGAATAAAAGTTCATCCGAGATGAACAAAAGCAGTCAAAATGAAACAGTTTTTCGTAAACTGCTCGTCCCGAGGCATCCTTTCGTACAGGCTTTTTAATTTCTTGATCGTACAGACGATGACGTGTTCGTCCGGGATGATCAGAAAATTAAAAGTCGTTCAGGTGACGGTTAGGTTCGTCCCTCACACGAAATGACATGTGGATCGTACAGATGAATTACGTGTTCGTACGTACGGTCATCAATAATAACTGGTTCTAATCGTGATTCGTCCCAATTCGTACGGACGAAATGCATACAGTATGATACGATATCGTACAGTACGAATAGACACTTATTACTTCAAAACTTACATGCTTTCAACATTCACTCAAGGAACAAAAACACAAAAGAAATTTTTGATTTTTCTTGCCCTCTCTTTTTTAATAACACAATAAGATAATAAAAACATAAAACACTAGAAAAATAAATAAAATAAAAAAAAATCCAATGAACAAACCAACAAATACAGATGAAAGTACATTTGCAGAATTTTCAATTAAGCATTAAGATCTATCACTCCTAGCCTTATCCTTAACATGCTAAAAGTGTCAAAGGCTAAGGGTTTTTTGAAAATATCTGCAAGCTGATCTTTAGTAGCGACATGATGTAGTTCAATTTCCATTTTCGCTACATGATCTCTTATAAAATGATGCCTTATGTCAATATGCTGGTTCTAGAATGTTGAATAGGATTCTTTGAAATAAAAATGGCACTAATGTTGTCATAAATTATTGGAATGGTGCCAACTACAAATCCTAAGTCACTCAACTGTTGTTTCAACCAAAGCACCTGTGCTACACAACTCTCTAAGGCAATATATTCTGCTTCAGTTGTAGAAAGTGCTACTGAATTTTGTTTTCTACTGGACCAAGATACTAATGAATTTCCAATGAATTGACATGTCCTAGAAGTACTTTTCCTATCCACCCTACAGCCTACAAAATTTGAATCTGAGTATCCAATAATTTCAAAAGAAGAACTATTCTTAGGATACCAGATTCCTAAATTTTGAGTTCCCAAAAGATATCTTAAGATCCTTTTTACTGCTGTCAAATGTGATTCTTTTGGATCAGCTTGAAATTTAGCACATAAGAAAACACTAAACATGATGTCAGGTCTGCTAGCAGTCAAATAAAGCAAAGATCCAATTATTCCTCTAAACTTCTTTTGATCAACAGATTTTCCCTTAGGATCCTTATCTAAAAGGACTGAGGAACTCATGGGTGTAATTACTAGTTTAGTATTATCTATTTCATAAATATCCTCTTCTATCACCCCATTTAAGAAGGCACTTTTAACATTCATTTGGTATAATTTAAAATCTTTAAAACTGACAAAGGCTAACAAAACTCTTATTGCTTCAAGTCTTGCTACAGGGGCAAAAGTCTCTTCAAAATCAATTCCTTCAATTTGATTATACCCCTTAGCTACTAATCTAGCCTTATTTCTCACAACTACTCTCGAATCATTCATCTTATTTTTGAACACCCACTTAGTCTAAACTACACTTTGATCTTTTGGCTTTTCAATTAACTCCCAAACATCATTCCTCTTGAACTGATTCAACTCCTCTTGCATAGCCAAAATTTAAAATTCATCTAAAAGTGCTTGTTCTATATTAGTAGGTTCAATCATTGAAATGAATGCTGAATGATTTACTTCTTTTCTCAAACCATGCCTAGTCCTTACTCCTTCACTTGGTTCTCCTAAAATCAACTCTTTAGGATGACTCCTTATAAATTTCCATTCCATAGGTAATTGATTTTCATCTTCTTTTTCAACCCTTTCTTCAACTTTTTCATCTTCAAGTTTTGGGGTAGCAACCTCAACCTCATCTTCATCCAACTTAGACCCTTTACTATCATAATATTCATCAAAAATAACATGTGTGGTCTCTTCAACTACCAATGTTCTCTTATTAAAAACTCTATAAGATTTTCCAACACTTGAATATCCTAAAAGATTCCTTCATCTGATTTCGGATCAAATTTTCCTAGAAGAGTTTTGTCATTGTTATGAATGAACACTTTACATCCAAAAATATATAGATACGAGAGGTTGGGACTCCTACCTTTAAGAAGTTCATAGGGTGTCTTATTCAATTTAGACCTTATATACACCCTATTTAATACATAGCATGCTGTACTAACTGCTTCAGCCCAAAAGTTTTTAGGAAGTGAATATTCTGCCAATATGGCCCTAGCAGTTTCAACTAATATTCTGTTCTTTCTTTCTACAACTCCATTCTATTGAGGTGTCCTAGGAGCTGAGAAGTTATGTTCAATTCCAAGAGATTTGCAAAAGTCATTAAACATTTCATTTTCAAATTCTCCCCCATGATCACTTTGGATACTAACTATTTCAAAACTAAGTTTCCTCTGAATCCAAGTGGAGAAATCTCTAAACTCTTCAAATGATTCACTCTTATGATTCAAAAATCTAATCTAGGTGAATCTAGTATAGTCATCCATAATAACATACCCAAATATTTTTCCTCCTAAACTTAAGGTACTAACAGGTCCAAATAAATCCATGTGAAGAATTTCTAAGGGCTTGCTAGTCCTAATTTCCTTGATCGAATTGAAAGAGGATCTCACTTATTTTCCTAGTTGACATGCATCACACAAGTGATCTTTAGTAAAATCTAATTTGGGTACACCTCTAACTAGTTGCTTTTGAGTGATTTTCTTAAGATTTTTCATGCTAGCATGATAAAGCCTTCTATGCCACAACCATGATTCATCAGATACAGTTTTCAAACACAAGGCAGTTGATGGTTTAATAGAATTAAAATCTAGCATGTAAATATTGTTAACCCTATCACCATTCAAAATAACAGTTCCATTTAGACTAATAACACAACTTGTAGGTAAAAACTTTATATGATAGCCCTTGTCACACAATTAACTAATACTCAACAGATTATGTTTCAAACCTTCAACCAACAGTATATTTTTAATCACAAAGTTTTTTGAATTTCTAATTATATCTGTACCTACCACTCTCTTGGTAGTATTATCTCCAAGTGTAACCTTGCCTCCATTCCTGGCTTCCAGCAATATAAATTGATTCGTATCTCCGATCATATGCTTTGAGCATCCGCTGTCCAGGTACTAAATACTCTCACGAGGTCTTGTGTGAGAGCGTTTCTGCAAAATGATCAAATGTTAGTCTTGGGAATCCAAATAAGTTTGGGTTCACATTTTGATAATTTTAAACCAGATGCATGTGTGATATGCTGTGATTTATGCACCTTAGGTCTCCACACTAAATGTGTTCTATAATTCAAAGTACATGTATGGGAAATATGTCCTAAACTACCACAAGAAAAAACATTTTATCCCTGGAAAGGGATTCACCAACCTATTCTTCCTAAAGATTTTCTTTTTAGATCTTGAGTCAATGTTCTTATCGTAAGATTCATGAAACTCTTCAAGTTTAGGTGGATTCTTATTTTCCTTAAGTGCTTTAATCTGAACTTTAAGATAAGCATTAGCACTTTCTAGAATCGAATTGTCAATTTTCAACTCATGCTCTCTAGAATCCGATTCATCCATAAAGGTCTTAAGATCATTTTCAAGTTCAGCATTTGATGATTTTAAAAGATTATGCTGTTTGTTTAAATCATCATACTCATCCAACAAAGTCATGTGGTTATTGTCAATTAATGCATGATCTTTTCTAAGGATCTCATAATCTTTCTGCAGCTCTATATAATCCAGATTTAACTTAGCGTGTAGTTTCTTAAGTTTTCTATATGCAGAGTGTATGTGTTCAGAGACTTCAAATAATTCTTCATAGCTTAAATCACATACCTCATCCTCATCTGAATGGTCAAGATTATCAACCATTAAGCACAAATTGGTAACTTCCTCTTCTGGTGTTGTTTCTAACGAATCTGAAGCTGAGTCGGCCCAAAAAGCTCGTTGTACTCTCTTTTTACCCCTTCTATCCTTTGGTTTCTCCTCGGTCTTCTCCTTGCTAGGATTTCCTTTGAGATTGGGGTAATCTGTCTTGATGTGTCCTGGCTTCCTGCATTCATAACAAATGACTTCATTAGAAGCCTTAACATTCTTCTGGAACTTACCTTTATTCCAATACTGACGTCTGCTCTGCTTCCTTTTTAGGAAACTTCTAAATTGCCTCGTCATAAGGGTAATATCCTCTTCGTCTTAGGTAGTGACTGATCACTTTCAGAGTCGTTCACCTTTAAAGTAATGTTATTCTCCTTTCGCTTCTCACCTGCATCAATCTATCTTTGAGTCACTGATTGCTCGTAAGCAATTAGTGATCCGAGTAGATTGTCAATAAAATAAACATTCAAATCTTTAGATTCTATTATTGTAGTTATCTTTGCATCATATGCAGGAGGTAAACAACGTAATATCTTGTTTAATTTCTCTGTATTTGTCAACTCCCTACCTAAAGCATGCAATGAAGTGACTATATGTGTAAAACGAGTGTACATTTCAGAGATTGATTCATTCTGTTTCATGCAAAAAAGTTCATAGTCGTGCAAGAGAATGTTCAATTTAGTTTGTTTCACTTCATTCGTACCTTCATATGTGATGCAAAGCCTATCCCATATTTCTTTTCTTGATTTATAGGTAGACACACGTATGCAATCTTCTGACTTTAAAGCACAAAAGAAACTATTCAAACACTTAGCATTCAATTGAGCTAATTCACATTCTTCTACAGTCCAGTTTGCAAAAGGTGTTTGAACTCTTATTCCTTCTACAATCCTAGTAGGTTCAGTATAACCATCCTGAACTAATATCCACATGCGATAGTCAAGTGATTGCAGAAAAGTAGACATGCGAGTTTTCCAAAAATCAAAAGGGATATTATCAAACAACGGTGGTCTAGTGATCGAGTATCCTTCCATAGTATTTCTATTTCCAAAATTAGCCATGATCGAAATTTCAAAAAGTATTTAAAACAATTATTTTTAAAATTGGCTCTAATATCACTTGAAAGTGCGAATAGGTTGTTAGACCTATTGCTCACGTCCCTAGGCTAACTAAGAGGGGGGGGGGTGAATTGGTCCTTTTTAAAAAATTTCTCTTGATATTTTGGAAAAATTTAAAAGCTAATCGTACAATACGATAGAACTTCATACAGTACGAATAGAGATAATTTTTGCTCTTTCGTTCAACACAGAAATTCAACCACAAAGAAAATAAACTGTAAAAAAATAAAAATGCAGAAAATAAACAGAGAACAGAAAACACCAGAATTTATAGTGGTTCGATCAAATACGACCTACATCCACTCCCTAGAGACTCCTTCTCAGGTATTGCACTAAACTCAAGTGACTCTCCTTTTGCCCCCACAGTAAGGTGGAGAAGCCTTTACAAACTCTCTTTCACCAACCCCGGTGCAGCAGAGAACCGTCGCCCTTTTCACTCTCAAAGTGCGGCAGAGAACCGTCATCCTTTTCACTCTCCAAGTGCGGCAGAGAACCGTCTTCCTTTTCACTCTCCAAGTGCGGCAGAGAACCGTCATCCTTTCACTCTCCAAGTGCGGCAGAGGACCGGAATCCTCTCGAATAATGCTCTTGCAAAAGTCTTCAAGGAACTAAGAAGATGCTTGAAGAACAAATAAAAGAAAATCTCTCAATTAGATAACCATGTGAATCCCCTCACAATTCTCTCTTGAAAGATCTCTCAATACTCACTCCCAAACACTCTCCCTATCACTCTCCTTTCACTTCTCAAAAAAATTTTCGCAGAAGGATATTTCCTTTAGTTAGTTTTGAGTCATTTTTATACTTGGGATAGAAAAAACCGTTCAAAAACTAAAATTTCAAGTTAAGTCCATGCCGATCATCCCGTACGATCTAAGATCGTACTGTATGAATAGTTTAAAACATCGAACGATTCGTCTCGTACGACTCATTAGACGAACAAGTCAGAGCCATTCGTACGAATATTTCATCCCGTACGAACGCTTGGATGATCGAGTCAGAGCATTTTGTACGACTGTTTCGTCATGGATGAACCCTTGGACGATCAAGACAGTGAGCTTCGTACGAACCATTCGTCCCGTACGAACCCTTGGACGATCAAGTCAGTGAGCTTCGTACGAACAGTTCGTCCCGTACAAACCCTTGGACGAACCCAATTTTGAGCAGTTCGTACAGCAAAAACTCATATACAAATAGTATTCGTACTATACGAACATGCCTTAGAAAAAAATTCTTGGCAGGTGGGTTCTTTCTGAAGGACATATTCTACAGATCGTCCCGTACGATATCAAATTGTACTGTACGATCAGTTTAAAAATTTAAACTTTTTACTCCCCCATTGTGTATGTGTGCACAGTTATCCAACTTACAATCACACTCTCTCAGACTCAAGAAAAAAAAAATTTACAGACTTCATTTACAGTGGATAAGTGAACTGAAAGACTTCAACAATCTAGAGTGAATTTCCTGAAAAATATTTTAGTATATACAACAAAAACTCAAATATATGTTAGAAGATGAATTAGACAAACAATAAGCTTTTGTAATCATCAAAAATATAAACTTGTATTAGAATTCACATGAACAAACCGATTCACCCAAATCACAATAGGGCTTCCTATCTCAGTTATAAGGCTTAATTATGCTAAATATCAACCTCTTTTATATATAATCACGTCCTTGTTAGATGTAAGGAAAGCTAAATCTTTATCTATGGTCAATTGTACTCAATTTATTAAGTTTACTATTTGTAACACAATTGCATACTGAATAAAGGGTGCAATTATACCTAAGGGGTGCTATAAAGTAGTTGACACGATATATATTCCAAATTTTTATATCATGGGGATATTAATTCAAAGAAGTTACACATTATATCTTAGAAATCTACTTGTTGTCCCAAAATTCAAAGTGGGTTGGGTATTCCGACTATTAACTCCTTTTACTATGGGTATTTGTGCTCCCTTATTTGCGGTTATATAAGGAAGAAGTTCTTCCTGTAAGGTGGTACAAATTTAAATACATCTCCATTTGGAAAACTCCTCTAGCTAGGTCTTCCAAATATTGGAAGGTTCTCTACTCTATTGTTGATAAGATTAGAAATAAAATTTCTTTTCAACTGAATTATAGTAGTAATCATTCTTTTTCTTGGGACCCTTAGTGATAACAAATCTTTATTTGATTTATTTGGCCTTAATGAGTTAAAGAATTATCATAACTTGAAGGTTTGCAATTTCATTAATATAAATGGATGGGATTTTCCTAAAAATTTTCTTTATCCAATGAGCTCTATGGTTAGAAGTGTGACTTTGGCTTATGATTCTTTTGATACAATTAGATGGTCTGGATTGCTTAACCCTATTTTCAAAAATTTCACAGCACTTTTTTGTGATCATTTGAATAATGTTTCTTGGTAAAAGTATGTATGGCATAAAAGATATGCTTTATAATATTTTATGTAGACTTGGCTAGCCATATTGATGGGTCTTAAAACTATTGATAATCTGATAAGGCATAATATTCAGGTTTCTCCCATTTGCATTTTATGTAATATGTATCCTGAGAACCATAATCATTTATTTTTTGAATGTGACTTCTCTTTTTCAATTATTAGATAGGTTATTCCAAATTTAGGAATCCTTTTGTTAAGGCTTATATTGTTGCAAATATTTGAATTTATTGGTAAGGCCTCTAATTTATTGATATAGCCAAACATTTTTACTATATGGCTATTTTTATACTGTTTACTTCATATGGAAAAAAAGGAATGAAAGGATTTTTCAAAATAATATTGGCAGTATTTATACTATTAGTTTTTATATCAAGAAAGCAATTCTTTGTAAAACAACTACTTGGAAAAGCATTGAAGAAATTAAACATTTGTTGTGTTGAATGGTGTTTTGATGAGCAGATTTGTTATTCTTTATGCTAGGATATCAAGAGAACTTATGGAAATTTTATTTGTTGTTATTTGTCCATTGTTCATAATAAGTTTTGATATGATATTTGTGTGTTCTACTTTTATTTTGTTAGGAATTGATTTTTGAATTTGTTCTAGCAGTTCTTTAGTTCAAAATGAAATGTTGTGATCTTTTGGTTTCTAATGCAGAATGTATTTTGCTTATTCTTGGGGGTGAAGAATTTTGAAGACAATGATGAATGCTGCTGGTGCTCTAGGTTCCCCTTGGGGGGTCAACATGGCAACTTACACTTTGCAATTGGATGGCCCAAAGCCAACCATGGGAGCTTCTTCAATGGTCTTATCTGCAATTCTGGAGAATTATTTTTTGGGCATTTTGAGTCAAAATTATAATTATTGTTAGGCACTGTCTTTTAATTCTGCCAGGATTCTTCTTTTTTATTTTAGAGTTTCAAACTTTTGGAGTCTGTCTATGGGGTTTTTCACGTCTCAAGTGTAGATGATTCTTTTCCTTTTTTAGTTATGGTGGCTTTGGTCTTTTTTTCCTACTTACTAATACTAAGTTGGTCTAATTGTTTTGGGTTGTAATTATTTTCATCTATAATTAATAAAGTTGGGCTTAGCCCTTATTTTTCCCAAAAAAAAAGAATTCAATGTCAATAAATTAATAATAATTTTTAAAATTTCTACCAATTGAATTAATTGACATATATTAGATACGTTGATTGATTGAAAAATATATGTAGTTTGAAAAAGGTTTAATTTTCTTTAGAAAATGTTTAATTTCTTGAATTTAAATTTTATAATCTAACACTTATTATGATATATCACCTCGAAAGGTGAATATATCATTCTCTAATAGGTTCAGATTATAAATCTTGAGATTTATCTTTATTATTATAATCAAGCTCAAGGAGAAATAATATGTGATCGTGAAGGATCAAAATGATGTTTAATCCATTGTTCGACTATAATAATTCAGATAAGAGATCATTAATTTTATAATCAAAATTACGATGGTAATTAATATATCTATCCGGAGAAAGAAGATATTAATCACTATCGATAGTTTGAATATGACGATAATGATCGCCAGGTTTGAATTTCCTAAAGATAATTAATTAAGGATTTTAAAAACTTGATTTTAAAATCAGGTCTGGGTTTCTAAATCTTCTACGAGTGCAAGCCCTCGTAGTTAATTACATCGTAAGAAACTAGAAAATTTCTTATGAATACTCTCGATTAAAATAGCGATACGAATTTCATTTAAGATTTTCAAAGATTGATATTAAAGGAGTTAAGGGACTGGAAATTCAACAGGGATTAGTTCAAGATTGAACACTTATTTCTGGAGTCAAAGGAAGAAGGGTAGGAGATGTTTTGAGATTCTGAATTACTTCAGAAACACCTCAAACTATCCTAAGTGTTGGGCTTGAATTTAATTGAAAGAGATTTAATGTTTGAGTGATCAATTTTATTAGAAAGTGAGAATTAGATTCCTGGAAGGTTGAGGTCTTAAGATTGAAAATCTGTCTCAGAACCTAAGTCTAAATTTGGGTACTGAAAATCAGTGACCCGGATCCTAGCTAATGCAATGCAGTCTGGACTTACCCCGGCCTGGATTGGGGAGCTAGCTAAACCACCTAAAAGCTTCAATACCATGTGTCCGGTCTTTATGAAAGAGTGGTAGGAACATTGATTAAGATTGGTTTAAAGAATTGGGGTCGACATCTAGAGTAGATCCTAATTGACCCCTTAACATATGTTGGGTATAATGCTTAAGCTAGAAATGCAATTAAAGAATTAGACTCAATTTTTAATTTATATTTAATGCAATGCATGCTAGTTGACTCGATAAAATGCTTAAATCAACATTTAACAGTTTTAAAATCAGGCTTAAAAATAGATTTTATCCTAGGGATTTCACAACATCCCCTTTGACAAAACTGCACCCTAATAGGTCAGGTGGTCTGCCAAAACCCGTAGGCGGGGAGGTGCCTAACATGGAAGAGAAAAGTCAATATGAATGCATGCAAAACCCCCGGTGAGTCCAGCTTACTTCTTAAAAATGTTAGAGTTTCTATCTGAGCCTAAAGTTTTTAAATTTTAGTTAAAGTAGAAATAGTTATTAATCGTACCCTCACGAGCCTCCGATCAGATTCCAGGCTAAATCAAATACGACATGCAAGATCGTCAAATAAACTACTAAAAGCATGTGGGTCCTTAATTGCAATCAACATCAAACAATCAACGTTTAATTAAATCAATTAAATTAAAATTCAAATTGAAAGTCCATAGGCAAGTGCCTTTTAATTATACAACCTAGGGTGTGCAGGAAAAATTAAGTGGCTGGGTACCACTGACTACAACCCAGTTTCTAATCCTAAGACATAAGTGACTTTGAGATTTGAGATTCTTCTCGTTCTTCACTTCTTTGTCTTCTTGTAAATCCTTGGATCGTCAGGTCCGGATATCCAAATGAAAAGAAACTCCCCATAAATAGGGGTGTTATCTTTTCTCTTTGGATATTCAAAAAGTCATCCTAATTTGGATCTCCAAATGGAGAGGAACTCTCCCCTAAGGGAGGTTCCTTCCTCTTTGGATTCCAAATTGGATGCTTAGCCTCTCAATCTCAAAGTATTTAACATTTACAACTCAAATATCATCTCAAATTACATTAATTAAAATTAAAAAAAATCTAGACTCGATCCTGCATGGTCATCCTAATAATCAGCAGTTATATAAACATCCCAAGCAGTTAATAGATTAAAATTCAAATGCTCAATCGCAGCCACACTTGGCCATGCTCTTTTAATTTTAAAGGGGGACTTAAGCAAATTTCTGGAGCACCTGTGCAATTTAATAATTATGATTTTGCCCCCTTTAATTTAATATCCTGTATGAGCATGGCCACCTACATAAGATTGAATTAGTATAAATCATTCCTAACCTAAGGGTAGGTCTAACATACAATCAATCACATTACAGAATGTAGTAAATAAATAAATAAACAATCACAGCAATTCTATCACTAGTAAACAGCATGTAGTGAAAGCTCAAAAATCCGGCACACAACAAAAAAGTAAACACGGCCTAGCCTATGACTAGAGTTGGTTGTCCTAGCAAAACATCTAAAGTGTGTGTAAAGGTTGTGTGGGTTTGATATATCCTAAATAAGATTATTTAATTAAAGTTGCTTGAGGTTCTAGTTGGTTGAAAGGCTTAAGGGAGACTTTTAATTAAAGTTTAAACCTTAATGATTTAAAATTTATTTTTAAAATTGATTTTTGTTATTTGTTGGATATCACCTTTGTTTCACACCGAGGCCGTGAAGTTTATTTCACCTTCCTTGGGGCTAATTTAATAACCTCGTAGGCCTGGGTTACCTAGTAGTATCCAATATAATTAAATGATTTATGTTTGATTAAATTTAAGGGTTAATTAAATTTTACTTAAAGTCAATTGGTTGCTAATTTTAATGTTAATTTAAGATTTTCTGGAATTTTTAATGATTTGTTGAATTTTAGCATTTTTTGGATTATTTTATTCATTTAATTCAAGGGTCAAAAGTTGACTTTTTGATTTAAAGGGTTTTCTAGAATGTTAATATTTTATTGAAATACTAGACCTTAATACGATCAATTATAAAGTAAGTACGCTCAAATTGGATTTTTCTACATTTTATTATGAAGGTTTGAAGTTTTGACTTGATTTTGAACTAAATTTGACCAAAAGTTGACTTTTTAAAATTTGATTGATTTCTGGAAACTTAACATTTTTTATAAATATTAGACCTTAATATGAGTCATATGCCTTTGAGTTTGCTCAATTTGAAGTTCATTTGAATTAGTTATGAATTTTTGAAGTTTTGACAATTATTTGAATTATTTAATTTATTTAATTAGAAGACTTTTGATGATTTGGATCCAAATGACCTCCAAACTTCTTGAAATCAACTCCAAAGATCAGGAATGGTCTAAGGAGAGATTATCAAGTGTTTGAGAAGTTTTTGAAAATTTTAATTATTTTTAATTAATTAAATTAATTAAATAATAACTTTCAATTAAATTTAAATTAAGCTTGATTTTAAAGTCCAGTCAAGGGGCTTTTATTTTTCATTGATTAAAGGTTCAATTCTAGTTAGATAGAGGTATTATATATAATTTTTATGTTTAATCTTGATTTATTTTATTTTCTTTAATTTTCTGGGTCCTAAAAAGGGCTGAAACTTTGGATAATTAATTTTCTAAGCTAATGACCTCCAAATTAGGTGAAATTTGGACCTAAGTTATATAATGTCACTAAGTTTAAAGTTCTGAAGTTTCACCCCAATTGGGTGTGTGTACAATCTCCTAGGAATTTGCTAAATTTTTTAGACTTTTTCTTAATTATTTTCCCTAGGTGTATCTACTATTCAAATGAGTTTGGAACTTTGGTCAACTAACCCTGGGACATATGCAAGTATATCACAACAATCAGATATCCTAATTCTATCAATTTGGAGAGTTATGAATTTTTAAAGTTTTGGGTCCAAAATGGACCCACTACCTTAAAAATTCATCCCATAGATATCCTTTGAGCATCTGGTCCTAGGAAACATACAACATGTGCCTAAGATACTCAAAAACATTTCACTAAAATTTGGCCTCAATTTGATCACTAGATAATGAGAAAATTACAAAATTTAGATTTCAAAAAAACCCAAATAACTCATTATATAGTGGTCAAAATACTTTTATTTTAATTTTAATAAATAATAGAGCTCAAGACCTTTCCAACGAGCCCTAGAACACAAAATTTGGTGAAGAAATAGATTTTCTATGGATTCTAGAAGTTGTGACTAATTAAATTGATTTTTTAAATCAATTTAATTAAAAATTTGGGCACAGCCCGCCTTCTAGACTTTGGTGACGTAACGGGATCTGCACCGTCCGATCACGCAGAGGGGATGATCGGACGGCTCTGATTCATCCAGAGCTGTTTAGTTCAAAATGATCTAAAACTTCAAACAGTCATAACATTCAAAATACTCATCCAAATTGGATGAAATTTGAAACATAGGTTTATAGTAACCTAATATTACAACACCTGAAGTTTGGAGGCTTTAGGTGTTGTAGATTTTCCACAGTTTCAAATTAAAGTTTGAGAGAAAAGTTGGAATAACTTACAATCTAGATGTCGGAATTTGGTGTTCTTGGGCTTGTTGGAAAGGTATTTGAATCCTCTACAACTTTTGTCAAGGGTCCAAGAGCTTTTGATGGCCGGTTTGAGATCTGATACAAAATTATCCTTTCTCTCTCCTTCTCTCTCTCTTCTCAAATTTGGATCCTTAGGCTTGCAACAACCATTCTAAAGGCTGTGGGAGCTTTATTTATAGATGGAAGGGCTGGGGGAGAGCTGGAGGCTACTGGGATTAAGAATTTTGGATGAGAGAGAGTAATGCCAAAGGGTTGAGTTGAGTTAGCCAACACTCCATTCCTTTTAATGATTACTTAGACTTGATTAGGGAAAGAGAGTGTATGTGGTGCCAAGGATCTAAGTTGGGTTAGCCATCCCTCACTCCCTTTATTGATTGCTTGAATTTAATTAGAGAGAGAGAGAGGGTTAGGCTTATATAGTATTTTAAACATGTTTAATCATTTAAAACCCATTTGGAGACTTGTTGACTGGTTTGACCAGTTAACTTGTCAAACCAGCTGATGTGGCAAATGGGAAAGCTTTGGATGCTGGTTGGGAAAGTTTGAATGGGGTTTGATGATTGGAGGTTGGATATTGAATGAACAAATGTGTATGGGAAGGGGTTTGACCAAGTTAACTTAGTCAAATCAATTATATCTTGACCCATGATGGCTTTGAAAGTACTTAAGCCATAAATTGGATATGTTTGAAGATTTAATGGGGTTTAAAATGAATTGATTTAAATGAGTGGATTGAGTTGAATCAATTTGGTCAAGTTTGATCAAACTTAGACATAGTTAACCAAGTAAACTATCAACTAGGTCAACAGTCTAAACAGGTCTAAATCACTAATGAGGAGTGATCAAGGGGTTTTGAGTGGATTTGACATTGATCTAAGGCTTGATTAATTATAAATAAGCTTAAGGGTTTAAATTGGTCAACCTGGGTTGACCTGGTCAACCAGATTGACCCAAGGCCAGGATTTGGATTGAATCAATTTCAAATGAAATTTGAGGTTTGGTAGAAGTGATTTGAGGGATCAGAATAATCATTTGGTTCAAAACACCTATTTAGACCCTTAATGGGTCATTGGGTCAACCTAGGTTGACCTGATCAACCAGGTTGACTCAGGGTCTGGGAATGGGCTCAACAAGTTTGGTTTGATGTTTGAAAATTACTGGAAGTGGTTCCAAGTAATTTGGAGATCATTTGATTTGAAATGTGCATTTAAACCCTTGAGGGGTATTTTGGTCATTTTGACCCTGGGTCGACTGGGGGTCAAAATGAATCCAACAAAATGCAGTTTAATATTCAATGAGTCAAGATTAAGTGTCTGGAAGTGATTAGAAGGTTTGGAGAATGCTCCAAGGTCAAAATCTACTGGGTGATAGGTCCAGTGGCATAGGCCGTAAATATTTGAAGGTTTTACAGCCTTTGAAAATCGATTCAATTTTTGGAGTTAGAGACCTCAGAATGAGCTTAAATTTAGAGGGTTGCCTCTAGAGACATGTCATATCAATGTGGAATTGATAGATTCTGAATCCCAAGTCATTTAACTGGGGTTTGAAGTGTTCAAAGATTTGCTGGAAAAGGCTTTAAGGACATGGTCTTTGGCCTTGACTTTTAGGTTTGAATTTTTGAATTCAAGCTAGATTTTGGATTTGAATGATTAGATTTAAATTATCCAAATCAATAGCAATCAATTGAATGATTTTATTGATTGGATAGAGATTAAATTTGATGAGAGGTTAGATCAAATATTCAAGTCTAGATTGAACTGGAGATTGAATTGCCTAGGAGTCTGAGCAGGTTTAAAGCTTGAGTGGGTTTTAAAATTTGGATTGGTTTGAGGTTTGAATTAATTTGAGATCTAAATGGGTTTAAAATTTGAATAAATTTGAGGTCTGGGTTGACATGAAATCAAGGTAATTTGATGTCTAGATTAGTTCCTGAGGTCTGGATTGATCTAAGATCTAGGTAGATCCTAGGGCTTGAAGTCTGGAAGAATCATAGGGTCTAGGATCTAGGAGGATTCTAGAGTCTAAGAAGTCTTAGGGATTTGGAGTCTAGAAAGATCCTAGGATCTAGAAATCTTAAGGTCTGAGATCTAGAAGAATCCTAGGATCTAGAAATCCTAAGATTTAGGATCTAGAAGAATCCTAGGGTCTAGAGTAGATCATAAGATCTGGAGTATAGGAGGATCCTAGAGTCTAGATTAGCCTGGAGTTTGATTGAGTTGAGTTTAAAATTAATATGGGATTAAAATTGATTTGAATCTGGATTGATATTAAAGTCTAGATTGATCTAAGATCAGATTAATCATAGGGTTAAGATTGATCCTAAGGATTGAAAAGATCATAAGGTCTGGATTGGTCCTACTATCCTCATACAAAAATGAGGTCAACATACATTCATAGTTGATCTCAATTTTTTCTTTAGATCAAAACTTTAAAATTTGGTTGAAATTAATGGATAAGCTAATTGGCTGTATTATGAGTTTAAAATAGTTCATAATAAGCTACAAGGAATTTACTAAAGATAAGATTTTTAGCATCGCTATAAGGGTATCCATTATAGAAATTATAATTGTTACAGAGAACTTATCTGCTTATTGTAAAATGATAAGAAGCAAATGATTGTGGCAATGAATAAGACTGAAGACTTAGGGGCTATTTGGTTGGTTGAAAAAAGAATCCAACTAAAAGGAATACTTTAGAGTTATTTAGATGAGTGTAAAAGGAGTGCATAATATTACTTTTTTTTATTTGGTTTGAAGATAAATGAATGCAATGTAAAGTGCAAAGAGGGTAGTGAAAGGTGATCAACATTAGCGGCAGTGGTAGATGGTGGCAACTGATGAAGGTGGTGGCTGTTATTGCCAGTAGTGGTTGTAGGTGCCGGTGGTGGTGGCCGGTGATGGCGGTCAGTAATAATTCCAATGAATTTTTGGTATATTTGAAACTCAAACAAATCTGAGGAATTCCAAATACAGCAAAAATGAACTAGATAGTAAATTCCAAAAATGTACCAAAAATGTACATTATATGTGTTTTACCTCAATTCAAACACTAATATTCTTAAAACCCCTGCATTTGGAATACTTTATACTCTTTTTACAGGCAACCAAATAGCCTCTTAGATATTAATCATTCACCTTTGTCAAATTAAAGTATGTTATAACTCTTTGTTATCGCAACACTTTATGTTGTTACTGATAAATCCTAGCCCATCTCTAGAGGCTTACTGCAAACATTATCTATTCCTAACTGGAAGTGGGAAGAGATCACCATAGATTTTGCTATAGGTTTTCCTAGGTCTAGGCAATGCCATGATATTATATCAGTGATTGTGTATAGGTTTTCCAAGTTTGCTCATTTTTTTCCTATGGGATAAAGGAATTCTATTAGTACGTTGTCTCACCTATGTGTGAAGGAGATCATTGGATTGCATGGGATCCCTAAGGTTATCATCTCCGTTCGTGATGGATGATTCACTTCCAAGTTGTGGAAGAGTATTTAGGAAAGTTTGGTATTGAAATTGAATTCCAATATAACTTTTATATCCATAAACTGATGGAAAATCGGAAAGAATCATTCAAGTATTCAAAGATTCATTAAGATTGTGTGTCATAGATTTTGGGGGAAGTTGAGAAGATATATACCCTTGATCAAGTTTGGTTTTAATAATATTTTTTAAGCCAATATTGGCATGGCTTTGTAAGAAGCTCTATAAGGAAAATGGTGTAGAACCTCATTAGTTTGGACTGTAGAAGGAGAAAGAAAATGGATTGGTTATGAACTAGTAGACAATGCTACAAAAAAGATTGGATTGATAAGAAAGAGATTAATATTTTGATCCGAAGCATGTGTTTGTGGAATTCCAAGTGCGTGATTTTATATATTTGAAGGTTAGCTTGACAAAAGGAGTAAACAAGTTTTAAAAAGATAATAAGTTGAGTCCTAGGTACATTTGACCATTTGAAGATTAAAAGAATTAGGAAAGTAGCTTACAGATCTCTGTCGAGTTTGTAAGGGTATAAAGAAAGGTTTATGGTCATCCAATGATACTATCTAAATAGAACCTAGAATCCTACTCACCCTATGTTTATGTATGAAAGAATTTCATATCAATTCTCCTAATTATTCCAACATTCCTCTATCGAGATAATGTATCACACTAATTTTGAACTTTATACATGGTCGTTGCATAAATTAAATGAAGCATAAGAGAAATTGAGAACAATTATTCATATTTATATACAAGAGTTTACATTAGGATATATACATATTATTCACATTATCAACCCAAAATAAGGAGTTTTAGCCAGCCATAAAAATAAATTGAAGCAAAATACTTTTCATTTCTTGCTCAATAAAAAGTATAAACTGAAAAGATAAAGAAAATAACATCCAAATTGAACTATTCCAAATAGATCCTACAGATGGACTCTTCCTAGAGTGAATCCCTCCTTACATATTTGTTATGCACACTCCTTTCCACTCCTATGTGTTATTTTTCTCATTACAAGAATGACCAGCTACTCTAATAGATGTAACTCGCTATCCCTTAGTCTCTCTCAGAAAAAGAAAATACAAAAAAAAAATTATTTATATTTTTTATATAAACTGACTCAGGTGTCACGACGCTCAATTGGGCAACACTACTGCGTTAAAATATAATCTAGGGCATCGACACTAATTGATTAGCTTCACTACAGTGTTGGGCTGACCCGACGTAACTATTACTTGACCCGCTATGATGCTTGGCTGATCTGGCGTGATGCTTCTTTTCATAATTACTCTGTTGCAGTGTTACAAAAGATGGGGGTTGTGACACTCTAGAGGTTGGCATATTAGTGTTGAATTATTTACAAATTTGATAGAGCACTGGGAGCTGTGGTGTTCACATATCGTTCTGAGGCACTGTGTAGCACTGCAACACTAACATTTATTCTATCATGGTGCTAAATTAAATATAATTTTTTTAAGTCTCTGGTGCTGCAATGTTTGGTTTGGGCATCGAGGCCTTAAAGATAATGCAATGCTTATGTTTGGGGAGCTGCGGTGTTGGTTCTTAACTTTATAAATTTTGCATTTTCCTAAGACATTCTTACACAACATCAACTAAAATACACATTTTTACTGGAATTTAAAATAAAAGAAATGAACATGATTTTCACTTACAAAATTCTCCCCAGCTTAAGCTTTTGCTTATCCTTAAGCAATGTGTTTGCAACTTTGATAACATTATTATTCCAAACAAAAACTTATAAATCAAAAAGGATTAAAATATAAGATAGTACTTCACTATCTAGATATAAATTACAATGATTAAAGTGTGATAATTTTAATTTAAACAATCATAAACATAGCATCATAAGGAATTATCTTTATTAATATCCAAATTGAACTCATTTACTACAAGTGTAAGTGCAATTTTGACTATTGATTTACATCGAATGCTATATCATTTAGGAATTGGTTGTACATTAGTTAATTCTGAAATTCATTTATAATCTTTCATATATACTAGCTTACTTACAATCTCCTTTTTAAATTAAGTATTTGAATCTTTTAGGAATTTAGCATCAACATATACCAATTTTTGATATTATAGTACTCATTTTCCTTTGGCTTTTTCTTTCTTTTGATCTTCTTGTGGTTCATATATATTTTTTACTGCACTTGAGTACTAAAATAATGATTTTGAATATCTAATTAACTTTATTCCTTCAAGTGATCCTAAATTGGAATTGTGTAAGGATTGTATAAGTTTACTAATTCGCTGTTTAAGTTTATAATGAGTTTAATAAATTAATTTAAGTACTCCCTTTTTCTAAACTTAGTTATTTAATCTTGTAATTAATAGTCAGTGCTTTGGTGTTATAGCATTTAAGTTCAATGTGAGGTATTAACTTAGACACTTTTCTTAGTTGTTTGTTATGATACTTAAATTAGGAATTATTATTCTTTTTCATTCAGTTAAGCACCTATAGTTTTATATTATTCTTTAATTTAAGTGATTTATAATTGTAATTTTTATTTTTGTCAAGTGAGTTATGAAAATGCAATTTAAAAGAGGACATTACAACAGTTAAGCAAGTACAAAATTAAGTTAATTGAAACATTTAATAAACAACATACTTATTAATAATAAATAAAATATAATAAGTGCACACAAATAGGTAAAGCAAAGTACTGGAAAGGCTTTTTGATTGCAATGACAAAGAGTACAAAGCCTTCTAAAATTCTATCTAAGCATGATATTTAACAATCTCCAAAACAACTTGTGCACCAATGCACAACCATCCACAGAACTATCATCACAACATCCTTTTAAGCAAAAAAACCAAAAACAAGATAAAGTAAAAATAATAACAATCATTGTCATCACCTCTCTCAAGCAAAATTAAATAAAATTAAATAAAGAAAAGTAAAATAATAACAACTCTCCTCAATCCCAATCTTCTTCTTCCTCCTCTTCCTCATCATCATCATCACTATCATCAAAATCATTTGCCGGTGTCAGATACCAAATAAAAGGATCATATGTAGGAGCTGGCGAGAAATGGAGCTGGTCGAGATTCTCCACACATGAACTCCTAAACATGTCAATTAATGCTTCATTAAACTGTGAAGCATAGTTGTACTACCTTTGCTATATCTCCATAATGTGGGCCACCAAGTGTGACATCCCCTTCTACCACTACCAACTCTTGTCACAAAAAAGAAGAAACTCCTTCCATTTGGTCCATCAAGTCTGTAACCTGATCTCCTAATGATCTAGGGGCACTATACTCTACATACTAGAACTAAGCTGGCTGGTCAATCTTGGCTCACTAGGTCCTGCCTCCTCATTATCTCCTCCCTCCTTAAATCTATGAATTTTTTGCTTGGTGAGAGCAAAAATGGGGAAAAGCTGCTCCACACTATAATCACCTTAAACACTCTTAGCAACATAAAGGGAATAGACTAAGGAGGAGTAACCTAAACCTACTAAGGTGGAGCATCTAATGATATACATCACTAAAGAGTGGATTAAACTCCCAACATGAATGGAGTGACCCACTTGGATAGAATAATTTAATACTACACGCACCCGGGTCACCTCACTAATATTTTTGCTTGGCAACGATCTTGTAGAGATGAAATAATGCCAAGCCTTAGAAAGTTCAGTTAAATATGATGCTAAAAAAATTATTTACCTCTCTCTCTCTCTCTCTCTCCAAACAGCTCTGCTCCAGGGACTAGATAAAATGCTAAGAATCTCATAGAGGTAAATAGGTGCTAGACTGAAAGTAAAATAATCACCAAATTTGATGCCCTTAAGCTTGTAAATCCTCTTAATACTAGGGAGATCAAATGGAACACACTCACCCCTATAAAACACCTATTATTTTTGGCCTCCTTTACATTCAAAATGAACACCCTAACAATATTCACTATGCATATAGAGTGCTCCTCACACAATGTCTTCCACCCTTATTAAAAATTATAGAATGTATGGCCCCACCAAGATTGAAAAACCCCCTCTCAAGTATTAGTTGCTTGATCATAAATAACTTTGTATCACCCCTCTGGCTCAATAGAGATAAATATCCTCTTATCAAAAGAAGAAGAAGCCCTTTTCTTACTTTCTTGAACTTTTAGAGCCAGGGAAATTGAGTAAAAAATATAAGAGAATATGAAAACACTTAAAATAAAGAGAATGAGATTAAGAAATGCACGATGAAGAAAATGAATATCATTCATTCCTATTCAACGAATTTGTTGAACATTGTGACACTATGAAGTGAGGCACAGTGACATTGAAAGCGCTAAATGATTGAATGGAAAAATTGACCCTGGCCCCACAACATGAAAGGACGTGCAACATTGTAGTGCAGGTGTTTGAAATTGAAGTACCAACTTTTTGACTAAGGAATCATCATGGTGTTTGACATGTATGAGCATTGTAATGCTTGGAAAAGACTACCACCATGGTGCTCCAACAACTTAATTATGGTTTGACTTAATGTTGCTGTGCTCAATAATGGGTCATGTTAAAAAAAGTGAGAGTTTAAAGCAATGTTGAATGCAATGTCTTATTACTATAGATAATAATATTTTGGCATTGCGGAGCTACATATATTAGCATTGAAGTGCTATGGGAACTTGGGCAGCACTACAACGCTTGAATGTATAGTAGTGCGGCATTGAATGATAACAAATTTTCCCTAAACTTCAGCATAGTAGCACCAAGTTTAGATGCTATGGTGCTTAACACACAAACACTGTAACACTTTAAAACCTAATGCTGTGATGCTAGTTCACTTTTTAGCACATGACATAAAATCCTCAAAAAAATATAATGTAATAACTTAGTCAAAATCATAATTAGTAAACTCATAACAAACACACTCATAACAATTTTTATAATGCACATGAAATACATAAGAAATAGGAATACTTCATACAAACAATATAAAGTAATTATACAAATAATAAAAGAGCACTTTATATAATAAAAAGTATGTGGATTTTATATCAACATAATTGGGTTGCCTCCCAAGCAGCACTAAGTTTATAGTCTTTAGCCAGACTTACACCTAGATTTATCATTTGGGTTATGTCACATCGCTACTAATCCTCAACTAATCTAAACTTTGATCTTTCCCTTTTTCTTTAGGATTGATTTTAGTGGTACTAGGTAAGGTATCATGGTGCCTAAAAATAAAGGAAATTTCTAGCTACCCTAATTGATTCTCAAAATTTCTAATGGTAGTAGCCTGGCTTTATGGTTGGTTTCCCATCTAAAGCACTAAGTCCTCCACTGGTGTCTTCCTATATTTGAATTGATTATTCTTATTGAAGCCTAGGGGATAAGGTATAGGGTTCACTAAAGGCTATTGAGGGTTATTTTAAGGTACTATAGGGGTTGGACTAGCTTGCATTCCATATATTTCCATCATTATTTTTACTCCAATTAAAATTATAGTGGTTCCTCTAACCATAATTGTATGTATTTAAATATGAATTATTTGGTGTTCCAATTATATTTATATTCTCAACCCCTTGAGCACTAGACTCACCAGCATAATTCAAATCATTATCTTACAAATACATTGGTGATATTAATAGTGAACTAATTCTAAAGTTGTTTAACTTCTTAGACATGACAGCTACTTGAGCAGTCAAAATAGATAAAACCTCAAACTCATAAATAGTGGCTACTCTCTTAGGATTCACCCTATCAGAAGGTCCATAGAAGTTATTTGTTGTCATCTCATCTATCAAGGAATAAGCCTTATCAAAATGTTTCGACATCAAAGACCCTCCGGCTATGTTGATCATTTTTAAACGAGGTTAATTCATATACCAAACATTCATCCTCCATACATAAATCATTAAAATGCACTCTAAACTTTAAATCAAACTCATCATTGTGTTATGGCACAGTGACCTGATCATTGACCGAAAAGACCACTTGATACACCCTTGATTATCATTTGATCATCTGATTTATCACTTGATAATCACCAAATCATTTTCATTGATATGATCATTACAAAGCTAAAATTCCTCTAATTATTAGACTCCATTGATCAATTCAAAACCTAAATCTCAATCAAGCATTAAATCCTTCAGTTGATAGTCCCCAGTGATAGACATCTAATCACTTATTCAATCACTGATGTTCATCAATAATTGTCAATGATTTGAGTATTTTAAACTATTAATCCTTATGAATCATTGATTAAATCAAATCTAAATTCAATCCAGTGACTAAACTCATAGACAATTCAAAACTCCAAAATCCAGTGTTAGAACTAAACTCAAAACCCTTTGGTCTATAACCTTTTTTTAAAGAAATTTTCATTGCCCTAAAACCTGACTAGTTGACCTTGGATTCGTGATCTATCACTTGTATATTGACTAGGCATAGGTATTTCAAGATCCCTAACCCCTAAAACTCAAAATATTTCCATATGTTCTAAACCTTCAAATATTTATAGCATATGCCACTGAACATGACATATTGTGATATTTTATCTTGGAGGCCTCTCCAAACTCATTAATCATGATTATCAATATTAACATAATGTATTAAATAAGCATTGAACCTTGGTTGATCATGGTTGACTAAGGTTGACCACAAGATCCTAAAACCCTAGACTAGTAAAATTGAATTTTTCTTAAACCTTAACATGGCTCAGTCAAACCAAGCCATGCAACCTCCTCCATAATATCCAAATATGATTTGAAATGCATTGAATCAAATCTCAAGCCCTGGAAAAATTCAATCGAGGTTGACCAAATTGCCCCTTTACTCCTTTAAATCACATTACATGCATGGAGACCCCACCAAATCATGCCCTATACACTTTAAAAATTTTAAACTTATGATTTTGACCTCACCATTTAACCAAACTCTGGGAAAAGCTCCTTGGATCCCAATGAGTCATTAAAAAAAGTTTGAGCCCTTGGACCCACCTGGTTTAGCCATTTAGGTTGAACCAAGTGGACCAAAAGGGATTATTATGACCAAAACCCAACCCCTATAAAATTAAATTCCCTAAATGACTATAACATGTGTGTATTGACCAAATGCATATTACTTATGAGGCCTAAGCCATGGTTTGACCTTGGTCAACCATTTGGGTTGCACCAAGCCACAAAAAATCCACTTTCTTGGGCCCAATCTTAATCTTGGATAAATTGGACCCAACCATTAGATTGAATAGGCTGTAGAACCTTCCCCCTATAGCTATTATCAAACTCATGCCTCCTCAGTTATTAATATGGTAAGATTCCCTAAAATAATCTCTCTCTAATGATTGGCTCAACCAAAACTTCCCTAATAACACCCATGTGCTTTCAAACACTCCAAAACCTTCCCTTGGATTCCATTGGTCAGTCCTTAATAAAAATAGCTACTAGCTTTGGTTTAGGTGGCAAGATCCAAGCCCTCCATTATATTTTTTCTCTCCTATAAATACCCCCTCTTTTCTTGAGAAAAGGGTTAATCAAACCCATTCTCCAGCCTCTTAGAAAGCTACCCATCTCCTCCATAGCTTCTCCCTGCCTTCCTCAATTCAAGAAAACTTCAATCCATCTAATCAGAGAGTAAAGGAGAGAGAAAGGATAATCTTAATCTAGCTTTTGATCTAGTGGAATCCAGCTCCTAGAGTGTTCTCAAAAGTTGAAGAGGATCTCCCAAGCAATCTATAGAGCTCAAGATCTTGCAAATCCACCTACTAGTTAGTGTTATATCTCTATTTGAAGTTTAAAAATTCAAATTACAATTACCTAATTGATTCAATGCATTGAGTCTCCAAACTCTAGGCATTGAAAGATTAGGGTACTTACAACTTTTATTTTAAATTTTATGCATTTAAATTTTTAGCTCATTTTGAACTAAATGAATTGAATCAATCTGAGATGTTTGAATAGTCGATCAGAAGGGTCTAAATTGTATATCGTGCATGTGAAGGCCCCGAGGTTTGAATTTGCACCCTTTCGTTCAAGTCGTGCATCTATGCGGCTTCTTCTTGTGTATTATATCTCCCATAGTTAGATCCAATGGCATCAGATAGAAGTCGACATGGTTAAGTGGCCCGTTCAATGCTGTCGTGTGTCCCGTCAATAATTGATGCATGGTACAGTGAAAGCCACCACGTCAATGATTAACAATCATTGGCTGTAGTAGATAAATGCATTTAAATACATTATTTCATCCATTAAATGCTTATATAGTTCAATGATTCATAGAAAATCTAAATTAACTCCAAATTGAGTGATATTGTACTCATTAGAAAGGGCTTGAACCCTACTTTTTTTAAAAAATATTTCAAATAATTTTTGACCAATAAATCTTGAGAAAATTAGAGATATAGGATTTCCAATTTTTAGGAGTTGATACTTAACTATGCTATTCACCTCATGTAGTTTTCTTGAGTCATAGTGAGCTCTAAATTTTTTTAATTTTAATTTCAAAAGCCATGTGTCCATTTCGGACCCATAACTTTAAAAATGTATAACTCTTAGAATAATTAGAATTTTCTTAAAAAATTTTTATGGTGTTTATATTTGTGCAAGGGTTAGTTAGCCATTGATTTTACCCAAACCTAATCAATAGAACTCCTAAAAACAATTATAAAAGCTATTGATGTATTTAGCTTTGATAATTGATTTTTAAACCTAGGGAAGCTATAATGCACCGAAATTTAGTGGGTTTAAATCACATGTATTCATTTACCTATGTTTCAAATTTTACTACACTTGGAGGTCATTTTGTCTGTCATTTGATGAGACCAAAATTCATGCTCATAATTGACCTATGATTTTTAAAAATTTATAATAAATTTATTTTAAATCCTAAAATTATATTTAATATATCAAAATGTTCAAAACTAAAAGCTTAATAGAGGAAAAAGAAAATCCCCTTAAAATTCACCCAAAATAAAAAAAATTTAATAATCAAGAAAATTAAAGAATTAATTAAAATAAATAACTAAAAATATATAAATAGTACCAAATAAATTTCAAACACTTGAAATCATCCGTAGGAGTTATTTCTAACATTTGGGGAAAATTTTAAGAGGTTTGAAGCTAATTTGGTACAAAAAACAAGAAAAGAATTCTAATTAAATAATTAAATAAATTCATTAAATAACCAAACTTAAATAATTCATAGCTAATTACAAAAGAATCTAAATCTAGCAAACTAAAAGGCATTGGAATCATCTTTGGGTTTAACATTTATGAAAAATATAAAAACTTCATAATTCACTATAAATCAAGAAATCAACATTTGGGTCAAACCTAGTACGTAAAATGAATCAAACTTTACAAATTTATAACTAATTATAGAAAAATTTAAATCTAGCAAACTCAAAGGCATTTGAGTCATCTTGCGATCTGGTATTTATGAAAAATATAAAAAGCATAAAAACTAATGTAAATAAAAAAGTCAAGAAATGGACCCCATATTAAGTATATTTAAATATAAAAAAATGATCAAAATTTTAGTAAATTGTTAACCTAATGAGTTAAATCAGATAATAATAGGAAAATAAATAATCGACACTCTGTCAATAAGGTTTTTAGGCTAGATTACTTCCGGCTGCGGGGTTACGTATCCTAAGGAGGTCTTAGTCCTCATGCCCGTTATGACAATGCCACGAACAATTTTGATAGAATATAAACATTAATTTATAATCTTAATAATTTAGTAATCAATGAACCTAATTTAATCAAAAGTCATTATTAAAATATTTAAACGTTATAGCTTTCATACACTTGTGCTTGATTCATTTAGGAGGGAAAAGGTGTATTGGATTGGAAGGTTTAATGACTAAAATACTTAATTAAAACGAAGGATCTATGCTATCCATCTACGCCAATTTTAGAGTACTGGTAGCATTACAAATATGAGCCTAATACTTGCTGATCAATAGCTTCTGGCACTTAGAAGTTATTGAGTGCTATGTTAAGTAAAAATTAAAATTAATAATTACAACAAATAAAATCCTCTTTAATATAAAATTTAAAATATCTAAATTATTAAATACTTAAATTCAAACCACCCCTTAAAGACCTTAAACAAGTCAAATCAATTATAGATAATTTTAAACTAATAAAATTTGAGAATTATCCAAGCCACACTTAGCCTTCTACACACACTTAGATGGTCTGTTAGGATAACCAACTCTAGCCTAGGCTAGACTAGTGATTTGATTTGGTTTTTTTGGAGTGCCTTGCCTAGAGGACACTCATATTTTGTGTGTTTAATTTTTGTACTATGGATTCCATATTTATATTTCTATTAGAGCACAAGAGATCACAGTGAAAATTCAGAGCCGTATAAATTTATTTCAATTTAAATTTCTGTGTAGCTGCTAACATTTCACCATTTCATATGTGCTTTTTTATAACTACTCTTTTACATTCCTTAAAAAGAATAAAGTACCTAAGAAATGATGCAAAAGAAAATTTAAAAGTAATTATGTAAATGTTTTAGATCTTTGTATTGTTAGATTGAGTTGTATAGTGTCAAGAGTTATAAAAGATTGAAAATTGATTATATATATATATATATATATATATATATATATATATATATATATATATATATATATATATATAATAAAATGATTCTTCTTCTTTTGATGATCATTTTCTTTTGAAATACTATAGAAGATTCAATATCCAAAAGATAGAAGACCACAATAAATAATCATATTCAAATTATACTTGTATTGGAGAAGAAATCCAAGCTTGTTATTGGTGGAGCTTTACCACCTTTTCTTTACAGTAGACCCTAAGTTGTGCTATGAAATTATGAATGAATAAAAGTTCTTTTATTTATATTGTTATTCATGCATCATTTCATTGAACGAAATACATATTGTAGAGTCCTGATTATAAAATTTTCTAAACTATAATTATTTGATTCTTATGATAGAGCCTATCTAATCTTACATTCATATGGCAATTTATTATGCTTAGAATTGTTAGTTAGTAGCTCACTCTAGATAAGTGTAAGCCCAGACTATACACACCACCCAATCTCTACATATTCATGTTCTTTCAAAAATTTGAAAAATTTAAAATCTAAATCTAAATTCCAAGTATAACTATAGATTTATAATCTAAAGTATGTGCATTAAAATCTTATTAGCCCAACCATTTCTTTAAATCTATATACTTATCAAAACCTTAGTATTCACTTTAATAGAAAGTATTCACTTAGGAGATGTAATTAATAATAGGGGCTTGCCCTTTTAGGAGGTTTAGAATCCAGAATTAAAATAAACCCTATCTTAATGGATACATACCTAAGCTTTAAATATTGGTTTAATTCATAATCAAAAGATAAGTGAATATTCTTTTTATCCTTAGGGATAATTTGAATATTCCTTATATGTTTAATTATAAAAATAAATATATGAATTTATCTTTATAATAAAATGATAAGTGAATATTCCTTTTATCCTTATGAATAAATTGAATATTCCTTATATAGAGTGATTTTGAAAATAAATTCATTAATATACTTTTGTAATTAAAATAATAAGTGAATATTCATTTTTATCCTTAGGGATGAACTGAATATTCCTTATGCAGTATTGATTGTAAAAATATAATCATTTATTTAGTTTTATGATTAAAATAATATGTGAATATTCCTTTTATCCTTTCAGATGAATTAAATATTCCTTATGTTATGTTTAATCAAGAAAATAAATTAGAGATTTCTCTTCTCAAATCAATAGTGAGACATTACTTTGTCCATCGGGATGTTAAATATCAATCTATGCAGATTTGATTAAAGAAACTTAAAAGACAAATTTAAAGCAAATCTTGTGTGACAACAAGGAAAATTTTTCCATAGGCTACCATATTAATTATTAATATAAGGGATGTAATAATCCCATTATAAAATGTCTAAATCACCAACTAATTAGGTAAAGCATGATGAGTACACTTTCTAAGCATCTCCATAAATCTTTTTCAGCTCTTATAACTTGACACTCCATCAAATTGAGAAAATGAAATAATATTATTCCTAAGCTTAATAAATTTGGAAGGTGGAATGTACATTGCTAGGAACTTATGTGTCAACTCATTCTAAGTGATTATAGAGCTTGGGGTAGGAAATTCAACTAAATTTTAACTTTGTCCCTTAGAGAAAATGAAAATAGATGAAGTCTAATAGCATCACCACTGACTCTATTGTACTTGAATGTTGTATAAATTTCTAAGAAATTTTCTAAATATAAGTTGGTATCCTCAACAGGAATTCCATTAAATTGAGAATTCTAAACCTTTTGAATAGTGATAAGTTTTAGCTCAAAATTATTAGCTTGGATAGTAAGTTAGTTGATACTCTGACAAGCATGCTCCCTAAGAGCTCTAGGATGGTCCTGATCAGATTTAGTTTGACCATTCTTATAACTAAAGTCTTTCTGGTTTTTAAGATTTTTGTAAGGATCCTATTTCTAGGTCAAACAACAAGGGTCACTTACTAGATCTATTACACATACAACAATAATAAACAGGAAATGAAGTGCAATACAACAACTTAAAAATAATACTTATGAAAGCAAAAATAAGTTTACACCTTCACAAATGACAATAAAAATAATAAATACAAAAAAAATCAAGTAGGATTAAATATGTAGTTTTTTGGATGATATAAATATAATTACAAAATGACACATTATTTTCCCAATAAGAGTGCCAAAAACTTTAGGTGAGTTTGCTAGGTGGAGCTTCACTACAGGAAAAATAGCCATTACCGGCGGACAAAATCCGCCAGTAAAGTGAAAAATGCGCCGAAAAAAATAGGTTTCCGGCGGATTTCTGACGATAAAACGCGCGTTGGAAAAAACATTTCGTCGTATTTTTTTCGCTAGAAGTATTTCCGGTGGACTTTCTAGCGGACAATCGGCTGATATGTTTGATAACTCAAAACCTTTTCTATCGCCGTGTTCCGGTGAATAAGCCACCGGAATTACCGGTGGAAAATGTCCGTCAGAATTACCGACGGATATTCCGCCGCAAAAAAGCGATGCCGATTTTTACCATCGGATATCACCGTCAAACTATCTGTCGGAAGTTCCATCGTATATTCCGCCAGAAATGTCATCATATCATATTTCCGACACATATACCGGTGGATAATCCGTCAAAAACTTGTAGCAGAAAAAAAAACCTTCCTCACTTTGACAAGTGATTTTCATATTTATACCTGCATACAAAAAATTATAACACAATATATATTCTACAACATCAACAGTTACACATAAACCATAAGAGCATCATCCAGATAAGGAATAATTAAACATGTACATAATAAATATATATAAGAAGAGTGTCGTCAACAAATATCTAAACATGTTCAAACAGCAAATAGTAAATATGTCCAAAAACACATAAATACAGATGTCCACATCAGTAAAACAGATAAATAACGTCTACTCTGATTCAATTTCATCCGCAGGTGATGTTGTACTCCTACCACTACTCATCTGCTCCCTCATCTTTTTCATTTCTTCTAACATTTGAGCTTGCTGCTGCTGTATCTGTATCTGCTGCTGCTGCATTTGTATCTGCCAATCAGCTTGGGCTTTCCATACCTATTCTAGCTCGGCTGTCAGGACATTTATATGTTGGGTATATAAAGACTCCTGGGTACTTGATGAAAAACTGCCGCCACTAGATTTCTGCCCTTCATATATATAGGCCTACAAGCCTAACCCATATACTCTGCCATACTGCATTCCTCCTACCGCTTACGACCAAGTGCGATAGTCAGAAAAGTCTGTTGATCCAGCAGAAGAACCTTCACATGCTGCAGCCTGACTCTCTCGAAGCCGTGTATACTCCTCCTATGAAAGTTAATAAAAAGTTATGCAATTTATATATAATATCACCAAAATTAAACTTATATCTCTCCTAGCACCCTCGTCAACCCATTGCTTGTCCTCCTACCGCTTGTGGGTATGGCTATGTAATTCAACAGGAGTCGGTTCTCTACTCAGCACCTGTTTCTGTAATAGACATATATTAGTATTCTAATTAAAGTAAATTATTAAAATATTTTAAAATTCTTATCAAATGTCTTCTTTGCTTAATATGAGGAATAGAACCTCCTGTATGAAGGGAACTACCCAAGCCCCCAACATCAGAAGCTCTGTTCTATCTTTTTTGATCTCTCCTTCTGGTATAATCTGGGCTACCCCAAGCACTGCTCAACTCTGCCCATACACCCTCACCAATCCAGAGTGGTCGATGGCCTGACTTTCTAATGTCAGTAAATATGTCTCGCATACGAGTCAAGCCAGGCTTCTCAAAGGTCTTTCTAATTTTATCATTATGTTGTGGCAGCCAACAAAAATCTTTCTGTATTTAAATACATACAATAAAGAATAAATAATTTTTTTAGCTTATATATATTAGATATAATAAAAAAAATTTTATATAATAACATACCTCAAACTCGTTAAACCACATGTCCTGTACTACTTTTGGGACTTTCTTCCAAGAAATATATGGAGCATCATATCTGCTCTGTATTATGTCCCGTATTTTATGCGTAGGCTCTTTTGACGGATGAAACCTGAAAGCATTATGTTAGTTGTCAAAAAAACTAATTCAATTCTATTTATATGACTGAAATAAAATTAGTACTTATGTGTCAGCATTAGGTTCAATCAACATGCGACCCTCTATCGCCTGCTCTGCTACAGCTGGGTAGGAAGGTCCGCCTGTAGCGGGCTGAGGTGTTGGTGGGATATATGTCGGATATGGATATGGAGGATGGGCACCATGATAAGGTGGGGGTGGTTAATAGGGGTAGAAAGGAGTAGTCTGTGTAAGGTCCGGTGAAGGTAAGTGTGGGTCTGGTGAGTAGAACTGTGGGCTACTGGCTGCAGGAGTAGGTATCGGTGGGCTAGGCTGACTCTGAGTAGTAGGCTGAGATGAAGAGGTGCCCTCAGTACGTATAGGCCTGCTAACAGCAACCTTCTTGCTGTGCCTACCAAATATATTCTTTATCAATCATCTCTGATGGTCATCACCTGAAGTCATCTGTATAAATATTTAAAAAATATTAGTAACAGAAATTATGACAAAAAATGAATGTAAAATAGTGCAGGAATTAAATAAATACAAGTACAAAAAACTTTTAAATATAAAATAACGCAACAAATAACTAAATATAAGTACAAAAATTTCATTTTTAGTTAAAATTCATTTACCTTATGTTGATTCACTTTTATATGATGAAACTTTTGTACCACTGTCAGACTCGTCATGAATGTCCTCTATGTTTAAATCCACTTCCTCTAACTGTAACTCACTCTTAGTAGTTATAATTTGATTATCCACATCATTAGCAACATCTTGTATGTTTGACATAAACTCTTCTTGATGTGCTGGTGGTATTGAAGTAGTCTTTTCAATAACTCCCCTGGGTTTGGTCTTCATAACTAGGAGCTAATCTTGTTTGTCTCGTACTCTACTCGGGTAGTTAGCAAATAGACTTGGCTTGCCTGACTAGCAATGATGTATGGGTCAAACTTTAAATATTTTCTACCCCATTTAACTTTTGTTATACCATAAAATGGATGTATTATTGTACCTCTATTCTTTACTGGATCAAACCACTCATAATTGAATAGATACATATTATTCCCAACACCAGGATATTCCAACTGTAATATTTCTTTAATATCCCATAATACTCAGACTCATCACATGTATGGGTATTCCCTCTAACACATTCACTAGAATTATCTATTTTTCTATATTCACACCAATATTTGGTTTGTAATTTATAACCATTAACTAAGAAATTTTAATAACACTTTACCGCTCTATTTGGTCCCCAAGCTAGATCAAGTAGTCCATGATATTGCAAATTACTACCTTCAGTGTGGACCTAGTTAGTAGATAAAGTATGTCATTAGCATGCTTAATAACTAAATAAAGATATATTAATTGAAATGAATAGTCAAAATATATACTGTATTTTTAAACCAAATAGGAAAATTTGTTTCCACTATCTTTTGGACTTCTAATTGTTCTATTGTATTCAATTCATCAATGAAACTCCTGTAAACATTAAAGTTTAGATTGAATGAAAGTATGAGTAATAAATTTATGAGCAAGCTTATTCATACTTGAGATATGACTCAACTTCATGACAGTTAAGCAAGACATATAAAGTGGCCACTCGCATCTCTTTATCAGTCAAATAGCGCATGGTACTAGCACCTAAGGGTTCATCACTACCGTTGAATACAGATAAATTTGAGGATTGACCCACTTTTTTAGGTGCAGTGCTCTGACTTGATTGTGACGTTGTTTCAAAGTAATACGAGCGAAACTTAGTTATCTCGTACATTAAATATGCATTGCATATTGAGCCTTCAGGATGCGCTTTGTTCTTAGCAATCTTCTTAAGTTTATTTAAGTATGTCTCAAAAGGATACATCCATTGATACTGAATTGGTCCACCGACTCTAGCTTCATATGACAAATGTAAAGACAGATGCTCCATAGAGTCAAAGAAAGCTGGAGGAAATATCTTCTCAAGTTTACACAGAATAAAATGGATATGCTGCTCTATAAGAATCAGGTGCTTTGTATTTAATTTTGAAGAGCATAAATTTTTGAAGAAGATACTAAGCTCGATCAAGGGCTTCAAAATTTTATCCGGTAGATAACTAAAGGTAGTTGCCAATAGATATTGCATGAAGATATGACAGTTATGACTCTTTATACCAAACAATCTCCCAGTTCTAATATCAATACATCTGCTTAGATTTAAAAAATATCCATCAGGTACCCGTAAACTCTTCACCCATTCACAAACAGCACGCATCTACTCTAAAGTCAAATTGAATGGAGCTTTTGGTTTGAAATATTTTCCACTTCCACCATCCCTCAATTCTAATATTTTTCTTCTACAAATCTCCTTTAAGTCCATCCTTTGTTTTATATTATCTTTGGATTTATCTTTGATATCCATGAGTGTATTGATTATATTATCAAAGATATTTTTCTCTATATGCATCACGTCTAAGTTATGTCTGATCAAGTTTATCCTCCAATATGGTAATGACCAAAAAATACTTTTCTTAGTCCAATTATGGTTGACACCATATCCTGGCAATTTGTAATCAACTAATGTTAGAGATTCCACTATTGTGGGGCTGGATCTGACTCTTTCAAATATTTCGTTACTAGTTAATCTTGGAGGAGGTAGCGACATAACAATTTTATTCTTGACAAAACTATCCTTATTTCGCCTGAAAGGATGATCTGTAGGTAAGAACATGTGATGACAGTCAAACCAAGTGTTCTTCCCTCTGTGCTTTAAAGTAAATGACTTTGTATGTTTCATGCAAAGTGGACAAGCTAATTTTTCAGAAGTGTTCCAACCTGAGAGCATACCGTACGTTAGAAAATCACCAATTGTCCAAAGTAATGCTACCCTCATAATGAAGTTCTGTTTGGTGGAGATATCATATGTACTTATTCCCTCTTTCCATAATATATTTAAATCATTAATTAATGGTTGTAAGAATACATTGATCTTTGCTTTTGGATTATGTGGCCCTGGAATGATAAGCGTCAGAAACATATAAGGAGTAGTCATGCACAACTCTGGTGGAAGATTGTATGGTGTGAGTATGACAGGCCAACTTGAGTAAGGTGAAGCAGACTGACTAAATGGAGTGAAACCATCTACGTATAAACCTAATATTATATTTCTTGATTCTGAGACGAAGGTGGGATATGTACGATTAAAATATTTCCAGGCATCTGCTTCTGATGGATGTGTAATAAACCTTTCCTGTGAGATATATTCTTTATGCCATCTCATATGTTCAGTAGATCTCATTGATGCATATAATCATTGCAGTCTAGGAATTATGGGTAAGTAAAATAACCTGTTGGCTGCTATTTCTTTCAGCTTTTTTTTCGTGATAGATTTTGGTTTAAATCTCAATGTGTTGCAATGATGGCATGCAATATCTGATTGAAAATCTCTGTAGAACAACATGCATCCATTGACAAAATAATCTATCTTTTTGTATGTTAAACTAAGCTTGGAAACCAACTTTTTAGTCTGATATAAACCTGTAGGATTTATGTTATCTGCTGGATTAGTTTCTTTGAGCAGTCCAATAAATTAATTAAAATAATCACGGGGGACATTATATTCTACCTTGATACTTAACATCTTAACAATAATGAGTAACTCTGAGTGAGTGGTTCAACATTTCCATATTGGTTGTTGGGAAGCATGCAACAAATAATAAAAATTTTATACTTCTTTATTAGGTGACTCTTCTGTATATTGTTCAAATTGTGCTCCACTTACATCATGAATTAAGTCCTCAAGATTAGGTATGATATGCTCTTCCTCATCTCTAGTAGCACTTGTCGATGGGTAGCATCGATAATCAAAATATGGTTCATACTCTCCATGAGAAGTCCAATACTAATATTCTGGCATGAAACCTCGACGATATAGATCAACAGTTATGTCATCTGGGCTAAGGTGCACTTGATTTTTATATTTAGAACATGGGTAACAAAACTTTCCAACTGAGATGAAGCTGGGTAGTTGAGAAGCTATCTGAATAAAAATATTCACGCCCCTAATGAACTCATCAGTTAATATCTTTCATCCTTGCACCAATCGATTATACATCTAACTTTTTTGAGTTCTGATATCCATAATATATAGCCTACATATAATATTGACAATAAGGATATAATTTACGATTACTGGCCAAAATAGTTACATACTACCAATGATAAAAAGATATGAAGGACAAATACTTCCAAATGACTTGTGTCAGACACTGTTAGATGCAAACATATAGCTCTGACATGTCCCCCAGTGCGCTAGCAAGATAGTCTTATTTAGGTTTGATGGAGAAATATAGAGAGAATAAGGATGATCTATATTTGATATTTATTGATTTAGAGAAAGCATATGATAAAGTTCCAAGAACAGCAAGCAAGCTCAAGGGTTTGACCAAGATATGTATGCATGAGCTATTGGCATCATTTCGTATCCTATCTCTAAGGGTACAGCCACTGATCCACCTAAGCATCCTCATTTCTGCAACGCTTAACTTAGAATCTTCTCTTTTATTGGCCAACATTCAGCACCATAAAGCATTGCAGGTCTCACCACCATCTTATAAAATTTTTCCTCTCGGTCCGATAGGTACCGTTATCCGGACAGAATAATTTTTCAAGTTTGAGGGGTACTTTTCTATCACACAATAAGCCCGATGCATTCCTCCACTTCAACCATGCTACTTGGATATCTAAAAACATGTACTCTTATTAATGACTTGATCGCCCAAAGTCACAATCCCCTCACTAGGTCTATTATTACTAAAATTACACTCCATATATTCCGTTTTAGATCTACTCAAGCGAAAACCTTTAGACTCTAAGGTTGACCTCCATAATTCTAGTTTACCTTCAACTCCCTCTATAGTCCTATCAACAAGAATAATATCATGAGCAAAAAGCATACACCAATGTACATCCAATTGCAAATGTCTAGTGAGAACATCCATGACTAAAGCAAAAAATAAACTATGCAAAAGGGAGAAAGTTACCTACACAGCAAGATAGCTCCCGGCCGGCCGTTTGGCGTCAATAGAGCGAAGTCGAACAGCGTCAAGGAGAGAAGTCGAACTGTGTCGAAGGAGAGAAGTTCATCAATTGAGCGCGAACTGGCCGGAGCGAAGAATGCAAAAGGGGGGAAAGTTACCTACACAGAGCGACCTCGAGGGCAGGGCCGAGGTCGAACAGGGACGTCGAAGGAGCTCGAGGGCAGAGACGTCGTCGAAGGAGGTCGAGGGCAGGGACGTCGTCGAAGGAGGTCGACGGCAGGGATGTCGTCGAAGGAGCTTGAGGGCAGGGACGCCATCGAAGCAGTGAAGTTCAACCTAAGAGGAATGTCCTGAAGTCGAGGGCAGGGGCCGATATATTGAAATTATCGACGTATTTTCCGGCAAAAAATCCACCGGCCCCGTTATAGGTGGCCTATCCACCGCTAATACTTCGTTGGGTTTTAATTAACCTGATGGTAAATCCGTCGGAATATCCATCGGATATTACCGGCGGAATATGCATCGGTATATTGAAAACACCGACGCAATTCTGGTTGTTCAGCCACCGAAAAGTTATCGACACTATTTCCGCCGGAAAGGCCTCCATAAAATTATCGACGGAGAAATCCGCCGGTAACGCCGTCGTTGATTCCAGCGTAATTATATCCACTGGAAATTCCACCGGTATTTCATTATTTTCCTGTAGTGCTTATCTATACGATGCTTAAGGGTTTTCTTGCTATTATAATTTTATGTTCTATGTGCTCCCAAATAATGCAAGTACACATGCCAATCAAGAAATATAGTGTATGAGAGAGTGTCTATCCCATGAGGAGAAAATTATGAAACAACTAACTCTAGTATAATTTACTCCACCTACAGAATTTGCCCGACATAATGAAATAATGGGTAGATGTTATGACTACTGAGACATACATAAAATAGATAAGATACATAGAATTAAAGTTGTTCTTAGCTAATAATAGTGACTGAACCTATATTTTCCTAAGCAAACTCATTTATAATAGTTGTTGATTAGAGCATATGCATCCTTACTTCTTTTTCAAGCTTATAAGAATGTAAAGAAAGGTTTATGGCCTTCCTACACTGATACTCTCTCCATATAACCTAGAATCCTACTCATCCTATGTCTAGGTTTGAAAATATTACATCTCAATTCTCCTAATTGTTCCAATATTACTCCATTGAGGCAATGCATCACACTAGATTTTAACTTCATACATGGCCATTGCATAAATTAAATGAAGTATGAGACAAATTGAGAACAATCATTAATATTTATATACAAGAGTCTAAATTAAGATATATATAGATTATTCACATCATCAACCCAAAATAAGGAGTTTTAGCCAACCATAGAAATAAATTAAAGAAAAATACTTTTTGTTTCTTGATAAAAAAAAGTATGAAGAAGATATCACTCAGATTAAAGAATCCCAAACAGATTTTATAGATAGACACTTCCCGGAGTGAATACCTCCTTATACCTTCACTCTCTACACTCCTTTCTACTCCTAAGTGTTATTTTACTAGCTATAAGGAAGACCAACCCCTGCACTAGCACAACTCACTATCTTATGGTATTTCGTATAAAAGAAAATATAAAAAATATTTAGATTTTTTTGCATAAACTGAGTTAGGAGCCATGATGCTAGATTAAGTGGCATCGTAGTGTTAAATCATGAACTAGCACCTCAATACTGATTGATTGGCTTTATTGTGGCATTAGGCTAACCTAATGCAACTATTAACTGCTCCACCATGGTGCTACAAAAGGTGGGCGATGTGGTGGTTGATCCATCATTTGGCCCTACGGTGCTCTAGAGGTTAGCACTTCGGTGTTGAATTATTTACAAATTCGATCAAGTGCTAACCACTATAGTGTTCACTTATGGCAATGAGGCACTTTGTAGCATTATGACACTAACATTTATTTTTCTAGGGTGTTAAAATAAATGCATTTTTCCTTGAGACTTTAGGTTTACAAAGCTCGATTCTGGCAGTAGGGCGTTGAAGATGCTATGACATTAATGTTTGGGGTGTTTGTAGCTTTGGTTCTTTACTTTTCAAATTTTACATTTTGTTGAGACATTCCTGAACAAAATAAACTATAATATATATTTGTACTAGAATTTAAAATAATAAAAATGAGCATAAATTTCACTTAACGATGTATTAAATTGGATCCAAATTATATCTAATTGAACTTAGGGGAGTACCTAATCTTCTAAATTTTCTCAGATGAGTTTGAATCACCCCTTGGCCTAAGTTAAATTTTAAAATTAATAACTTCTTAATCACTTAAAACTTTTGCATAAAACTTTGGTAGATTGTGTATGTTGACATAAGAGTTAGATGACTAATAGTTTGACCCTAGTTCTCTATTTAGTTTGCCCTAATTAATTCCCAAAGGCATAGATGTATTTACTTTTAGAAATTTATATAAAGTTCTATAGTGATCCAAATTCTCTCAAATATTTATGGAATACTTTTAAGGTCCTTAAGGAGATAATGTTTAAATTTCAGAAGAATTAGAGGTCATTTGGTATATCAATTAGCTAACCTTAAAATGAACCCCTTAAAAAAGATAGGAATTTCAATAAATCATAATTAAATAGATAGAAATTATAAAAATACAAAGTAAATTTCATTATGCTCATAATGAAATGTTTAATTAAATAAAAATAAAATCCCTCTTTGAAATTACATAAAATAAATGTGATATGTAATTAGGGTAAAAAAATAAATAAGTAAATAAAATCATGAAAAAATAAAATATAATCAAAATTAGTTTAAACTTCCATGAACTTCATATAGGTGATTCTTGACCTATGATGAGGGTTTCATTGATGTTCAGGCCATTTAATAAATATAAATTAAAGTGTTATGAACTCCAAATAAATTATAGAACGGCAAAAAAATATTAAATATTAAAAATTTAAAGTCAAAAGAAAAAGGTTAAACTTTGATCAAACTTAAAAGATTAACCCTAAATAATAAAAATAAAACAAAATAAATAGATCCTCTAAATAAACTTAATGGTTTTAGAATGCTAAGAATTTCTTGTATGAATTATTTATAATTAAATTTTGAAATTTTATAGGTTTTTAATGCTATTTAAATTTAAATTAAATATATAAGCATATAATGCTTAAATCAATTTTTAGATTATTTAAACACTAATCTTTTTAGGGCATAACAAAACTACATAATATAGGACACACTTAGAAATATGTAATAGGACAACCAACTTTAGATTTTGGTTAGGGTGTTATTCTATGTGTGTTTACTTTTTTTACACTTCATTAATTATGGATTTATGTTCTAGTGGATGTGGGATGATGTAAATGTTTCTTTTCCTAAACTTGTATATATGTGATGATGATGTGATGGGCATGTTAGATTATCTTAGGTTAGGGGCTTCTAATTTTGCTAATCTAGATTTTTTACAGGTGGCCATGCTTGTGTAGGATTTTAAATAAAAGAGGATAAATGTTATGATTTCAAATAATAGGTTTTCTACATGTGCTTAAATTTACTTGACCCCCTTATATATTAAAAGCATGACCAATTATTTTTATGCTTTGATTTGGAAGGATGCAAAGCAATTAAAATTTTAATTTCTTTGGAAAACATGATATTTACTTTTAAATTTTAATTCTAAAATCAAACATATCATTAGAAATGATATATCGCCTCGGAAGACGGAGATAAAATTTCTTATATGTTCATATTTAGAATAATAAATTTCCTCATGAATATCATAGCCAAATTCAAGAAAGAATTATATATGACCCTGAATGGCCAAAATGATGTTTAGTTGAATATTTAGCTAGATAATCTATATGTGTTATCATTAATTTCATAATCAAAATCATGATAATAAATGATATATCTTCCCAAAAAAATATTGTTTATCATTATATTCAATATCATTAATTTCATAGAGATTGCATGACATCCCCTGTACAGATTTGCACTCTAATATGCCAGGTGGTCTGCCACAACCCACAGGAAGGGAGGTGCCTAACAAGGAAGAGAATATCTAATATAAATACATGAGACCCTCGACAAACCTAAGCTTACTTCTTAGAATCATTTATCTTTCTATGTTGGCCTAAATATTTTATTTAAATATGAGTAGAAAGATTTTCATCCTTAAAGAGCCTAATAGCTTCTAGGCTAAAACAAAATGACATACAGAGTAATAAACCTAGAAAGATTATGAAACTACTAATGTATAGAAATAAACATAATAATCAAATCATATAATCAATATAAATTAAGTAAATATAAAGTCCGTATGGCAAATGCCACTTAAATACAACCCAGGGTCTACATAAATTAAAAGTGGTTGGGTACCTTTGACAACAACCTAGATTCTAATCCTAAAGAAGATGCAAGTAATTTTAAAATTAAATATTATTTTCTGAGGTATTCATTTCTTCATCTTCCTCCTTTCTGCAAGCTCCTTGAATTCGTCGGGTTCAAGTATCCAAATGGAAAGAACTCCTCCTTGAAGGGGTATTTCTTTCCTCTTTAGATTGTTTAAATCATCCTAATTTGAATTCTCAAGTGAAGGGAACTCTCCCCTAAGAGATGTTTCCCTTCTCTTTGGACTTCAAATTGGATGGGTTATATCCCATTTAAAATTAACTTTCACAACACTTTGAATTTCAAATTATGTATAGGAAATAAAGAAGGACATAAAATAATCTGCATGGTTATCCTAAGTAGTTATAATAAAGATTATTAAAATTATACCAAGCAGTTATATAATATTATTTGCTCATATTTGAGCCAATCATACTCACTTGGCCATGTTCTTTTGATTTTAAGGGAGCTTAGCATATTTAGCTCATGCGAAAAATTCATCAGTTTAATTTTATTTTAGCACCCTTTTCTTTATAACCCTGTATGAGCATGGCCACCTGCTAAAAATCCTGTTAGTATCGAGATTATTCCTTACCAAGGAGAATCTATCACCCATCACATCAATTCATAGATAACATGGTAAAATTAACACGTCATAATATGTCACATCAATCAATTTATTACAACCAGCATATAGTGAAATCCAAGAAAAATCTTTACACATAGAGTAGCAAAAAAAAAAAAGAACACTGGTCTAGCCTAAAACTAGAAGTGATTGTTTTAATAAACCATCTAAAGTGTGTGCGTCAGGCTGTGCGGCGTGGATGTGTCCTATGTTGGATAATTGTTAAAGTTTTCTAGTATATTAATTTATTTATTGTAGGTCAAAGGGGATTTCAATTTGAGTTTAAGTATTAGTGTTTTGATGTCCATTTTAGGAAGAATTTTAAGTATTGAGTGATTGCTACCTTTATTTACGCTAAGGCCATGAAGTTTATTTCACCTTCCTTGGGGCTAAGTTATTATCCTCGTAGGCCCAGGTTACCCAGTAATAACCAATATTATTTAATTGATTGAAATTAAGGGTTAATAATTTTTTAAGTTAATTGGTTGCTGATTTGACTTATTAGATTAATTATTTTTTATTTTTCATCTACATATTCATGGCATTGTCATAATGGGCTCGAGGAACTAGGCCTCCATAGGACACATAATCCCGCAGCTTGAGGTAGTCCATCTTAAAAACCAAGATGATGTAGTTGTATTAATGATTTAATTTTGGTTAAGTAATTAATGATTAGTTGATTTTATGATTTTGCCCTCCATTGAATCCGTTTGTGGCATTGTCACAAGGGGCTCGAGGAACCAAGCCTCCTAAGGATAAATAGCCCTACAACTCGAGGTAGTTTATCCTAAAAACTTCATCAATGGAATGTTTTATGTGTATTTTGGCATTGGTTATCTGACTTTACTAATTAGAGTAATATTTATTGGAGTTTTGATCATTTATTGAATTTTCATATTTTATGAATTATTTTACTGCATTAAATAAAGGGGTCAAATTTTGACTTTCTAATTTAGATTGAATTCTAGAGTTTTAAATATTAGACCCTATGATGAGTAAAAGGAAACTAAGTTTGCTGGATTTTGATTTTTTTAGAATTGATTATGATTTTTTAAAGTTTGGGTGTAATTTTGAACTAGAGTTGACCAAAGATTTGACTTTTTTTATTTTTAATGATTTATGGAAGTTTGATATTTTTAATAAATATTAGACCTTTAAAGGAGTCCAATGCCTTTGAGTTTGCTCAATTTGGAAATTTTTGGAATTAACTATGAAATTTTGAAATTTTAGTAGTTAATTGAATTATTTAATTGCTTAATTAAAGAGGTTTTATTATTTTTGCACCAAACTCACTCCAAACTCCTTAAAATCACTCCCAAAGGTCAAAGATGACCTGTAAGAGTGTTTTTAATAGTTTGGAATTTAATTGATATTTTCAATAATTTTTAATTATTTATTTTAATTAATTATTAAATTTTCTTAATTATTAAATGAAGATCAAATTTGAGGTTTAGTGATGGGGCTTTTAATTTGCATAGATAGAGGGTTAAATTGTGTTTTAGTTTTTGATATATTATTTATGTTATTTCAATTTTATTTGAATCTATTACATTTTTTTGGAGTTTTAGGCCCCTTTAAGGGGATAATTTTTTAACTTGATTAATTTTTTGACCTATTGGGCTCCAATTCTAGGGGAATTTGAACCTAAGGTGTATATTGCCACTAAGTTCAATATTCCAACTTTTCACCACTATTGGGTGTTTGTGGAATTTCCTTGAAATTTATTAAGACTTTTAGACGTTGAACTTATTTATTTTTGTTAGGTGCCTTTAGTGTTCCAATAGTTCTTAAATTTTGTTCAACTAACCCTAACACATATGGCGGCACATCATTGAAAAATCACAATAAGATCTTGTCAATTTGGGGTTATGATTTTTCAAGTTTTTGGTCTAAAATGGACCCATCACTTTATAAATTTACACTGCAGCAATCCAGAGAGCATCTGAACCTATAAAAAATGCAGGGGAAGCTTATGATGCTCAAAATTTTTACCAAAAATTGGGTCCAGTTTGACCGTTGGATCATGGGAAAATTGCCAAAATTGAATTTCAAACATCATTAATTTTCTCACAATTCACTGATCGTAACATCTTGAAAATAATTTTATAGAATATTAGGTGTAAAGCCCTTTCCAATCATTGCCAATAATTATCAATGATTCCATAATATGGCTCATAGCCATTGTCATTTTAATTTGAGTGAGCACGTCTTGGCGCCTTCGGATCGAATGCGGGAGATGTGGATGGCTCTTATTGAGCTACGTGACCAAAAATCGAGGAAATAGCACTAATCCGAACCCTAAGACCCACACACAAGTTTGACCTGGGTGATGTGGCTGCTTGTTTGCCATCTCATCGCGCTAATTGCATGATCGGACGGCTCATATTGAATATGAGCCATTTCAATTCAAATTAAACAAGAAATTTTAAATGCCCATATCTTTAAAAATACTCATCAAAATTCTACGAAATTTGAAACCTAAGATCATGATATCATAGATTTTCATTGCTTAGAGTTTAGAGGCTGAATGCACTGAAAATTTTGAGCAGTTCTAAATTAAAATTTTAGTTAAAAGTCAAGATATCTCACCAACCTGTGGATGGATTTTAATGATCTTAGACTCCTTTTGCTCCTGGTGATGACCTCTCTAACTTTGTAGAAGACTCCCTGAGTTAGTTGTTACTGGATTGAAAGTTTTGTTGCAATCTTCACTTTCTCTCCCTGCCACCCTCTCTCTTCACTAAATTATGTTTGGATGCTGGGATTTGATGGGAAAATGCTTAGAATAGATGAAGAAGTTGTTTGAGGGGTTGAGGGAGGAGTTTTGAGAGTTGGAGGCCACTTGGAGAAGATGGAGAATAGTATGAGTCCCTTAGGTTAGTTTTCCTGACTTAACCCCTTGCTTTTGGAATGGATGGCTTGGATTTAGTTGGGGCATAACTTGGATTCTTTCCATGTGTCCAAAGATATTAGAAACTTGGGGAGAGAACAGGAGTTTGAAATAGACCCTCCTTGCTTCATGGGATGGGGGGGTCCACACCCTTTTCCCTGATTTAGCTAAACCATGGCATGACTTGGTTTAAGGGCTAGATTATGGGGGGCTATAGGCCTTCTTTAGGGCTAATTTGGATAAGATTTAAATAAGTTTTACTGGAGGGAAGGGGGTGCTTAAGTTGCTTAGGGATGTGGCCATAGTTTGATTCTTTCCCCTAGGTTTGATATGATTTTTTGACTTATTGACCTATTGACTAGTCAATGGTGACTGGGATTGGCCTTGAGGAGGTCATGCATGCTGTAAGAAGCCACCTCAAGGGGTTTCGAGCTAAAGGATTGGAGAGCCTTGGTTAAATACATGGAAGTGTAGTGGGTTTTGACCCCTCTAATTGGGTTGACCAAGTCAAATCAAGGGGGATTTGACTTAGAGAAATATTAGACATGTTTGGAATGTCCAATTGAATGATTTCGAGAGGTAATATAGTTTGAAATTGCTTGGAGCATTAATTTTGGCCTTGGTTAGTTATATGGTTGGTTTGGGTCCAACAAGTTTGGTCTGATAAATAGAGACCAATGGAGGTGGTCTCAACCCAAGGCAAAGTCATTTGGATTGAAATGCATGTTTAAATCCTTTAAGGGGCACTTAGTCAACCATGGTTAACTTGGTCAACCAGGTTAAACCAAAGCTCAAGTTTGAGTTTTACTCACTCCTAATGATGTTTATGATGCTTTAGAGGATGTTTTATAGCTTGGTTTGATTGGGCCATGTTGAAGTTTGAAGAAAACTTTAATTTTCCCTTAAGGGGCATTTTGGTCATATGCGCCCTTGATCAACTAGGGTCCACCAAAGTGCAGTTTTATATTTGACTTATTTTAACAAGTGTTATGAACATGATCAATGGTTTTGGAAGGTCCCAATGTCAAATTCCATAAGATGATAGGTCTAGTGGTATAGGCTACAAATATTTGAAGGTTTTACAGCCTTCAAATTTCAATCAAGTTTTTAGGGTTAGAGGTCTCAGATTAGCCTCAAATTTGGAGGGTTGACCCTAGTGACATGCCTAATCAATATGAAATTGATAGATCATAAATTAGGGATCATTTGATTGGGTTTTGAGGTGATTAAAAAATCAATTAAAAGGGTTATAGGGCATGGGCCTTTAGCTTTGAAATTTGGTCTTGAATTTTGGGTTTGAACTGGACAGTGGATTTGATTAATTGATCTTGAGTTTTGTCAACCTCTTGACAAGAATGAGGTCAACCCCAATTATACAGATTTCTTAGAAATGGGTAAGTGCTTTGTAGCACTATATGATATATATATATATATATATATATATATATATATATATATATATATATATATATATATATATATAAACAAATTCATAGGTGCAAAAATCTAAGCTTTTATCGGTGGAGCTTGGCCACTTTTACTTTTTTAATAGACCCTAGGTTCTAAATTAAGTGGCACTTTCCATATGCGCTTTCTATTTCTTTTATACACTTTGATTGTTGATGATTTTTTATATGATTATTGTTTGTACATAATTGTGGGTTAGATCAATTTAAGTCTCGGATTCGAAGAAGGCTTAAAATCATAAGTACTCTCCCCTCAAAAATAGAATCCCACCATTTTGATAATTTGATCAACATAATCTATAATCTAATCATATCCTAGGACGTTAAAGTTCAATCGTATACTAGGTTAGAGTACATCTTAGCTTCTCAGAATCATGAAACTCTCTTCCTTTGATCCTATGATTCCAAAAAGGACTAATCATCTTTGATCCAATCCCTATTGTTGAATTATTGATTTTCATTCCTTTCAAAATCATTGTATATCAGAAATATTTAATCACCAATTTAATTGAGAGTTTTCTCAAGAGCTGTTCTTGGGATATAATTAATCATAGCAGCTTGCCTTAATGGGTTATTTGTTGTTATGTAAGATTTGTAAGTTCATGCTTTATTGTGGCTAAATTAGATGCTAATAAAATTACTTGTCACTATCGATTTATATGCTAAAGGCTACAAACTAACTCAAGTTCATATGTCGATCAAGTAATAAAGAGTTATGAGAAGAGTGTCAAACCCATGAGGAAATAGGTGAATCATAATTGACTCTAATATTGCCTACTCAAGCTGCTAAATTAATCTTACACAAAGAATTAAGGGTTAATTACTAGAAGTACTGAGAAATATAGAAGATAGTTGATAGAACCAATAATAAAGATGTTTTTGACTAATGATGGTGAATGAATCTATGTTCTCTTATGCGGACTCATCTATAATAGTTATGTATTACAGCTTATACACCTTTAGATATCTATCGAGCTTATAAATGTCAAAGAAAGGTTTATAGCCTCTTTATAGTTACTATATCTCTACAGATTCTAGAATCCTAATCATCCTATATCTTGGAATGAAAGCATTCAATTTCAATACTCCTAATTGTTCCAATATTGCTCCATCGAGGCAATGTGTCACACTAGATTTTAAATTTATACATGGTCATTATAAAAATTAAATTAAACATGGGAGATATTAAAAATAATAATTTATATTTATATGAAAAAGTTTATATTAGGATATACATAAATTTTCATATCAATAATCCAAAAATAGAAGCTTAGCCAGCCATAGAAATAAACTTAAATAAAACACCTTCTATTACTTGCTAAAAAGTATAAATAAAGAAGATGAAGAAAATTACCTCATAATGCAGAATCCCAAATAGATTCTATAGATGGACTCTTTCTGGAGTGATTCTCCCCTTACACCTTTGCTCTACACACTCCTTTTCACTACTTAGTGTAGTTTTTTCTCTACAAGGATGATTGGCTACTCCACTATATGTTACTCACTCTCCTCTGGTTCCTCTTGGTGCTTTAGGGTTAAATTATTTATAATTTTTCTTGAGACTCTAGCACTGCAATGTTTACTTATGGTGCTACGACATTGAGTAGTGCTGACGGTTGTTCCATTGGGGTGCTGAATTCTTTATAATTTTTAATAGATTTTAGCGTTGCAATGTCCTGTTATTGTATCGAGGCATTGAAGCTGCTATGACACTGGTTCTTCGCTTTATAATTTTTGCTCATTTTTTAAAATATTCATGCATAAAATTGGCTAAAACATGAATCTTCACTAGAATTTAGCATAATAAAAATAAACATAAATTTCATTTAACAAGAAAGTAGAAGCAACAACAACAACAACAACTAAAACATCAAGCCTTTGTCCTACTACGTGGGGTCGGCTACATGAATCCTTTTTCTCTATTATATCTTATTAAAAGTCAAATTCTAGTTTAAATCTAATAAAGAAAGATCATTTCTAATAATTTCTAACCAAGTCTTTTTAGGTCTACCTCTACCTTTCTTAACATAAGTCAAATCTAATACCTCTATTTTCCTAACTGGGTCATCAGAAGGCCACCATTTTATGTGACCGAACCATCTAAGGTGACTCTCTTTGATCCTATCTTCCACTGAGTTACTCCAATCTTTTCACATATATGCCATTTCGTATCCTATCTCTAAGGGTAAAGCCACTCATCCACCTAAGCATCCTCATCTCTACAACCCTTAACTTAGTATTATGCTTCTCTTTTAATGTCCAACATTCGGCACCATAAAGCATTGCAGGTCTCACCACCATCTTATAGAATTTTTCCTTAAGTTTGAGGGGGACTTTTCTACCACACAACACGTGCTATGCATTCCTCCACTTCAACCATCCAACTTGAATTATACTGATAATATCTCCATCTATTTCACCATCACTCTGAATAATAGATCTAAGATATCTAAAATGTGTACTCTTATTAATGACTTGATCACCCAAAGTCACAATCCCCTCACTAGGTCTATTACTACTAAAATTACACTCCATATATTCCATTTTAAATATGCTCAAGCAAAACCTTTAGACTCTAAGGTTGAACTCCATAATTTAAGTTTACCTTCGACTCCCTCTCTATTCTTATCAACAAGAAGAATATCATCACCAAAAAGCAAACACCAAAGTACATCCTCTTGCAAATGTCTAGTAAGAACATCCATGACTAAAGCAAAAAGATATGGGCTTAATGCTAATCCTTGATATAATCCAACCGAAATAGGAAATTAGAACCCTAAAATAAAATAAACTCTAATTTATTTCTTTAAAATAGGGAAAAAGTCTCTAGGACCCTAAATAAGTTTTCTTAAAACTCATTCTCTTTTTTAAAAAGATAGTTGAATATTATTTCTATGTTTTGATATAGTATGCTATTTTTATGCTACATTTGATCATGAAAATGATAAATTTATTTTTATTTTCAAATCGATAGTGAAAATCTTTTCTAACTTTTGATTATAGGAATACAAATTTTAAAATCACAAAGTAGTTTATTTTCCCATTGATGTTTCTGGCAACTCTACTGGGGATCTCTCCTCTCTCCAGCTTTTATAGTGATTAAATATTTTACATTTGTTGTATACTTTCTTTTATAGTAGGATTATACTACCCATTATTTTGTTAGTTACATTACTTATTTCTTATTTAGAAAGGTAGGTATGATTAGTATTTAAATTCATATAAATCTTTTGGTGAAGACTTTTAGCTTTCTAGCACTACCTATTGAATGAAAATTTTTTGGGTCAGGTTTATGAAATCTGGAGTATCCAAATTATTTATAGCTTTTTGTATATTTTTTTGTAAAACAAATCAAAGTTTGTCATGCATATTGGTGCTAACCGAAGTGATCAACTAGATCTAAAATTTAAATTGAAGATTATTTTGATTTGATTGATTTAAAATAACTTTGGTAAACTAGATTTGATTTCCAATTATAGATTGAATTTAGAATTGTTAGAAATTGAACAGATTGATTGATGTGAAGATTGATAAAATGACTTTACTGAATTAGTGGCAAAAGGGATTTATACTATTATTAGTAAATCCAAAGATAAGAAAAGGCCAAATGAGTGAAAAGATTCATATTTGACCTCGTAAGACTAAAGTTTTCTTTCTAGTCCAAGAGAAAGGATGCCAACACGTGGGTCTAGCACTTAACCTTAAGAACTATTTGTTTAAGTCTATAAGATGCCATAGGAGGACTCATACCTAAAAGATTATATGTCTGAGTTTATAGGATATCTCTTGGGAAACTAATACCTAAAAGTCTATATGTTTGAATCTATAGGATACCACTTGGGACTCATACCCAAAAGACTATATTTTTGTGTTTATAGGATGGCGCCTGGGTAACTTAGACCTAAAAGACTATATGTTTGAGTCTATAGGATGCCGCTTGGGAAACTTTCCTAAAAGAAAATATGTCATAGTCTATAAGATGTCGTAGGATGACTTATACCTAAAATATTATATGTACGGGGTTAGAGTTATAAGGAAAGGATGCCTAACTATGGGAACTCACACCTGACCCTAAAACTAAGAGAACATTATTGTAGTCCTAAGGAAAGGATGCCACTTGGAAAACTTATACTTATTATTTAGAAAAGGAGGGTGACTAAGAAAGGTTTTTTGACCTATACCAGGTGTTGCACTAGAAATGGGATCTTAAGACCTAAACACTTATTTTTTCTACACCAAAAATTGAAAGATTCAGGGAGATTTAATTTTGAGGTATTGATTTTCCTTCTTCATCTCAAATGATGATTATAACTTGTGCATGTTCCATTGGTGATCATAAGCTTTTGTATACATTATTTTTCTGGACAGAGGGGGAAAATGATTGAAGGAATTTTTTACTTGTAATGACGATTTTGTCAAATTAATTTTGGAGAACTTACAAAGGATCCCATAAAAGGATGGATTTGTTTTTGCACAAACGATCACTTTAAAGAAATTGAAAACAAGAATAGTAATTCAATAACTTTTGGTATATAGACACTTACCAAAACATTTCAATTATTCTTACCCAATATTTTACTTAAAATTGAATCTTTAAATATGTCAGCATCATTGTTATATGGACCCAATATATCATACAAGATTTAAAATTTTAAGCATCAACTTTATAAGGAGAAATTTTACCTTTTAATAAAACTTATACAAATACAAGCACATGTAATATCACTTAAGATAACACCCATTAATGAGTAACATGGGATCATAATCATTGCAGTCAACTAGTTGGTAGGATCCTCCCAAATAGAGTTTTTGTACCATAAAAGGGCCATTCCATGTGGGCTTGAATTTTCCACCAACTTTTGATGGGCTAAGATGGGTCTGTGAAGAACCATAATCAATTATCATGCTTAAAGGGTTCTAAGATGAGCCATTTTAATATGGGCTTGTGCCATAATAGATTTAAATAACTCGAGGTTCTATGAGCTTGTAAACACTTCCCTTCTAGACCTTTGAGCTCCTCCAACAAAAATTGAGCATTTTGTTTGGATATGATATGTTTGTTGGCTATAATTCAAAGGGAAGGCAGTTGTGCTTCCAAAGGGAGAATAGCCTCTGCTGCAAAGTCTAAAGTTATTTATGCAAATTGGGTTGGGGTTCTATGTCTAGTTCAATATGCCCATGAAGCTTCACCCAACTTTTTATGACACTGTTGCTTATAATCATAAAAAATCTTCTATAAAATTTGCACTAAACTTTTAATGAAGTCCTAAGCCAATCCATTTGCTCGTGGATACAAGATTGTTGAGTATCTCTAATCAATATTATGTCGTCTGTCAAAGTTATTTATTTCAGTGCTTCTGAAAGAGGGATAAGTATCGAATTAATTTAATGATGAACTTAATATATTATATATATATATATATATATATATATATATATATATATATATATATATATATATATATATATATATATATATATATAAGATAGGGTCTTAAAAGAAATGGAGGGTATAGTGAGTTTTAACTTCTCATAATTGGATAGCCTCTACCCATTTGGTGAAGTATTCAATCGCCACCAAAATAAAGTGATGGCCTTTAGAAGGAGGATCAATAGGGCTAATAATATCCATGGCCCAAATTTCAAAAGGCCATGAAGAAATTATCAGATGCATGATATTGGGTGGCTGATGTAAATGTACACCATATACTTAGCATTAGTGGCAATGACGTCAACGTTCATGCAGTCATCAATCATTGAGGGTAATAAATACCCCAATCTTTTGATCTTTAATTTCATTTTAAGGTTGCATTGAAGAGAACCACATAATCTATCATGCACCTCGATCATAATCTTGATAGCTTCATGTATACATAGTGCCATTTAACCAATGTATAAGAGAAATCCCTTCACCTAATCTGGTTAGTGGCAGCTTTCTCCTAAGGGAGATTTCCTTCTTACAAGTCGTCCATGAAGGGTTATCTCCAATCAATTTTCTCATCTTTAACAGTAAGAATAATCTCATCATCATAAGGGAGTTTCTTATTAATGTACTCCAAATCTATTAGAGATAAGATTTGATGGCCATACACTTCATTAGGGATTGATTCTTCTTTTAAATAAGATAATTTATATGCTAGCTTTGCTAGGGCATCCAACTCAAAATTTCTCTTGCAGGGTATCCTATACAAAGTTACATTTAAAATTTGCTCAAGGAGCTTCATCATATACTAGTCGTACAAGAGGAGTTTGCGCTTTAAAACTTATAAGCATGATTGACTTGATTGATAAATACTTATCAATCGATAAAGATCTTAATTTCTTTAATTTCCATCAAGATAGTAATTCTAAATTATTTATCAGAGCTTAGTATTCATCTTTCCTATTTGTGCAAGGCTTTAATAAGCATAGGAATAAATGTAGCAATCCTTTTTAGGACATATAAAAACTAAACTAATACCCCATTTTCCTAAAAGAACATCATGTGGTTCTTTAGTACTTTAAGAAGATGCAGCACCATTAAAATATAACTCCCATGTATTTCTCTCCTCTACCTCTAAACTCACAATCTGCTCATCAAGAAAATCATCAGTCAAAGGGGACTTAATATGGATTGGATGTGTTATTAAGAAGTCAGCCAAAGTTGACCTTTTATATCACATAAAGGAATGAATGTCATATAAAATTGGAGAAACATGGACCATTGTGCTAGAAATTAGATATAGTTGGACGGGTCATAGAATATTGAAAGGATTCATTCCGGAAATAAAGTTCACTTTAGGAGCTAACATGTAGTGTCTTAATTTTTGTGCTACAAAAATCATGGATAGACTATGTTTTTCAATAGGTGGGTAGTTAACTTCTACTGGAAGTAATCGATGTCTTAAATAATTTATTATATTATTTTTCCTTTCCTAGTTTGTTTGAGCTAACAAGGCACCAAGAGATTTGATTAGAGGTATTGTATACAATATCAATGGTTTTGCTATAATATGATCTTTTAAAATAAGAGGTGTCATCAAATATAGCTTATATTATTAAAGGCATTTTGACTTTTATCATCACAATGAAATAAAAAATCGGACATCCTTTTTATATAAATTAGCAAATGGATGATAATGGCCTAATAGATTAGAAATGCATTTTCTTAGATATGCTAATTTTCCATGAAATATCCTAGCATAGTAAGACTTTTATAAGGTGGCATATCTAAGATGGATTTTACTTTGAATGGATTAATCTCTATACCAAGATGTCTCACTATGAAATCTAAAAATTTCCCTAAAGTTACATGAAAGTTGCATTTTAGAGGGTTCATTTTTATATTGTAGTGACTAGTGCATTTGAAGATGGTTCTCAAAGCATAATCTCTTTCATTACTTTTAACAAAAAAAATCATCAATATAACATTACACTTGATTGTGAATAAGTTCATGAAAGATTCGTGCCATAGCCCGCTAGTTTCACCCTCATTCTTTAGTACAAATGGCATAACTTTATATTAGAAGATTCGTATGGGTGTTCCTTAATGCAATGAACATTAGGGGCATATTAATCTAGTTGTATCCATATGAGACATCCATGAAAGAGAAAATTGCATGTGATGAGGCAATATTCACCATGAGTTCTATGTCAAGAAAAGGGAACTCATCTTTGGGAAAAGCCTCAATCAAATCCTTAAAATTGATGCATTCATAACTAGGATGATGTTAGCTAACTAAGAAGGATTTTTTTCTTTCAAATAAAGCCCACATATATCAATTTTTTACATCAATAATAACTATTGTTTAATTTCTAAGCAGATGCATCTAGGAGCTTGCTTTACTGGAATTCCATTAGGTTCAATTTGAGTTTATGGACTACTATTTCTGAAGATAACCCAAATTTCCATCATAGCTCCATATGAAACAATCCTTAAAATCTGAAAGCAATTTGACTGAGTCATTCAACTTGTCCTTATTCAATAAATAGCTTATAAAAGTTGGACGGGGATTTCCTTTACTACCAAGGTTAATTTCTCTGAATTTTTTGATGGTTGATAGGGGGGGGGGGGGGGATGGGGGTGCATCCCTAGCTTTAAGGTCACTTGTATTGCCTGAAGCTTCTAAAGAAAGTTTGTTAATACTTTAACATTCTTTACAAATAGATCATCAAACTCTAGCTCGCTAGTAATACCCAAGTAATATTCATCACATCCACTAGATCAGCAGTGGAAAAACCAATTCCAACTCTTAATTTTAGTTTAATGTATTTTGTGTCCATAGACATTTGCAAGAGGATGTACCTTGGTGTATGCTTTTTGCTGATGATATTCTTCTTGTTGATAAGACTAGAGAGAGAGTTGAAGGTAAACTAGAATTGTGGAGGTCAACCTTAGAGTCTAAAGGTTTTCGCTTGAGCAGATCTAAAATGGAATATATGGAGTGTTAATTCTAGTAAAAATAGACCTAGTGAGGGAATTGTGACTTTAGGCGATCAAGTCATTAATAAGAGTACACATTTTAGATATATCTTGGATCTATTGTTCAGAGTGATGGTGAAATAGATGGGGATATTATTAGCAGAATCCAAGTTGGATGGTTGAAGAGGAGGAATGCATCATGCTTATTGTGTGATAGAAAAGTACCCCTCAAACTTAAGGGAAAATTCTATAAGATGGTGGTGAGACCTGCAATGCTTTATGGTGCTAAATGTTGGCCATTAAAAGAGAAGCATAATTCTAAGTTAAGTGTTACAGAGATGAGGATGCTCAGGTGGATGAGTGGCTTTACCGTTAGAGATAGGATACGAATGAGCATATTCATGAAAAGGTAGGAGTAGCTCCAATGGAAGATAAGATTAGAGAGAGTTTGCCTTAGATGGTTTGGTCACATAAAACGGCGGCTCCCGATGACCCGGTTAGGAAAGTAGAGGTCTTAGACTTATGTTAAGAAAGGTAGAGGTAGACCTAAAAGACTTGGCTAGAAAATATTAGAAATGATCTTTCTTTATTAGATTTAAATGAGAATTTGACTTTTAACAGGACACAATGGAGAAAAAGGATTCATGTAGCCGACCCCACGTAGTGGGATAAAGGCTTGATGTTGTTGTTGTTATTGTATTTTGTGTCCATAAATTTTCAAAACTTTTAGCTTCACCTTTGGTTCAAGTTTATTGAGTTAGACTATGTTCAATCAAAGTTTCAACACAAAGGGGGATTCTAATCAAAGGTGAGTTCCACTATTTATTCAAAGAAGGATCTTCAAGGTTTACATCATTTTCATAATTTTTGCTAGTAGAAAAGGGAAACTTGGCAGGTTTAAAATAAGTGCTTAGAATAGGTGCCATATTAATTACCAACCAATCAACACCATCTAGAGAGAATAAGGGGGTTAGTGCTATGGTTTTCACAATTCCATAAACCTTTCAAAAGTTGATATATTTGTGTAATCCATAACATCTTCCTACATCTTGCCTTTATTATTATTATTATTATTATTATTATTATTATTATAGGGGAAACTCCTACAGAGGGGGCCTACACGTTAATTTTAAAAAAGGGGTACAAAGTCCTTAAAGAGGCCTTAAGCTCACTGCTGCTCGTAAGAGCTACAAAAAGAAAGAAAAATAAAAACCTAAGAGCTCGAGGCCTCTCCTAAGCAAAATTATAAAAAACCCAAGATACATTCTACGGTGTACAAGGAAGGGCACCCAAAAAATGAGAGTGAAACAAAAGGCTGCAACCAGCACCATCACCTTTTCCAAAGCCAGGTCTCTACCAAAACCTGTAAAATCCAAATTCTGCAAAAAGAGGGTGAATACGAAAATAGACATAATAAACAATAAGGTAGAAACCCGGTGACCAAACCCAACAATTAAGGGCCATATAAGTTATAATAATGCTAAGCAAATTATTCCCATTAGCCAAAAAATGTCCACCAAAAAATAAGGATAAAAGCTAATCCAGGTACGTTTAAAACACACAACATTGATAACATAGTCGGAAAGCCTACAGAGATATAGCCAAACCAAACATATTACAAAAATCCATTCTCTTGGAAGGCATCATCCACCAGTAATGCATAAAAGCATCAGCCAACAAGAAAAGTCTCAACACATTATACACCATAATCCACCAGTTGGCTATGCAGGCCTGAGGCAACAGGTAATTCCCAACATCAGGAAAACACAGGCTATCTGTAGAATGAGAATGAGATCCCCCAATCTTGACCGCAATGAAACCCCAACCAGCAAGATCATAATAAATTAAAACAAACCAAATCCAAGAGATACACTCCAGTACTGACCCTACCAAGCACAAAGGCGGAAAGGCCAAAAACCGGAGATCACTCCCGAAGATAAAACCAAGCCAACATAACCATAAATTCCAGAAATAGAAATCAGAAATGTAATCCACAAGGGCAATACCAGCCCATCTAGAGCAAACCCAAGAATAGATGAACTCCAGACATAAGGAAGCCCAACTTAATCAAATATAACCATAAATCCCAGAAAAACAAAGCAGAAAAGAAATCCATAAGGGCAATACCAACCCAGGCAGAACAAACCCAAGAAAATAAATTACGTCCTAACATAAGGAAGCCCAACCTTATCAAGCCTAATTATACCTTTAACATAAGTAGGTAGCTAGCTGTAAGAAAATTTAGCCATAGAAGGAAGATTAGCCCCAAAATAGCAAGCCAATCCGCACACCCATTACCTTCTCTGTAAATATGAGAGAATCTAACATTTAACGGAATTAAGAGTTGCTTTATTTCCCTGATGGGATAGAATAAATTAGGACTACAAATTTTCTCATCCTTTTCATTAAGCTAAGGCAGGATGTTTAAAGCATCAACTTCAATCCAAACACTAGTGATACCCAAATTAAAGCAAACTTTTAAACCACATAAAATAACAGATAATTCGGCATAATTAACAGAGCAAGAAGGTAAGGGGCTAGCATAATCACTGATGAAATTACCTTTATAGTCTCTAATGATGCCACCATAACCATAAGAGTTGCCTTTGACAGAGCCGTCCGCATTAAGCTTAAACATGTTAGCAGGCGGCTTGGTCCAAAAAACCAACTTAGTAAACTCTTTATGCGACTTATTTTGTAAAGTAATACCAAAATCCTTGGCGACATAATAGAATCCTTTAAAATTCTTGGAGGTTAAAAGATTGACATTGAACAACCTACAAACTTTGTCTTTTATATGTCTAATGATTTGATCATGATTAACAGTGATGTATAATGATTTGATCATGATTCATTTGAACAATCTTGTCTTTATTATTATTTATTTCTAAGGAAATTTCAAACATTGGCTTTTAATTGATATTATAGTTGTACATTCTCATTCCTATTTTCTTTTCTTAAATATACATAATTCATTATCTAAACTAGATTCAAATTAATGTGTATTATAGGGATTTTTTTTACTTATATTCTTTAAAACTTTGAAAGAGGTTACAATGTGATACTAATGTTTCTCAAAATCAAATTGGATTCATGCTAGGTAGGTCCACTGTATAAGCTATACATTTATTGAGAGGGTTGATGGAGAAGTTTAGAGAGAATAAGGAGGATCTATATATGATATTTATTGAATTAGAGAAAGCATATGATAAAGTTCCAAGATAAGTTCTTGGAGAGTTCTAGAAAGAAGGGGTTAATAATAATGCTTATATTCAAGTCATTAGATATAAGTCATTAGGGATATGTATGCAGGAGTTGTTACTTGTGTTCAAACATAAGGTGGTTTGGCCACGTATTTTCCTATTTCAATTGGATTACATCAAGGATCAGCCTTAGGCCCTTATCTTCTGCTTTAGTCATGGATGTTCTTACTAGACATTTTAAAGAGGATGTACCCTGCTATATACTTTTTGCTGATGATATTCCTCTTGTTGATAAGACTAGAGAGGGAGTTGAAGGTAAATTTGAATTATGGAGGTCAACCTTATAGTCTAAAGGTTTTCATTTGTGTAGATCTAAAACTGAATACATGGAGTATAACTTTAGTTGTAATAGATCTAGTGGGGGGTTTGTGACTTTGAGTGGTCAACTCATTAACAGGTGTACTCATTTTAGATATCTTAGGTCTACTGTTCAAATTGATAGTGAAATAGAAGGGGATATTATTAGTAGAATTCTTATTGGATGGTTGAAGTGGAGGAATGCTTTGGGTTTGTTATGTGATGAATAAGTACCACTCAAATGTTGTAACTTGGGCTCCCGAGTTTATGATTTTGATGATAACAATAGTATTGATTGCCTCTTTATTTCTCCAAGTATTTGTAGTGCAAATTTTATTGTGTGTTAACTAACATTTCAGGTCCAACATGCACCATTCTTTGAAGATTCAGGGCTAAAATTGGGTAGATCAAAGCATGTTTGAAGAGTCTGTAATTTTTTTTATTTTTTTATTTCTTGAGTCAAATCCTGTAAGGGTGTTTGCTAGCGTGGTGATCGTGTACACACACACAAGGGGATCAAAAATAATTTTAAATATTTTAAATTTTCTATGCATCGTACTGAATGATATAGATCATATTGTACAATCTATTATTAAAGAAATTAATTAAAATATTTTATTTATAAAAACTAATAATTTTAAAATATAACTAATCATATAGTATGAACATCACATCGTACTAGATGATTTATTTTAATTAAAAAACCCACCATTTATTTAATTAGGCAAATATTTTGAATTTTAAATGTTGTTCTATTTGTACTGTATGAACCTAATCATTCTATGCGATGTTTAAAATATTGTATATTTTAATCTTATGATTAATCAATTGAATCTACTTAATTTTGATATTTTGATAGTATTCTACGAACTAGATCGTATTGCACAAACTAGATCATACTATATGATCAATAGAGATGATATTTGGTCATCCTTAGATTCGTCCTGGATGAATTACAATTCAGTTGAACTAATCATTCTGTACTACTGTTCATTCGTATTGTATGATCTAAACAGGTTGTAGTGTACTAAATCATAATCGTACAATATAAATAGTTAAAATTTGGACTGGTTGTGTTGTACTAATTGGTGATCGTATAGTACTAACAGGTCAAATTCTGGGTATCATACTGGATGATCCTGCGATCGTACTATACGAACTTTAACGGCTAAATTAAATATTTAGGATTTTTTGAAACCCTCTATTTAAGCTTTCTCATAAGATTTTATAAAAGTCTTTTAGCATTTATTAAGTTATTTTTTTCTGAAGAAAGCCTAAAGAGAGATCCTAGAACTTAGGAGAGAAAGGGTGGAGTTTGTAAGAGAGGAAGATCCGTGTGGGTTTTAAGGGAGTGTGAGAGAAAGTTCTACACGGTTGCTCTGGCAAACTTGCACTTGAATTCCTCCATATGTCAAGGTTTGTCTTGAGGCAAGCTTTGGGAAGTAGATCTCTTTGGTGTCAAAGGACCCTCTACCCCCCCCCCCCCCCACATAGAGGAAGGTGAAAGTGATTCGAGATTCTCTACCTTTACGAGGAGGGTAAAATAGGATTCCAGATTCTCTGCCTTCACCTGTAGGGTGAAAAAGGATTTGAGATTCTTTGCCTTCACTAGGAGGCTGAAAATGGATTTCAGATTCTCTACCTTTACCAGGAGGGTGAAAAAGGAGTCTAGGCTCTCCACCTCACTAGAAGGGTGAAAAGATTAGGGTCCTCAACCCAACCCGGATGGTGGAAGAGATTTTATAAGGGCTTCTCTACCTAGCTATTGGGCTAAAGGAGAGTCATTAAAGGTTTAATGCAATACCTAGAGAGGAGGACTCCGGGGAGTGGATGTAGGTCGTAATTTGACCGAACCACTATAAAATTTTTATGTATTTTTCTGATTTTACTTTTCTATATTTTACTTTTCTACAATTTATTTTCCTGAAAATTACGTGTTAAAAATCTGTGATTAATGTTATATCGAGTTGATTAAATTATCATCACTAATATTATAATTGTTATTAAGTTTATTAGCTTCTGCATTGGGTGATCAATTTATTTATTTTAGGGTATTGAAAAATCACAAAAAGATTTTTTTATGTGCTAAAGAAATTTAAAAAAAACAAATTCAACCCCCACCCCCCTCTTGATGCGCCTCAGGATAGTTTATTGAGGTCATACAACCTCTCCAATTTTCATCAAACTTAAGGGAAATTTTATAAGATGGTGGAGAGACCTATAATGATTTATGGCACAGAATGTTAGCCATTAAAAGAGAAGCATAATATTAAGTTAAGTGTTTCTTAGATAAGGATGCTCAGGTGGATGTATGTATTTACTCTTAGTGCCAGAACACGAAATGAGCATATCCATTAAAGGCGGATGGGGGGGGGGGGGGGGGGGGGGGGGGGGGGGGGGGGGGGGTGGGGGTGGACGGGTGCTAGGGGGAACAAGTGCCTTCCCCCCCCCCCCCCCCCCCCCCCCCCAAAAAAAAAAAAAAGATGATACGCTAGGTTTGATATGTTAATACATTACCAGTTTAGCGTTTAGCCATTCCCAAAAATTTTCATCACAGAAAGGGTTTCTTCACACCCGCAACTCGGCAGGAAGGACTCCTTCGCATCTGCAACTCGCAACTTGGCTCTTTCTCCCAGCGGCAGTCGGCGGTGGTGGATGGCGTGCCTTCTCCTCCCATGCCTCGACCCGACGATCGTCACTCCCTTATGCGTCTGCTTGCTTAAATGGATTAGAGCTGAGACCGACATCTCCGAGAGTTTTTTTTTTGTTGATTTTATAAGTTATAACCTTCTTATTTGGTTGTAAAGATCTTCCTACTTCAATCTTTTGTTTATATTGCCTTCATTCTGTTGTAGTTGTTGTGAGATCTTTGATTTTTTTTTGTTTGATTTTATAACCTTTATATTTTTATTATTGCTTGTTCTCTAATAGGCTTGCTTTTTTTTTGAGTTTTATGAATATGTAATGTGTTATCTTGTTTGATTATATATATATATATATATATATATATATATATATATATATATATATATATATATATATATGTAATCAGATTAATCTTAAGGCATATTTGACTACAAGTTTGAACATCATGGAGAGATATTTCAAATGATCTTCAAATCCAAAAGCATCAAATTTTATGGATGACAATAGCAATCAGGTTGAAGAGCAAAGTGAAAAACATATTCGAGTGGATGTTGATTTACCCAAAAATATAGAAATAAGTGTTGAAAATATTCCACTTATCTAGGACTACAAATTCCTATTACTGACTTTACTCCTAACATTCGAGATGAAGTTCATAGAATATATTTACAACGAGGGCCATTTCAACCTCAGAGTCATGATTTTCCAAAAACTAAATTTGGGATGAAAGACAGACAATTTAATACTACTTGGTTTGACAAATACTCTGATTGGCTAGAGTAGAGCATAAGCAAAAACAAATCATATTATCTTTTGTGTTATCTATTCAGAAAACCAATTAGAGGTAATGAAGAGGAAGAAGCATTTAATAAAAATGGATTTTTGAATTGAAAAAAAACAAACAGATTTGATCTTCATGTAGGAAGCCATAGCAGTGCGCATAATAATGCTAAATATAGTTGTGAATGCCTATTGAAATAGAGTCAATATATTGGTTTTGTGTTCCAAAAGCAATCAGACCAAGCTACATATGCATACCGTACTCGCCTTAATGCTTCTATTGATTGCATAAGATTTTTTTTTGAAGCAAGGGCTAGCTTTCCGAGGACATGACGAGTCTTCTATATCCAAAAATCAGGGTAATTTTCTTGAACTGGTGTACTTTTTGGCTAAACATAACAAAGACATACGAGATGTGATTTTAAAGAATGCACATGAGAATTTAAAGTTAATTGCACCTGATATTCAAAAAGATATTACTAAAGCATTCACTATTGCAAGTACAAACTTTATATCTGAGGAGATTGGTGATAAAGTTTACTCAGTTTTAGTTGATGAATCATGAGACACATCTGCTAAAGAGAAAATGGCAATCATTGTCCATTTTGTTAACAAGAAAGGTGAGATAGTGGAATGGTTTTTGGGGATTTCTCATGTATTAGATACAACTGTAAATAGTCTTAAAATGGCAACTGAACAACTCCTATCAACATATGGTTTGAACATTTCTAGAATACAGGGTCAAGGCTACGACGGTGCAAGTAATATTAGAGGGGAGTTTAATGGTCTAAAGGCTCTTTTTCTGAATGAAAATCAATCAGCACATTACATTCATTTCTTCTCACATCAGCTTCAATTAGCATTGGTGGTAGTTGTGAAAAGTCATGTTCTTATTGCTTTGTTATTTACTATTATTTTAAGTGTAATGAATCTTGTTGGTGTTTCTTGTAAGAGTCATGACCAACTCTAAGAAATATAATGTGAGAAAGCATTAAATGAATTATAAAATGGAAAACTTTTATCTGGGCAAGGCTTAAATCAAGAAATAACCCTTAGGAGTGCTAGTGATACAAGGTGGGGTTCACACTATGAATCAATTTTAAGGTTAATTACAATGTTCTCTATAGTAATTGATGTTTTGGAAATTATTTTGGAAGATGGTGTAAGCTCAGAATAAAAAGGTGAGGCATATGCTTTATTAGAATCGTTACAGACCTTTGAGTTTTCCTTTTGCCAACATCTCATGAAAGATGTTCTTGGTATCACTAATGAACTATCATAAGCTTTGCAGAGAGGAGAACAAGACATTGTAAATGCTATGTCTTTAGTGCATATATGTAAAATAAGACTACAGGATATGAGAGATAACAAGTGGACTGACTTCATCAGTAATGTAACCTCATTCTGTGAGCAACAAAAAATCAATGTTCCACATATGGATGATAAATGGGTTGCTCTTGGTTGGCCATGCCGTAGAGCTCAAGATATAACAAATTTATATCATTTTTGGGTTGAAATTTTTTACACAGTGCTTAATATGCAGCTTCATGAGTTGAACAATCATTTTGCAGAAGTAAATACCGAGCTGCTTTTGTGCATGGCATGTTTGAATCCTAATAATGGATTTTATGCATTCAGCAAATACAAGTTAATTCAATTGACACAGTTTTATCCAACAGATTTTAGTCTTCTTAATCCGACGGTTCTTAAAAATCAATTGGATACTTATATCTTGGATATGCAATATGATGATCAGTTCACCTCATTAAAATATATATAGTCTTGTTGAGAAAATGATCCAAAATATGAAGGATATTATATATCTTATTATTTTTAGACTACTGGAACTGGCATTGGTATTACTCGTTGTTATAGCAGGCATTGAAGGAGCATTTTCTGCCATGAATATTATAAAAAATCAGCTGCGAAATAGGATTGGAGATCAATGGATGAATGATTTATTAATAGCTTATGTTGAAAAAGAAAATTTGGATTATATTGATAATGAAGTAATCATTCAACTCTTTCAAAATATGAAGAGTAGATGTTATAAATTGTAAGTTGTTTACTATCTTATATTTAATATTATACATTTTTGGATAATTATTGATCAAAAAATTTTAAAATTTCCTATGCCAGTCCCAAGCCCAGATGAAAAAAGTTGAGGGAAAATTTTAATAAAATAATTTAGGGCCCCCTCAATAATTTTTCTGGCTCTACCACTGATATCCATGAAAAGGTTGGAGTAGCTCCAATGACAAATAAGATTAGAGAGAGTCGCCTTAGATTATTTGGTCATATAAAATGACCCAGTTAGGAGAGTAGATATATTTGATTTAGCCTATGTTAAGAAAGGTAGAGCTAGACCTAAAAAGATTTGGTTAGAAAATATTAGAAATAACCTTTCTTTATTATATTTAAATGTGAATTTAACTCTTAATAGGGTACAATAGAAAAAAAGAATTCATGTAGTCAACCCCACGTAGTGGGATAAAGGCTTGATGTTGTTATTGTTTTATTCTTTTTAATAGAATATTCTTCTTTTATTTTGTCCTTCCCTACCTCTTCCTCTAGCTCATTGATCCATTCTACGACCTCACTGTATAAAAGAAGTAGTAGGCCAGCAAATTATATGTTCATCAAGGCTGGTATTCATTTTCTTGCTCCTTTTCTTTTACTTCATTTTTCTCCACATTCATTGCCTCATTTTGTTGATTTTTGGCCTATTTGAAATCCCTGGAAAGGACAATGTGTGTTTTGGGCAAATAACATGTGGCATTCTCATAGATTCCAACTTCATGAATTGAAAAGGTTGCAAATCTTGCTTAATACAAAATTTAATTTCATCACAAGAATGCTTAATGAATTGATAAAGTTAGGAAGGAACCTTTTTATATTCAAGGAGCCAAGGTCTACCTAAAAGAGTGTTGAAAGATGCTTCTGAATCCATGATATAAAACTCTGCTTCAATTTTAAGTTCCTCAATTTTCAGAAACACACTAAGTAAACCCAAAGCCCTCTGTCTTTTCTCATTGAAATACCACAATATGATCTTATTAGAGTTGAGATTGTCGATGTCAATCCATAAGTAAAAAAGAGTTCTAAGAGTCATAATGTTGACTGATACACCTGGTTTAACAAAAAAAAGTGATAATCTAAAATTATCTATATTTATAGATATATAAAGTGGATGATTATGTTCAGCTATCCCCAAGAACTAATCCTCATCAGAGAACATCACTTTAGATGTCTTTTCAAAATAAAGGGCCTCGTCAGGCTGTACTACTAATAGTTGAGCCATGTAAATGTCTGGATCTAGTAATGATTTGATCAAGGCTTCCCTCATTTCCTTAGAAAGAACTAAAGCATTTTAGATACTCAACTAGGCAGTCAGCTTCCAAACATGGGCTAGCTTGTTATAATCAACCTTGGGATTTCCACTATCACTGAGGTCCTAAGAAGGTACAAAATGAGGTGGGACCAAAGACCCCAAGTATTTTATTGCTTATTTTCCCTTGTCCTAGAAGAGGCACAATACGGTAAAATTTTTTCACTATAGAGATTTACTTATAGTATCTTTTCAGGAGAAACATACAGGTTATCTACCTAAACCTCAATTAATTTTAGGTTTTCATTTTCAAACTATCAAAATCTAACACCTCTACTTTAATGCAAATAGGCATACCTTATGAATTGAGAATAAAGGCATCACTATAAAAAAGTACCTAAGAGATTCTCTAAGTTGGTTAAAGTTAAACAAAACATTTTGAGAATCATTATTAGGAGTGTTTCATAAGTCACCTATAACATCCTCATCAGACATTGATAAGGCATACACAAAATCCTTTTTCATTTATTAATTAGTTCCTAGTGGAATAAAGTAAAACCATGCAAGATAAGTGGCATTAGGGTTTTAAATTCCCTATCTGCAAAAAATATATAATTTTCTAAGGTATAAGATAATTTCTACTCTCATTCTTCTCTTGAACTATAGTAACCCAATTAAATTAGGTTTCCTTAAGCTCTAAAGCTAAAGTCATTTTTAGGATATCCTCTGAAACTACTACTTCAATCTGATAAGGTTTCTGAGCTTCTAAAGATACTTAAGGAGAAGAATTATACATTATGTTTAAAAATATCTTTAACAAATGGGATAAAGCTATATCCCATGCTTCATTGAAACCAGCAAAACACATGAGAACATGGGGCTCACTAGATATGCATTTAGCAAATCGATGGCCAGATCCACTAAAAACTCTTTAAGAATCACCATGGTTCTAGGTTTGATGATTTTATTTAGCCATATTAATGCAAGCTTCTAGGTCATGACCCAATATTTGATGGTAAGGACAATAGTTGGGTTGCCCCAATTTTCCTAATTCTTTTGATCTTTTGCATTCAAGGAGCTTAAATTTTTTCTTTTTAAAGAGAATCTTGAAGATCTTCTTGATGGCTTCTCTCTTGAATGGACAAGTTTTGTTAATCATAGTTGAAAATTTTCCCTATGTTCTCTCCTTTCTTCTAAGGTCAAAAAAGGTCGTTGTTGATACTATTATGTTGGTTTACTATCCTAGAATCTCTGTGGCTATTAAGAGTGTGACTAATGTAAAGAGTTATAAAATTAAACATTCATAGGTTTTTGGCCATTTTTAATAGTCAATACGAACCCGTAATTCTTTTCTAAGACTTTGTGAGTTTTTGGCTTTTTTACATCAGAAGATGATTGAGAAGAATCCTAATCACACGCTGCTCTTTCAATTAAGGTTCACACTTCTTACTCAAGTTCCTCCACCTATGTATGTAATGCATCAACTTTCTCTAGGTTTCTATTTCTCTATAACAGGATTGCCCATAGTGAATGTTGTTGTGCTCCAACAAAATCTTTTGATAAACGTGTTCTCTAACTTGGTGAAAGTGTGTACTAAGCCATTTGGTAAGTCATCATACAAATTAAATGCTACTCTTAATAAACTACTAACAAAAAATCCAAATAATAGCACATTGCTACCTCCAATGCTACAACAACTAACCTTAAAATGCACTATATACTATTATGGGTTTCCATTACCATCATGATTTTGAAAGAATGTGGCACAAATCCCTTTGGATATGAAACTACATCATATTCCTTATGTTAGGGTATACTCTTTGGAACATATGAGGTACGATGGGATTGAGACATAGCTTCATTCACTTGTTGTTCCACACGCTACCTCATACTCTTAGATTGATTAAACCTGACTTTTGATTCCTATTTATATTCTTCTTTAACCAATTTTTTTTCTTTTTTGGTAATTTCTTGAGTAGACTCTAGTCGAAGGGAATAAACTAGTTTTCATCACAATAAAAATCCTTGTGACTATAAACTGCCCATGGTAGCCATCATCTCCTTTAACTTATTTTCCATTTTTAGGATTCATTCATCCTTTTCACTCAATTGTTGTAATAGACATTGATTTATGTCTAGTGCAACACCTTTCTCAACTACTACATTTTGAATATTAGTTTCAAGAAGTTATTCTTTTTGTGATGACTTCCTAGTATCTACCATAAGTAAGTCTACTACCATATCATCCAAAAGATTATACTGATCCGGATCAAAATCTAAAGATTCTTCTTCTTCCAAGTTTTTTATGCTATCTTTTAATTCAAGTAACATTTCTTCTATACACTTTCCAAATATATAGTGTGGACTAACAAGAGCATATCTCTCACAAGCTATTGCATATTGATATTTAATTTCATGCTCTTCTCTTTTCTTGAGTCCCACCTCTATAGATGTCTTAGGTGAAGATACTATAGCAAGAGTGGCTTCTACCATGGGTCAACAAATCTTTTTCTCATTAGATGTTAAGGAAGGTTTAGTTGATGAGTTCAACCCTTTGACATCAGGATAAGAAGATGAAGAAGGACCACTAAGGGAACTCCTATCAACTCTATGGTGAATAATGAGCATGAGAACGATGATAAAGTTTTTTAGGCTCATCAAATGGTGTAGATGAAGTAGGTGATAGATGATGATTGGTACGATGAGGAGAGTTTCTCAAATCCTAAGCCTCTTTAGATTTTCCTTGATACTATCCGCCAATTAAAATAATAGTGTTTGTCTTCTTAGGAGATCTTCTTGGTTCCCTATGATATTCATTAGTGAGTATAGAGATAGCAACTTGTTGAAGTGATTTTTTATCATCTATGATCTTCAACTAACTTGCTATGTAGGTTCCAACATTACTCTCTTTTAATATCTCAGCCTCCAATTTCTCACTAATCATTCTTTTAATATTCATCAAAAATTCTATTTTAGTTTATTGATGACTATCTCCACATCTTTTAGCGACTCTCTTCAATATACTACTGAATTTTCTTTTCTTATACTCAATAAATTTTTCCATTGGGTGATCAAAAGTTGGAGGGGGTGAATGGGTAATCATCCTCACATCTTTCTCTCCATCAAAAGCTGAGAAGAGTGGAACCTACTACCACTAAGATGTGGATAGGTAAAAGGGACATCAGACTCACCTGCCTCTCTAGAGGTAGTCATCACTAGATCACCAAACAAATTCCTCATTTTTTTTACTATTCTCCTCAGATAGTGGTTCTTATTCCTTCTTTATATTTTCTTCATAGTAAAAGATGAAAAAACAAAAGAAGAACCAATATGAGAATGACTAAGAGCATTTAAAGGGGTATATCTATTAGTTATGATAATAGATTTGAGATTCTTATTTGGATGAACAACTTTAGGCAAATCTATCCTATTGAATACTGAAGGTCTTAGAGATACAGGGGTAGCTTGAGACTTGCATCCTATAGTAAACTCTAGGGTAGGTTCTTATTAGCAACCTTAGCAGGCTGGACCATAGTAAATTAAGGCCGAGTGATGAACAATTATAAATTGTCAAATCCTATCCTGAATTTAATAATACTTCCATCATTGAAATGAGACTGACGAAGACCAGCATGAGGTTAGCAAAAGGGGGAACATTAATTTTCTAGTCATTTTCTTGAAAAAAAAATTTGAATTAATCATGAGAAGAATAGTTGAAAAGATAAATCTTTTTTTATTTTTATGGTGAAATTTTATAATGGCATCCCAGCATATACATATGAAATCACTAAATGATGTAACTTGCTTTGTCAGGATACTCAGTGGATTTGAAAGTTCATGTATGTATTTATTTACTTTAAACTCCATGCTAACATGAATAAAAGCTACAAAAATGTCACTACAATATTCATATCAACACAAAATAAGAATATTATCCTAATGAATACCTCATGTTACATGTCCAACTATTATGTATTAATTAGAGTGGAAATTACCTTTATTAATTTATGTTTATGAACCAAACTTTGCCAATATATTACAATAAGATATAACAACAATACATTTTCCAAATGGTATAAGAATTTTTTATAAAATTTTAAGACCTCGTCCAACCAAATACCATAAAGTTAAAATCATATATGCACATTGGTTAAGACAAAGAAATTTTAAAGTCATGGACTTAGTCTAAATAATACATCAATTCTCTAAGAGAAAGTAGCAACAATATATTACTCAAGATTGTTGAAGTATTAATTTGAAAATAATTTTGTTTTAAGAATATTTGAGTTCAAAGAATCCTTTAAGTGACTATTTTGAAACAATTTTTGAATTAGATAATTAAATTAAATTCAAATAAAATATTGTTGAAGAGATTACAAAAGCCATCCTATCTTTAATTGATGGGGGTTATGTAAGACCTCATTTTTGTACAAATTTTACTAAATGTTTGTCTAATTATCCAAGGATGAAATGGTGAAAGTGATTTACAGAAGAAAGGTCAACACAACTTATGACAAGCACTTGTATACTACTGATGTAAGGATATAAATCATTGCTAAAGATGGAGAGAAGAATTACATCCTAGTGGAGTCGTAAGAAAATTTTCTAGGAAAATAAAGCATGCAGATTTGGTGTGCAGTCTCCTATTTTTGTGATAAAATGCCACATTGAGAATAACATATCATCTTCAAAGATGGACATGGTATTCTATAATGGATTCAAAGAAAAAAATAGGATTTTAGAAAATTATTATTTTTATAATCAAACAAAATTAATGGATTAAAATATCATCCCAAAATATTATATGAAAGTGATTAAAATGGAAATAAGGTTTGAAAGTTTTCCAGTACTGGAATAAAATACAACGAAGAGAATATTATATCATCTGAAGAGAACAACATAATATTCTACTATGGATTTGAAAGCAAGAATATGTTTTAAAAAGTGCACACTTTTCATGATCAAATATGATAAAAAGAATATCATACCATCTTAAGAGATGGAGATAATATTCTACAAAGGTATTTGAAGACAACAATGGGTTTTGGAAAGGCTGTCCATATTTTTAGAGATCTTTCCCCTACCTTATGAGAGTAAGATAGGGTTTATTTTTAATTTGGAGTTTCCAATTCCTCATAATAGCAGTCCCTTATGGTTAATTGCATCTTAAGAAGGGCATTGTTAAGAAAACTCTTGATTAAAGATAAGGATAAGAGTAGGGATTTCAAAAGGGATAACTCAATGTTGGACAGTTCTTCTTGTGTCAAAGGATAACTAAACTTAGTCTATCATATGTTGGACTTTATAATTTAAGATGGGATTATATTTTTTGAGGGTGAGGACTTGTGATTTTGGGTCTACCTTACAACCTTAATATAAAGTGAATCACTATATATTAGTGACTAAAACCTAGTCTAATAATATACAAAATAAGGAAAGTGGGCCTTATATTTTTACTCTTAAAAATAGTTTTAGGAATGGGAATGCCAGCTACAATATTCCCTTTTAGAATGGGAATGCCAGCTATAACTCCACCTAATCAATTTAAAAGTATAATCAGAGTCTTTTTTAAATGCAAGATAGGTGAACTATTATTATTATTTAAGTTTTTGGAATGTAGGGCTGACATCTAAGAAATCCCAATTGGCCCATAACCATGAAAGGTGGATGTGGATAAATAAATTATAGTCGTTGATTTGCTTTATATTTCTTTAATCAAATCTGCATAACTAACATTATACTATCTTGAAAGATAGACAAATGGTTCACTCTTGATTTGAAAATAGAAATGATATTTACTTTCATAATCAAACACATCATAAGGAATGTAAAATTTATCTCAAAATATAATAGTAACATTCATATATCATTTTAAAAATGAAATTAACCAAGGAATAAAATTATAGTCAAAATAAAGGATTTTATTCAAAATTTAACTAGGACTCTTTAATATGTAGATTTATGAAGTAATGTATAAATAAAACTTTTATTCATTTAGTTATAATAAAAAGTAAAGTATAAACTAGAGTATACTTTAAAAGAAAGGTGGTAAAGCTCCACTACAAAAGGCTTGAATTTTTACTCTATATAATGTAGATTTAAATATGATTGTTAACTTTAGTCTTCTAATCTTTTGGCATTTCCACCTTCTATAGAATTCCAAAAAATAATGATCTTCAAAGGAAGAATGAAAGTTCGTGAGTGGTGTTAAACCCTTATGAACTAGTCTCGAGGCTAACCAAGAGGGGGGGTAAATTGGATATTTAATAACTTCTTTAACAAAAAGAAATATATTTTTATATCTTACAGTGGAAATGAATTAAATCAATAATAAAAAGATCAATCATAGATTTCACCCAAGCAGTTAATCATAGTAGAATAAAATGCGAAAAATAATCAGAAAGAACACACCAGATTTATAGTGGTTCGGTCCAACCTGACCTACGTCCACTCCCCGAAGGTAACCTTCGAGTATTGAACTACACCTTTAGCGACTCTCCTTTAGTCCCCATAGCTAGGCAGAGAAGCCCTTACAAAATCACTTTCACCTTCCCCGGTGTGGCAGAGTAGCTGGATCCTTTGACACCAAAGAGATCTTCTTCTTCCCAAAACTTCCCTCGAGACGACCCTTAAATTCAATGGTACTTAGGTGCAAGCTTGCCGGAGCAACCGTGTGAACCCCCTCACACTCCCTCCAAAATCCCCCTTCTAAGGCTCTTCTCCATCTCAAACCCTACCCTTTCCTCTCTCCCTTTCAAGCTCTCTCTTCAAGTTTTCTGCCGAAGAAACGAAGCCTCAATGGTTACCAAAGACACTTTCAAAGTCTTTGAAAAGCCTTAAATAAAGGGCTTTAAAAACCCTTCCAAATTAGTTCTAGAGGAAAAGATCATCCAGGATAATCGCATAATTGTCCAGGACGATGTACTAAAAAAGTCAGCTTCAGAAAACCCTAAAAACTCAATTCTACCACCAAAGATCATCCAGGATGATCTCAGGATCGTCCAGGATGATGTGCAGAATTTGACTTGATAGTCTTGGATGATCTCAGGATAGTCTAGGACGATCAGTATAAATTTTGAGCAAATCATCCAGTACGATACACAGATCGTCCAGGACGATCTGAATATCAAATTATGCATATTTGATTGAATAATCACATGATTAATTTAGGCAAGATTTTCATAGATCATCAAGAACTATCTCGATCGTCGAGGATGATTAGAATAAAATTTGAATCTTAAATTCTTGCCTAAATTATTATGGCAACTAAGGTTTTGAGATCATAATGGATCATCCAGGATGATATAAATATCATCCAGGATGATTGGTTCAATGAACAGATCATCCTGGATGATCTAAATCATCCAGTATGATTTGTTCAAAAGTTAAACTCCTAGTTTTGACTAAATCTCACTCCCCATGAGTGTGTGTATATGGTCACAAGTATGTATACACCCTTACAGGACTTGACTGAAGAAATCAAAAAGTACATCAATAAAAATTATAAATATCATCACATCATAGCCTATTCTACCCATTCTTGGGCCTGGAATCTTTGTTGGATGGTGCATGCTGTTCCTGAAATGTTAGTATATACACAAATAAATATATATTACAAATACTAAGAGATGTGAGTCATAATGTTTGTTATCATCAAAACAAAAACTCGTGAGCCCGAGTCGCAACAATCTCCCCCTTTTTGATTATGGCAAACATTACTGGTTGAATTTACAAACAAAAAGTATTTTCTCCTAATCTCCCCCTCACTAAGAAAAGACTTTTTAAAATAGGGAGAAACACAATTTTCTTTTTTTTTATTTTATTTTTTAAATAAAAAAACTACACAAATACAATATAAATAAACTTCACAAATACAATAGTACAAATACAATACAAATAAACTTCACAAATATAACAGTACATTCTCCCCCTTTGACATTATAAAAAAGAAGAGGAGCAATAAAAAACAAAACAGAAAAAATAGACTAAAAGATCGAAAATGGTCCCAGCTCTGGTGAACAAATTTTTTAAAAATTATTTTGAAATATCAAAAATTTTCTTTTAATGAGAAAGTTACCTCTTAATTTTATTCAAACGCTTAGTAAGGCATGTATTGACTACTCATAACCCAGATAGGTTAGAAATTCAAAAATTGTTAATCCAAGCTCAGGTTTTAAAAAGGCTAAAAACCTTTTAATCTAATACCTAAATCAAGAAACAAATTAGATATGGAAATAAAAATCTTTTCAAAACTCCTTTCATGAAATATATCTAATAGAAGATTAATACAAGGTAATGAATCATAAATCATAATTTTCAAACTCAAGTAACGAATTTATCAAAAAGACATGGGTTTAAGGGAAGCTAATTTTTTGTGGGCTCATTTTATGCCTCTTTTCATTTTGGTGCTCTTTGCGCATCTTTTGATTTTTGATACACTTTGTGTATCTTTTCAATTTAGCGACATTGCGCATCTTTTCAACTTTTGGCTCATTTTATGCCACTTTTAATTTTTGTAATTTTCCTCCTTTCTAAATCTTTAAAATTAGTAAACCATATTCTTATGATAAAGATGAACAACCTGATTACGATAATCTTTGAAGTATGATCATTAACTTGCAAAAGATCCCTATGGGATACACAGAATGTAGGGAGATAAAAAAGGTTCAATTTCAAAAACCAATTTATAATTTGAAAAAGATTTTGAATCAAAAGTGAGATAGCCTTATATAAATAAATGAGGTGGAGAGACAAAATCATGAGTTTTCTACATTTGCCTGATTTTAGAGAACTCTATCACAACTTACACAGAATTTTTAGAAAAATAAGAGGTAAATTTTTCATTTTTAGAAGTCATGATTTTTGAAAAAATAATTTAATTTTCTAAAGTGTAAATGTGATATGTGTGTGCTAATCAGAGAAACTGAAAAACAACAGAGAAACTAATTTAAAAATTTTAAAAGAAAAAAATAAGAAAAATAAAACATAAAAAATAACACCTAAAATAAACAAAAACACAATGAATAAAAAATGACAAAAAAAGTAAAAACATAAACACAAGCACACAAGCAAAACATTAATTCACCTCATCTCGCTCCTAGTCTGATGATTCAGAAGCTAAGTCTGCCCAGGAGATTTTTTGTTTTGCATTATTCACCCTTATTACAATTTGCTTAACTTTACCCTTTTCCTTTTCATGAAGGGTTTTTAATTTCGGGCACTGATTTTTCATATGTCCAGGTTTCCTACATCCAAATCAAATAATGTCTGAAGAGAAGTTAACATTCTTACTATTTTTACATTTGTTCCACTTTTGATGTTGATGCTTGTGCTTTAATAATCTTTTTAATTTATTTGTTATTGATGCTAACTCCTTACTTTCATCATCTTCTGAGTTACTTTTTTCAGTGTCTTCAATTTTTAGCACTATAATTTCACCTGCATCCAAAAGTCGTTGACCTAAACTTTGCTCGTAGGTAATGAATGAGCCGATCAGATTATCAATTGAATATTCATTTAAATTTTTAGATTCAAAAATTGTAATGACTTTGGCATCAAATTTATAAAGTAGAGAATGTAGGATTTTATTGACTTTTTCAAAGTTTGAAAGTTCTTTCCTAATAATGTAATGATGTCACAATTTGAGTAAACCTAGTATACATATCCAAGATCATCTCATAAGGTTTCATGCTAAAAAGTTCATAATCATGCAATAAAAGATTTAACCTAGTTTGCTTGATTTTACAAGTACCTTCATACGCAGTGCATAATTTATCCCAATTTTTTTTGCCAGTAGTGCATGAGGATACTAACATATAATCATCAGAATTCAAAGCACAGAAAAAAACAATTCAAACTTTTTACATTTAATTGAGCATTGATCTGATCTTCTCTACTCCATTAAAAAAAGAAATATCAATTTTGATTTCATCTACAATACGTGATGGTACAGAATAACCAATTTGAATCATATACCACATGCGATAATCTTTTGAATTCAAGAAAGTAGACATACGAATTTTCCAAAAATCAGAAGTAATATTTTCAAATAAAGGTGGTCGGGTGATTGAATATCCTTTTGCAATATTATGATTTCCAAAATTAGCCATTGATCAAAATTCAAAAGTTTTTTAAAAACTTGATTTTATGAATCCCGCTCTAATACCACTTGAAAGTTCGTGAGGGGTGTTAAACCCTTATGAACTAGTCCCGAGGCTAACCAAGAGGGGGGGTGAATTGGATATTTAAAAACTTCTTTAATAAAAAGAAATATCTTTTTATATCTTGCAGCAGAAACAAATTAAATTAATAATAAAAAGATCAATCACAGATTTTACCCAAGCAGTTAATCGCAGTAAAATAAAATACGAAAAATAAATCAGAAAGAACAGACCAAATTTATAATGGTTCAGTCCAACCTGACCTACGTCCAATCCCCGGAGGTAACCTCTGAGTATTGTACTACACCTTTAGTGACTCTCCTTTATCCCCCACAGCTAGGCAGAGAAGCCCTTATAAAATCACTTCCACCTTCCCCGGTGTGGCGAAGTAGCCGAGTCCTTTGACATCAAAGAGATCTTCTTCTTCTCAAAACTTCCCTCGAGACGACCTTTGAATCCGATGGTACTTAGGTGCAAGCTTGCCGGAGCAACCATTTGAACCACCTCACACTCCCTCAAAAATCCCACTTCCAAGGCTCTTCTCCCTCTCAAACTCCACCCTTTCCTCTCTCATTTTCAAGCTCTCTCTTCAAGTTTTCTCCAGAAGAAATAAAGCCTCAATGGCTGCCAAAGACACTTTCAAAGTCTTTGACAAGCCTTAAATAAAGGGCTTTAAAAACCCTTCCAAATTAGTTCTAGCAGCAAAGATCATCCAGGATGATTGCAAGATCGTCCAGGATGATGTGCTCAAAAAGACGGCTTCAGAAAACTCTAAAAACTCAATGCTATCGCCGAAGATCATCCAGGATGATGTGCAGAATTTGACGTGATAGTCCTGGATGATCTTAGGATAATCCAGGATGATCAGTACAAATTTTGAGCAAATCATCCAGTACGATATATAGATCATCCAGGACGATCAGAATATCAAATTATGCTTATTTGATTTAATAATCACAGGATTAATTTACGCAAGATTTTTATAGATCATCCAGGACGATCTCAATCGTCTAGGATAATTAGAACAAAATTTGAATCTTAAATCCTTGCGTAAATTATCATGGCAGCTAGGGTTTTGAGATCGTAATGGATTGTCCAGGATGATATAAATATCTTCCAGGACGATTAGTTCAATGAATAGATCGTCCTGGACGATCTAAATCATCCAGTATGATTTGTTTAAAAGTTGAACTCCTAGTTTTGACTAGATCACACTCCCCCTGAGTGTGTGTGTACATGGTCACAAGCAAGCATACACCCTTATAAAACTTGACTCAAGAAATCAAAAAGTACATCAAAGAAAATTACAAATATCATCACATCATAGCATATTCTACCCATTCTTGAGCCTGGAATCTTTGTTGGACGGTGCATGCTGTTCCTGAAATATTAGTATATACACAAATAAATATACATTATAAATACTAAGAGATGTGAGTCATAATGTTTGTTATCATAAAAAAAACTCGTGAGCCCAAGTCGCAACAAAGAAGAGTCATTTTCTTTTAGAACCTTAAGCGTGTATAAGCAATCATCAATAAATTTTTTATGACTCTTTACATTTTTACAACTCAATCTATGTACTACAAGAGATACAAATTTATGTTTAAAATTATAGATTTACACTTTACATTGCCACCTATTTACATTCTACTATATAGAAAAGTAAATATTGACACTAACTCAACACACTCAAATACAATATACTAAAAAGTAAGGCACACTACAAGTAAAGTAAATGTGCAGTGCCAATATCTATCAAAGAAATGAATGTATGAATCCCATAATATTGAAAGTAAACAAACAAAGCAAGTAGAAACCTTCTAAGCAAGGTATCTCACATCACAATAAATCACTAGTCTAGCCTAGGCTAGAGTTGGTTGTCCTAAAAAAAATATCTAAAGTGTGTGTCAAGCTGTGTGGATTAGATAGGTAATATGTTTAATTTTTATTTAAGTTATCGATAATTTATATTTAATTTTTTAAGGTCAAAAGGGTTTAATTTAAATTTAAGTTTTAATGACTTAATGTTTTATGTTTTATTAAAATTTTTAAGTGTTTAAATTATTTATCTTTTAAGTTTTAAAGAACATTGTCTTCAACAACTCCAAAGTGCTAGAAGTCATTGATCAACCTCCTTGGCTCATAATTATAATGTGTTTGACCCCCCCTAAGGGATCAAATCAAGTGCATATAGTCCTTAATTTTACTTAAGAGTTTTATTGATTTAAGTTTAAAAAACCCCATTAATTAATCACTTCAAACTTTCAAGCTCTTAATCGAAAGGTCCTAGGCTTTCAAATGCAATGCATTTGATTCCTTCTAAGGGATTAATCAAGTGTGTATAGCCTTCAAGATTATTAAAGTTATTTAGTTAGTTTTATTCCATTTATTTAATTCTTTTAATTTGATTTATATAATTATTTTGAGTTGCATTTGATTTATAATTGAAGTTTATTTATTTTTAAATCAATTATTTTTATTTAATATTCAAAAAATTTTATTTTATTCAATAAATTTTAATTTTATATAAAATTTATTAAATATTTAATTAATTTCTTTTAAATGTTTAAGCTATTTTATTTAATTTGTTTTAAAAAAAATTACTTTATTTAAATTAATCGTTCTAATTTTTATTTTATTTATTTAATTATTAAAATTTTAAGTTATTTTAGTTGATTTTTATTTAACTTGGATTTATTTAATTGATTAATTTTAATAATTTAATTTCAATTAAATTGATTTATTTTTTATGCATTTATGTTTACTCCTTTTATATTGCATATATTTATTTATGTATTATTATTTATTTTGTTTTATGCATTTAATTCTATATGAATTGTTAGGATTATTTAGTTATGTTGACCAAGATTTGACTTTTTATTTGTTTACAATTTCAGAAGTTTATCATTTTTAATAAATTCTATATTTTTTAATACTTGAATGCAATTTTATTTATATTTTTAGGATTTTAATTTATATAATTATTTTTAACATGATTAGCCTATTTAAATGAATTAACTAATTCAAGTAATTAGTAACTTTGTTTTTTGAACCAAATCAACTCTAATCAACATGAAAACATCAATAAAGGTCATAAGAGACCTCTAATGATTATTGCAAGAGTTTAAAGTAATTTTAGAGTTTATTTTTATTTTCTATTTTTTATTTAATTATTTATTAATCTTTTTTTAATATTTAACTTATTTTTATTTTTGAATTTCCTGATGGGGCTTTTATTTTTTCTTTAAAGATTGATTGATTTAGAGTTGATTAAGCAACAACAACAACAACAACAATAACAAGCCTTTGTCCCACTCGGCAACATGAATCCTTTTTCTCCATTGTGTCCGGTTCAAAGTCAAATTCTCATTTAAATCTAATAGAGAAAGATCATTTCTAATATTTTCTAACCAAGTCTTTTTAGGTCTACCTCTACCTTTCTTAACATAAGTCAAATCTAATACCTCTACTTTCCTAACTGGGTCATCGGAAGGCCGCCGTTTTATGTGACCAAACCATCTAAGGCGACTCTCTCTAATCTTATCCTCCACTGGAGCTACTCCAACCTTTTCACGTATATGCTCATTTCGTATCCTGTCTCTAAGAGTAAATCCACTCATCCACCTAAGCATCCTCATCTCCGCAACACATAACTTAGTATTATGCTTCTCTTTTAATGGCCAACATTCTGCACCATAAAGCATTGCAGGTCTCACCACCATCTTATAGAATTTTCCCTTAAGTTTAAGGGGGACGTTTCTATCACACAACAAGCCCGATGCATTCCTCCACTTCAACCATCCAACTTGAATTCTACTGATAACATCCCCATCTATTTCACCATCACTCTGAACAATAGATCCAAGATATCTAAAACGTGTACTCTTATTAATGACTTGATCGCCCAAAGTCACAATCCCCTCACTAGGTCTATTACTGCTAAAATTACACTCCATATATTCAGTTTTAGATCTACTCAAGCGAAAACCTTTAGACTCTAAGGTTGATCTCCAGACTTCAAGTTTACCTTCAACTCCCTCTTTCGTCTTGTCAACAAGAAGAATATCATCAGCAAAAAGCATACACCAGGGTACATCCTCTTGTAAATGTCTAGTGAGAACATCCATGACTAACACGAAAAGATATGGGCTTAAAGCTGATCCTTGATGTAATCCAACCGAAATAGGGAAATACTTGGTCAAACCACCTTGTGTTTGAACACAAGTAGTAGCTCCTTCATACATATCTTTAATGATTTGAATATAAGCATTATTAACTCCTTTCTTTTCAAGAACTCTCCATAGCACTTCTCTTGGAACGTTATCATATGCTTTCTCTAAATCAATAAATATCATATGTAGATTCTCCTTATTCTCCCTATATTTCTCCATCAAACCTCTCAATAAATGTATGGCTTCCATAGTAGACCTACCAGGCATGAATCCAAATTGATTTTGAGAAACATTAGTATCACGCCCCAGCCTACGCTCCATAACTCGCTCCCATAGTTTTAAAGTGTGACACATTAACTTAATTCCTCTATAATTCGCACAATCTTGTGCATCACCTTTATTCTTATAAATAGGAATCAATACACTCATTCTCCACGCATCTGGCATCTTTTTAGTCTTCAAAATATTATTAAAAAGTTTAGTTAGCCAAGAAATTCCTTCATCTCCTAAGCATTTCCACATCTCTATTGGGATATCATCAGGTCCAACAGCTTTTCCACACTTCATTTTCTTTAAAGCCTCTCTAACTTCGGTTTTACTAATACGCCGATAAAAACAGAAATCTTTATTTTCATTTAGGATGCTAAGGTCACTAAAGTCAATTGTATTCCTACAATCTTCATTAAAAAGTTTATCAAAATATCTCATCCACCTTTGTTGAATATCATCTTCTAAGAAAAGTACTTTTTGATCTTCATCCTTAATACACTTCACTTGAATTAAATCCTTACTACTTCTATCTCTTTATTTGGCTAGCTTATACATATATCTTTCTCCCTCCTTAGTATCTAATCTATTATATAAATCATTAAAAGCTAAGATCTTTGCATCATATATTGCTTTCTTAGAATCCTTACATGCCTCTTTATATCTTTCCCAATTATCAAAATTTTTACATCTAAACCAATTTTTATAACAAATCTTCTTATTTTTTATCTTTTCTTGCACAATTGGATTCCACCACCAGCTATTTTTACTATTAGGGGCTTTTCCCTTTGATACTCCAAACACATCTTTAGCAATATTTTTAATATCACTAGCCACTTTTTCCCACATAACATTAGCATCCTCATGCACAAATAAAATCTTAGAATCTAAAATCTTACTCTCAAAAATATTTTTATTACTATTCTTTAAATGCCCCCATCTAATCCTAGAAAATCGCTTTACTTTATTTTTTATTTTCTGTCCTTTCATCTTAAAGTCTAAAACTAATAAGCGATATTGGGTACATAAACTTTCACTCGGAATAACTTTACAATCTTTGTAATCTAAACGATCTACTTTTCTTATAAGAAAATAATCAATCTGAGTTTTACTATAACCATTCTTATAAGTGATGAGATGCTCATCTCTTTTCTTAAATAAGGTATTAGCAATTAAAAAATCATAAGCTAAAGAAAAATCTAGTATGGTCTTACCACCTTCATTAGTCATTCCAAACCCATATCCACCATGAATGCTTTTAAAATCATTTACCTCTCTACCAACATGTCCATTTAAATCTCCTCCAATAAAATTTTTTTCTTCGAGAGGTATCTTTTGAATTAATTCTTCTAAATCTTCCCAAAATTTTAATTTTGAACACATATCCAAACCTACTTGAGGAGCATAAGCACTTATAATATTAATAATCTTAGCATCAACAACAATCTTTAAAGCCATAATTCTATCTCCAATTCTATTAATATTTATAACATTATCCTTCAAACTCTTATCTATAATCACGCCTACACCATTTCTAGTACGACTCTTACCTGAATATCAAACTTTAAATCCTAAACTATCAATCTCCTTAGCCTTCTCTCCAACCCATTTAGTTTCCTGAATGCACAAAATATTTATCTTCCAATGAATCATAATATCTATTAATTCCATTAATCTTCCTGTAAGGGAACCTATATTCCAAGTTCCTATCCTAATATTAGTATCATGGACTAGCTTCTTTGCCCACATCCATCCTTGATGTGGGAACCCTTGCCTATTTAACACTGCACCCGGGTGCCGATGCAGCGGCCCTTGCACACTTTTCACTGTATTCAGGCCATACAGTGCGTCGCTTCCAGGGAACGCCCTAGCATTAACACAATTTATTAAAGGATTCATGTCATGGTTATTCGACAAGTTTTACGCTGGCTGTCGACTACCTAACGCAACCCTCCACTTTTCTCATCCAGGACTTGGGACCTGGCAACGGCAGTGTTATTTAGAGTTGATTAAGCATTACTTTAAATTTTAGGATTTAATTTGAATTTTTAATTATTTATTAAAAATCATTTTTTTAATTAAAACCCATGGTGGGGCCTACTAGTTATTAAAAGAGCAAATTACAAAGTCCTTAAGAGGGACCTTTAGCTCACTACTACTTAGAAAAGCTACAAAAAAAGTAAAAAAGAAAACCTAATAGCCAAAGGTCCCTTCTAAGCACAAGTACAAAATCATCTAGGAACATTCTAGGGTGGCTAGGAGCCCACACCCAAAAAATAGGAAGATCCAATTATTAGCTTTCAGCATGCTCTTCCTGCAAAAAATGCTTGGAGTCAAAAAAATCTACATAAAAATAATCTGTAAAGCCAAGTAGTATAGCATAGACATGCACAGGTATAGATCAATACATAGTTAATATTAAAGTAAAAGCAAAATAATAGATGAAAAGAGAGGGAGAAACATCCAATTCCATAACAAGATAGAGCTGATAATACCACCTTAAGGAGCCAGTAAACATAGGTATTTAGGTTCTATGCCTATATCAGAATAATCAAAACACACAGTATATTGTGATTCTGCCTGTATAGAGAACAAAACGAAAAGGAAAACCCAGCCAAACCATTAGACAAAGCAAAAGGCTCAAGGCATATTAATACCCTCAAGAGTTTCAGCCTGAATAAGGATAACCAAAGAAATGGGATGGAAGGATGCAGAAGGAGAAAAACCCACATAAATGGGCCAAAAAGGCAGCCGATCGTGAATGACAACAGCTACAAGGTAAAAGTAGAAGACACCAGCTAGAGTCCACATAGGGACCCCCCAACCCATACCACACCACGTCAAAAAAATGCAATCACTACTCCAGTAACCAAGACACTAATAATTAGCTAAAGGAACAAAGAAATACAGCTCAAAGACCCAAAAATGAATAGAAAAAATCCTGACAGTAGGACCCCCCAAACTGCATAACAAACTAGACATAAACACAAAGGCATAGTTTCCAAACACAAATCACCAATAAAGGAAATCCCATAATTCCAAATATAATCATAGAAAGAGCTGCCCAACCAACCACCCAAAGCAAATAAAGATAACCCATTAAAAAGGATAGAAATAATGAAAACTAGATTTTTTGGAAGAAGCAACACCAGCTCGGGCGTGTTGTATCAGTAAAGTCATCAAGAATAATATCCAACTTCCACTCAAATCTAATCCAAAACCAAACCAAACACTATGGATAGATATAGTAGATGGGGATAGTATCATAGAAAACTAAATGGAACAGGGATAAGCTAATACAACATAATCTATAAAGCACCTAGCTAGCCTCACAAAAAAAAGGATATTGTAACTAAGAGGTAAACCCACATTGAAAGTACATCACTTGAAACTAATGCCAAACCACCTCCATACATAAGAAAAAGACACAGCTAAGAAAGCCAAATCCACATTCAACGAAACAACCTTCTCACTAACCATCAACAACAGATTAGATGAGCAACAAAAGAATATAGTCTCAAAACCCATTGAAAAAAATCATTGCTGGGGCTAGCCAAACCAAGATAAGTAGAGACAGAACAATTCACACCTAGAAACACAAGTCAAACATTAAAAATTGTCCTAGAAGATCCTAGGGACAACCAAAATGACAAGCAAACCAGAGCCAAAAAGGAGAAGCTAACCATAAAGGAGTCTAGAAGAGCCCAAAAAAATTGCCCCAAAAGGCCACAAAAAAAGCTCCACTCTAAAACAGCACCATAAAACATAAATAATGGGAGAGAAAAATAGGATAACTAATCAACAAGATACCAGACGTATAGTCTAACTTATGGATGACCAATTTTATCCAATCTAATGAGGCCTTTCAAAAAGACATGCAAATTACTATAAGAAAAATCCACGAGATACTCTAGACTGCAACCGTAGTTGGCCAATGAAGCAACACAAGAGTTGCCTTCCCTTAGAATATGGGAGATGCTAAAATTAAAAAGAGCCAACCGCTGCTTAATTTCCTGAATAAGATAAAAAAGATCTGTACTATAGACATTATTACCAGGCTCCTTCAAATAATGAATCTAAAGGTAGCATCCACCTCAATCCAAATATTTGTTATACCTAAGGACAAGCATAATTTAAGACCATGTAAAATATCGAAAAGATCAGCATAGATAACAAAATAATCATGTAAAGGACTAGTATAGGCTATGATAGTATTGCCAAAAGAATCTCTAATGATACCACCACAACTACAACCAGATCTTTTAATAGAACCATCAATGTTCAATTTAACCATATGTGGATTGGTTTCAATCGAATAAACCAACTTGGGCTCATCAATGGAGTTATTATAAGGTAAGAGAATGCCCAACTTCTTAGCCACAGAATAACAACCCTGGAAATTCTTAATGCCTAGAAGTTTAACAGAAAAAAAAATTAAGCACTTTATCTTTGATTTTGTTTTTAATAATCCCATGGTTTGTGCTAATATTATTAAAAAAAGTAATCATTTATAGCAAGCCATTAAAACCATAAAATAAGAGAGGGAATAACATTCTTAATATGACCTTTAGAGTTGGTAAACCACAGATTAAGCATATCCAAAATGCTAATATTGCCACAAAAATGATTAGAGCCAAATAATTAATCAAAGTAAATCCAAACTTTGGTAGTAATGGGGAAAGATATAAAAACATGATGCAATATTTTCAATATGAAAATAACATTAACATTTAGAGGGTAGAATGAAACCTCTAGAAGTTAATATATCATCAATGGGGATATACCAGTGCATAACTCTCCAAATGAAGATAGAAATTATAGAGGGAATGATTTGGTGCCATATCATTGAGAACACCAAAAACACATGCTTCTTTATACTAAAATGATTCCAAGCTGCTATTAATCTTAAGTTACAAGTGCTAGAAAGCTTAAATAAAAGGCAGTCACCAGATTTAACATTCAGAGGAGTATTCTAAATAACATTAATCACAGATTCAAGGATCACCTCTGGCAATTTATTGTAATCCTAAGTATTACAAAAAACTAAATCAATCACTTTAGCAATAGAAGTAGAATTAGTATTGAGCAAACAATCATTAGAAGAAGAAGTTGACCAATGATCTTGTCAAAGATGCTACGCTACATTGAATTAAGTTTTCGGCCTCCCATTTAATATTAGACAATCTCCTCCAAATCATGGAATCACCCTTTTTAAAAAAATACATAGTATGATGCTTACCAATACAATACTTAGCAGTCATAAACTTAGCCCACAAACTTTGTTTAGTAAGAAAATGAAACCACTGTTTAATAGAGAAGGCATGGGATAGATCACTCATTTTTTTATAGCCCAGACCACCCTCACCAAGAACCCCACAAGAATTACTCCAAGTAGACCAAAGTAATTTGGAATGATTGGAGGTACCCCTCCAGAAAAAACTTATTGAAAAGTCTCTCCAAATATGTAAAAATCGCAAGAGTGGGTTGGATAGTTTGGAGAATATAAATAGGTAAATAACACAAAACACTTTTGATAAGAGTAAGTCTACAACCATAAGTAAGAAGATTAAACTCCCAAGAACCAAGCCTATTTTGAATAGAAGAAATTAAATCATCAAAAAGAAAAGACTTCTTCTTGCCTTTATAAAGAGGGACCCCCAAATAATTAATAGGTAGAAGACTATGCTTAAAACCAACAATACCTTTAATGTTATTGATTCGATCGTGCGGCACATTTTTAAAAGTAATATAACAATTCTTATTGTTAGTAAGAAAAAAGACTACTAGAATTCTCAAAATTATGAATAAATCTCATAAGAACATTAAGCATATTCAAAGAGCCATTACTAAAAATAATAATATCATCAGCAAAGCCTTAATGAGAAATAGGGAAATCACCCAAGGTCCTATAAGACAAACTGGGGTATTTATCATAAGGATTAGCAATACCTCTAGACATATACTCAGCAGTTATGATAAATAAAGAAGGAAAAAGGGGATCACCTTTTTCTCAAAGCCTAAGAGTACTTGAAAAAACCTTTGCTTTTACCATTAACAACCATAGAGAAATAATAACCTTCAATACAATTCTTAATGAGCTTAATAATATTCCAACTTTTTTGAAAAAAATTAGTTGTAAAACCATCAGGCCCAGCCATAAAATCATGATTCATAGAATTGATGATTTCAAAGAGCTCTTTATGGGTGGGGGGCTGAGTAAGGACCCTGTTGTCCTCTTCCCTGATAATAGTAGGTATTTAATGAGGAAAATCAATAGGGTTAGGATAAAGCTTTTATTAAGAAAATTTTTAAAATGCTCCATAGTCTAATTGGCAATATCCTTAGCATCCTCTAGAGTGGGCTCATCAGGAAGAGGAATATAATTCTTCGCTCTTCTGTTATTAACTAAGGCATGAAAATACTTATTGTTATTGTCACCCTCAACAAGATGTTTAGAAGCTTCTTTTTGTTTCCAAAAAACCTCTTCTTGGGCTTGAAGTTGAGAAAGAGAAGTTTTGGCATCATTTGAGAGCTTAAAAATCTCAATAGTAGGGTCATTTTGACAATAACTATCCCTTAAATTCACCATATCTTCAACAACTATAATGTTAGTGAAGACATTTTTAAAAATGTGCTTGTTCCACCAATTAATTTTGAACTTTAACCTTTAAGTTTCAACCAAAACCTATTCACGCCTTGAATAGAGTTATCAGGATGTAAAGGAGCATGCCAATTGTCATGAACCATGCTTAAAAAAGAGCTATCTCACAACCACATATTTTGGAATCTAAAATTTGGTGGAGAGGTGCTTTGAACCAACTTGATACCAATCAGGAGAGGGGAGTGATCAAAAAGAGTCCTACTAAAATTCTTACCATGATTGCTAGTTAGACTATTGATCCAAATGTTATTAAAAAGCACATGATCTAAATATTGCACAAATTATCACGATTCCAAGTAAAATTATTACCAGAAAAGCCAATATCAATTAAGTTACAATCCAAGATCATGTTGTTGAAATCCTTCATAGAATGATAGATAGGATGAGCACCACCAAGTCTTTTAGAGGAAGAGGCTATAGTGTTAAAATCCCAGCCAAAAAATCAAGATACAGAAACCATATTGTGAAAATTAAAAAGCTGATCCCATAGAATTCTTTTGTTGATTCTAGAAGAAGATGTATTGACAAAAGATGCAAAGCATTTAAAATTAAACAATTGAATATGATAATGAATCACTTGCAGAAAATCACCAATAACATCAATACCTAAATCTTGTTGGAGACATTGGCGCTAGCATGGTTAAAACCCAAAAAATGATAAGTAGGAAGCAACTTATTAACATCGATTAACAGTTAAATAGAAATATTATGAATTCTGCAAATATTTTTAACTCTCAACTGAGAAGAGCGCCATCCAATACCCCTAACATTCCAAATAAGGGACTTAAAATTTAATAGAGGCATTAATTGTAGTTTTTGATCTAGTAATGCGAGGAGATTGAAAAATAAAGTTTTTATACTACTTACCCTTATTTTCTTGAACTTTAGTAAAACAACGATTCTAATCCTCCAAGCTATCATCGTAATTATCATTCACCTCATCAGTCATACTATCATAATAATTAGCATTATGAGAATTAGTAACATTAGGATTAGAAATCAAACCATCTTTATGACAATTATCCAGATCAGTTTCTTGAATAAGTTCACCTTTGATATTATCTTGCACATCAAAAGTAGGAAGATTTATTGCCACATTAGGGGGATCACCACAGCCACCTGTAAAACATTGAAATTTAATATTTTTTTATTAAAACCACAAAACATTTGAGATGAAGCTAGAGCATTTATATGTCCCACATTGATCACTGTAATTTGATCACCTATAAACAAAGTTGCGACACAAGTAGCATAGAAAATATATCTATCTACTCCTTTAACATTTCCAGTTTGTAGAACATTATGGGAATCCTCATTTCTAGTTTGTAAAACATTGTGGGAATCCTCTAACAAAGCAACAGTATAAAAATATAGGATGAGAATCAGAGGCATTGTTTGGAAGCATGTTAATAGGTTGCTGAACATTTTCAGATCCATTAGTATCGAGATTAGCACAAATTTCATGGATGCCAACAGAAGAACATACAAGTCTATGTTTCTTTAGGATCTCTAGTGGGTTCTTTTGGTTTGCGAAGATGAGGATGTAAGCTAAAACATTCAAAAATATTGTGCCCATGCCTTTTGTAGTGATTACAAAAAATTGGAAAGTTTTCAAATTTAACATGTTGAAGCTACCCCAAGTTTTCTGGACCAAGACAAATCTCATTGGGGTATTTTTTTGAAACATCAAGTTCTACCAAAACAAGAGAAACAAAGGGTCGAAAAATAGAAGCTGTGGCTTGATCCGTCTATAACGACCTTCCAAAAATAAAACCCAAACCGAGTAGGATTTGTAGATTGAACATATACAAACGCATGTTAGGGAAAGAAAGCCAAATCGATGTTATAGGATATTCTTCTTTAAAATCAAAAGCTAGAGTTCATTTGGGAAGTCTCATTTGACACGATTGAATATAGTAAGATCATTTAGAAAAATACAACTATAATCAAGGTCATTGGAAAGTTAAATCATGATAGGTCGTGGATCAAGCAAGCCAATAGAGAAAGATCCAGTCAGCTTTAAATTAACAACAAAAATTAATCATATCTAGATTTGGCTTATTCAAGGCAAATTTAGCAACAAGTGTAAATTGAAATGGAGCAACAAGTTTAGTTATGACATCTTCATTAAACATTAAAGCAGGAACACCTTTAAAGGAAGTATTTGTCATAGCAAAGGGAGGCGAAGAAGACCCAACACCAGATACGACATCCTTAAAAGAATGCAATTTGGAGTTATCTGACAAGCCAGTAAAACCCACGAGCTTACCAGATGAATTAACAAAGTATTAACCCAAGGACAAGTAGACAAAGGAGCCATCATCTAGTCCAGAACAACCAAAAATGATCAAAACAAATAGAAATAACAGTGGAGATTAAAACCAACCAAGTGACAGAAAGGCCCCTGGCCACTTAGATCAAAAAAAAAAAAAAACACGCACACACGCCAAAAGAATGAAAAGAATGCAGGAAAAAGCCAAGAAAAGATTGCACTAAATTATGCCCTACAATCGCCAAAAGATTGCCAGAGCAGAAGGATGCACGAGGAACATTATCGATTTATTCAAAATCCTTTTTTTATTAAATTAAAAAATAAATATTTTTTTTTTGTTAAAACCCATCAGAGGGGCCTACGCATTAATATAAAGAAAGGGTTACAAGTCCTTAAGGGGATCTCTAGCTCGCTACTACTCAAAAGAGCTACAAAAAAGGAAAGAAAAAAACCTGAGAGCCGATGATCCCCACTAAGCTTGAATACATGAAAGCCTAATAACATTCTAAAAACCCAACTGAAAAGGGAGAAAAAATACTCATTCAGCTCAGCCTTTCCAACCAGAAGAGGACCCTGCACAAAATGAGAATCAGTCTCCAAAAACCTATAAAGAAGGCCTGTAGGGACACTAAATAAAGTAATTAACAAAAAACCAAAAAGAATAAACATAAAAAGTAATAGTACTAAGCAACTTAATCAATCAACTGATTAAAAAAGAGTTATGCAGTTTGACAATGTAACAAGCCATAATGATACTAAACAAAAGCTCCACCAATGATAAGAGACTGTCAAAGATCATAGCACCATAGCTGTAGTTAAGCTTCCAAATAAGGTCATCCCCAACAATAGGATGGTAGTGCCCAAAATAAACAAAGCTAAATAAAAGGTCAAAATAGTAGCTAATAAAATAATAATTCTGGACCATCCAAGATGACATGCAATAGTAGCTGGAAACCGAGCATAGCACAGCTAATAATCGGTATCAGAAAGAGAAAAGAAGAAAGGGCTCACAACCAAGAGCAACTCACCTCACAACAATAAGAAAATACAAAAACAAAACACCATAGAACTAAGGATACCATACAACTGATTAAAGAACCAAAAAGGATACCACATAGTTAAGATAGCATAAATAACCATCCAAATAGCACAGTTACTAGACTAGTCCAAAGAAATCAGACCACCACAAAATAGTTGATGAGCACACCACCATAAATAAGGAAATTGCAACAACCAAAGAAGGAGCACCTCCACACCACAAAGAATACGAGAACAAATCCTCAGCAGATAAACCAGGAGAAGAGATAGGATATTAGAGCTCAGAAAGATATAACCAAAGCAGCCATCAAATTGATAACCCTAATGCCGCTCAATCCTACACTCAGAAATAATAAGCCATAAGAAGATGCTCAGAGCAGGACTAAAGGAAAAGAAATATAGAGAATAGAGGCACACAATGGCCAAGGCACTAACAGGTGAAATCCGGGCAATAACACCACCCCAACAAAAGGGTGAAATTGAAGGCCATAGAGGCTACCAGCAAACCCCCTAGAAAAGCCAAAAGGCCATACCAACCACCTTATCCAGAATGCATAGAATAAGAGAAAACCCCCAGAAATAGAATAGGCTAAACTCTTGTAACCAGAACTCCCAGTGATAGGACAAAACCAACACAACAACAAAACCAACATGGTGAAGATTGATAAAGCCCCCAACAAGTCTACCAAAGATGCCAGCTGACATAACGCATAGACAGCGCCAGGACACACTACACCTCCTAGAAGTAGAAGAGGAGTAAATAGGGAAAACGTCAATATACCAAAAGGTGCAATTCAAAATCCTAGGTCGCTTATGCAAAGTGAATTAAGGTTCACTATTTGATAGACCAAATAAACTTCAAATACTCTAAAATTTAAACCCTAAATTAATTAAGACTCAAGGTCTAAACCCTAGTAATGGAGGCCCATCAAAGCCTTCCTAGGATTCACAATTTATTTTTATAGTAAATGGAACTATAATATAAAAATTATATTTATTGCAATCTAAATATTGAATTTGGGTAAAATCAAAGGCAATATTACCCCAACATGTTATTTTAACAAACCATACAAACACAAACCTAAGTGCATTATGGATTTGCATTTACGACAATTTACAATTATGGGTCAATTTAAAGACCTCAATCATGTTATATGTATGTTTTAGATTAACCCATTTAAATTTGAGACCAGTATCATTTTTATTTAATTAATAATCTACCATAGGGGGTATTTTTAAACCACTTTTAGTCCATTTAAAATTTAGTAAACAAACCATAGGGATTTTATTCTACTCCTCAAGCTAAATCCATAGAGCCTAAGCATGCCTAAATTGTACAAGTGTGTGAGGAGTTATATTTTAAAGATCTAGGTGATGTCTCTTATTTTTACTTAATCCATTTACATAATAATCGGCTGGTTGTGTTGCGCTTCCCACGCAGCAGGCTGTAATTAGCTAGGAAGTCATTGATGGGTCTGCTTGGATAATTCACATTAGCTTAGAACTATCTGATCTAAGATAGACAATTCTGATTTAATTGGCTCAAAATTATAGGGTGTTGTATAGAATCATGTCTAACTCCATTTGCATCATTAATTAAACCCAACATCCTTTATTTTATCTTGCTCCTCTAACTAGATTTCTCAACCATAGTTAGATTTTAGCAAGATCTGAGAATTGAGTCAAGGGATCTTGCTCAAAATTATCTGAGAACTTCATTTAGAACTAAATATTTAATCTAATGACTGGATGCCCTTGGATTGAATGTTCCTTTCACAATTTCCCAAAACCTATGAATGAAGAGCTCAGGTTTGATTCTAACATTAGTGCTTAGATGAATTGAGTTATATTTTGGTTGGATTGAGTTTATCTACTTTGAAGGAGTAGATCTCCTTTAGATTGTAGAGGCAGAGGACCACTGGATTAGATTTAAACTTTTTGCAAGAATGTTCTAATTGATGCCCTTTTAAACTTAGTGGAGACGAATTCTGGTGTTGAAATTTGGTAGCCCAAGCATATGATTTTGATGACAACAAACCTTATTGGCTTTTATACTTTATTTCTCCTAATATTATTACTAGATATTTGCCTTATACAGACTAACATTTTAGGTACAGTGTACACCGTGACACAAAGGATTAAGACTTAAGACTTGGTAGAATAGATTTAATATTTTTGTAAAAGTATACTTTATATTTCTTGCATCGAAAGTCATATAAAAGGTATATGCCAGCTTAGTGACCATGGACACACACACTGGGAAGTGAAAACTAATTTTTTTTAATTTATATAGATTGTACTATACAATCCACATCATACTATATGATCTATTGATCAGGAATCAATTATAATGGCTGATCAAATTATATGAACCAAATTATACAAGATAGCCAATTTAAATCAAAACCCTACCTGCCAATCAGATTTAGATAGGTATTTTATTTTTTTTTAATTTTGAAATGATCATACTGTATGAACCTATTCATACAGTAAGATATTTAAAATATTACCTAAATTAATTTTTATGATTAGTCAATCAAACAAAGGTTAAATTAATATGGTAGATCGTATAGTATGATGTTGATCATACTGGATGATTGGCAATGACAAAAATTGATAGTCCTATGGATCATCCTGGATAAACCTCAATTTATCGAACTAATAATACAATATGATGCTAATCATACTGGATGATTGGCAAAGATGATGTTTGATCATCCTGGAGAATTTCTTATATAATCTTAAGAAGAATGAACTAATCATACAGTATAATCTAAATATCGTGTTGTACGATCATTATACTATGTTTGAACAAATCGTACTATGACTCGTTCTTCATATAGAATAAACTAGGATTTCTTGAACAAATCATACTTTATGATCCTTGATCATACTATTGTTGACCTCATTTTTGTATGAGGTCAGTAGGACCAATCCAAACCTTAGGATCTTTCCAATTCTTAGGATTAATCTTGACCCTAGGATCAATCTGATCTTAGATCAATCCATACTTTAAATATTAATCTAGACTCAAATTAATTTTAAACTCAATTCAATCAAACTCCAGGCTAATTTAAAACCTAGGATTCTTTCTAGACTTCAGATCCTATGATCTACTCTAGACCTTAGGATTCCTCTAGATTTTGCATCTTAGATCTATTTAGATCTTAAGATCAATCCAGGTTCCAGATCCTAGGATTTTTAGACTTTAGGATTCCCCCAGGTTTCAGATCCTAGGATCTACCCATATTCTAGATCATCCTAGACCTCAGATCCTAGGATTTCTAAATTTTAGGATTTCCCTAAATTTCTAACCCTAGGATCTACCCTGACTTTAGATCAATTTAGGTCTTAGGATTCTCTTAGACCTTAGATCTATCCAGACCCTAGGATCTACTCTAGATCCTAGGAGTTTGCTAGACTCTAGATCATATGATCTTCTTAGACCCTAGGATCTATTCTAGACCTTAGGATTCCTTCAGATCCATTTAGATCTTAGGAACTATCTAGACCCTAGGATCTTTCTAGAATTCAGACTTTAGGATCTACTATAGATCCTAAGATGCCTCTAGATCCTAAGATTCTTCTAGATAATAGGATTTCTAGATCTTAGGGTTATTCTAGACCCCAGATCCTAGGACTTCTAGACTCTAGGATCTTCCCAGACTTCAGTCCCTAGGATCTATTCTAGACCCTAGGATTCCTTTAAGCTGATCTGGACCCCAAGGCCTACTCTAAACCCTAGGAATCCTCTAGATCAATCCAAGCTTCAATTCAATCTAGTCATAATTCAAATCCTATCATTCAAGCTCAAAATCCAGCTCAAAACCAGAATTCCAATTCAAATTCCAAGGCCAAAGGTCTAACTCCTAAAAGCCTTTTCCAGTGAATCTTTGAACACTTTAAAACCCTATCAAATGACCTCTGATTTAGGGTCTATCAGTTCCACACTGATGTGACATATCTTTGGAGGTAACCCTCCAAATTTGAGCTCGTTCTAAGGTCTCTAACCCCAGAAACTGAATTGAAATCCAAAGGCTATAAAACCTTCAAATATTTACAGCCTATGCCACTAGACCTGTCACCTGGTGGATCCTGACCTTGGAGCCTTCTGCAAAGCCTCTAATCATTTTCAGACCCTTGATTATGACCCATTGAGCAATAAAATGCATTTTGTTGGACTCACTTTGACCCCCAGTTGACCAGGGGTCAAAATGACCAAAATACCCCTATGGGGTGTAAATGGTCATTTGAACCAAATGAGCTCCAAATCAAATGAAATCACTTCCAGCAAATTTTAAATGTCAAACCCAACCTATTGGACCCAAAACCAGCCCTTGGGTCAACCTGGTTAACCAAGTCAACCTAGGTTGACCAAGTCAACCTAGGTTGACCAAGCAGGCCCTTTAGGGTCAAAGCAGGTCTTTTTGAACAAATGACCTCCTCAGACCTTGGGACTACCTTCATTGGTCTCCAAATGTCATTTCAAATCTGTTGAACCTATTCCCAGACCCTGGACCCACCTGGTTGACCAAGTCAACCAGGGTTGACCTAAAGGCCCATTAAGGGCCCAAACAAGTCATTTTGACCAAACAACCTCCCAGACCTTGAGACCACCACCAGTAGACTCAGAATATCATTCTGAACTGGTTGGACCAAATCCCTGACTTTGGGTCAACCTAGTTGACCAAGTCAACACAGTTGACCCATTAAGGGTCTAAATAGGTCATTTGAGCTAGATGACCAATCTGATCCTTGAAAACACATCTACTAGACTTCAAACACCATTTCAAACCTTTTGAACCTAATCATTGACCCTTGGTCAAATGAGACCAAGTCCAGTCAAAGTTGACCCAGGTGCTCCTTAATGATCTACATAGGTTATTCCACCCCATTTGATCCAATCAAATCCTTTAAACTCTCAAACTCATTTCAAATAACGATCCAAATATATTCAAACTTATTTGGAGTCAAACCATGTCAAGTTTGACTTGGTCAAACTTCAATTCATGGTCAAACCCATTATCATTATCAAACCTCAATCAATTTGAGCTATCCAATCTATATCAAGCTTTAAATTGACTCCAACTTATGGCTTAGTCTTGTCCTAGCCATAGGTCAATCAAACCCATGCTAAGTTGACCAAGTCAACCCATTAGAATGTGGTCAAATCCCTACTTACATGTATCTAATCCATTCAAACTTCAAATAGACAGCATTAAACTTTTTCAAATCTATCCAATTAGCTTTCAAGGTATCCCATTTGCCACCTCAGCTCCCCATTGACTATTGACTAGTCAACTTAGTCAACAAAAGGATTTAAGGGGCTCAAATGGTCAAGGAATTACCTAGGAGCTAATCCACTCTATCTTAATCTCCTCCAGCAGCTTTAAACATTTTCTGGAATGTTCTTAAGCTGGTTTTAAGTTTTGAATTAGAACTAAACCTAAAGCACATGGCCACATGTGTTCCAAAGGACAAAATCACCTTTCCATGTCATTGTCCTTTGGTCCTTTTTATTCCCCTGCTCCCTAACCGTCTGGGGACATGTGGCAGTCATCTAGGATGCTTCCCTAGTGAATCTAGACCCTCCATTTAATCCAGGAACATTTCAATAGGTTAAAGACCCTAAAATCAAGATCATTCGAGGATATACATTCTCTCTCTATCCCAACCCCCTCCAGGGCATTCTTGATTTCGTTTGAGCTTTAAATTATCCCAATTTCATTTCCTAACTAAAATTCGGCCATCAGAAGCTCACCGGCGACAAGCTTTCGGCTCCTCAAGCTCTAAGTCCGTCCCAGGTCGAGTTCTCCCAATCCGTGGCTTTTCAGAACGCAATTTCAACAAGGAAGATTTGCATGGACAATCCACAAGCTCAGAGAATCAAAGAACTCCCGAATCCACCGTATGGATTAGGTAAAAAACTCAACCCTAGATTAAAACACTTAGGTTTATTTAACTTTCTAATAAGCTTGTTTAAAAACTTTTAATCACGTCCACACAAATTCTGTTCATGATGTTAATCTGCGTTTAAAATTTCAAAGGTTTTGGTTGAGTATCCGATGAGAACGAACTGATTTTTCATTCCTAGGGCTTAATACGTAGCCTGTTTGATATATGCGGGATTTTCGCTGTTGATTTCATGATCAACGGTTGCGATGATGCCATCCCGCAGTTTAGCTAAAACAGCGGATCAGATCTTGCGGTCGGATCTCCGTCCAACTCGATCACCACTATCTATGCCAGACAGCGGAAGATCGGACGATCCACGGCGGTGCTGACTGGTTTAAGTAATCGGTTTGTGGGTCCCGCCGCCGCTTTAATCAATCAACAATAATTGCGTGGCGGCGCAATCATTATTGATGACTAACCGCCACCACCGTAATTCCTCTCAGCCAACCGAGTTGTGCCACGTAGCGTCCGCGCCGCCAAAGATTTAAATTGATTTAAAATTTTATTTTAAATCAATTTAAATCCTTTTTTTAATAATTATTTAAAATAAAATATTAATTCAAAATTTTAACTTATTATTTCATATTAATCAGAAAATTAAGATATTTAATTTAAAATTAAAACTAATTTAAAATATTATATATATATATATATATATATATATATATATATATATATATATATATATATATATATATATATTAAATTATTTTAAATATTTAATATTTAATATTTAATTAGACATGACCAAAACATTTTCTAAATTCTGAAATTAAAAAAAAAAAAGAGAAGGACTTTTAAATAAATATTTAACATAGTTCATCTCAAAATAAATGTTAATTTAATAATATATATACTTATATATAATTTAAACAATTTCTAAATTTCTAATATTTAATTAATATTAAAATTAATTTTAATTATTTCAAAATTCAAAAATTTTTATTAAAACATTTTAAATAAATTAAGCATTATTTTCAAAATATTTTAATTTTAATCTGAACTAATCTAATATAAAGTTTATGTGTTATATTACTCTTAATTAATTAAAATTTTAAATTTTAATATTTAATTGATATTGAATACATCTTAAAAAATAAAGAATTCAAATAAAATTGTTTTAAATAATTCAAATTTTCAAAAATATCTAAGAATTAATTTTAATTTAATTTTAAATTATTTTGAATATCATTTAAGTTTAAATTAGTTTAAAATTTATTTAATTAACCTAAAACTTCAAAATTTTAAAATAAATTTAAATTAATTCACAAAATTGTGCATAATACCTTAAAATTTCTAGAACTTTAATTATTTTAATTTAAAATTAATTTTGAAATTCAAAACTAAATTTATTTTAAATAATTTGAGTTATTTGATTATTTTAATATTTAATTAATATTTAATTAAATATTAAACTAATTATTTTCAAAATTGAATATTTAATTTCAAATTACTAAAAAAAAATCAGAGGATCTCTCATTTGAATATTAAATTTATTTTAATAATATTTTTAGTATTTTAAGTTTAAGTTTTATATTTATATATATAGGTTTATATATATATATATATATTTATATTTAAAATCCTATTTTAAAATTATATATATTTAAATTCTAGACATTTTAGAGATCCATTGGAACTTTAAACCTAGTTTAAGCATGTTTGAACATAATTAATGTGGAGTGATGGATAATTAATGGATAATTAATGTGTTAATTATTCATTGATGATCTCTTGATTAATCAAGTCATTTTGACCTTTGCATGTATAGGAAGCACACACCACCTAGCTTTAGGGCTCTCCTAGGTCTAGGATTGATTGATTGTATATGTGTTTACTTGTGCATGTATCCAAGGGTTAGAAATATTGATTAAGACCCATTTACTTAGTGATATCATTAAGGATAATAATTAAGGACTTTGTTTAGAGAACTTAGACTATTTCCCATAATTAGGATTCACATCCTCTTGACTTGAAACTTTGAACACTTAAACATAGTAACATTCTTAGCCTTAGGAAAATTTTCCACTAGATTTAAAGTCATTAAGCCTCTTAATTAATTTAATCAAACTTAAACCTTCATTAAGCCTGAAAACCTTCCAGAAATTATAATAAATCAAATTTAAATCCAAAAATTTCATATAATACCTTAAACTAACCAGAATCAAACCCTTAATCAATGAAAAATAAAAGCCCCTTGACTAGACATCAAATTTCATCTTAATTTAATTTTAAATAAAATTTAATATTTAATTAATTTAATTAATTAAAATAATTAAAAATTCCAAAACTCTCTCAAACACTTAGGAATCTCTCCTTAAGTCATTACTGACCTTTGGAGTTGATTCCAAGGAGTTTAGAGGTCATTTGGATTCAAATCATAAAAAGGGCTTTAATTAAACAATTTTTAAAAATTCAATAAATACTTAAAACTTCAAAAATTCATAACTAATTCACATGAACTCCACATTGAGCAAACTCAAAGGCATATGACTCATAATAAGGTCTAATATTTATAAAAAATGTTAAGTTTCTAGAAATCAATCAAATTTGAAAAAGTCAATTTTTGGTCAAACCTAGTTCAAAATCAAATCAAAACTTCAAACCTTCATAATAAAATATAGAAAAATCTAATTTTAGCGTACTTACTGTCTAACTGATCATATTAAGGTTTAGTATTTTAATAAAATATTAACTTTCCAAAAAACACTTTAAATCAAAAAGTCAACTTTTGACCCTTGAATTAAATAAAAAAAATAATCCAGAAAATACCAAAATTCAACAAATCATCTAAAATTCCAGAAAACATCAACTTAACTTTAAAATCGGCAACCAATCAAATTCAATTAAAAATTAATCAATCTTCAAACCTTAATTAATCTCAAATCATTTAATCATACCGGGTACCACTAGGTAACCCATGCCTACGAGGCTATTAAATTAGCCCCAAGAAAGGTGAAATAAACTTCACGGCCTCGGTGTGCAACAAAGTTGGTGTCCAATAAATAACTAAAATCAATTTTAAAAATAAATTTTAAATCATTAAGGTTTAAACTTTAATTAAAAGTCCCCTCAAGCCTTTCAACCAACCAGAACTTCAAATAATTTTAACTAATTGCCCTACTTAGGACACATCCAAACCACACAGCCTACCTCACACACTTTAGATGGTTTGCTAGGACAACCAACTCTAGTTTTAGGCTAGGCCGATGTTTACTTTTCTAATACTTGCGTGTACCGGGTTTTTTGTAGTTTTCATTGCATGCTGGTTACTAGATTTAAATAATTGATGTTGATGTAATTGTTTATTTATTTACTGCACTCTGTGTTGATTTGATTATACGTTAGATCTACCACTAGGATAGGGACGATTTGTACTAATTCAATCTTATGCAGGTGGCTATGCTCGTACATGACATTTAAAATTAAAAGGGGCAAAATCATAATTATTAAATTACACAGGTGCTCCAAAAAATTGCTTAAGTCCCCACTTTAAAATTAAAAGAGCATAGCCAAGTGTGGCTGTGATTTGAGCATTATTTTAAATATTAATTGCTTGAGATTGATTATAACTACTTGGGATGTCAACTATTAACTACTGATTATTAGGATAACATTGCAGGATCGAGTCTAGATTTTTAACTTTAATTGATGTAATTAAATGTAATTTGAGTTGTAATGTTAAGTACTTTGAGATTGGGATGCTTAAACATCCAATTTGAAATCCAAAAAGGAAGGAACATCCCTTAGGGGAGAGTTCCTATCCATTTGGAGATTCAAATTAGGATGACTTTTTGAATATCCAAAGAGAAAAGATAACTCCCCTATTCAGGGAGAGTTTCTTTTCATTTGGATATCCAGATCTGACGATCCAAGGAGTTCCAAGAAGATGAAGAAGTGAAGAATGAGAAGAATCTCAAATCTCAAAGTCACTTATGTCTTAGGATTAGAAACCGGGTTGTAGTCAGTGGTACCCGGCCACTTTACTTTTCCTGCAGACCCTGGGTTATATAATTAAAAGGTACTTGCCTATGGACTTTCAATTTGAGTTTTAATTTAATTGATTTAATTAAATGTTGATTATTTGATGTTGATTGTGATTAAGGACCCACATGCTTTTAATAGTTTATTTGGCGATCCTACATGTCGTATTTGATTTAGCCTGGAATCCGATCGGAGGCTCGTGAGGGTACGGTCAAGAACTATTTCTACTTTAATTAAAATTTAAAAACTTTAGACTCAGATAGAAACTTTAACATTTTTAAGAAGTAAGCCCGGACTCGCCGGGGGTTTTTCATGCATTCATATTGACTTTTCTCTTCCGTATTAGGCACCTCCCTGCCTGCAGGTTTTGGCAGACCACCTGACCTATTAGGGTGTAGTTCTATCCAAGGGGATGTTGTGCAATCTCTAGGATAAAACCTATTTTTTAAGCCTAATTTTAAAACTGCTACATTATGATTTCAAAGCATTCGAGTCAACTAACATGCATCGCATTAGTAATAAATTAAAATTGAGTCTATTTCTTAATTGCATTTTATTTAGACATTTTCCCAACATATGTTAAGAGTCTATTTCTTAATTGCATTTTATTTAGACATTTCACCCAACATATATTAAGGGGCTAAATAGGAATCTGCTCTAGATGTGAACCCCGCCCTCCTTAAACTAATCTTAAATAATGTCCCTAACTACTCTTTCATAAAAGACTGGACACATAATTTTAAAGCGTTTAGGTGGTTTAGTTGGCTCCCTAATCCAGGCCGGGGTAAGTCCAGGATTGCATTACATTAGCTAGGATCCAGGTCACTGATTTTCAGTACCCAATTTTAGACTTAGATTTTGAGGTAGATGTCCAATCTTAAGACCTCAACCTTTTAGGAATCTAATTCCCACTTTCTAATAAAATTGACCACTCAAACCTAAATCTCTTTCAATCAAATTCAAACCCAACACTTAGGATAGGTTAAGGTGTTTCTGAAGTAATTCAGAATCTCAAGACACCTTCTACTCTTCTTCCTTTGACTCCAGAAATAAGTGTTCAACCTTGAACCATTCCTAATTTGAAAATTCCAGTCCTTACCTCCCTTGTTAAAAAATCTTTAAAAATCTAAATAAAATTCGTATCGCTATTTTAATTGAGAGTTTTCGTAAGAAATTTTTGGTTTCCTACGATGTAATTAACTATGAGGGCTTGCGCTCGTAGGAGATTTAGAAACCCAGACCTGATTTTCAAATTAATTTTTTAAAACCCTTAATTAATTATCTTTGAGAAATCAAAATAAAAAATGGCGATCGTTATTGTCATATTCAAACTATCGATAATGATTGATATCTTCTTTCTTCGGATAGATATATCAATTACAATACCCTTTGTTATGAAATTAATGATCTCTATCTAGATTATTGTAGTCGAACATTGGATTAAACATCCTTTTAATCCTTCAGGATTATACGTTGTTTCTCCTTGAGTTTGATTTCAATAATCAAGATAAATTTCAAGTTTTAAAATCTGAACCTATTAGAGAACGATATGATCACCTTTCGAAGTGATATATCATTCATAATTAGCGTTCAATTTATAAATTAAAAATTCCAAAAATTAAGCATTTCCCAAAGAAAATTAAACCCTTTTTAAAACTATATTTTTAATCAAACAACTATATGAAAAAAGTTTGTTAACTTGAATTTCCAGGTTAATTTGAGCCTTAGTTTAATTATCACCCCTAATTCATCTTAGAAAATATTTTGTGACTTTTTTTAGGGGGAGATTGTGCGAGAAGGGTTTGAAGAGGGTGTAAATCTCTGTGAGAGAGAGAAGTGAGGTCTTGAGGGAGAAGCTTCTTGTAGGAATAAGAGAATGTGTGAGTGTGGGTTATATACATGGTTGCTCAATGATGTTGTACCTTGTTCCTCAAAGGTCAGTGTCTTTGATTGAGGGAAACTCTAGGATGAGTCTCTTCATGGGAAGGATCCAGCCACTCCATCACACTGAGAAGGTGAAAGGGATTCAGCTTCTCCACCACACATAGGAGGTGAAAGTCGATTACTCTACCACACTGGGAATGTGAAAGGAGTTAGACTACTCCGTTGCACCGAGGAGGTGGAAGAGATTTGTAAGGGCTTCTCTGCCTTGCTATGGAGGTAAAAGGAGAGCCACTAAGTTTTAGTGCAACACTCAGAGTGGAGGACTCTGGGGTGTGGATATAGGTCAAGGGTGACTAAATCACTAAAAATCTCTTATGTGTTTGTTCCTTATTTGGCTTTAATTTTTTAGCATTTTACTTCTTGCATCTTTACTTATTACTAAATTTGTGATTTGTGAGTTCCACTGTGAATCAAATGTATATCTTCATTTTTCTCAAAACTAAAAATAAAAAAATTAAGAAATCAAAAGCTAAAAAATATTTTTTTCTTTGCAGGTTTTATTTAAAATAAAAATAAAGTATTATTTAGATCGGTGTTGCCATAATATTTTTCACTTAATTATAATCTTTTAAAAGGGTTAATTTTTAAAGGGAATTTTATAAACACCGATTCACAGCCCTCTTAGTTTGCATTTGAAGTTCAAGTTGGTCTAACAACCCACATTTGAAGTTTTAATAGGTAGGTCTCAAAATTAGTGGTTTAAAAAGCCTCGAGAAAAAGATCCATGACACACCTTAGGAATAGAAATGCTATGGAGGGTTATTGAATAGCCCGACCACCTTTATTTAATCATATTCCCTTTAATTTTTAGAAAATTTGTATGTCTATATTTTTACAATCGATTGAATTTCGCATGTGACATATGATACAAGAAGGATACTATGCACCATCTAGATTTGTAAATGGTTCCAAAAATAAAATACCCTTTAAAGAAAGGAGTAATGGGGATAGAGACCTTACACAACGGAATACTAAATATATAAATTATTTTTAATGTGCACTTAAATTAGAAAACTATATGAGAGTCTCTACCTATACAACTAGCAAGGAAAATCTGGGATAAATTATGCATTACCTATGAGGGTACTAATGAGGTCAAATGAACCCATTTAAACATATTATTATATAATTATGAACTATTTTACCTGAAACCAAATGAGACTATCTCTAACATTTACCCAAGATTTACTCAGATAGTGATATCCCTGCAGACTGTAGGTAGAGAACTATCAAACTATGAAAAGGTCAACAAAGTACTTCATTATTTTCCTGATATTTTTGATGCAAAGGTTACTACTATTTGTAAATATCAAGATTTGAATATTTACTCAATTTATAACTTGCTTGGCTCTCTTATTGCCTATGAACATAATGTAAACCAAATTACAAGATGTTAGATAGAAAAGAAAGGAGAACATCGCAGCACTGAAGGCCAGTGACTCAGATAATAGTAGCTTAGAATTAGATGACTATGGTGATATAGCCCTTATGACGAGGCAATTCAAAAGCTTCTTAAAGCATAAATTTTTTTTTGAAGGGATGCAAATTGTATTAATCAGGAAAGAAAAACAATTACAAATAGAAAAAACCTACCAAAGCTACCATTCCTAACAGAATGGAGGTAGCCATTATTGAAAAGCAAATGAAACCTAAAAAAGAAAATATTTGCAAAAATGAAAAAATCATAATAGATATAAGACCCACAACTCCACATTTTGAACTAGATGGGGTGGAGGGGACACCAAAAATAATTAGACAACCTAAAAGGTTGATTAGTATCCCAGAGTTCCCAAACTGGTACAAAATGAAAGGTAGTAAGAACCTTAAAATCTACTACTATACTTCCATTATTCAAATAGTACGAATTAGTGAAAAAATTACAACCACAAAGCCAAAAAACAAGCTCTGTAATCTTTGGACCAGCATAAGTAAAGCTCGCCAACAAGGTACCACCCATGCGTATGAAATTCCAAAGCTGATGTATTTCACACCCATCTGAAGACACCCAATAACTTCCTCTTCAATTAGACCTGAAGAGGAGTAAACCACCACTCTGCATTCTTAAATCATAATTAGAAGTACCATTTTGAAAAGGGCAAACGTAAAGTAGGAAATTTTCAAAATAGCTTATATGAAGTAATTTATTTTGAATGTAGGAAGACAGAACACAAAAGATTTGACTACGCCAACCTGAAAACTCACCCTACCAAGGAGAAGGGTGAAGAAAAGACAAATTTAAAAAAGGTGAAGCAAAGGACATAAAAGGCTTTCTAGGTAGATTCAACTTCAAACTCCTTAGAAAAAGAACTTGAGTAGGAGGTAACAAATTTGTGCTTAGAGGCAAATGACTATGTTAAAAAATTTGATCAAGATGAGGTATACAAGTTAACCTATGATGAATTACTTTCTATTTTTGAGAAAATTCATGATTCTTATAGAAAGCTAATAAAATTGCATGCTAATTTAAAAAAAAATGAATTTTTTGATCTGAAATGTGAACACGATTTGTTTGTTGGAGAGCTTGATGATCTTAAATCTGAACATATTTCATTAGATAAATAACATGCATCTCTATTAGATGAAATTGATCATTTGAATTAGAAAAATCTCAAACTAAGTAAGTAACATAACTCCTTGAAAGATGAATATATTGATTTAGAGAAAACATTTAAGTAGTTAGATACACTTACATCACAATAGGATAGTAAAGAGCCTAAATTACTAGTTGAACTAATATTTGATTAAGAAAATAAATGCATTTCAATAGAACACACATGGGATTATTCATACACAGCCACATCCGAGGATAAAGCATGCATCTCATATCCATAAGAAGAGGCATAACACCCCACATAGATTAGTAAACCCATTCCTAAGTGTTAGGTGATATTCTTGTGGCATGGTAGGATACATGGCCCACACTTATATTATACACCGTAAAACACATCTTGTGTGGAAGCCCAAATCATTTCCATCACAGCATAACATCTATGTCATTCATTCAATAAAGTATAAGGCAGAACCCAAACTCACTTGGGTTCCCAAATCTAACCACTGATTGACTTTGTAGTGATGCTCTCATAAAAGGCCTAGTGAGAACATGCGGTACATTGACAATGAGTGTTCAAGTCACATAACTAGAGATTTGAAGCAATTCATCATACTAGAGGCCAAGGTAGGGAGCAAGGTAACATTGGGAGACAACACCACTAGGAATGTGGTGGGTTCATGTATTAATGATAATTCCAAAAATTTTCTTATAGAAAATATTCTTTTGTAGATTTATTAAAAGATAACTTGCTTTTTATCAGTTAGCTCTGTGATAAGAGCTTTGATATAGAATTTTTATTTACTAAATGCATTATTGGTCTGAATGAAAAAAATTTATTTTAGAAGAAGAAATGGTAAATAATGTTTACATGCTTAATCTACCTAGTATTGATAATTCAAATACTTTATGTTTGAAAGTTATTATTGATGAATCATGGCTATGGCATAGGAGACTGTCATGCAAGTATGAAAGCTCTTAGGAAAATAACTTAGAAAGACCTAGTTAGAGGCATACCTAAGTTAGACTTTTCTAAGGGCCACCTTTGTGATGCCTACCAATTAGGAAAATAACTTAAGTTATCACTTCATTCCATTAAGGAGATCACCAGCACTACACCACTAAAAATCTTTAATATAGATTTGTTTGGTCCCATTAGTATAGCCAGCTTATGTGAGAAAATCTTTGGCTATGTGATTATTGATGATTATTCAAGATTCACATGGGTTAGATTTTTCTCTGATAAAAGTGAATAATTTGAGGTGTTTAGAATGTTCTCTACTTAGATTCAAAGAAAATTAGGATGTGAGATCTCTACTATCTATAGTAATAATGGTGGAGAATTTGAGAATGATAGGTTTAGATCTTTCTATAAGGAGTTAGAAACTAAACATAACTTTTATGCCCTAATGACCCCTCAGCAGAACAGGATAGCTGAAAGGAAAAATAAAACTTTAATGGAAACTGCTATGGCTATGTTAGCTAAATACTCTCTCCCTATATATTTTTGGGTAGAAGCAGTGAATACTTCTTGTTATATTTTGAATAGGGTGAATGTTAGAACAAAATTAAATAAGACACCTTATGAGTTGCTTAAGGGTAGGACATCAAATCTTTCACATCTTCATGTCTTTGGATGTACATACTTTATTCTTATTAATAGAAAATCGCCTCTAGGAAAGTTTGATCCTAAGTTTGATGAAGAAGTCTTCTAGGGTTATTCCTCTATAAGTAAAGCCTATAGGATCTTTAATAAGAGGACCTTAGTTGTAGAAGAGTCCACCCATGTGGTGCTTGATGAATCTGATAAATCTTATGAGTCTAGGTTAGAAGAAGATGAAGAAGTAGAGGTTACCCAAGGAGTAGAGTATATGGACCTAGGTGATAGAGAAGAGCCTTAGAAGCCATTGCCTATAGAATGGAGATACTCATCTAGTCATCTTAGGGAGCTCACCTTAGGAGATCCTTATGTAGAAGTTAAAACTAGGTATGGACTTAGAAAGGAGATTAGTCATTCTACATTCATCTTTATGATAAAACCCACAAATATAGACCAAGCCATATCTAATGAATTTTAGATCTTAGCTATGTAAGAAGAGTTAAACCAGTTTATTAGGAATGATATATGGGTGTTGGTTATCATATATAAGGACCAAAGTGTAGTAGGTACCAAGTGGGTATTCAAAAATAAGATGAATAATTTTGGAGTAATGGTTAGAAATAAGGCTAGATTGGTAGCTAAGGGGTACAATAAAATTAAACGCATTGAATTTGAGGAGACCTTTACCCTTGTAGCTAGATTAAAAGCCATCAGAGTACTGTTAGCTTTTACATGTTTTAGAGGCCTGAAGTTATATCAAATAGATGCAAAGAGTGCTTTAAATAGGGTTATCAAGGAATATGTGTATGTAGAATAACCCCTAGGATTTGAAAATTTAACCTTTCTCAATCATGTGTATAAATTGGAAAAGGATTTATATGGGTTGTAGAAAGCACCTAGGGCATGGTTTAAAAGGCTCGGTATATTTCACCAAAATAGATCATTCATTAAAGGTAGTATAGATACCACTCTATTCCTAAGGAAAGTATGAGTTGATCTTCTCATTGTTCAAATATATGTAAATGTAATATTAATTGGATCAACAAATGAACATCTTTGTAATAATGTTTTAGAAATTATGAGTAGAGAGTTTGTGATGAGTATAATGGGTGAGCTGACATATTTTCTTGGATTTAGTATGAAGTAAAGGGATCATACCTTTCTTAATCAAAGTAAGTATGTCAAGGAAATTCTAATGAAGTATGAGATGGAAGGAAGCAATTAATACACCCATGAGCTCTACCATTCAATTAGACAAGGATGCAAATGAAAAATCAGTATATCAAAAAAAATATAGGGGATAATAGGATCACTTCTATATTTGACTATATCATACCAGATATAATATTTAGTGTTTATCTATATTATAGATTCTAAGTTGATCCAAAAGAATCCCAGATGAATGTAGTTAAAAGAATCCTTCGATACCTTATGGGCACCCAAAATTTAGGTATCTGATATCCTAGACATAACTCTTCATTTGAAATCATTAAGATATTCAGACTCAAACTTTATAGGGTGTTGAATAGATAGAAAAATTTCTTTTGGGATCTATCATTTCATAAGGCAATCATTAGTTTCCTGGTCCAGTAGAAAGCAAAATTCAATAGCCCTATTCACTGTTGAGGCAAAATAAATAGCTATAAGAAGTTGTGTTACTCAAGTCTTATGGCTAAAGAAATAAATTCTTAACCTAGGATGCTCTGTGAGCACTATTTTAATCATGTGTGACAACACTAGTACTATCTACATTTCATCAGAGAACATGGGGCCAGAACTGCATCATGTTGCAACTGAGATCAATTGGTAGACATTTTCACCAAACCCCTAAACTATGACACCTTTAGCATACTGAGGACCAGATTAGGTGTCATTGACATTCATGCTTAATTCAGGGTAGAAGTTAAATCAATATCATGTGTAGTTATGTGGTCTATGTATTTTCATGTTTGTTATACTTTTTTATTTATTTTTATTTTCATTATTTATTTTTGTTTGTTTGTTTGATGCTACAAGTTAGTAAAATCCTTCTCTGATCATTACACACCAAACAAATTTTAAAAAAAAAATTTAATAAAAAAGTGTTCACATCGTACTGTACAAACTTTATTCATACTATACAATCAGCTCACCTCTACACATCCTCGCCACTCATGAACTCAACAACCCAAATCTGACCAATAATTGATGATCAGATTGTATGACCATCTCTTCACACTATACGATCCACATGTCAATAACCGTTGTATGAATTTAAATCGGCTAGTATGATATTAATTACGCAATTATGCTGTACGAACACCTGTCCATATTGTGCAAACCTTTTGGTTAAAAGTGGTACCAGATACGTCCTTAACTTCTTTTGATCATAATATACAATCTCCAATCGTATTATACAACCTACTTAAATCTATAAAGAAGGGCAATTCTAAGGATTGAATTACACCACTTCAAGATATCTCTCCTTATAGCCTTCAAGTTTCCATCCCTAGTAGTCCAAAATGGCAGGTGCCAAGCGAGCTCATATACGATAAGGTAGTTTCTCTCATTGTCCTATTGATGATTGCTTTGTACAATCAAGGGTGAATTTGCTTACCATCATTTTAAAGAAGCCCACATCACACCTTCCCACATCCTAAACCAAATAGTTCTCTGTTATCAAGTTTTAGAACTCCTTGCATCCATCACTCTTCATTTTTTGTCAAATCGTGCTTTCCCCTTCAATTCTGAACTCTTAGCGAGCCCACTAGTAAATACTAAATTCACTTCTATGAAATCCTATGCTTGTAGGCATCGTATAGAAATAACCAAATAGGACCATGGAGAATATTTTCATCTTTCTACGAAAGGGGTTCAACCACATAACTTGGTGTCTAGGGGCGATTATGATTGGACCACTATAAACCTTAGGAATACTCCCTTAAATCAACACCAACCTCTCATCCAATCACTTAACTAGAATGCCTGTATCATCCAACATGTTCTCTGTACTTCTATTATTTCTAAGGCTAGAGATAGAGTACATATCACCCACTTCTATCTATCATCTCCTATTTCATCATGCCTAGCATTACATTTGATGAATCCCACATGATCGTTAGTTATTTTTAAAATCTTACTCCCATTCACCAACCATCAACCTGACATAACCAAAACCACGCTTTAGGACACCTTGTCACTCATGTCCTAGATCAAAAATACCAACATCTATATCCCACTCCAGTAGACATTTTCTTGATCTTCTACTCTGATGGTTCCTTCCACATTTCTTTCATCGACACCAAGGTGATGAGCTTGAAGTAGAGCATGAGTTCGATGAGGGAGGGGGAGATCCTCAAGCACCACTGGCAACATCTACTCACTATTTCTAGGCCTATGACTTGATTATGGACTGACTTGACTTCCTATAAATGTAATCAGCTACATAGTATCAGGAGACTACTCAGCATTGGGAGTGGCTTCACCAACAGCACAAGCTTTTCCAAATGAAGCATTTATTGCACTAAAAGCGGTACTAGGAGATCCAGTAGATGTATCAAAAATAACACAACTTGCTCCAGTAGCACCACCGCAGATCCAGTAGCAGTGTGAGGAAAATCGAGCCTGGTTTAATGACCTATTTTTTTCCTTCACCAATATTATCAGCCACCACCACCTCCACCTTATCAAGGTCCTTCTTATTTTTAGGATTATTTATGTTGTTCTAAAGTTTATATTTTTATTTTTATCTTCTTTCTATTTAGTTGTCTCTCCTTTTTGGTGATGTTAAAAGGGAGAGTAGGGTGTTGGTTGTACTTATTTGGTTGATTTATGTAGTTCAACTTCTATTTATTCTGTGATTGACCATGTTACTTTTGATTAATTATTCCTATTTAAAAAAACAAATGAAAAAATGAAAAAAAACATTTTTCCTATATTTAAAATTATTCACTCAGTAAGGGGGAGATTAGGAGATAATAAAATAAACTTTAAAATTCAACCAATAATATTTTCCATCATCAATAAGAGGGATATTGTTGTAATCCAAGAGCTCGAGCATGTCATTTTGCTGATAATAAATATTATTGGATTTTTACTTTATCTCTAATGATATTTTTACTAGATATTTTTCTTATGCACAGTAACATTTAAGGTACAATGTATATCATGGCACAAAGGATCAAGACTGAAGATTGGTAGAATAGGATTGATATTTTTGCAAGAGTCTATATTTTTAGTTATTTATTTTATATTTCTTAAGTTAAAAGTCCTACAAAAGGTGTATGTCATCTTAATAATCATGCACATACACGCACGGGAGTGAAATCTAAAATTTTTAAATTTATGTAGATCATAATGTATGATCCACATCATACTGTTCAATCTATTAATAAAAAATCAATTATAATATCTAATTAAGTAATTAATATTTTTTAGCTAATTAGACTGTATGAACCAAATCGTGTGGGATGATCAGTTTAAATCAAAACCCTAACTGCCAATAAAATTTAGGAAAGTATTTTAATTTTTTAAGGACTAATCAAATTGTACGAACTTATTTGTATTGTATGATATTTGAAATATTACTTAAATTAATCCCCATGATTAGTCAATTAAATTAAGGTTTAATTTATATGGTAGATCATATAGTACAATGTTGATAGTCCCAGGGATTATCCTTGATGAAACTTAATTTATTGAATTAATCATATAGTATGATGCCAATCATATCAGATGATTGGCAGAGAAGATGTTTGATCATCACAGAGATTGCCCTGTATGATCTTAAAAAGAATGAACTAATTATACTATACGATTCAAGTATCGTACTATATGATCAGTATATTATATTTAAATATATTATACTCTGAATCCTCCATCATACTGAATGAGCAGGGATTTCTTGAACTAATCATACTGTATGATCCCCTATTGTACTATACAAATAATGTCGGCTAACATGAATTTTAGGGTTAATTTGAGCCTTTGTTTAAATCTCATCCCTAATTCATCATAGAAAATCTTTTGCCACTTTTTCTGAGGGAGAGCTTTTAGGAGAAGGGTTTTAAGAGGGAGAATTTCTTTGGGAGAGAGGGTGGTGAAGTTGTGAGGGAGAAGATTCTTGTAGGAATAAGAGAATGTGTGAGAGGGGTTTCTAGACACGTTTGCTCAATGATCTTTCGCCTTCTTCCTCCAAGGTCAGTGTCTTTACTTTAGGGAAACTTCAAGAAGAGCCTCTTCATGCAAAGGATATGGTGGCTCCACTACAATAGGAAGGTGAAAGGGATTCAGCTTCTCCATCGCACCAAGGAGGTGAAAGGAATTTGGATACTTTGCCGCACTGGGAAGGTGAAAGTAAGTCTAATAACCCAAATTCAAACTTTTAACTAGAAGATCTGGGAATTTGGGGAATTGAAGTTGGAGACTGTGAGAAATATTTTTATATTTTAAACTTACTTTGAGTCCCACACAATTTACTTTATTTATATTTTAATATTTTCTTTTGATCAAATTTGCATAGTTGGACACTATACCACCCCGAAGAGTAGACTAATGTCCTCATGTCGATTTGAAAGAAAGAAAACTATGATCTATTTCCCTAATCGGATGTAGCATAGGAAAGGTATAAATCATCCCTAAGGATGATAAACACATTCTTCTATCATTCCAATTTGAATTTATTCCCATAATCAAATATAAAGGATATTCGATTTGTTGTAACAGAAAATCAATTAACCACCTATCTTTGATTATGAAATTAAATTTAAAATATAGATAAGGAAAAGTCTGCATTTACAAATTTCTCCTCTACCTCAGAAAGGAAACTAAAGTAGGGCTTATTTTATTCTGGGATCTAGACTCCCTATAAGGGCAAGCCCCTATAGTTAATTACATCTCCTAAGAGAATACTCTCGATTAAAATGAAGACTAAATAATTATATATATATATATATATATATATATATATATATATATATATATATATATATATATATATATATATATATATATATATATATATATATATATATATATATATATAAGTTTAAGGAAATATTTGATCTAATTTAAATTTTAAAATACAGTTATAAATTCTTGAATTAGATTTGAAGATTTAAATTTAACTGGAAGAAAGAATGTGCGAAGAGAAGAGTGTATACAATATGGACTTACCACTTGCCTAGAGTGAGCTGCCAGCTAATAATCTTAATCACAATAATCATTGATGAATGCAAGATTTTAGATAGCTCTATCCTATGAATCAAGGAATGGTTAAAGAAATTTAAATTGAATGCACAACTGCTTAATGGTCTTCAGGTTCCAAACTTTTTGTGGAATTTTAAAAATGAACATCCTCTTAAAAGAGGACATTACTTTTTGGAGCCCCACATGTATATGTATACACAATTATCTTTGACTCTTTTATAACTCAAGATTTTGTACAACTCGATCTATATACAAGAATTCTATGAAATTTAACTATACAATTTTCTTTACACGTTAATCATCACCTAATAACATTCTACTTTACAGAAATTTAAAAGTAGGAAATGTATATATAAAAGTGCATTATGAGCAATTATATGTACAAGAAAGTAAAGAAAGTAAAGTACACAGCCCTCACTCATTCACTCCACTCTCTGGTGCACTAACAGAAAGTAAATATGATATTTTATAGAAAGTAAACAAACACACATAGGTGTCCTCTAGGCAAGACACTCACAATCAAACCACAACAATCCACCGGCCAAGCTTAGGCTAAAGTTGGTTGTCCTAGCAAACCATCTAAGTGTTTGAAAGAGGTAGTGTGCCTTTGATATTTCCTATAGGTATGTATTGTTTAAATTGCATGCATTTTTAAGGTTTGTCCATTAAAGGCCAAAAGGAGATTTAATTGAAGTTTAAATGATGTGACTTTGACTTTTAAATTATTCCAATTTTAGAAGGTTAGAGTTATTGATTTAGTTTTAAAGACTATATAGATTGATAACTCCCAAAATGCAACGAGTTATCGATTTATAAGTCCTAAGGCTTTCAAATTGAACACCCATCCTCTATGTAGGATAGGTGAACATATGAGGACCTCCAGAATTTATTAGAGAGAGAAAGGACCTTACAATCCAATACAACAAACCTTCTAGGTGGAATTTAGTATATTGTATAAGGTCGACGTGTTATTAATTGTTTGAAGATCTCCTAATACAATACATTAGTGCCCTCCTGAAAGGAATTGTGCACAACACATGGGAAAACGTTTGGTTGTTTAAGTGTGTTAAAGGACTTGAAATCAAAATGCCTAAGGCCCTCCAAAAGGAATAAAACTTTAAGCATAAGAGACCCGAATCCATTTAATTCAAATTAATTAACAAATTTAATTTTTTAAAATAAATTTTAATCAATCAAATTATCAAATTAATTTATTTTAAATATATAAAATTTAAATTTAAATTTTTATGAGCTTTATTATAATATTTAGAATTTTTAATTAATTGTTGAATTTTTAATTGATTTTAATTAATTATTAATGAAATATTATTAAAAAATATTCAAAAATTTTTATTAAAAATTATAAATCTATGAATTTTATTTAATTTTATTTGAATTTTTATGAGTTTTTGCATTTTATTTGTTATATTTAATTAATGATAAATGCATTTATTTAATAAATAAATTCAAAATTGACTTAAAAATTAAATTTTAGTCAAAAATTTTATTTATATTTGAATTACTAATTTCTAAATTTAAATTTTAATGAATTTTAGAATTTTAACTATAATATTTAATGAATTATTAAATGAATCTATCTAATTAATGAATTAAAAATTAATGAAAAATTAAAATTTATTTCAAAAATATTTATTTAAATTTAAATAATTAATTTCTAAATTTTATTTAGTTTTATTTGAATTTTAATGAATATTTAAAAAATTGTTAAAAAAGTTGATTTATTAATGGATTATTAATTAGTTTTAATTAAAAATTTATTTAAAATAATTTTATTTATAAGTTTTTGAATTTTGTTTATTTTATTTTGAATTCATTTTTCTATTTTTGAATTTTATTTGAATTTTTAATTAATTTATTTAGTTAATGGTTAATTAAAGGTAATTTAATTAGTTTTGAATTTGAATTTGAATTTTAAATGATTACGTATATTCCATTTAAAGTTGATTGAAATTAATTAGAATTGATTTTACATTTTTAGGGATTTTATTTGAATTATAGGGAATTATTGGTATTAAATCCTTAAAGATTAAATAATTGAATCTAATAGTTGTTTGAAGGTCAATTAGTGTCAAATCAAAGTGTATTAGATCATAGGGTATATGACATAAGTTTTCTAAGTTTGAAGTATCACCCAAATAGGATGTGTGTAGTTCATCCTAGATTGAACTAAGTTAGCTAATACACAATCCTAATTGTTGTCCTTAAGTGTCACTAATGTTGCATAGGATTGAAATCAAATTCTCTAACCCTTGAACACTGATTACAATCATATCATAGCAATCATGAATATAGTGTACTAAATCTACAAGAAGGATGGATTTATGAATCTTCAAATATTATACCTAAAGATGCTCTAAATATTTAAAGACTCATCTAACAAATAATCGTATATTTGATTTGATTCAAAGGAACTAAAAAATATGGTGCATTCAAATCCATTTGAAATAAACTCATTGAAAATTTAGAAAGCAATAAAAAGGAATTGGGAAAATAATGATTGGAGTGATCATTCTCTAAATGCTCAAAGGAAATTGAATATTCTTAGCTATGATTGTTTACTGATTTCCTAGGATCTCTATATGTAATCATTGTAATATCATTTGATTAGTAATGAACTTCCTTCAATTTTCAAGATTAAATAATAATCTATTGATTTGATAGAAAATTCAAAATATGAATCAAATGAAATTATCAATAATTTCATACAATACATTCAATGTGCATATAAATCTTTTCATCATGTCATTTAAAAGATTAGATTCAAATAGATTTTTAATTGAAATATAATTAAGAAAAATTGAAAATATTTAATGTTTAACATATAATTTAAAATGATGGATATTTTGCTCTAATTTTATTTTTAAAAAATAGTAGATTTTATTCTAAGAAAAATGAGTATTTATACAAAAAAAATGGTGGAGTATTTTATTTTTTATGATTTTTCAAAGTTCTGTGATTAAAACTAATTAAATTATGTAGTTTAAAGGGATTTACACAGTGCGCAGCAGCTTTCGACTGGGTAGAGCACGACTGGTCCAGTTCAAAGAGCGGAAGTGACCTTTACACATGGTAGAAACTTAGTAATCCATGCGAATGGCGGTGCAGCACAAAATTCAATCCACGTAGTTTCACTTAACCAGCTCAGCAAGCCATTTGATACCACATATAATGAAATTGAATGGCATGGATTAATCAATGTGGTTTTGATTCAAGATGGATTGAAGCCATTCAATCTCATAGGAGAGGAGATCAATGGATAAGATCTAAAGTTATGGTTTCAATTCGAGATAGATCAAAACCGTTCGATCTCACAGGAGAAGGAATCAACATATGAGATTGAAAGCCGTGATTCTGATCTCAGATGAACTGAATCATGTTAACATATGGCAAAATAACAAACATTCACTCAAATAGAAGTGTTTTGAACCATTATGATTTCATCTTCCTGGTGACATCAATCGAGAAACCTAGTTTTAGATTTCTTTTTAAGCTCATTCTAAAATCTATTAAACAGTATGATCAATGAGATTCAGATGACATGTGGATACAAGAAGAAAGGTGAATGGTTTTCTTGCTTCAGGATGCCATATATAAATCTTTATTTTGAATCCTTGATAAGAACCTAAGGTATAGGATTTACCTCAATATAATTCATGGATTTGGATGGTTAAGGGTTTGTTTCACCTGTAGTCTGTCTACGCACAACTCTTCAGAAAGTTTCACATGTTGGGGATGGTTAGAAGATGAGCTCGAGTGTTTGGGATGGACGAGCTTATGATCCTTCACTTTTCTTGCCACCAGCAACTTCCAAATGACTGGAAAATGAAGGAAAATGGTGGAGAAGACTCAGAGAAATCAAAATGAAAACCCAAATGCTCTAGAGAGTTGCTAGAATGAGATTTAGCTCCTAATCAATGGATTCATCCCTCCTACCATATTCCAATTATTAGAACCAAACTAGACAGCTAGGATCGATCAGAGATGATGCTTGGATGCAAGACACCTGTTCCTGGTCGTTTGGGAGTAGAGAATGAGCTGGCCAGGTGAAGGTAATGGGTTATCCTTCTCACATGGGGAGGGGACCATTAGAGTAGTTAGGGTCAAGCTGGGAGCATGCGTTCAGGTAGGGCTGAGTCTTATGAAGCTTCTGGAGTTAATTTGAATAGGTTGAGCTGGATTTTTAAAGGAAAAAAGACATGGGGAAGGAGCTTTGGCCAAATGAACATATTGGCTTCTTTGATGATTTGACTAGTCAAAGCGGTTAAGGGAGGTGAGCTGGAGTCTAGGTAGGTCTATTCATCATTTGAGATAGTTTGGAAGTTATGTAATACTATGGTATAGATACTTCATAGAGGGTTGACCAAGAAAGCTATTTAAATGGTTTGTTGACCAATTTGACCAATTAATATGGTCAAATAAAGATGAGGTGGATTTTAAATAGATGTTAGAGGCTGGTGGGTTATTTTGTAAAGGATCTGAATGAATAGATCCATTACATGAGTGAGATAATGTGTATGTAGAGTAGTTTGACTAGACACTTTGACTTGACTAAATCAAAGTCATTGAAGATTGATTCATAGAAGATTTAGGAATGTTCAAAGCTTGTAATTGAGTGATATTGAGGAATTAGAAAGTTTGATTTGAATTACATGCATTGAACTGACCCAAATTGGTCTAGTTTGACCAAAATTGGGTTCAGTTGACTAGGTCAACTATTGACCAGGCCAGGAAGACCAATTGGGTCCATTTCACTAAGAAAGTGGTTCAAGGAGTTTGGGGAGATTCAGAAGCCATTTGGTGTTGAGTTAGAAGTAGTGGATGTGTATGGTCAGTTGAGTTAGCTTGAGCTAACTCAACCAAATCAAACTGATCCATCAATGCTTTAGAAGGATTATGAGAGGTGCTTGAATATGTGTATTTCTTAGTGAAGTGGTTTAGACCCTCGCTGAGGTCATAGAGCCAATGCACAATATAAAGTAGTGCACTGAGAGACTTGACTACAGTGCGAGGCTGCAATTGTTAGTGATTGGAACTTGAGTGAGTATTGAATGATTGAAGTTTGAATAATGATTAATTGATTGAATAGACTGATTGAATGATTAGCAGGTTGATTGAATACAGGCTATATTGACTTTAAAAATAGTTGGATGATTGACAATTTAGTGGATATCAATCCCTAGAGGTTCAATCAAGGGTTTAAATATCCTGATGACCTCATATAAAAATGAGGTCAACAAATGGACCCCCAATAGGTGTGATGAACTCGAAGAGTCAATCACACATGTTCGTGTTAATCGAGGTGATCAACAAAATTTGAAAGCCGAAAACTTGATTGAAAGATCAATTTTCATCAAGTTAATACAGGACCTAACTAAGAAATTGATTTTCAGTGAGGGATGTTTAAAATTTAAATGGGAAGTTGATTCCCAAAGGAAGGTGCTCAGACAAGAGATCAATTCCCAAATGAGCATATTTAGAACCTGACTAATAGATCAATTATTGGAAAGGTAGAATTTAAAACTTTGACTGGAAGATTGATTTCCAGACAAAGTGGATACTCATATGGGAGATCGATTCCCGAATGAGCAAATTTAGATCTGACCGATAGATCGATTATTAAAAAGGTAGAATTTAAAACTTTGACGAGAAGATCAATTTTCAGACAAAGTGGATACTCAAATGGGAGATCAATTCCCAAATGAGCAGATTTAGAATCTGACCGATAGATCGATTATCAGAAAGGTGAATTTAAACTTTGATTAGAAGATCGATTTCCAGACAAAGCGAATACTCAAATGGGAGATTGATTCCTGAAAGAGTGGATTTAGAACCGGACCGATAGATTGATTATCAGAAAGCTAAATTTAAACTTTTATTGGAAGATTAATTTCCAGACAAAGTGGATACTCAAATGGGAGATCAATTCCTGAATGAGCGGATTTAGAACATGACTAATAGATCGATTATTGGAAAGGTGAATTTAAACTTTGACTAGAAGATCAATTTCCAGACAAAGTGGATACTTAGATAGAAGATTGATTCCTAAATGAGTCAACTTAGAACTAAAACATTTGAACTCCATTGAGGATCAATTTGTTGATCTTGCTGCTAAGAGATAATTTACTTTATGTAATATCATTAACACTGGAATTTAAACTTCAGAACTTTATTTTATTACAAAGTTTATGAAGTACATCTACCATTATAATACTTCTTAAGGTATTATCCATTGATGGGTAACATAGGATGATCGCCTTTATAATCTATAAGCTGATAAGATCCTCTTTGGTAAACTTTCTCTACCACGAATGGACCTTCCCATGTTGGCTTGAACTTGCTTCATATCTTCTAGTGAGCTAAGATAGGTCTTCGTAGAACTAGTACCAGGTCACCTACTCGAAAAGTTCTCGAACAAACAAATTTATCCTGGGCCTGTATCATTTTAACTTTATATAGCTCGATGTTTTATTGAGCCTGCAAATGCTTCTCTTCCATACCTTCAAGCTCTTTTAACTGGAGTTTTGCATTTTGTTCTAAGGTAATATTGTAATTTACTGTAACTCTTAATGAGGGTAGTTGTACTTCTAGAGGGATAACAGCTTCTACACCAAAAACTAAAGCAAAGGGCATAGATTGAGTTGGAGTTCTATATGTAGTTTGGTATGCCCACAAAGCTTCAACCAACTTCTCATGCCATTAATGCTTATTGACATCTAAGGTTTTCTTTAAGCATTGGATTAAAGTTTTATTGAAGGCCTCCGCCGGTCCATTTGCCTGAGGGTAATAGATGGTGGAGTATCTCTAATCGATGTTGTGATGTCTGGCAAAACTATTTATTTTAGTGCTTCTGAATGAAGGACCATTATCTGAGATAATCTAGTGAGGAACACCGAATCGGTACACGATATTCTCTTTGAAAAATTTTAGAACTTGTTGAGCTTTGACTTCTCTCAGAGGAACTGCTTCTGCCCACTTCGAGAAGTAATATGTAGCTGCTAGTATAAATTTGTGACCTCTAGAGGATAGAGGATCTATTGGACTGACAATATCTGTACCCCAACATTCAAAAGGCCACGAGGCAATGATTGGATGTAGGACATTTGGTGGTTTATGTAGAACTACACCGTACACTTAGCATTGATGCAATGACATGCAACATTCATGAAGTCATCTATCTTTGACAGCCAGTAATATCCCATCTGTTTGATTTTCATTTTCATCTTTGGGCCGGATTGGTGTGCACCACACAATACAGCATGTACTTCTTCCATAATCTTTGGTGCTTCTAATTTATTTAGACACCATAACAACATTTTATCAAATGATCTTCTGTATAGGGTGTTGTTAATCAGAGTATAGGATAACGATCATCTTTTGATCTAATCTGCATTTGATTTCTCCTGAGGGAGCTTGTTTACTTGTAAGTATTCGATGAACGGCTTTCTCCAATCTACCATTTCATCGTCTACTACCAAAATAATTTAAACCTCAGATCGGGATTTTCTATTTATGTATTTAAAATCTATAGGAGACAAAACTTGTTGACCTAGCACTTCTATTGGAATTGAATCTTCCTCAAAACATGCTAGTGCCTTAGCTAATTTAGCAAGAGCATCCTCCATAGAGTTCTTTCCATGGGGAATTCTATATAACGTCACATTTGAAATATTTTCTAATAGATTCATCGTATACTGATGGTAAGGAATCAAAGTATCCTTTAATACTTTGTAAATCCTAGCTACTTGATTAATCACAAGCTGTGAATCTCCAAAGATTTTGATTTCTTTGATCCCATTTAGAATCATCAATTCTAAACCAGTTATCAATACCTCGTACTCAGCTTCATTATTGATACATGGTTATGACATATGGTATGAGTAATGCATAACACCCCTATCAGGTGTGATAAATACTATACCAATTTATGCTTGTCTTAGAGAAAGATCATCTGATTCTCCATGCTGATTGGAAGCAGCATCGTCAAAATAGAATTCTTAGGTGAACTTCTCATTCAACTCGAGTTTCATGATTTGTTCATCTGGTAGTTCATCACTTATCGGGCAATCATCCTGAATAGGATGAGCTACTAAGAAATTTGCCACTACATGTCCTTTCACTACGTGTAGAGGAGTGAATATAATATCAAACTGTAATAGTATCATCAACCAACAGGCTAATCTTCCCAATAATGTTGGTCGAGTAATCAAATACTGCAAGGGATTTATCTTGGAAATGTGATTTACTTTATGGGAAAGCATATAATGCCTTAACTTCTTAACAGTAAAAATTAAAGCTAAATAATGCTTTTTGATCAAAGGATAATTTACTTCAGTGGGAAGTAAACATCTACTCAGATAATAAAGTGCATTCTCTTTTCCTTCCTCATTAGATTGAGCTAATAAGGAACCAAGAGTTTCACTTAAAGTCGTTGTATATAAGATCAACAGTTTCCCTGGTATAGGAGCTACAAAGACCGAAGGATTCTTGAAATACTATTTTATACTATCAAACTCTTTCTACAAATTTTGATCCCACTTGAATGGAGCTTTCTTGCACAACACTGCAAATGGTTGGCATCTGCCTGAAAGGTTTGATATAAACCTTCAAAGGCATGTTAATCAACCTTGGAAGGATCTCAACTGGGTGAGACTTTTGGGTGGTGGCAATTTTATTATAGCTTTAATTTTATTCGGATCAATTTTGATTCTACAATATCAAACCACAAAACTAAGGAATTTCCCTGAAGATGCCAAAAGCGTACTTCAAAGGATACATTTTTAAATTATATTGATGTATCCTTTGAAAAATAATTCTCAAGTCATATAAATGATCATCCCTTTCGAGACTCTTAATGATTAGATCATCAACTTTACACTCCACCTAGTGGTGGATGAGTTCATTAAAAATCCTTGTCATTGTTCGTTGATAAGTTGCTCCAGCATTCTTTAATTCGAAGGGCATAAATTTGTAGCAATAAACCCTTATCGGCATTCTAAATATTGTATACTTCACATCTTTGGGGTTCATCTTGATCTGATTTTATCTGGATGAGCCATCCATAAAGAAGAATATCGTATGCGAGAAAGCGATATCTACCATGAGTTCCGGTATAGGAAGTGGAAACTCATCTTTAGGACAAGCTTTGTTCAAATCTCTAAAATCGATACAAACACGTATCTCTGAAATGATGCTAGCTAACCAGGTTGAATATTTCTCCTCCCTAATAAAGACTACATCTATTAGTTTCTTGAATATAAGGATGACCTGCTATTTGATGTCGAGTCGCATTTGTCAGGGTGCTTGTTTTACTGAAAAGGTTTCTGGTTAAATTGCTAATTTATGAACCGCTACATCTGAGGATAATCCGGACATCTCTTCATAGCACCAAGCAAAGCAGTCTCTAAATTTTGATAGTAGGGGTCGTTCGCCTCATCCTCATTCAGTAAAAAACTGATGAAGATCGAACGAGTCTTCTTTCGTACCCAGATTTACTTATTTTAGATCATCGATCGTAGATCTAATTTCTTCTTCAAGTTTTGGAGGTTCATCCCTAACTTGAAAGCCATCCAAATCATCTGAAGTTTCTAAGCAGAGTTCGTTAAAAGGTTTAACATTCGCCAAAAAGAGACTATTAGATTCAAGATTATTAGAAATTACTAAACAATATTCATCATCATCAAACGAACATAGAGTAGCAAAGCCAACACATGGTCTTGAAAAATATTTGTGGTATTTTTTATTCCACAGGTGTTCAAATTACTGGGCTCTACCTGTAGTCCAATTTAATGGCATTAAACCTTGCTTAGAAAATCTATTTGCAAAGTTTGAATACCAATCAAAAGGCAGTTCTATTATCTCTTCCATAAAAAGATCACTGAGGGTTACATCAGCCTTTAGAGGTTTGTGTGTGGAGGGTACAAGGATATTGGCCTTTGTTTCAAGGTTTAGAGGAAGAGAGGTTTTCACCTCCAATCTCTTTACTTCGTTCTTGGATATTAGGGTTAAGGTAATATTTTTCACATACCTTTTTAATCTTTCCATAGTAGATAAATCTGAATTATCTTCCTTAGCAATTTTGACCCTATCCTCGTCGCTATTAGTTTCTATAGAAATCTCAAACTATGGTTGATTTACAAACTTCCTACATTCTATAGCCCGTGGGTCTTTCACGAGCATATATGATTCATCCTCCAAACTGGATTCCAAATCAATATGTATTGCAGGCTCCCTTACTTGCATGTTTTAATTTTCACTTTCATGCATCATCTGATTTTGCCATCCTCGACCTCTTCCTCTAGATCATTGTGCCATTCTGCCACCTCTTTGTGAGGGAGGAGCAGGTGACCAACGAACATCGTGTTCGAGATCAGGATGCTATTCTTTTTTATTTTTCTTTCTCTTTTTCTTTTTCTTTTCTTTCTTTTATTTCCACTTTAGCCAGTTTGAGATTTTTAGAGAACATTTTCTACTTCTTAGGCAGATAGCATGAAGCATCTTCATACATCCCAACTTCATGAACCTAAAATGGTTATAAATCACATTTGATGCAGTGCTCTATTCCCTCTCGAGAGAATTTGATAAACTGATGTAAGGTGGAAGGCACCATTCTATATTCATGGAGGTAGGGTCTACCTAAGAGAGCATTAAAAGAGGACTCAAATCTATTATATGAAACTTGGCTTCAATTTTGAGGGTTTCTAAATCTAAAAGCAAGGTTATGGAACCCAAAGCTCTCTTTCCCTTCTCGTTGAATCCTCACAACATCATCTTATCGGAGCTTAGTTTGCGAGTGTCCACCCTTAAGGATGCGAGAGTTCTAAGAGTAATGATGTTGACTGATGCACCCGGATCAATAAGCATAAGGGATACTTTGAAGCTATCAATATTCATGGAGGGTGGTTAAATGTACAATTGTGATTTGTTGTTCCTAGTAGCAAATCTTCATCTAAAATGTGATTTTGAGAATTTCCTTGAAATATAACGCTTCCTCTTTGGACTGCGTAGATGCTAGCTGAGCCATACAAATCTCTAGATCAAGTAAAGCTTTGACTAAAGCTTCCCTCATTTCTTTGGAGAGAACCAGAGCATCATAAATACTCAGTTTTGCTAGCAATTTTCTAAGATGCGCTAACACATTGTACTCAACCTTTAGAATCTCTGCACTTTCTGCATCTAACTGTTGAACTTATTGAGGTTGATTAGAAGCTTCTGGGTTATCTATAACTTGCTTCCCATTATCAGTAGTTATAACGAAAAGTTCATGAGGGTGGTTAACCCCTATAGAACTAGCCCGAGGCTAACCAAGAGGAGGGTGAATTGGTATTTTTAAAAATTCTTAAAGAAAAATGAAAAAAAATTATATCTTTTTAAATATTTTAAAAACTAAATAATTTTAAGCAGAAGCAGATATCAAAATCAAATATTTCAATCATAAAATAAATCAAAGAAAAGTGCAAAAATAAAATGCAAAAAAAGTAATAAGAAAGAGCACACAGAATTTTATAGTGGTTCAGTCAAATTTAACCTACGTCCACTCCTCGGAACCTCCCATTCCAAGTATTGCACTACTCAGTTAGTGTCTCTCCTTTTGCCCCCACAGTAAGGTGGAGAAGCCCTTACAAAATCTTTCCACTGACCAAGTGAAGCAAAGAACCTTGAATCCTTTTTCACCCTCCTGGTGAAGGCAGAGAACCCAAAATCCTTTTACTCCCACCTTGAGTTAGTAGAGAACCAGGAGAATCCTTTTACTCCCTCCTGAAGTAGGCAGAGAACTTGACAATCCTTTTACTCCCTTCTGGAGTAGGCAGAGAACCTGGATCTGATGCTGATGATCGTCTCCCCAAACCCACCAAGGAACAAAGGATGAAGAAGGAAGAAGACGATCAAATCCCTGCTTGAAGCTATCTTTGTGAATCCCCTCATAAACTCCCCCTCGCAAGATCCTCTCTCTCTCTCTCCCAAACTCTCCTTCTCCTTCTCTAAGCTCTCTCAGGTTAGAACAGTAGCAAAAAGACTTCATCATCAGTAATTAAGAGAGCTTAAATATGAGGCCTTAAAAAGTACCCCAATTTTCAACTTGCCAACAAAGATCATCTAGTACGATTTATCGAACATCCTGTACGATTAGTGTAAATCAGCCCATCCAGGCAGGACGATCTGAGTTGCCTATATGATCAGAGTAACAAATATATACTGATCATCCCGGATGATCTTGCGATCATCCTATACGATTACTCAAAATAAGATTTATCATCTAACAGATCGTTTGGGATGTCAAGGAAGATTAGAAGAAAATTGTACTGATCATCCCGGACGATCTTTCGATCATCCTGGATGATCTTTCGATCATCCTGTACAATTAATTCAAAACATGATTTATCATCCGGTAGATTATTCGGGACTTTCAGGATGATTAGAAGAAAAATGTATTAATCGTCCCGTGTGATTATAGACGATCATCCTGTACGATATGATCATTCAATCTAACCATACTTAAATCCCTAAGCACAGGATTATTTTAATGATTGCTACACATCGTCCAGGATGATCTGCTACACATCGTTCGACACATTTGACTCAAGAAAAGATAAAACATGTATTGGAATTAAACTTACAGACTGACTCAATCCTAATCTACCCAATCTTGAGCTAGTTTACAAGCGAGCTTGTGATCTTAAAATGTTAGTGAGCAGGGCAAATAAATTAGATAAATAAGAATAGCAGTAGTAAGGAACCAGTAATGCTTCTTATCATTAAAATCAATGTACTTGGGTACAGATTTATAATAATCTCTCCTTTTTTTATGATGGCAAACATTGCTGAAAAAATTTTAAAGCTGAGAGAATTTTTATTTTTGTTCTTTTCTTTTTTAAAAAGATATAAAAAATAGAAATAGAAGGCATAAGAGATAGAACAGAAACAGAATAATATAAATTCCACTAAAGCATAAGCAAATGGACAGACAATAACTACTCCCCCTTTTGGCATCACAAAAAGGAGGAAGAAAGAAAAGCACTAAAATAGAATAAAGTACAAAACCAAAGACCAGTACAAACACAGAAACACAAGCACTAACAGACTAGAAGGAAGAACTCTGATCATTTGGAGGAGGTGGTGGTGGCAGAAATTAACAACAAAACAAAAAATATGATAAAAATAAACCATTAAAAAAATAAAGGTTTTTTTTTAATCGATCCGCTCTAGTAAATAACAATTTTACCTCAATTTTAAATTTAAAAACTTGAAAGAAATGAATCGATAACACTAAAATCTAGAAAGGTTAGAAACTCAATTTTATAAACCCTACCTCAGACACCTTGCAGGTTAAAGTTCCTTTTAAACAAAAATCTAATTCAAAACTGAAGAAATTAGATGAGAAACATGATCCTTTCAAACTTCTTTTTAGAAAAATATGTAATAAAATAGTATTGCAAAGTAAAGAACCAGGAATTATAATTTTTAATCTCAAGTATTTGAAAATATTAAGTGACACATGGATACTTCTAAGATTTTTAAAGGTTTGAAAGGGATGGAAGCTTATTTCTTTATGGGATCATTTTGTGTCTCTTTTTTCTATAATTTGGCGCACTTTGAGCATCTTTTAATTTTTGCGACACTTTGTGTATCTTGCAATTAATTGGCAAATATTGTGCATCTTTTCAGTGTTGGACTCATTTTGTACCTCTTTTCATGCCTTTTGCGAGCTTGCTTCCTTTTATAACATCTAAAGACTCTCAGTTGTGAGATTATCTTCCAGATATAAGAGAGAAAGAAACTCACTCATTCATATAAAGAAGAGTAAACCACAAAATAGAATCATACTCATATGATAAATGTAACCACCTAATTAAGAAAACCCAAAAGTGATTCAATAATTTGGAACACTAGTCATCTGAGATAAATTACTGTAAGAAGATAAAATAGATCTCTATTTTAAAGTCCAACTTTTTAATTTTGAAATAGATTTTGATTCAAAAAGAAAAATATGCCATTAAAGGAGTTAGAGGAAGAGAAACAATCATCAATATTTCTTCCTTTAACTATTTTAGAGAAGTCAATCACTGCTTATAAGTTTCTAAATAAAAATAAGGCAAAAATCTCATTTAAAAAGCACGTTCATTAGCAGAAATAAACAGTGATCTTATTCTTAAAATACCAAAAGAAAAATAATATTAGAAAATCAAAAGCATAAAAATAAAAACATACAAAAAGAAATAAACAAATCAAAATAAAACATGAAGAGCAGAAACATAAACATAAGGCATCATTTTAAAGCATGAATATCTATCACACCTAATCTAGTTCTTAAGGTGCTAAAGGTTTCAAAGGCTAGTGGTTTTGTGAAGATATCTACTATGGACCTCCGAAAGGAACACCGCCGTACGGGGGAACAGAATACAGAGGGTATGACCACACTATCCCGAAGGATAAAATCATCACATGCCTCTACACTCTTCGCAAGTGGGCCAATGGGAGAGCATATTAGATCGTACATACGATTAATCACTGAGGATAGTGGCTCTCGCCTATGCACCTCGATGGGTAACAATATGTATGACTTGATCGGAACAACGGGTTTCCCCCACCTGATACATCAGCTTGAGTAAGGTTTATTTGATGGTGGAATTCAGTTTCCCATGGGTGTAATCCCCCATGGTTAATTATATCTCAAGCCCGGACCTGAGAAGACTCTCGATTAAATATCATACATTATACTTTCAAATGGGATTAGTATATAGGGAGAAGACTAAGAAATCCTACTCAAAGGGGAAGGAAATGTTTGATTTGGCTTAGTCAACATACATGGCTCATATCAGCATCCGGAGGGACTAGGGTAATGAGAAGAACTAGAGAAAATAAATAAACTGTACACTCATAGCATGCAAGAGAGAAGGATGGAGGTGGCATCATCCGTGTGACGTAGATAGGCAAGATTTATAGCCCTTGAAAGATAAAGGACTTACCCACTAATGAGGCATACTATGAGACACCGAGTGTAGTAGCCTTGATCCCTAAATCTAAAGTGGGTTTAGTGTTCTACCCACAACACTAACACCTGTGTCCTAGCTAATGCATCCTGGACTTATATCTTGCCTGAAAAGGAATGTCAGCTAACCACCTAAGTGCGTAAAATCCATGATATCCAGTCTTTATGAAAGACGGGTAGGTGGCTGAGTTTATGGAAGTAAGGTCGACATCTAGAGAGTTTCCTAAATAGCCCTGGACTTATGTAGGATAAATACTCCTAAAACTAAAGCAATTAAAATTTTTAATTTAGTTGATTTTTAATAAAATGTATGCTAGTTAACAGTCTCAAATCAAATATGCATAGAATTTTAAAAAGGCTTATAGAAAATAATTTTTAGAAAAGGCTAGGCTTCCCCAGGTCTGGCACCTCATCCTTATAGGCCAGATTATCCGGACTCTACCCGCAGGCAGGGAAGTGTCTTACAGAAGGAGAGAGAAAATGTATTAATATGCATGCGACCCCAGACAATTCTGGCTATTCCCTAGGTCATTAAATTTCTAAGTTATTTAATTCTTAAAATTTTAAATATTAATTATGAGTAGAAAAGTTTTATTCCTAAAGAGCCTAGCAAAATCAAACCAAGCACATACAAGAAAGAAACCTAAGAAAAATATGTCGTTTCTACTGCATAAATAATGTAAATACATCAATATAAATCCATAGAACATAGAAAAGTCCAAAGATCATGATAAGTGTCGTATAAGTACAACCCACGGCTTACAGAAAAGTAATGGTGGCCAGGCCCCACCGACAACAACTTGGATTCTAATCCTTTTGAATGACACAAGTCTTAAATACAAGTCATTTCATCTTCAAGTCTTCATCTTCGAGTGAATCGTCTTCCTTCGAATCATCCTCTTTTGGATCTTTCTCTAGAAGGGTACCAAAATGAGTAAGAAACTCCCTGAGAGAGGGCCTTTCTTTCTCCCTTTGGGTACCTAATATTTGAAATGCCATGCCTTTGAAAACTTTCACAGCCCAATACAAATTACAAATTAAATTATAAAAAGGAAAATCTAGACTCAAATTGAACCTGCAAGGATATCCTAATAAAATCCCAAGCAATTATATATAACAACCCAAGTAGTTAATATTCATGCAAAAAAGGAAACACACTTGGCCACACTCTTTTAATTTAGGGAGGGGACTTTAGTAATTTCTGGAGCGCCTACAGAAAATAATATTAATTTTAAAGCTTAATGATTATGGCCCCCTCTATTTTAACACTATATGAGCGTGGCCACCTGCATAAGATTGGGTTAGTATAAATCATCCCTAACCTAGGGGTAACTCTAATGCATAATCAATCACATCACAGATAAAGTGCGATGCAGTAATAAAATAAATACTCAAAATAAATCAATTCAACCAGCACACGTGTCACATGCAAGAGCGTCACATCATAGAAATAGAAAAAATATAAAACACCAGTGTAACCTAGAACTAGAAGTGGTGCCCTAGCAAGCAATTCTACGTGTGTGTAGTGGGCTTGTGTGGCTTTGGATGAGTCCTATGTCTGGTAGTTAATTCAAGTTAATTTGGTGCTCGGGTTTGTTGAAGGCCAAGAGGGGACTTTTAGTTAAGATTTAAATATTAATGGATTAGAGTCTATTTTAATTAATCAAGTGATTTGGTCCATTTTAATTCTTTGGGTAATGATCTTTGACGTTTAAGTTGCCTTAATAACTTTTAGAAGGTCCAGGGTCCTCCTATACACTAGGTTTGTGGGGTCTAAAAGGTGACTTCAAGAAATATGTTAGGTTTTAGAGTCTTAACATTTTTATAAAATATTATACCTTATAAGGAGCAATTAGAATTTAAGTTTACTGGATTTGGAGTTTTTTAAATAAAGTTATGATTTTTAGAAGTTTTGGACCCTAGCTACTAAACTACGGTTGAACGAGGAGTTGACTTTTTGATTTAAGATAATTTATGGAATCATAATATTTTTAATAAATACTAGATTTTAATTAGATTTTAATGCCTTTTAGTTTGTCTAATTTAGAATTTTCTAGAATTAGTTATGAATTTTTAAAGTTTGGGTATTTAATGAATTATCGAAAGTATTTAATTAAGGGGCTGTTTTAGGGATTTTAATCCAAATCAACTCCAAACCTCTTGGAATCACCTCTAAAGGTCAGGAATGGCCCAATGAAGAGTTCCCAAGTGTTTGGGGAAAATTTGGAATTTTTAATAATTTTTAATTATTTAATTTAATTAAAAAGGTAATTTTTAGTCAAAATTAAATTAGGGTTTAAATTAAAGTCCAATTAAGGTTTTAATTTTTTGAGATTAAGAACTGAATTTTGGAGAGTTTGAAATATTATGGGTAATTTTTGGATTTAATTTGGATTTATTATAATTTTCTGAAACTATCGGGTCCTATTTAAAGGGCAAATTAGGGTTTATTAATTAAGGGGTTTAAAGGGCCCTAAAAATCCCTAGAAAATTTTGGGAGGTTTAGGGTGTCATTAAGTTTGAGTGTTTCAAGTTTCAAGTCAATCGAGGTCTACCCTAGCTCCTAGATTTTTTCTAAGTTTGCTAAATGGGTCCTTAATTATTGTCTTTAGGGTGTCACTACGTTAAATAGGTTTAAATCAGGTTTTAGGCTAACCCTTGGGATAACTTAGAGGGAAATGCAACAAACATAAACACACCAAGTCCTTAAATCTAGGAGAGCCTTAGGCTAAGTGCTCATGCATCCTACACATGCAAAAAGGACTACTAAACATTAGGTAAATGAGGTTATTGAAGTGATTAGTGAATGATTGAAACTCAATCATCCACTAATCCTCCCCACATGAATGTTGTTCACATGCTTGACCTATGTTTAAAATTTCAAAGGGATCTCTCAAAATATAAAGGATTTAATAATATATGTAGATTTAAAATAATTTAAAATACATATATATTAAGGAATAAATACATAAGTTTAAAATAAGATAATTAAAAATAATTCAATTTAGATACATATGTATAGATGAGAGATCCTCTGACCACCCCAAGGAGAGTTTAAAAAGGACTAATAATAATTTTGTAATTTCAAAATAATTGATATATCAATTATTTAAATATTACTTAAGTAGTCAAATAATTAAATAATACAGAAGTCAATCAGAAAAATAAATTTTAGTTTTTGAAAATAATTTTAAATTAAAACTCATAATTTTTTGAAAAATTTGAGGTATTATGCGTGCAAATCTGATTTAAAAAGAATTAGATATGAATTTTAAAGTTTAAAGTATTTAAAAAAGGATTTTTAAATAATTTAAAAATAATTAATATTTAAAAAAATAGTAAATTAAATTAAATTAAGTATTAAAGTTTTTGGAATTTAAAGTAATTTAATAAAAATAATTTTTATAATTTTTAAAAAATAAATGAATTTTGAATTAATTAATTATTAATTAAATAATCTAAGTATTTAATTAATTATAATAATCTAAATGGGAAAAATATTTATTAATTTAAAATTAAATAACAAAATAAATTCTCTGATTTCGAAAATAATTTAATAAAATTAATTTTTTTTATAAATTTAGAAAATATTTAAATTTTAAATTAATTAATTATTAATTAAGTAATTTAAGTAACTAATAATTAAGGAAAGTTTTTTAAATAGGAAATATTTATTAAATTAAAAAAAAAGTAAATAAAAAATTCTCTGATTTCTAGAATAATTTAATAAAATTATTTTTTAATAAATTTAGAAAATATTTAAATTTTAAACTAATTAATTATTAATTAAGTAATTTAAGTAACTAATAATTAAGGAAAGTTTTTAAAATAGGAAATATTTATTAAATTTAAAAGAGTAAATAAATACAACAACATTAACAACAACATCAAGTCTTTATCCCACTACGTGGGGTCGGTTACATGAATCCTTTTTCTCCATTGTGTCCTGTTAAAAGTCAAATTCTCGTTTAAATCTAATAAAGAAAGATCATTTCTAATATTTTCTAACCAAGTCTTTTTATGTCTACCTCTACCTTTCTTAACATAAGTCAAATCTAAGACCTCTACTTTCCTAACCAGGTCATTGGGAGGCCACCATTTTATGTAACCAAAACATCTAAGGCAACTCTCTCTAATCTTATCTTCCACTGGAGCTACTCCAACCTTTTCACAAATAAGCTCATTTAGTATCCTGTCTCTAAGGGTAAAGCCACTCATCCACCTGAGCATACTCATCTCTGCAACACTTAACTTAGAATTATGCTTCTCTTTTAATGGCCAACATTCGGTGCCAAAGCATTGCAGGTCTCACCACCATCTTATAGAATTTCCCCTTAAGTTTGAGGGGTGATTTTCTATCACACAATAAGCCCGATGCATTCCTCCACTTCAACCATCCAACTTGGATTATACTAATAATATCCCCATCTATTTCACCATCACTCTGAACAATAGATCCAAGATATTTAAAACGTGTACTCTTATTAATGACTTGATCATCAAAAGTCACAATCCCCTCACTAGGTCTATTATTACTAAAATTACACTCCATATATTCTAATTTAGATCTGCTCAAGCGAAAACCTTTAGACTCTAAGATTGACCTCCGCAATTCTAGTTTACCTTCAACTCCCTCTCTAGTCTTATCAACAAGAAGAATATCATCAGCAAAAAGCATACACCAAGGTACATCCTCTTGCAAATGTCTAGTGAGAACATCCATGACTAAAGCAAAAGATATGGGCTTAAGGCTGATCCTTTGATGTAATCCAACTGAAATAGGGAAATACTTAGTCAAACCACCTTGTGTTTGAACACAAGTAATAACTCCTGCATACATATCTTTAATGATTTGAATATAAGCGTTATAAACTCTTTTCTTTTTAAGAACTCTTCGTAGCACTTCTCTTGGAACTTTATCATATGCTTTTTCTAAATCAATAAATATCACATGTAAATCCTCATTATTCTCTCTATATTTCTCCATCAAATCTCTTAATAAATGTATGGCTTCCATAGTAGACCTACCCAGCATGAATCCAAATTGATTTTGAGAAACATTAGTATTACGCCGCAACCTATGCTCCATAACTCGTTCCCAAAGTTTTAAAGTATGACACATTAACTTAATTCCTCTTTAATTCGCACAATCTTGTGCATCACCTTTATTCTTAAAAATAGGGATTAACACACTCATTCTCCACTCATATGGCATCTTTTTAGTCTTCAAAATAGTATTAAAAAGTTTAGTAAGCCAAGAAATTCCTTCATCTCTTAAGCATTTCCACACCTCTATTGGAATATCATCAGGTCCAACAGCTTTTCCACCCTTCATTTTCTTTAAAGCCTCTCTAACTTCAGTTTTTCTAATACGCCGATATAAATAGAAATCTTTATTTTGATTTAGGGTGCTGAGGTCACTACAGTCAATTTTATTTTCACATTCTTCATTAAAAAGTTTAGCAAAATATCTCCTCCACCTTTGTTGAATATCATCTTCTAAATAAAGTACTTTTTGTTCTTCATCCTTAATACACTTCACTTAAATTAAATCCTTACTACTCCTATCTCTTTGTTTGGCTAACTTATGCATATCTCTTTCTCCCTCCTTGGTATCTAATCTATTATATAAATCACTAAAAGCTAAACTCTTTGCATCACATATTGCTTTCTTAGATTCCTTACGTGCCTCTTTATATATTTTCCAATTATCAAAATTTTTATAATTAAACCAATTTTTATAAAAAAATTTCTTATTTTTAATCTTTTCTTGCACATTTGGATTTCACCACCAACTATTTTTACTATTAGGAGCTTTTCTCTTTGAAACTTCAAGCACATCTTTTGCAATATTCTTAATATCACTAGCCACTTTTTCCCACATAACATTAGCATCCTTATACACAGATAAAATCTTAAGATCTAAATCTTACTCTCAAAAATATTTTTGTTAATATTCTTTAAATGCCCCCATCTAATCCTAGAATATCATTTTACTTTATTTTTTATTTTCTGGCCCATTATCTTCAAGTCCAAAACTAATAAACGATGTTAGATACATAAAGTTTCACCCGGAATAACTTTACAATCTTTGCAATCTAAATGATCTAATTTTCTTATAAGAAAATAATCAATCTGAGTTGTATTATATCCATTTTTATAAGTAACGCGATGCTCATTCCTTTTCTTAAATAATGTATTAGCAATTAAAAAATCATAAGCTAAATAAAAATCTAATATTGACTTACCACCTTCATTTGTCATTCCAAACCTATGGCCACCATGAATGCTTTTAAAATCATCTACCTCTCTACTAATATGTCCATTTAATCTCTTACAATAAAAACTCTTTCTTCGAGAGGTATCTTTTATATTAATTCTTCTAAGTCATTCCAAAATTTTAATTTTGAACCCATATCCAAACCAACTTGAGGAGCATAAGCACTTATAATGTTAACAATCTTAGCATCAATAACAATCTTTAAAGTTATGATTCTATCTCTAATTCTATTAATATTTATAACATTATCCTTGAAACTCTTATTTAAAACCACGCCTACACCATTTCTAGTATGACTCCTACCCGAATACCAAAGTTTAAATCCTAAAATATCAATCTCCTTAGCCTTCTCTCCAACCCGTTTAATTTCCTAAATGCATAGAATATTTATCTTTCTATGAATCATAATATCTATTAATTCTATTAATTTTCCTGTAAGGGACCTATCTTTTAAATTCCTATCCTAATTTTAGTTTCATAGACTGGCTTCTTTGCCCACATCCGTTCTTGATGTGGGAACCCTTGCCTATTTAACACTGCACCCAGGCGGCGGTGTAGCGGCCCTTGCACACTTGTTGCTGTATTCAGGCAATACAGCGCGTCGCTTCTAGGGTACACCCTAGCATTAACATAATTTCTTAAAGGATTTATGTCATTATTATTCGACAAGTGTAAATAAATAAAATAAAATAAAAAAATCTTTAATATATTAACATAATTAAAAAAAAAGATTTTTTACAAATTTGGAAAATAATTAAGTTTTAAATCAATTAATTATTAATTAAGTAATTTAAATAATTAATAATTAAGGAAAGTGTTTTAAAATAGGAAATATTTACTAAATTTAAAAGAGTAAATAAATAAATAAAATTAAAAAAATCTCTAATATGTTAACATAATTGAAAAAAAATATTTTTTGTAAATTTGGAAAATAATTAAATTTTAAATTAATTAATTATTAATTAAGTAATTTAAGTAATTAGTAATTAAGAAAAGTATTTTAAAATAGAAAATATTTACTAAATTTAAAAGAGTAAATAAATAAATAAAATAAAATAAAAAATCTCTGATATGTTTACATAATTAGGAAAAGAAATTTTACAAATTTAGAAAATAATTAGATTTTATATTAATTCATTATTACTTAGTTATTTAAGTAATTAATTAATTGAAATAATTCAAAATAGGAAAGTATTTATTAATTTAAAATTAAATACTTAAAATAAATTATGTGATATTTTAAAATAATTTAATAAAAATAATTTTTATAAATTTGAAAAATATTTAAATTTTAAATTACTTAATTACCAATTAAGTAATTTAAGTAATTAATTAATGTAAAAAATAATTTAAAAATAGAAAAGATATTATTAATTTAAATTTACATAATTAAAATAATATTTCTCTAATTTTTTAAAATAATTACAGAAAATAAATTTTATGAATTTTAGAAAGTAATTAATTAATTATTAATTAATCATTAAGACATTTAATTAATTAACTAATTAAGAATTACTTAAAATAATAAATTTAAACATAATTTTAAAATTAAATAATTGAAAGAAGTAATAATTTCTTTTTTGAAAATAAGATAGGTAAAGAAATATTTATTGTTATTATTTTAAAAGTAATAATAACTATTAGTATTAACTAAGTCTTTAAATATTAAGTAATTAAAACTATTTTAAATAATAATAAATATGACATGAAATAGATTCAATTTTTTAAATTAATGTATTTAAAATAATTATTAAATTATTTAAATATATTTTTAAAAAAGGTATTTAATTTTAAATATATATATATATATATATATATATATATATATATATAAAGATCAACGGCTCAAAATTAGTGCAATTCAAGCACGCCGGATTCCGTAACCCTAAAATGAAAAAGGGTTCCTTCTCGAGGATAGCTCAACTAATTTTGATGAAATTTTAAATGCAGATTAAGGACATGAACAAAAGTCGTGGGGAGGTGTTTGGGAGCTCTGAAAAGCACTTATTAAAAAGCTATATAAGTCTAAGTGTAGTGACCTAGATCTATGATTTTGAGGAATTCCTACTGTTAGATCTTCTAGATTTTGAAATATCTGAGCTTGTAGACTGTCCACGATGGATCTTCCTCTTGAATCCTTGATCTTATGAGCTATGGATCACCCGTAGCAAGCCTTGGATGGATCTAGGCTTGCTCTCACCGGAAGATCACCGCTAGCGAGGTCTCAAGGGTAGCTTTAGCTCGGGAAATGGAAGGAGGTGGGGAGAACTATCACACCAAAAAAAATGGCTTTCAAAGCTTAGGGAGAGAAAAATCACAAAAAGGTCCCTTCTAATATGCCCTAAGTTCTCTATTTAAGGCTCATGGCATTTGATCGACAGATAGGATCAATCATCAGATGATTAGGAGGGAAATCAAGTTCTTTGGCTATGGTTTTGAATTAGAATAGATTAGGAATGAGTTAAATGCATTAAAGGGCTCTTAATTGGTCAAATTGACCCATTTAAGGCTTGGGTTGACCAAGTCAATGGTTGATCTAGTCAACCCAATCAAATAGGTCCAAGGGAAGAGTGGATTGAGCCTAGAGACCAAGGAATGGGTTTGGAATTGAATAGAGCTTGAATTGGGCTTAAATAGGTTAAATGGGTCAACCTTGGTTGACTTGGTTAACCAAGTTGACCCAGGGCATAGGTCTGAGCCCAATGGGTCAGGTTTGACCTACTGAACCCAATGGCAAGGGTCTTGGGAGAATTCAAGGTCAACATCTGCCAGTTGGTTTTCAGTGGCTACATTATATAGCTCTATATCTCCTTTGGTAATATAGTCCCTAATGAAGGGATGCCTGATGTCAATGTGTATGGTCCTGGAGTGTTGGATTAGATTTTTTGAAATATAGATGGCACATATGATAGGAATTATGTCTACAGTGAGTCATAAATCTAGAATTTGTTGCTTTAACCAAAGGACCTGGGCCACATAACTTCCTAAGGAAATGTATTCAGCTTCAGTAGTAGACGGTGCTATTGAGTTCTATTTTTTACTGGACCAGAAGAGTAAGGATTTTCTTACGAATTGACATGTCCCAAAAGTATTTTTTTTTCAACTCAGCATCTTTTAAAATCTGAATCAGAATATCCTATGATTTCAAAAGAGGTGCTATTCCTAGGATACCAGATTTCTAAGTCTTGAGTTCCTAAGAGATATCTAAGAATTCTTTTAATAGCAGTTAGTTGGGACTCCTTTGGATCAGCCTGAAATCTAACAAAGCGATAAACACTAAATATAATATCAGGTCTGCTAGCAGTCAAGTAAAGAAGTGATTTAATTATTCCTCTATATTTCTTTTGATCAATAGATTTTTCATTTGAATCCTTATCTAATTGAACACTGGAACTCATAGGAGTGTTGATTAGCTTGGCTTTATCCATCTCATATTTCTTAAGGATGTCCTTAATATATTTTGACTTATTAAGGAAAGTTTCATCATTCTTCTACCTTATGCTAAATCCAAGAAAGCAAGTTAGTTCTCCCATCATACTCATTTCAAACTCCTTACTCATTATTTTTAAAACTTTATCACATAGTTTTTCATCAGAAGATTTAAACAAAATATTATCAACATATATTTGGACAATTAGTAATTCATCTCTTACCATTTACAAAAATAGGGTGGTGTCTACACTCCCCTTAACATAGGTTCTTTCTAGTATGAATGTGTTAAGGCTTTCATACCATGCCCCGGGAGCTTGTTTTAGTCCATATAAAGCCTTTTTTAATTTGAACACATGATTAGGAAATTGTGAATTTTCAAATCCTAAGGGATTATTCAACATACACATCTTCTTTTATCACCCTATTCAGAAAGGCACTATTAATACTATTTGAAATAGTTTGAATCCCTTCAAACAGGAAAAGGCTAGTAACACCATAATGGCTTCTAGTATAGCTATAGGTCAAAAGTCTCCTCAAAGTCAATCCCTTCTTTCTAATTATACCCCTTAGCCACCAATCTTGTCTTATTTTTAATCATCACACCAGAATCATTCATTTTATTTTTGAACACCCATTTAGTTCCAACAACATTTTGATCCTTAGGTCCTTCAACTAGTTCCCAAATATTATTTCTAACAAATTAATTCAACTCTTCCTGTATGGCTAGGATCCAAAATTCATTAGATAAGGCTTGATTCAGGTTGATGTGTTCAATCATTAAAATGAAGGCAGAATAGTTTACTTTTTTTTAAATCCATACCTAGTTCTAACACCTTCAGTTCTTTAGGATGACTTGAAGAATATCTCCATTCTCTAGGCAGTGAAACTTCAGGTTGTACTCGTTTCTCCAGATTTATAGATTCTACTCCCTGGGTGACTTCTACAACCTCCTCTTCTTCTTCCCTAGACCCTCCAAAATTATCAAATTCATCAAATACAATATGAGTGATCTTCTCAACTACCAGTGTTCTTTCATTAAAGACTCTATAGGATTTCCCAACACTTGAGAAACCTAGGAACACTCCTTTATCAGATTTTGGGTCAAACTTTTCTAGTTGAGACTTCCCATTATTCAGAATGAATACTTTAAATCCAAAGACATGAAGATGAGAGAGGTTGGGTGTCCTACCCTTAAGAATTTCATAGGATGTCTTGTTTAGCTTAGATCTAAGATTTATCCTATTCAGAATATAACAGGTTATATTTACCGCTTCTTCCTAGAAGTATTTAAGAAGTGAGTATTCAGCTAATATGGCTCTAGCGGCTTCTATCAAGGTCCTATTCTTCCTTTTAATAACCCATTTTGCTTAGGGCTCCTAAGAGCTAAAAAATTGTGATCTATCCCTTGCTCCTTATAAAAAGACTCAATTTTTTCATTCTCAAATTCACCACCATGGTCACTATGAATGGTTAAGATTTCAGAACAAGTTTTCTCTGAATTTAAGTGAAAAAATATCTAAACTCCTTGAATGATTCACTTTTATGAGATAGAAATCTAACCTGAGTAAACCTTCAATAATCATCAACTATCACATACCTAAAGACTTTCACTCCTAGGCTTGAAGTGTTGACAGGTTCAAAGAGATCCATGTGAAGGACTTCTAAGGGTTTGCTAGTGTTAACGTCTTTGATTGAGTGAAAGGAGGATTTGACTTGCTTTCCTAACTGACAGGCATCTTACAGGTTATCCTTAGTGAACTCTAGTTTGGGGACACCTCTCACTAAGTCTTTTTGGGTGATCTTCCTAATGCTTTTCATATTTGTATGACATAATCTCTTATGCCACAGCCATGATTCATCAATAATTATTTTTAAGCAAAGAACAATATCAGCTTTAAAGTAATTTAGATCCAGTATTTACACATTATTAATCCTTTTTCCCTATAAAATAATTTTATCATTTAAGCTTATAATACAGCTAGTTGGCAGAAATTTTATACTGAAGCCTTTGTCATAGAGCTGGTTGTGGCTAAGCAGGTTGTGTTTCAGTCCATCTATAAGTAAAATATTTTTAATGATGAAATTTTTTGAATCACCAATTATACCTGAGCCCAACACTCTCCTAGTGCTGTTATCTCCAAGTGTTACCTTGCCTCCTCCAACAAAATGAATTAATTTGCATCTCCAATCATATGCCTTGAACATCTGTTGTACAGGTACCACATGCTCTCACGAAACCTTGTATAAGAGCACACCTATAAAATTATCAGATTTCATATTTGGGAACCCAAATAGGTTTGGGTCCTATTTATGGAAAGAAGAATGAGATGCATGTATACTATGCTGTGAATTTTACAATTTTAGTCTCAACATTAAATATGTTCTATGGTGAATGATGCAAGTATGGGAGATGTGTCCTACCATGGCACAAGAAAAATATCTAACACTAGGAAAAGGGTTTACTAATCTACTTGGATTTTAGTGCCTCTTCCTAGGTTTGAATGATGCATGCTTTTTTTATGGTTTATAAAACTCTTCAAGTAAAGGTGGTGTTTTATTTTATTCTAATGCAATGATTTTTTTTCCTTAGAAACTCATTAGCCTTTCCATAGCTTGACACTTCTAGTTTTAATTTATGCTCACTATTATCTAAATTACATGCAATAAATTCTAATTCTTTGAAAGCTTTTTCTAAACCAACATGCGATATTTTTAATGAATCATGATCAGTAGTTAAATCAAAATACTTTTTATTTAATTCATCAAATTTATCTAATAAGGCCATGTGATTGCTATCCAAAGTGGAGTGATCTTTTCTTAAGCATTCATGCTCTTTTTATAGAATTAAAAAATCAAATTTGAAGCTTGCATGTAATTTTTTAAGCTTCCTATATGAAGAATGAACCTTTTCAGAAACAATTATTCATAGGTAAGCTCACATACATCCTCTTGATCAGAGTGATCAAGATGATCATCAACCATTAAGCATAGGTTTGTTACCTCCTCTTCAGCTTTAGTTTTAGAGGAGTCTGATACTGAGTCTACCCAGAAAGCCTTTTTAGTCCTTTGCTTGCCCTTCTTGAACTTAGGTTTTTCTTCACCCTTATCCTTGCTTGGGTGAGTTTTTAGAGTTGGGCAATCAGACTTCAAATGCCCTAGCTTCCTGTATTAAAAATAAATAACATCAGAAGAAACTTTAAAAGGTTTATTTTTCTTACCTTTATTCTACTTCTGATGATGCTTTTGTATTTTTCCTTAAGAAGCTTTTAAACTGTTTTGTGATTAAAGCAATGTTATCATCATCAGAACCAGAAGGATCAATGTTAAAATCATTAGCCTTCAAGGCTATAGGTTTCTCCTTTTTCTTGTCACCTGCATCAAGTTGCCTTTGGTTCACTCTTTGCTCGTAAGCAATTAGCGATCCAAGTAAGTTATCAATTGAATAAACATTCAAGTCCTTAAATTCAATAATGGTAGTAATTTTGCATCAAAAGAAGACGGTAAACATCTCAAAATTTTAATCACTTTTTCATAATTTGTGAGTTCTCTTCCTAAGGCATGCAGAGATATAACAATTTTTGTAAACTTAGTGTACATTTCAAAAATTGATTCACTAAGTTTCATGCGAAAGAGTTCATATTCATGAAGTAAAATATTCAACCTAGATTGTATAACTTCAGTTGTTCCTTCATATATTATACATAATTTGTCCCAAATTTCTTTTCCAGTAGAATAAGTAGAGACATGCATGTAATCTTCAGATTTTAAGGTACAGGAAAAAAAAGTTCAAACACTTAGCATTCAGTTGTGTTAAATCTCTATCATCAATTGTCCATTCATCAAAAGGGATTTTAGTTTTTATGCCATTAATAAGATGAGAAGGTGTAGAATATCCATCCTTAACTAACATCCACATGCGATAATCAATTTATTATAAAAAGGTGAACATTCGAGTTTTCCAAAAATTAAAAGGAATATTATCAAATAGAGGTGGTCGAGTAATTGAATAACCTTCTGCGGTATTGTGATTACTAAAGTTAACCATTTATCAAATTCAAAAGTTTTCAAAAACTTAATCTTACGAATCCCGCTCTGGTACCACTTGAAACTTCATGGTTAAACCCTATAGAACTAGCTCAAGGCTAACCAAGAGGGGGGTGAATTGGTGTTTTTAAAATTTCTTAAACAAAAATGAAAAATCTTTTTACCTTTTTAAATATTTTAAAACTAAACATTCTTAAGCAAAAGTAGATATTAAAATCAAAGATTTCAATCACAAAATAAGTTAAACCAAAGTGTAGAAATAAAATGCAAAAAAAGTTATAAGAAAGAGCACACATAATTTTATAGTGGTTCGGTCAAATTTGACCAACGTCCACCCCCCAGAACCTCTCGATCCAGGTAATGCACTAATCAGTTAGTGTCTCTCATTTTGCCCCCACAGCAAGGCAGATAAGCCTTTACAAAATCTTTCCACCGACCATGTGAGGCAGAGAACCTTGAATCCTTTTTCACCCTCCTGGTGAAGGTAGAGAACCCAGAATCTTTTTACTCTCACCTATAGTTGGCAGAGAACTACAGGAATCCTTTTACTCCCTCCTAGAGTAGGCAGAGAACCTCACAATCCTTTTACTCCCTCCTGGAGTAGGAAGAGAACCTGGAATTGATGATGATGATTGTCTCCCTGAGCCACCAAGGAACCAAGAATAAAGAAGGAAGAAGTCGATCGAATCCTTGCTGAAGCAACCTTTGTGAATCCCCTCACAAACTCCCCCTCACAAGATCCTCTCTCTCTTTCCTAAACTCTTTTTCTCCTTCTCTAAGCTCTCTCAGGTTAGAAGAAAATAAAAAAGACTTCATCATTAGCAATTAAGAGAGCTTAAATAGGAGGCCTCAAAAAGTGCCCCAATTTTCAACTTGTCGACAAAGATCATCCAGGACGATCTGTTGATCATCTTGTACGATCAGTGTAAATTAGCCCATCCAAGCAAGACGATCTGAGTTGTTTGTATGATCAGAGCAACAAATATGTATTGATTACCCTGGATGATCTTGCGATCATCCTATATGATTAGTTCAAAACTAGATTTATGATCTGATAGATCGTTCGGGACGTCTAGGACCATTAGAAGAAAAATATACTAATCATCCCGAATGATCTTTTGATCATCTTGTATGATTAGTTCAAAATATGGTTTATTATCTGGCAAATCATTCGGGACATCCAGGATGATTAGAAGAAAAATGTACTGATCGTCCTGTACGATCATAGACGATCGTCCTATATGATATGATCATTCAATCTAACCATACCTAGATCCCTAATCACATGATTATTTTAGGCATGATTGCTACACATCGTCTAGGAAGATCTGAATCATCCTGTATAATTAGAACAAAATTTTAATTACCAAATCTTGCCTAAATCATGTCTGGCAGCTAGATTTTTTTATTGATGCATATGGTCCTATACTATAATAGTATCATCCAGGATGATTGGTTTAATTAAGCTTATTTGACACATAAGCCCTAATTAGGGTTTCTATTTTGAACTGATCATCTATGATGATTTAGGATCGTCCTGTATGATATGATTAAAAATAGAAGAACTCTCATACTCACCAAATTTCTCCCCCTGAGTGTGTGTGTGCAAGGTTACTTAGCTTCTAGATCTATCACAATACATTTGACTCAAGAAAAGGTAAAATATATATTGGAATTAAACTTATAGACTGACTCAGTCCTAATCTATCCAATCTTAAGCTAGCTTGCAAGTGAGCTTGTGATCCTGAAATATTAATAAGCAGGGCAAACAAAATAGATAAGTAAGAATAGCAGTAGTAAGGAACCAGTAATATTTGTTATCATCAAAATCACTATACTTGGGTCCAGATTTGCAACAATAACTTATGAAGGTAAGATTTTACCATTATGATGATTGACTTTCACTACTTCTTCAGAAGAAGCATCTTCATTAGGCTTTGTTTATTGATCGTTGAATACTGTATGAGTGTTTTTTGGCAGTGTATCTGAGTCAAATAATTCCAATTCTATATTGATAGGATCACCCTCAACATCAAGTATAGGGGAGTCACTATCATAATAGTATTGAAATTGTTCATTGACTTTGTTTACATTAATTCCTTGAGAATTGTTTTCATTATTATTTAAGTTTTTATCTGAATATTCATTAGCAGACACAAACATAATATACGTAGAATCCTTTTTCATTACTTTCTTAGTCCCAGGAGGGATGAAATAAAAGTCGTATAGAGTTAAAGGTTTGAGCGACATATGCTCGCCACTTGCAAAAATGTCTAACTTATCAGAACCTAACTATGTTTTATTCTTCAGTTCCTCCCTCGGAGCTGTATAAGCATGATCAACTCGCACTTCCTTAGACTCTTGAATTGGAGCTTTATTCTTCTTCTCCTCACGAGGAACCAAATCAACCTGGATGGGATTCTAGACTCTCAGGGGTTCCTGGAAAGATGAACGATATAGTTTATTAAGGGTTCCTTTAGAAGAATGAGATAAAGCTATATCCCATTTGTTGTTAAGTTTTAAAGCAGGAGAAGGTACAGAAGGCTCACCAAATATACACTTAGTGGATCCCTGACTTGGATCCACTAAGTATTTATTGGTTATCACAACTGTACCATCTTTATAGTTTATATCCAACCACTCTTTGAAAGTTATGCAGTCTTCCAACTCATGACCTGACATCTGATGATACAGACAATAATTAGGTTGCCCTGCTTTACCAACTTCACTTGGTCTTCTAGGTTTAGGGAGTTTGAATCATGGCTTCTTCACAAGACTCCTGAACATTTTCTTGATTGCCTCTCATTTAAAAGGATATATTTTATTTCTAAAATAATCAAACTTTTCTTTCAGTTGTTCTGTGGTTAGAAAAGCTTGGGGTCTAGATTGTTGATCACCTTGAGGCCTATTGTGTTGTTGATACTGAAGTGGTTGACTTAGATTCTATGCCTGAATCTGCATCGGCTGTTTCCCCTTATCAACTGCAGAAACTACCCTTGAATTCTTCTCTAACACTTTTTGAGATTTCACCTTCTTTATTTCTAAAGAAGCTAGATCTTTTTTGAGTTGAAACTAAGAAGCTTCCTCTTGGAGATTAGTGGCTTTATTTAATACCTTTTCAAAGGTTTTAATTATAAAACCTTTGAGTAAGAAGGCGATCGGGCCATGAATATTTTTCAGTAGGATCTCTATAGCATGTTATTCTTACAGTTGAGGCTCACATCTCATGCTAAGAATCCTCCATGTTAGGATGAAATCTACCAGGCTTTCTCCTGGCCTCTTCTATCACCAATGGTAATGTGATGCTTTGCACTGATGAACCTTTTCACAAACATTGCTTCCAAATTGTTGAATGTATGGACCAACCCATTGGGCAGTTCAACATACCAATCAATTGCAATCCCAAATAAACTGCAAATAAATAGTCTGAATAACAGTGCATCGCTACCACCTATGTTATAACAGCTAGCTCTAAAATGAGTGAGGTGTTGCTTAGGATTACTAGTACCATCAAAATTTTTGAAGGATGAATGTATGAATCCTTTCGAATAAGGGACCAAATCATATTCTTCCGTATATGGCCTACCCTTCAGAATAGATGAGGTACTTTGAGCCTTAGCTAAAGCATCCTTAACCTGTTTTTCGACCATCTATTTGATATTCACTGATTGTATAGACGGTGGCTCTACTTTCACAAGCTTCTGTACTGGTTTCTCAGGTTCTTCTATTCTTACTGCTTTATTTCTTACATTTAACTGCACTGATTCATCGAGAGAAAATTTAAACCGGAGCTTTCAGAATAGGAGGATTGTTACCTTGCATCATAGAGATCATAGTCATCATCTCCTCCAACGTTTTCTCCATCCTTAAGATCTGCTCATCTTTCTAGCTTATATGTTCTAAAAAATGATGAGTCAAATCTGATGTATCATCTTCATCATCCTCATTATTAGCAAGACATACTTCATTTTTACCCTTCTCTTTCCCCTTATGCATAGATGAGCGGGTGTCAACCATATTAACACTGCCAGACATTTCTAGATCCATATCTTCATCTTCTGCAGCCTCCTGTTAGTTAATATGGCGGATACACTCTTTCAAATGATCCACCATTTTTTCGATTGATTTTTCTCCCACGTGATGTGGGTCCACCGGAGTATACTCTCGAGGAGGAGATAGTTCTATTACAAACTTCCCCTTCCTCAATCTTTCATCCATTATATTTTTCCTTAGATTCATTAATGCAGTTGGAGTAGGAACCTTATTGGGCTGCCAAACCATCTCCTTGTTAGATAATGAGGATGACTGATTTAGGAATTTCAGCCTCCTCCTATCAAAACTAGAAAATGATTCGCCACCCTGTGAATGGTGATGATCGGGTCTTGATGGATGTCGATTTGCAGGATAGTCATAGATTCTAAAAGGACAATTTCCAGAGTGATGCAAAGGAGGAGATATGGGATTATACCCTAAACGGGCTAATACTCCATTCCCTAAAGATTTTACACGAGTTTGCACTATGGTGATGATCAGAATTCTGATAATGATAGCGATGTGGGAACTTCTTCGGTTCCCCATAGTGATTTATGGAAGCCACAGGTCATCTTGGACCCGCTCCCTGGAACTACACTCTTTTCTTTATAGGAGGGGACTCTCCTCTCCTTCCACTTGAGTGTGGATGTACGTCAGTAGATATAACATCCTTGATGCTCATCAAAAATTCTATTTTTGACTGGTCATAACCAGTGGCACAGTCTTTAATCATTCCATTCAGTAAAGTATTAAATTTTCACTTCCATTCAGAGAGAGATGGAATAATAGGATTATTCCGAAATGGGTTAGGTGGAGAATTCGCTATCTGCAGTATGCTCTCTTCTCCTGTAACACAAGACAGTGGATGAAATCTACTTCCAGCCAACTAAGGAGAATTAACATATGCCTTAGGTGTTTCAGCAGTCATCTTCGTTATTTCCTCAGTCGCAGCAGTGATAAAAGCATCTTTCTTTAATGCTTCAGCGCTCTCAATCCTTCACCTCATGCGGTGAATCATATTGTGGTGCTGGGATTTAGTCATCTCTTGGACTCTAGAAGATGACCTAATCTCAAAATCCTGAATAACGAGGTTTCAACAATGACTGGAGACTTCCCCTTTGTCACAGAAGCCAATTAGGGATATTCAGTCGTGTAAACACATAGGGTTTAGCAGCTGCAACGGCAGCTACAGATCCACCCTTGATATTAACTTGTAGAGGAGTTGATCTAACCGATTTAGTGGTAGGTACAACCACTTCAGCTTGTGGTGATCTGGAGGTTTTCAATACCTGATCCAAATTTAATCTAATTGCACTTGACAAATTGGACAATAGTAATGTTAATGTTGAAGAATAACTTTCTAGACATTTTATGTGATTTATAAGAATCCAAATTAGTAACTGAACTTTTTGAGTGTCTACACTGAATATGAATACTGAATCTGGATCTGAATCTATTTAGAGTCTAAGATAAGGTCTGAATAGATTAATGATTTGAAAGATAAAATAGTTCAGTTAAGGACCCAAACCAAAGAAAGCACAATCATAAAGTGTAGATTTGGGAGAACGATTAATTGAGGATTGAAGAGGGATTGAAATCAGATTGAAAAGAGATTAAATAAGGACCCTTGTCCTTAAAAATCTTGAGTGTATATATAAAAATAGTAATAAAAATGAGTAGAAGGATTTTATGAGGGGGAGAAGATTTATGAATTTATAATCTAAAGCTAGATTTCAACGCACTCACCCGAAATCGAGTGCATACAAAAATGGAAGACTCTAACACATGCAAATGACACACATATGACATGGAAATGTCAGACGAAAAATGGGCAGTATTTCTACTGGATCTAGGACCTGAGCCAGTGCTGACAGTTGGCCCATCTGCTTGGCTTTTAGGAAAAGCCAAGGAAACCATGACTGGCGTTTATCATGTAAACTATGAACTCAAATAAACATGCAAATGTCATACAAATGACATACCAGGCTGGGTTGACTCGATTTAAAGGAATTTATAGCTGTACAAATAAATCATAACACAATTAAATCAAATCATAAAACATATACGGCACTCAAAATTTACAATAGAAATCTGAGGAAAATACATCGAAAATAAAAGATTAAAAATCTCGAGGAAATTTTTAATAAATTTGAAATGAATCTAAATGACTAATCACATAAATAACACATAAATATTAGATAAAAAATGTGCAGCATTTTTACTGGATCTAGGACCTAAATCGGTGCTGATAGTTGGCCCATCTACTTGGCTTTTTAGGAAAAGCCAGAAAACCATGACTGGCTCTGATCATGCAAACAATGAACTGAAATAAACATGCAAATGTCTTACAAATGACATACCAGGCTGGGTTTGACTTAATTTAAGGAATTTACAACTATATAAATAAATCATAAGATAATCAAATCAAATCAAATCGACAAAATCAATCAAAAAGCATAGGACTATAGAACATTTCAACACATATGACATAAATTTAAATAAACAAAAATTTACATGAAATTTAATATCCCAAAGATTTAATTAAACTTATATGGATTTTTAAAAGAATTTAGTCTTCATTTAAGATGGAGAGAAAAGTCTATCCCCAGTGGAGTCACTAGAAAAATCTATAAGAAGTATTTTTATATTTTAAAATTACTTCAAGTCCCACACAATTCACTTTATTTATATATTAATATTTTTTTTCGATCAAACCTGCATAATTGGACACTATATCACCCCGAAGAGTAGAGTAATTTCCTCCTATCAATTTGAAAGAAAGAAAACTATGATTTATTTCCCTAATCAGATGCAGCATATGGAATGTATAAATCATCCCTAACGATGATAAATACATTCTTCTATCGTTCCAATTAGGAGAATAAATCATGAATTTACTCACATAATCAAATATAAAGGAAATTTCATCTACTATAAAATCAAATCAAGTATCCACCAATCTTTGATTATGAAATTAAATTTAAAATATAGATAAGCAAAGTCTGCGTTCACAGAATTTCCCCTACCTAAGAAAGGAAACTAAAGTAGGGTTTTTTTATTCTAGGATCTAGACTCCCTATAGGGGGAAGCACCTATAGTTAATTACATCTTCTAAGAGAATATTCTTGATTAAAATGAAGACTAAATAGTTTTTAAAATACATATGAGTTTAAAGAAATATTTGGGCTAATTTAAATTTCAATATACATGCTTTAGATTATAAATTCTTAAATTAGATTTGAAGATTTAAATTTGACTAGAAGAAAGAATGTGTGAAGAAAATAGTGTATACAATATGGACTTACCACTTGCCTAGAGTGAGCTGCCAGCTAACAATCCTAATCACAACAATCGTCTAGGAATGCAAGATTTTAGATAGCTCTATCCTATGAATCAAGGAATGGTTAAAGAAATTTAAATTGAATGTAATGTAATATGCCTAAAAAATGAAAATCTACACATATGCTTATGATGCATGAACAACATTATATATAAAATAGCTAATTTTATTTATATAAAATTTACAGAGAACAACCAGAGTCTACAGTAAAGTAATGGTGGCCAGGTCCCACCAACAACAAACTTGGATTCTAATCCTATAAGGAACATCTAGAATCAAATACAACTGCTTAATGGTCTTCATGTTCCAAATCTTCTATGAAATTCCAAAAAGGAACATCCTCTTAAAAGAGGACATTACTTTTTGGAGCCCCACTTTTATATGTATAAGCAGTTATCTTTGACTCTTTCATAACTCAAGGCACTGTACAACGCGATATATACAAGAATTCTATGAAATTTAAATGTACAATTTTCTTTACATGTACATCATCACCTAATAACATTCTACTTTCCAGAAATTTAAAAGAAGGAAATGCATATATAAAAGTGTATTGTGAGAAGTTATATGTACAGGAAAGTAAAGAAAGTAAAGTACACGACCCTCACTCATTCACAGCACTCTTTGGTGCACTGACATAAAGTAAATATGATATGCTGTAATTTGCAGAAAGTAAGCAAACACATATAGGTGTCCTTTAGGCAAGGCACCCGCAATCAAACCACAACAATCCACCGGCCTAGCCTAGGCTAAAGTTGGTTGTCCTAGCAAATCATCTAAGTGTTTGAAAGAGGTAGTGTGTCTTTGATATGTCATATAGGGATTTATTGTTTAAATTCCATGTATTTTTAAGGTTTATCCAATAAAGGCCAAAAGAAGATTTAATAGAAGTTTAAATTATGTGTATTTGACTTTTAAATTATTCCAAATTTTAAAGGTTAGAGTTATTAATTTTGTTTTAAAGAACTTATAGATTGATAACTCCCAAAGTGCAAGGAGTTGTCAATTTATAAGTCCTAAGGCTTTCAAAATGAGCACCCATCCTCTATGCAGGATAGGTATACATATGAGGACCTCTAGAATTTATTAGAGAGAGAGAAAGGGACCTTACAATCCAATACAACATACCCTCCAGGTGGAATCTAGTACGTTGTATAAGGTCGATGTGTTATTAATTATTTGAAGATCTCCAAATCCAATGCATTATTACGCTCCTGAAAGGAATTATGCACAACACATAGGAGATCTTTTGGTTGCTTAAGTGTGTTATAGGTCTTCAAATCAAAATGCCTAAAGCCCTCTAAAAGGAATCAAACTTTAGGCATAAGTGGCATGAATCCATTTAATTCAAATTAATTATCAAATTTCATTGATTAAAATGAATTTTCATCAATCAAATTAAAAAATTAATTTATATTAAATGAATTAAAATTTAATTTATTTCTTTAGGTATTTTATTATAATATTTAGAATTTTTATTTAATTATTCAATTTTTAAATGATTTTAATTAATTATTAATGAATTATTAAATGAAATATTATTAAAAATTATTCAAAAAAGTTTATTTCAAATTAGATTATAAAGCTCTGAATTTTATTTGAATTTTATGAATTCTTGCATTTTATTTGTTATATTTAATTAATAAATTAAAATTTTATTTAAAATTAAATTTTATTAAAAAATTTTATTTAAGTTTGAACTATTAATTTCTGAATTTTATCTGAATTTTAGAATTTTATTTATAATATTTAATTAATTATAAAATGAATCTATTTAATTAATGAATTAAAAATTAATGTAAAATTAAAATTTATTTCAAAAATAATTATTAAAATTTGAATTATTAATTTCTGAATTTTATTTAATTTTATTTGAATTTTAATGAATATTTAAATAATTATTAAATAAATTAATTTGTTAATGGATTATTAATTAATTTTAATTGAAATTTTATTTAAAATAAATTTATTTATAAGTTTCTGAATTTTATTTATTTTATTTTGAATTTATTTTTATATTTTTGAATTTTATTTGAATTATATTTGAATTTTTAATAAATTTATTTAATTAATGGTTAATTAAAGGTAATTAAGTGTTAATGGAAATTTAATGAGTTTTGAATTTGAATTTTGAATGATTATATATATTCCATTTAAAGTTGATTGAAATTAATCAGAATTGATTTTTACATTTTTAGGGATTTTATATGAATTATAGGGAATTATTGATATTAAATCCTTAAAGAATAAATAATTCAATCTAATAGTTATTTGAAGGTCAATTAGTCTCAAATCATAGTGTATTAGATCATATGGTATATGACATAAGTTTTCTAAGTTTGAAGTGTCACCCAAATAGGATGTGTGTAGTTCATCCTAGATTGAACTAAGTTAGCTAAGACATAATCCTAATTGTTGTCCTTAAGTGTCAATAATGTTGCATGGGATTGAAATCAAATTCTCTAACCCTTGAACACTAATTACAATCATATCATAGCAATCATGAACATAGTGTACTAATTCTACAAGAAGGATGGATTTATGAATCTTCAAATATTATACCTAAAGCATGCTTTAAATATTTGAAGACTCATCTAATAAACAATCATTTATTTGATTTGATTCAAAGGCACTAAAAAATGTGGTGCATTCAAATCCATTTGAAATAAACTCATTGAAAATTTAGAGAGCAATCAAAACAAATTGGGAAAATAATGATTGGAGTGATCATTCTCTAAATGCTCAAAGGAAATTGAATATTCTTAGATATGATTGTTTAATGATTTCCTAGGATCTCTATATGTAATCACTGTAATATCATTTGATTAGTAATGAACTTCCTTTAATATTTTAGATTAAATAATAATCTATTGATTTTAAAAGAATATTCAAAATATGAATCAAATGAAATTCTTAATAATTTCATATAATATATTCAATGTGCATATAAATATTTTCATCATGCCATTTAAAAGATTAGATTTAAATAGATATTAAAAGTGAAATATAATTAAGAAAAATTAAAAATATTTAATGTTTAACAGATAATTTAAAATGATGGATCTTTTTCTCTGATTTTATATTCAGAAAATAGTAGATTTTATTTCGAGAAATTTAGTATTTATACAAAAAAATGGTGAAGTATTTTATTTTTTATGATTTTTAAATGTTTAGTGATTAAAACTAATTAAATTATATAGTTTAAAGGGATTTACGCAGTGGGCAGCAGCTTTCCACTCGGTGGAGTGAGACTGGTCCAGCTCAAACAGTGGCGACGACCTTTACACGTGGCAGAACCTCAACAATCCACGTAGATGGCAGTGCAACATGAATTTCAATCCACATGGTTTCACTTATCCAGCTCAACAAGGCGGGATAGCTGTTGGATACTGTATATAATGAAATCGAACGACGTGGATTAATCAGCATGGTTTTGATTTAAAATGAATCAAAGCCATTTGATCTCGTAGGAGAGGAGATAAATGGATAAGATCTAAAGCCACGATTTCAGTTCAAGATAAATCAAAACCATTCGATATCATATGAGAAGGAATCAACGTATGAGATTGAAAGTTGCGGTTCTGATCTCAGATGAACAGAATTGTGTTAACAGATTGCAAAATCACAATCGTTCCCTCAAACAAGAGTGTTTGAACGATTACCTTAATATAATTCACAGATTTGGATGGTTAAGGGTTTGTTGAACTTGTAGTTTATCCATGCACAATCCTTCAGAAAGTTTCACACGCTAGGGACAACTGGATGATAAGCTCGAGTGTTTGGGACGGACAAGCTTACGGTCTTTCGCTTTTCTTGCCTCTGGCAACTTCTAAATGACTAGAAAATGAAGGGAAATGGTGGAGAAGACTCGGGGAAATCAAAATGAAAACCCAAATACTCTAAAGAGTGGCTAGAATGAGAGTTAACTCCTAATTAATAGATCTGTCCCTCCTAACCTATTCCAACTGCTAGAACCAAAACAGATTGCTAGGATCGATCAGAGATGATGCTTGGATGCAAGACACCTATCCCTGGCTGTTAGGGAGCAAAAAACGAGCTGGCCAGGTGTAGGAAATGAGTTATCCTTCTCACATGGGGAGGCGACCACTAGAGTAGTTAGGGTCAAGCTGGGAGCGTGCGTTCAAGTTGGGCTAAGTCTTATGAAGCTTCTAGAGTTAATTTGAATAAGTTGAGCTAGAGATTTAGAGGAAAAAAGCCATGGGGAAGGAGCTTTGGCCAAACGAACATATTGGTCGTCTTTAATGATTTGACCAGTCAAAGTAGTCAAGGGAGGTGAGCTGGAGTCCATGTAGGTCTATTCATCATTTGAGATGGTTCGAAAGTTATGTAATACTATGGAATAGATACTTGAGGGAGGGTTGACCAAAGAAAGCTATTTAAATGGTTTGTTGACCGGTTTGACCAGTCAATATGGTCAAATAAAGATGAGGTGGAGTTTAAATAGATGTTAAAGGCTGGTGGGTTATTTTGCAAAGGATCTGAATGAACAGATCCATTACATGAGTGAGATAATGTGTATGTAGAGTAGTTTGACTAAACATTTTGACTTGACTAAATCAAAGTCATTGAAGATTGATTCATAGAAGATTTAGGAATGTTCAAAGCATGCAATGGAGTGATATTGAGGGATTAGAAAGTTTGATTTGAACTACATGCATTGAGCTGACCCAAATTGGTCTACTTTAACCAAAACTGGGTTTAGTTGACCAGATCAACTATTGACCAGGTCAGGGTGACCAATTCAATCCATTTTACTAAGAGAGTGGTTCAAGGAGTTTGGGGAGATTTAGAAGCCATTTGGTGTTGAGTTAGAGGTAGTGGATGTGTATGGTCAGTTGAGCTAGCTTGAGCTAACTCAACCAGATTAAACTGATCCATCAATGCTTTATAAGGCTTATGAGAGGTGCTTGAATATGTGTATTTCTTAGTGCAGTGGTTTAGACCCTGGCTGAGGTCAAAGAGCTAATGCACTATATAATGGAGTACACTGAGATACTTGACTGTAGTGTTAGGCTACAAATGCAAGTGATTGGAACTTGAGTGGGTATTGAATTATTGAAGTTTGAATGATGATTGATTGATTGAATAGATTGATTGAATGATTGACAGGTTGATTGAATGCAGGCTATATTGACTTTTGAAATGGTTGGATGATTGACGTAGTGGATATCAATCCCTAGAGGTTTAATCAAGGGTTTATAAGATCTTGATGACCTCATATAAAAATGAAGGCAACAGAGACCAAGGAATTATTTTAGAAGAAAAATAGGAATCCTCAATATAAAATTCTTAGATATTTATAAGTGAGTTATGACTGAATATAACCTTAATTCTTGTCACATGCTTCCATCTTAAGCCACCGAAACCATTTTGGATGGTTTAATGAGTGTTGAAGGCCCATGGAAGTTATAGAGGAAATTAGGACTTAACTAAGGTGATTGGTTCACTATTCAGAGTTTTTTAGCCACCACTTGGCCTGAGCTAATAGGTCCATGTGTCTAGAACATTCTGAAAAACAATGCAAGGGTAATTGCCTATGGTCTAGCTATAATTGAATATTGCTCACTATTTTTTGTATTTTGAGGCTTTAGGTCAACCCAATTGGTTGAACCAAGTAAACCCAGTGGTTGGGCTAGCTAGGCTTTGTGCATAGGCTCTAAGAGCACCTAATGAATAGGTTTAAGGATTTTAATTTGATATGTGTTAAGATTTGGCTCAAGGGAAACCACTTTTTGCCATTTGGGTTAGCCTAATTGGCTAGCCCAAGTGGGCCCAAGGGTTTGGTTGGCTTGAGTTGATTCTTTGTCATCCCATGGATAGTCCCAATGGGTTTGGGTGCTTTAGATTGGTCTAGTTAATTGGAATTTAATTTTTGAAGCATTACGATTGATTTAGTAAACCAAGCTTGACCATGGCTTGGGTTTGAGTCTAATTCATTCCAAATATTATTTGAAACTTCTTGGAAGTGGTTTTGGGTCATGATAATACCAAGCTATATAGGTGTTTAGGAAATGTTCATGTATGAGAAATTTAAGGTTTAAGGTATTTTGGTCAACAATGGTTCACCAATGACTCAAATCCATTTAGGAATGCATGATTAAAGGTTTAGAAGAGCTTCGAGGATTTCATGGGGTTTTTTTTTCATTGGATTGAAATTTCAAATCTAGAAGGCCTTTGTGAGGTTTAAGTAAGCTTCCATGTATGATTTATGTTGTAAATATGGGCTCAAGTACAGTGACTTTGATTATAACAAATATTATTATTTCTTTACTACTGTTATTCTTGCATATCTATTTTGTTTTGCCCTACTCACTAACTTTTCAGGTCCACAAGAGCACAAGATCGGGTAGACTAGGATTGAGTTAGTCTGTAATTTCAATTCCAATGTATTTTTTCCCTTTTCTTGAGTCAAATGTACTATGATGGATCCTAAAGCTAAGTAACCTTGCACACATACACTCAAAGGAGTGAGTAAGTGAGTTAGGAGAATTTTTAATTTTCTAAACTAATCGTATAGGATGATTTATGTCATCCTGGATGATCAGTTTATTACAAAACCCTAATTAAGGCATCTATGTCAAATAAGATTGAATAAACTAATCATCATAGATGATCCTTATATTGTACATGACGATATATTTTAATAATAGAAAACAGCCGCCAATTATAATTTAGGCAAGATTTTATAATTCAAAATTTATTTTTATTGTACAGGATGATCCATCTCATCCTTGACGATTCATGACAATCATGCCTAAATTGATCCTGTGATTATAGGACTAATTATGATTAGATTGATCAATCTGATCGTACTGGATGATCTGCGAAGATCATCCTGGATGATATTTATAGTTTCATTGGACGATCAACCAATCTTACTGGACGTCCCGAATAATTTACAGGATGATATTAAAATTGCTACCCATCATCCCATATCGTACTAGATGATCTAGACAGTATGTTGAACAAATCATCCTAGACGATCGCAGAATCATATTGGACGATTTGTACAAATACTTACACTGATCGTACAAGATAGTGTTGATCGTATTGGCTGAATAGAGCTATTTTGTACTAATGGTATAAGACGATCGCAGGATCATTCTGGATGATCTTTGATGCCAAATTAAAAATTATGGCTTTTTTGAAAGCCTCCTATTTAAGTTCTCAAAATAACTGTTAAGCAAATCTTTTGCTATTATTCTAACCTAAGAGAGCCTAGAGAAGGAGAAGGAGAGTTAGGGAGAGAGAGAGAGTCTTGTGAGGGAGAGTTTGTGAGGGATTCCATAAAGGTTGATCCAAGCAGGCATTTGATCATCTTCTTCAAGCTTCATCCTTGGTTCCATGGTTGCTCTGTAAAAAAAATCTTCAGCATCAGATCAAGGTTTTCTGCCTACTCTAAGTTGGAGTAAAAGGATCCGTGATTCTCTGCCAACTCCACGTAAGAGTAAAAGGATTTTGGGTTCTCTGCCTTCACCAGGAGGGTGAAAAAGGATTCAAGATTCTCTACCTCACTGGGACAGTGGAAAGATTTTGTAAGGGCTTCTCTGCCTTGCTGTGGGGGCAAAAGGAGAGACACTAACTGATTAGTGCAATACCTAGAAAAGAGATTTCTAGGGACTAGACGTAGGTCATATTTGATCGAACCACTATAAAATTCGGTGTGCTCTTTCTTATTACTTTCTCTGTATTTTATTTCTACACTTATCTGTGATTTGTTCTGTGGTTGGAATCTCTGATTGTGTTATTATTGTGAAATTATATTTTCTTCAAAATTACGGGTTATTGATTGTTCTAAAAATATTGAAAAAGGATAAAAAGATTTTTTTTATTTAAGATTTTTTAAAAATTAGTAATTCACCCCCCTTTTGGTTAGCTTCTAGCTAGTTCTGTAGGATTTAACAACCCTCACGAACTTTCAAGTGGTATCAGAACAGGATTCATAAATCAAGTTTTAGAAAACTTTTAAATTTCGATCAATGGCTAACTTTGATAATCATAACACTGAAGAAGGCTATTCAATTATTCAACCACCTCTATTTGATAATATTCCTTCTAATTTTTGAAAAACTCGCATGTCCACCATTTTACAATCAATTGATTATCACATGTGGATGCTAGTTAAAGAAAGTTATTATGCACCTTTTAGATTAGTAGAAGGCATTAAAACTAAAATACCTTTTATTGAATGAACTATCGATAATAGAGATTTAGCCCAACTAAATGCCAAGTGTTTGAATTATTTTTTCTGTGCCTTAAAATTTAAGGATTATATGTGTGTTTCCATTTGTTCTATTGGCAAAGAAATTTAGGACAAACTTTGCATAATATATGAAGATACAAATAAGTTAAACAATCTAGGCTGAATATTTTACTCCATAATTATAAACTGTTTCACATGAAATCTAGTTAAACTATTTCTGAAATGTATACTAGATTTATAATAATTATTACATTCCTACATGCCTTGGGAAGAGAACTCATAAATTATGAAAAAGGTTATAAGATTCTGAGATATTTATCTTCTTCCTTTGATGTAAAAATTACTGTCATTATTGAATCTAAGGATTTGAATATTTATTCAACTGATAACTTACTTGGATCACTCATTGCTTACGAGCAAGGAGTAAACCAAAGGCAACTTGATGCAGCTGAGAAGAAAAAGGACAAAATGGTAGCCTTAAAGGCTAATAATTCTGACACTAATTCTTCTGGTTCTGAAAGCGATGATATTGCTTTAATAACTAGACAATTCAAAATCTTCTTAAGGAAAAAGCAAAAGCATCATCAGAAATGGAACAAAGGTAAGAATAATAAAAATACTAAAATTTCTTCTGATGTTATTTATTTTGAATGCAGGAAGCTAGGGCATCTGAAGTCTGATTGCCCAACTCTTAAAGCTCACCGAAGAAAGACGAAGAGTGAAGAAAAATCTAAGTTCAAGAAGGACAAGCAAAGAACCCAAAATACTTTCTGGGAGGACTCAGCATCAGACTCCTTTGAAACTGAAGCAAAAGAGGAGGTAACAAACTATACTTAATGGCTAATGATCATCTTGATCACTCTGATCAAGAAGAGGTATGTGAGCTTACTTATGACCAATTATTTAAAGTTTTTAAAAAATTCATTTATCATATAGGAAGCTCAAGAAATTATATACTAGCCTCAAAGTTGATTTTTTAAATCTGTAGAAAGAGCATGAAATCCTAAGAAAAGATCATTCCACTTTGGATAGCAATCGCATGGCTTTACTAGATAAATTTTATACTTTGAACAAAAATCATCTTGATTTAACTGTTGAATATGATTTCTTGAAAATATCGCATGTTAAATTAAAAAATGCATACAAAAACTTAGATACTCTTGCATCTGATTTAGATAGTAGGGAGCATGTATTAAAAATAAAAAAATTAATTCTTAAAAGTTTAAATAAATTTTTAGAAGCTGAATTAACTGCTTTCAAGGAAAATAAAAAATCACCTATACTGGAAGAGCTTTAAAAAATATCAATAAAGTATGTATCATTCAAACCTAAGAAGAGGCACTATAACCCAAATAGATTAATAAATCCTTTTCCTGGTGTTAGATATTTTCTTGTAGCATACTAGGACATATCTCCCACACTTGCTCCATTCACCATAGAATACATTTGGTATGGAGACCTAAAGTTCAAAATTTACAGTATAGCATGCATGCATCTCACTCTTCCTTCCATAATATGGGAACCAAACCTATTTGGATTCCTAAATCTAACATCTGATGATTTTATAGGGGTGCTCTCACAAAAGGCCTCGTGAGAGCATGTGGTATCTGGACAACGAATGTTCAAGGCATGTGACTGGAGATGCAAAATAAATCATTTTGCTCGAGGCCAGGGCATGAGGTACGGTAACACTTGGAGACGATAACACTTGGAGATAACATCACCAAGAGAGTGGTGGGCTCAGGTATAATTAGCAATTCAAAAATTTACATCATTAAAAATATTTTACTTGTAGATGGCTTGAAACATAATCTACTCAGCATCAGTCAGCTCTGTGATAAAGGCTTCAGCATAAAATTTATGTCAACTAGCTACATTATAAGCTTAAATAATAACATTTTTATAAGAAAAAATGATCAACAATGTCTACATACTTGATTTAAATAATATTCAATGTGCTACTTCATTTTACTTAAAAATAGTCGCTGATGAATCTTGGTTGTGACATAGAAGATTATGTTATGCAAGCATGAAATGCCTTAGGAAGATCACCCAAAAAGACCTAATAAGAGGAATACCCAAACTAGAGTTCACTAAGGACCATCTGTATGATGCCTATCAGTTACAAAAATAAGTTAAATCCTCTTTCCCCTCAATCAAAGACATTACCACTAGCAAACCCTTAGAAGTCCTTCACATGAATCTCTTTGGACCTGTCAGCACAGCAAGCCTAGGAGGGAAAGTCTTTGGGTATGTGATTGTTGATGATTATTCAAGATTCACCTGGGTTAGATTCCTATCACATAAGAGTGAATCATTCAAGGAATTTAGATCTTTATCCAATTGAATTCAGAGGAAACTAGGTTGTAAAATTTTAACCATTTATAGTGACTATGGTGGAGAATTTGAAAAAGAGACATTTGAATCTTTCTATAATGAGCAAAGGATAGATCACAACTTTTTAGCTCCTAGGATCCCTCAGTAGAATGGGATAGCTGAAAGAAAGAACAGGACCCTGGTAGAAGTCACTAGAGCCATGTTAGTTGAATACTTACTTTCTAAATACTTTTGGGTAGAAGCGGTGAATACAGCCTATTATGTTCTGAATAAGATAAATCTTAGATCCAAACTAAACAAGACACCTTATGAAATCCTTAAGGGTAGGACACCTAACCTCTCTCACCTTCATGTCTTTGGATGTAAAGTATTCATTATGAATAATGGGAATTCTCAACTAGGAAGTTTAACCCAAAAACTGATGAAGGAGTGTTCCTAGGTTACTCAAGTGTTAGAAAATTCTATAAAGTCTTTAACAAAAGAACACTGATAGTTGAGGAGACCACTCATGTTGTATTTGATGAATCTGATAATTCTGGAGGATCTAGGGTAGAAGAAGAAGAGGTTATAGAAGTCACCCAAGGATTAGAATCTGTAAATCTGGAGGAAATGGTAGAACCTGAAAATATATTGCCTAAAAAATGGAGATATTCTTCAAGTCATCCTAAAGAACTGATCTTAGGAGACCCATATGAAGGTGTTAGAACTAGGAATGAACTTAGAAAAGAAGTAAACCACTCTGCCTTCATTTCAATGACTAAACCCACCAACCTAAATCAAGCCCTATCTGATGAACTTTGGATTCTAGCCATGCAAAAAGAGTTAAATTAATTTGTAAGGAATATTATTTGGGAGCTAGTTGAAAGACTTAAGGACTAGAGTGTGAATGGAACTAAATGGGTTTTCAAAAATAAAATGAATGATTCTGGTGTAGTGGTGAGAAATAAGGCAGGATAGGTAGCTAAGGGGTACAACTAGATAGAAGGAATTGATTTTGAAGAGACCTTTACTCCTGTAGCAAGATTGGAAGCTATTAGGGTGTTATTAGCCTTTATTTATTTTAAGAGATTGAAACTATACCAAATGGATGTAAAGAGTGCCTTTTTGAATGGGATAATTAAAGAAGATGTGTATGTTGAATAACCCCCAGGTTTCGAGAATTCACAATTCCCTAATCATGTGTTCAAATTAAAAAAGGCAATATATATCTAAAACAAGCACCCAGGGCATGGTATGAAAGGATAAGCACAATCCTACTAGAAAGAATATTTGTTAAGGGGAGCGTAGACACCATCCTATTTTTAAAAAGGTAGGAGATGAACTACTAATTATCCAAATTTATGTTGATGATATTTTATTTTGATCCTCTAATAAAATACTTTATGATGAGTTTTCAAAAATAATGAGTAAGAAATTTGATATGAGTATGATGGGAGAACTAACCTATTTTTTTGGATTCAGTATAAGGCAAAAGGATGATAAAACTTTTCTTAGTTAAATAAAATAAATTAAGGACATTCTTAAGAAATATGAAATGAATAAAGCCAAGCCAATCAATACTCTCATGAGTTCCACTGTTCAGTTAGATAAGAATTCAAATGGAAAATCTATTAATCAAAAAATATAGAGGAATAATTGGATCACTTTTTTACTTGACTACTAATAGACCTGATATCATGTTTAGTATTTATCTCTGTACTAGATTTTAGGCTGATCCAAAAGAGTCCCACCTAACTGCTGTTAAGAGAATTCTTAGATATCTCTTAGGGACCCAAAATTTAGGAATCTGGTATCCTAGGCATAGCACCTCCTTTGAAATTATAAGATATTCTGATTTAGATTTTGTAGGATGTTGAGTTGATAGAAAAAGTACTTCTAGAATATGTCAATTTATAGAATAGTCCTTAGTCTCTTGGTCTAGTAGAAAATAGAACTCTGTTGCACTGTCCACTCCTGAAGCTGAATATATAACCTTAGAAAATTATGTGGCCCAACTCCTTTGGTTAAAATAATAAATTCTAGATTTAGGATTACTTATAGGCACAATTTTAATCTTTTGTGATAACACTAGTACCATCTGCATTTCAAAGAATCCAATCTAACACTCTAGGACCAAACACATTAGCATAAGGCACCACTTCATTAGGTACCATGTTATCAAAGGAGACATAGAGCTACATCATGTAGCCACTGAAAACCAACTTGCTGATATCTTTATAAAATCACTGGCCTTTGAAACTTTTAGCATCTTAAGAACTAGATTAGGAGTAATAGATATTCATGCTTGAAACTGATATTTTTTATTTCTATTCTTTTTATTTTTTTATTTTATTTATATATTTGTTTCTTTTTATGTGTTTATATTTTATGGTTTTAATTGACTGTTGGTTTTTTTTCACTATATTATTTTATTTATATGTCTGGTTCTTTGTATGGGTTTTTCGCTTTATATTTTTAATTTTCTAATATATTTTTCTTCAGTATTTTTAAAGGAATCTGATCAATGTTCACTTTTGATATTGAATTCTCATATGATATTTTGCCTTGCATTTGGTTTTATAAATTAGTAAGCGATGATTGGCTCCTCTAAAAATAGTTAAAGGAAAAAAATTTGATGTTTATCACTCTTCCTCTAACTCCTTTAATGGTGTTTTTTCTTTATGAAATAAAAATTTATTTTAAATTATAAGTTGAATTTGAAATAGAGATCTATTTTATCTTCTTTCAGTAATCTATCTCATATGAACAATGCTCCAAGTTAATGAATCACTTTTCAAATTTTCTTAATCTGATTATTGCATTCATCATATGGATATAATTTTATTTTGTGATTTACTCTTCCTTATATTAGAGAGTGAGTTCTTCTCTTATATATGGAAGATAATCTCATAACTAAGAATCTTTAAAGATTTTGAAAGGAAGCCAGCTCGTAAAAATGACAAGAGGCACAAAATGAGCCTAAAAAACTGAAAAAGAGGCGTAATGACCGTCAAATGATTGCAAGATACACAAAGTGTATCAAAAATTAAAAGATGCACAAAGTGCGTCAAATAACTGAAAAAGAGGCATAAAATGAGCCCACAAAGAAATAAGTTTCCTTCTCTTTTAAATCTTTAAATCTTAGAAAAATTCATGTGCCACTTGATATCTTCAAACATTTGAATTTGAAAATCATGATTCTTCATCCATTGCATTGCAATATTATTTCTATCAGATAATTTTTTTGAAACGAAGCTTGAAAAGATCACTTTTCCTATCTAATTTCTTTTCTGAATTAGATTTTTGTTGTAAAAGAATTTTGACCTATAAGAAGTCCGAGCTAGGGTTAATAAGATCGATTTTCTACCCTTTCTGGATTTCAGCATTGTTAATTTATTCCTTATTGATTTTTAATCCATTCATAAGGGAAATTTCTTATTTATTTTAGCATTTATTTTTTATTTATGACTGGTTTTATTTGATTTTCATGTTATTTTTGTGTGTTTTTATGTTTTTATCTTAGTTTTTGAAATTCTCTTGATCATCACATTCCATTCCTGAATTCTTCTAATTTTGCTCACATTGTCTAGGATGATCCACATCGTCCTGTACGATATGAACAAAGTTTCATCTCACAAATCACTACACATCCAATGGGTGATGTATACCTATACAATTCGTACATTGACTATCGTCCTGTATGATTCATATATTGTACTTGATGATCCACATAGTAGGAGTTACTGGATGAATTGAAAGTTGTTAGGCTGATCCATTATTGTTCATCATCTTGGACGATCCACCTATTCGTCCTGAATAATATAGCTAGTCAATGATCGTCCTGCTGACTCTCGAGCACATCATCATGTGTCTAAGCATCCAGTACGATATCTGATCACCCTGGACGATAAGACCAACTTTTTTAACCGATCATATGGATGACATTATTACACCTCCTGGATTATTTTCATGATCCTATATAAACACCCAACCTCAAGCCTTATTCTTCACTCAAAATATTTCAATTCTCTTTTCTCTCATCCAAGTTCTCAATTCTTGGATATGGCTGGTGGTAAAAGATCTCGTGCACTCATAGGCAGCTCTTCCATGAGTGATGTCGACTCCCGATTTATTGAAGTAGCTGATGAAGCTGCTTACACCCGCTATAAATCTACTGGGATTAATCCCTCAAGAGTTGTTAATCAAGAGATATTGACCTATCAGGTACTAAACCTATTCGCCCACACCACTCTCGGCTTTATTCTTACACTTGCTTTTCCCTTCAATTCTAAACTGCTTTTCGAATTCTTCGCCAGTCTCCGCCTAAATGCTGACTTTACTACACTCCAATCATATGTTAATAGATGCCCTGTTGAAATAACCTATCAGGATTTTTATGAATTTCTTCACCTCTCCACCACTAAAGACAAAATCCATATTTTGGCTTCAGATCCTAATTTTAATTGGAGCCCTGTTAATACCCTTTTTAGAGAAACCAATATCCCCTATCATGACTCTACAACCAGTACCTTAGTGAAAGATGCCTGAACCATCCAGCACATTCTTCGCACCTCCATTATTCCTAAAGCTGGGAATCGAATTCATATTACTCCCATATTGTCACTCACTACCTACTACATCATGGCTCGTCAAGATTTTAATGCCATTGATCTTCTAATTCGCTATATTGAACATCTGACCAGCATTAGGGATCCCGACCATAAAAGAATGCCAAATCTAGCCTTAGGACATATCAGTACCCATATCCTCAAATCCAAATACAACCTTCAATATCTAGCACCACCTGATCACTTCCCTGTTTTCTACTCTAATAGCTCCTTCTATGTCCTTCAAAGTACTCGTCGTCACCCTATGCATGAGGAGGCTAGGGTAAAAGAGGAAGGACATATTCATGTACCTGTCCCTATCCACCAGCACTCCCAGATAGATCACTGGTTCAGAGATTTGACCAGTGGGAAGCTAGGTTTGAATTCAACATCACCAAGCAGCAGCAACAGCATATAAAAGATATTGCTCATTTTGAAAGCTACGCCATCCAGCAGTAGCAGCAGTATGACCAGAATATGGGCTAATTTGGTGAGCAGTTTGCCTCTCTTCCCTCATACTTTCATCCACCACGACCTCCACCTAATCAGAGTTCTTCTTTTTAGTTTGTCAATGCTTTTGTTTCTGTGTTTATACTGGTCTTTCTTTCTGTACTTTATTCTATTTAGTGTTTTTCTTTTTCCTCCTTTTTGTGATGTCAAAAGGGGGAGAGGTATGTTATTTGCTTAGTATGATTGCTTAGTATGTCGTTTGTTTATGTTTTAGTATAATTTGCTTATGTTTTAGTGGTATCTTAGACGCCAAATTTAAAATTAGGGCTTTTTTAGAAGCCTCTAATTTAAGTGCTCAAAATTACTATTAAGAAAATCTTTTGCTATTGTTATAACCTAAGAGAGCTTACAGAGGGAGAAGGAGAGTTTGGGAGAGAGAGTGAGAGTCTTGTGAGGGGGAGTTTATGAGGGAATTCATAAAGGTTGCTCCAAGCAAATATTTGATCATCTTCTTCAAGCTTCATCCTTGGTTCCTTGGTTGCTCTCTGGAGATAATCTTCAGCATCAAATCAAGGTTCTCTGTCTACTCCAAGTTGGAGTAAAAGGATCTGTCATTCTCTACCAACTCCAGATAGGAGTAAAAGGATTTTAGGTTCTCTACCTTCACTAGGAGGGTAAAAAGGATTCAAGATTCTCTGCCTCACTTGGATGATAGAAAGATTTTATAAGGGCTTCTCTGTCTTGCTGTGAGAAAAAGGAGAGACACTAATTGATTAGTGCAATACCTGAAAAAGAGATTTCTGGGGAGTGGATGTAGGTCAAATTTGACCGAACCACTATAAAATTTAGTGTGCTCTTTCTTATTACTTTTTTCATATTTTATTTCTGCACTTATCTGTGATTTGTTCTGTGATTAAATTTTCTGAATGTGTTGTTATTGTGAAATTATATTTTCTTCTGCATCAAGGGTTATTATTTGTTCTAAAAATATTGAAAAAGGATAAAAAGATTTTCATTCCCCCCCCCCCCCTTTTGGTTAGGCTCAGGCTAGTTCTTTAGGGTTTAACAACCCTCACGAACTTTTAAATTAAAGTTTAGGATTCAAAGAGAGCTCAAATGTTCAAAGTGACCAATGGTGGTCAACTTAACACATTCAAGGCATCAATGAGGTCTATGCATGATCATGAATGACTGTCAAATGCCTAGGGTAAAAATATAGGTCTTGAATTGAGCTTTCCATTTTTTTTTTTAAAACCCCTCAGAGGGGCCTATGCATTAATATAAGAAAATAAGTATAAAGTCCTTAAAAGGACCTTAAGCTCACTGATGCACAAACGAGCTACAAAAAGAAACCAAAAAAATCCTAGGAGCTCGAGTTCCCTACTATACAAAAGTATAAAAAACCTATATACAATCTACGATGCATAAGAAAGAGCACCCAAAAAAGAAAAAAAGCTAAAGACCAGCAGAGAGCTTCACCTTCCCTTCCAAAGATCCATAAGTATGAGCACCTGCATTAAAGAGCACCTGCATTAAAGAGCACCTACAAAAAAATTTACAGCAAAAGTGAAAATTGCACAAATAAAAGCCAAAAAGAACAATGTGATATTATAGGCGATTATCCACATAATAAGTAACACAATTAGAATAGGAAACATTCAGCCTCCAAGTTTTTCAACTATCAGGAAAACAGACATGAGCACAAAAATCTAAACCAGCAAAAGTATACCACAGGACGCAGGCCAGAAACCCATAGGTATAGAGAACCAAGAAACACAAAGTATAAAACCAACTCACAGCCAAATAGAAGAAGCTAGCCATCATATCCATAGGATTACTATAAGATAAAACAGAGGTCCGGTAGACACCAGTAACAAGGAGCCTTCGAGCCAAATTGATAAGGGCCAAAGGAGCCAGACTCGCCAACCAAATACCACTCTAGCCAAAGCCCAGGCCACAGAAAAACCACACAAAAACCATGCAAACGAAAAGGCAACAACCAGAAAAGCCAAACCCCACAAGAAGTAAATAGCACAACTACAAAAACTAATCCAGCAAAAACTGGACCAATTCATAGCAGAAAAGGTCCAAATAAGAACCACCAACACAACCCCAAGCCTGCCTAACCATAGGTCAAAGGAGATCCAAGAAAAATAGAACCAAAACACAACCTCCAGGTCGACCCCAAAAGTGCCCAGCCAAGGGGTAGAGGGAATCACCACACAAAAGAGCTTATCGGCACCCAGCTATTGACCTCAATATTCGAGGTCATTTTTCTCGGAATTCATCTCTAGCTCCTAGGTCTTCGTAACCTAGTGTAGACATCGCTCCTTTAGGATCCTCTTAGGTGGATACCAACTGACGTAGAATTGACTCGTCGCGAGCTAAATCAAATTTGAATTCATACTAGTCGAATTAAATATATAAAATTGGATCAATCTAAATTAAAATTTCAACTAAATTTCATTTAAATTGACATTCTAATTTCATCAAAACAAATTCTATATCTACTTTAAAAATAATAATAATAAAATTTTAACATTTCAATTTTTCTAAATTAAATTTAACATAATTTTAATATTCAATCCTAATGAATCAAAATTCAAATTAAAAGAGATGTTTGGGCTAAACATAGGGTGCGGTTAGGGCTAGTTAAACTAGCCCCCACGATCTCCCCTCCATAAAAATTTGCGAACGCCCCCCTCTCTCTGGGCAGTTCACAAACAGCCCGCCTGCTCTCCTTCTATATTCGAAAGAACTCCCCAGCGCTCGCCCTCTCTGATTCGCAAAACCCCAGCCCGTCGCCTCCTCCCTCTCCATCTCTCTCACGAAATCAAAGCCCAGGTCTGCCCCCTCTCTTGGTCGTTCGCGAGCCCAAGCCAACAACACACCAACGTCACTTGCCCTAGCCAATAACGCAGCCCTAGCCGACGTTGTCGCAAGCCCTAACCACCGGCAACCTTTTCTCAACCTTGGGTAATTCCTTCTACATCTTCCCTTGCTTCTCTTTCTACCATATCATTTCTTCATCTCCTCCTTTCTCCTTTGTGTGAGATGGTTATAGATGCAATGTTTGTCTCTCCGAAGTAATAAGAGCAAAAGAGTTATGTGTTGATTTATGTGTTTTGAAAGTGAACATCTAGTAGATGAAATCTATACTCGTTGATTGTTTATGTCACATGATTTCAAATCTTGTTTGTAGATCGCAAGAGATTATTCAAAGCTATGCTTTTCTTTTAAAAAAATATGCATATCAAACGCTTGTGATAATGCTCATTAAGAAGTAGCATAGACTTAGCTAAAAAAAAATGATGGTGTACTTCATGACTCATAAACAAACTATGATTTGTTTCTATCATATATGACTATATTCTAGTCTTATGCTTACCTCCGTTTATTTCATAGAATATCAAATTCATAATTTATCATGAATTTGAAGAGTTTGTGTGTGATGTCATTTTCAAATTACTTCTTCAATTTACTTGGAGAAACCCACATTTAAATTCAAACACTTAAATTAAATCCCCAACATCCTTAATTTCAAAAGAATAATGTTCATGTAATCTTGTTGTATTATGGGTATTTGATGAATCATGATTGGTATTTGATGAATCATGATTGGCAAAGCATTCATTGATTATAGTTCATCGTTTTTTGTTTTCGTGTGTATTCTCTTCTTAAGACTTGCAAAAGGAAAGGGTTTAGTTTTAAAACTCTTGGCAAGTTTGGTTGTGCATATCTTGTGATTATGAGAAGTTATGAGTTTGGGTTAAAAGTTTCCATTGGATATCTGATAACATATGGTGAAGAGATATTTGTTTTAAAAAGCATTGTGTAGGGAAAGTGGCTTGCGTGTGTGCGTTGAAAAGTGAACTTTTGTGTGTTTTGGGAAGTGTGTATGTTTAAATTGAATCATGAAATTTTTGGGAAGTAAATTGTGCATGGGTTAGAAAAGTGACTTTACTTTGTTGTGCTCAAATGAAATGTGTTGAGAGGTAAAGTATGTTCTTTGATGACTATGTGTTTTGAAAGGTGTTGAATGCTTTGAAAAACATTTGTAAGATTTTGGAAATGTGAAACTATGTGATCTTTGAAGGTGTATGTTCAAGTTAAAACTAAAGTGTATAACCTTGCGGGAAGTGTGTGTGTGTGATTGTTAGAAAGTGACATGTGTATGCCTTGAAAGGTAAAATGTGTGAAAATGGAAAGTGTTGGATTGTGAGAAATAAGGTGCGAGTATGTTAAATGGTGTTCTAAAGTGTGTGATTATTAAAAGTTGAATTGTTTTGGATGGTGAGGTATATAATTGAATAATGAAATGGATTATGTATGAGTTGAAAATAAAATAAAAAGTAAAGTGTGTGATTGTTGAAGCTTGAGTTGTTTTGGAGAGATGAGGGGTGTGGATTTTAGAAGCTAAGTTATTTGGGTGATTATTGAAAAGCAAAAGCTCTCTCTCTCTTCTTCTCCTTCCCTTTTTTGTGCCTCGGGGTGGATGTTGGAAAAGTAAAAAGTGTGCCTTCAAAAGCGAAAAGTTCAAAAGGTAGACAGCAGAACCGTTGTGCAAGCTCGAAAAAAGGTATGTTTTATTTTTAGTAAATTTCAATTATTTCATTAATAATTATTAAATGTGCTTCTAATTCCTGTTTTCTTTTATTTATTTGCTTGAACTGCAAGGAATGGTACCAATTAAGTGAACAAAAGGAAAGAGACAAAAATGTCAGTCGCCTCTATCCAACCGGATAGAGATGCTACGGGCGGAACCACCGGGTCATAGCCCTCGGTGTTGTAAGTTTTCTTAAAACTTAGAAAGTCCCTAGGAAGCCATTGGTGTGGTTTGTACGAACCCTTCCCTTTTAGGTCCTTGTAGTAACTTCAATTATATCAGGATTATTTTTATTTGATTTTAGATCCTTAAAAACTTTACACGTGTGCAACGTCCCAATGGTTAGTGATAACAAACTTTTTCATCTCATATAATATTAGTGACATTTAAGTTCAAAAAAAGAACTGAGTCTTAGAAAACTTAGACTTAGGATGCATGCACACTTTAGGGTAGAAACACAGAATATAGAAAAAGTTAGTGACACCTTACCTTAGGATTAGTATATACACCATTATACGTAACCTCACTCAAACTTAAATAATAAATCAATTTTTGAGAAATGAAAACTTCAATCAATAACTGATCTAGGATATATCCAAACCACACAGTCTATTGCACACACTTAGATTTATTTGCTAGGACAACCGAATTTAGGTTTAGGTTCGGCCGGTGTTTACTTTCTTACTGCTCTATGACAGATTTTCTCGTGATTTTTACCGCATGCTGGTTGTAACATTGTTGATGTGTATGTTTATTTATTCATTCCTGCAATCTGAGAATTAATATGATGGGCGATAGATTACCCCTAGCCTAAGAACGATCTAGATGCTCACAGAATTTTCTACATGTGGTCATGCTTGTGCAAGGCTAAATCAAAGGGGAAAATTAAAGATTTAAACTGACAAAAGATTCTCCATGTGCAAAATGCTAAGCTCCCTTAAAATTAAAAGATCATGGCCAAGTGTGGCTGAAAATTTATTTTAAATGCAAACATATAACTGCTTGGGATGTTTTATTATAAACTGCTTAGAATAACCATGCAGGTGGTCTAGATTTTCATTTTGTCTGAGTTATAATGTAAATATATTTAAAAAGAGTTGTAATGTGAAAGTGATCTAAAATTGGGATATCGCACCCAACTTGGAATCCAAAGAGAAAAGAATATCCCTTAGGGGAATGTTCTTTTCTATTTGGAAATCCAAGCTAGGGTGATTTTAGTGTCCAAAGAGAAAAGAAAATATCCCTTCGGGACCTTCGGGGACGAGTTTCTTTTCATTTGAATATCCAGACCCGACGAACACAAGGAGCTCATAGAAGGAGAGAAGACAAAGAAGTGAAGAAAAGAAGAGATATCTCATTTCAAAATCACTTGTGTCAGTCGTAGGATTAGAATCCGAGTTTGTTGTTAGTGGTACCCGCCCACTTTACTTTTTAGCAGACCCTGGGTTGTAAGTAAAATAGCACTTGCCATATGGATTTTGGACACTATATTTTTGGATAATTTAATTTGATTGTCTACATTGTTTGCGCAGTAGTTTTTTTTTTTTTAGGATTCTTGCATGCCGTGTTATGTTTTAACTTGGATATGATCAGAGTTTTTTTTTGTAAGGGCACGATAAAAAAATATTTTTTACTCGAAATTTAAATAAAATTTTTAAGCTCACATAGTAACTCTAACGATCTAAGAAGTAAGCTCGGGACCACGGATAGTCAGCATGAAGCATATTATTATTTTCTCTTCCTTGTTAGGCACCTCCCCACGTGCGGGTTCTGGCAGACCACCTGACCTATTAGGGTGCAGTTCTGTCAAGAGGATGCTGTGCAATCTCTAGGAAAAAATCTATTTTCTAAGCCTGATTTTAAAACTGCTTTATAAATCATTTTATGCATTCGCGTCAATTAGCATGCATTGCATTAAATATAAATTAAAAGAGTTTAAAATTTTAATTGCATTATGTTCTCAAGCATCATTTATCCTACATAAGTAAAGGGGCTAATTAGGATTTGTCTTAGATGTCGGCCCCGATTCCTCAGAACTTAAACAACGTCCCTACCCATCTTTCATAAAGAGACCGGACATATGATTTTAAAATGCCTAGGTGGTTAGCTGGCTCCCCAATCCAGGCCGGGGTAAGTCCAGATTTGCATTTCATCAACTAGGCTCGGGCCACTACTTTGCAGTACCCAATTTAGATTTAGGTTCTGAGGCTGATTTTCAAATCTTAAGTCCTCACCCTCTAGGAATACAATCCTAACTTTCTAATACATACAAAAATTCTCTCAATAAAATATAAAACCCAATATATAGTAGACTAGGGTTGCCTCTGAGCTTCTCAAAATCCGACACCTCCTACTTTTTCTCCTTTGACTCATCAATAACTATTCAACGTTGAGCTTTCTCCTTGAAGAATTCTTACTTCTTTTTTATATTCTACTTTGTAATCAAAGGGTATATGAATCGTTGCTTTAATCAAGAGTTTTCTTAGGAGCACATCTCCTAAGATGTAATTAACTATAAGGGTTTGCCTCTATAGGAATTTGAGAACTCCATATTAAAATAAACCTTATTTTATTTACATAAAATAAGGAAAAAATCTCTGGGAACGCAGATTATCTTTTTAAAACTCATTTTTAACTTTGAATATACTTGTATAATGTTATTTTTGTCTCCCCAGATAATATAACATTCTCCTTATTATATTCAATTTTAAAAGTGACAAATTTTATAAAATCCATTCTTATTTTTGGATGCCTTAAAGAATATCACGTTCGTCTTTTAAGATGATGTCTTATTCTCCTTGTTGCCTCTAATCAGAAGAATGGTTGAATTTTCAAATCCTATTTTTAGTTTTGAACACCTTCTATAGAATTTCATGTTCATCTTTCGGGATGATATATTATTCTTTGAATTATGTTTGATTATAGAAATATCATTTCTAAAGCCCCATTTTGATATTGAATCCATTGTAGAATATTGTGTCAGTCTCCTAAGACTGTACTTTATTCTTAATGCAGTATTCGATTATAAAATAGAAGAAATGCAATCTGTGTGGCGAATAATTTTCCCCATACACCAGCAGCCTAAGAGTAGGTGACACAGGGTAGGAATGAAAGAGGAAACGCATAAACAGCAGATAGGGGAGCCCTACCAAAATGATAAATAAGAAATACCAAAACCCATTCCAACCAGATAAACTACAAAGTTCTAACATAAGGAATACCAATTTTTTCTAATCTTAAGAGACCTTTAAGAGGTAAAGGTAAGTTAGCAGCAGTAAAATGACTAGATTACTCCCCAAATTAGCAAGCCAATTAGGACTAACATTCCCCTCCTTATACACATGACAGAGAGAATAATTAATAAACCAGCAATTGCTTAATATCCCTAACCAGATAAAAGATATACGTGTTATAAGCATTCATTGACATTGTTTAAACAAAGAATACTAAAACTAGAATCCACTTCAATGCAAAAGTTAGTAATGTCACAAGAAATGCATAATCTAATCCCATGAAGTATAGCAGAAAGAACAGTAAAAGTCCTAAAGCAATTATGTAAAGGACCAGCAAAAGCCATAATGATATTCCCATAACCATCCCTAACAAGGCCACCACAACCCAAGCAGGACCCTTTAACAACACCATCCACATTAAGCTTATAGGAACTGTTAGGAGGTTTGATCCAGTAAACAATCCTAGTATCAGTAGAGGCCAGACCACCCTCCAACAAGATACCCAAATCAGACGCCACAAAGCAACAATTCTTAAAACCCTTGATGGAAAGCAAATTAGCAGAAAAAAGGCACAAAACCTTACCTTTCACATTCTTAATAATCGTATGATGATTCATATCAATGCCATTAAACCTAGAATTATTTCTCCAGTTATAAATACTACAAATAAGAGAGGGGATGAGATTTCTGATGTGACCTTTAGACTTGATAAACCAAGAGTTAAGTAAAGCATGAATAGACAATTTAGCATTAAAGCAATTTAATATGAACATATCATCAAAATAAATCCAAGTTTTAACAACATGAGGGCTAGAGAGAAAGACATGATGCATATTCTCCACATGAAAACAACATTGACACTTGGACGATAAGATAAAACCTCTTTTAAGTAGATTATCATCAGTAGGAGTAAACTTATGCAAAACTCTATATGAAAACAGCAACAGTGGAAGGAATACTTTTATGCCAAATCATAAAAAAAATATTAGTAACATCATTCTTAGCTCTAAAAGCATGCCAAACCTCCTTTAATCTCAACTCCCCATCTTTAGACAAATTGCATAAAATTAAATCATGATATTCAGTGTTAAGGAGAATATTCATAATTTGATGAATAATAGAATCAGAAATAACATTAGCAAGTTTATCATAATCCCAATAATTATTAGTGATAAAGTAATTCACCTTAACCACCGAGGTGGACGAGGAATTAAGAATGGAATCAATAGAGTAAGAACCCAGCCATTGGTCTTGCCAAAAGAATATGTTCCCACAACCAAGCCCCCAATAATCGGGGGGCTTAACAACCCATTTAATATTGCACACTCTCTGCCACACTTTAGAATCACCCTTATTATAACAACAAATAGTAGGATGTTTACCCACATAATACTTAGCAAAATAAACTTAGCCCAAAGGCTCACCTTAGCATGAAAAGAATACCACAGCTTAAAAGAAAAAGCATAAGCCAAATCAAACATACTCTTACAACCCAAGGCCCCCTCTTCCAAAGCACCACAGCAATTGTCCCAAGAAGACCAAAGAAGTTTAGAGGTGCTACTGGCCCCTTTCCAAAAGAAACTGTTGAAAAGTTTATCAATTCTATTATACACCACACGGGTAGGCTGAAGGGTTTGGAAGGAATAGATAGGAACAGAGCAAAGAACACTTCTAATGAGAGTAAGTCTACCCCCAAAGCTCAAAAAATTAGAATTCCAGAAGCAAAGCTTGTTATGCACAGACGTAATCAAATCATCGAAAAGAAAAGTTTTCTTTCTACCTTTATAAAGAGGAACCCCAAGGTACTTAATAGGCAGGTGACCATGAACAAAACCAGTATGGCCTTTAATAGCCAAAATACGATCAGTAGGCACATTGTTTGAAACAATAAAACAACTCTTATTCTTATTCAGACCACTCACATTTTCAAACTTCTAAAAAATCCCATAAATTTATTAATTCTATTAAGAGAAGCATTAGTAAAAATGATGAAATCATCAGCAAAGCATAAATGAGAAATTGAAAAATCACCCAAAGTTCTATAATAGAGACTAGGATGATTGGCGAAGAGGTTGGCCAACCCTTTAGAGAGATACTCAGCAGTAATAATAAAAAGGGCAGGAGATATAGGATCACCCTATCTTAAGCCATGAGAGGATTTAAAGAATTCAGAGCTTTTATCCTTCACAATAATCGAGAAATAACATCCCTCAATACAATTCCTGATAAGATTAATAAAAACCAAATTAAATCTATACAAAAGCAGAATATTGTAAAAAAAATTCCAGTCAATATTGTCATAAGCCTTGGATATATCAATTTTCTGGATGACATTGCCACCTCTTTTACTTTAACATCCAAATCATGACAAAATTCTTGAGCCAACAGGATATTATCAGAAATAGCCAGACCCTTGACAAAACTCATTTGATAAGAAGAAATAATTTTAGGAAGGAGAGGGTTAAATGATTCATAAGAACTTTAGAAATCAATTTACTAAAGAAGGTGCAAAGGTTAATAGGTCTAAAATCATTCAAGTTACTAACAGAAAATTTTTTAGAAATAAGAACAATAGAAGTAGAAGTAAAAAATTTAGGAATATTGTGACCACCAAAATATTCCAGAACAGCAGAATAAAGATCCTTATCAATAATATGCCACGCTTTCTGAAAAAACTTAGAGGTAAAGCCACCGGCCCAACCACAGACTCAGCATTCATATTGTGGACAATCTCCTTGATTTCCTCTAAAGAAGGGGTTTTGGAGAGATTATCATTATCATCTTGAGAGATAAGGCTAGGGATAACCGTCGGGTTATCAATAGGATGAGAGGTAAAGTTTTTATTAAGATGATTTTGAAAATACTGAACCACCAACTTAGCAATTTCCTCCCCATCCTCAGTAATAGAGCCATCCTCAAGAGTGATTTTAGTAAAGGAATTTTTGATACGATTCCTCTCAACCAACACATGAAAATATTTGGTGTTGTTATCACCTTCAACAAGGTGCTTCATAGCCACTTTTTGTTTCCAAAAAATCTCCTCTTGAGCTTGTAATTTAAAGATGCAGTCTTTAGCATCCCTAAGCAAACTAAAATTATCATCAGTAGGAAACAATTGACAGTTAAGCTCAATAGAATTCACTTTATCTTCAGCATTCAAGATATTGGAAAAATTATTTTTAAAAATAGTTTTATTCCACCAATTGATTTTTTGCTCAAGTCTTTTCAATTTAAACCATAATCTCTTCATGCAAAAGATGGAATTATTTGGATGCAAGGGGGTCTGCCAATTTTCTTGAACCAAATCCAAAAAAGAATCATGAAGTAACCACATATTTTGAAATCTAAATTGAGGTAAAGGACCCATATGCCTCATCTTGAGGCTAATTAAAATAGGAGAGTGATCAGAAAGAGTTCTAGTAAGGTGATCAACAGAAATGGAATTAAAAGAACTAATCCAATTATCATTAAAAAAGCACACGGTCCAACCATTGCCATAAACGGCCACGGATCCAAGTAAATTGATTACCAGAGAAACCAATGTCCACTAAGTTACATTCCATAATCATATTATTAAAATCCACCATAGAATGGTAAATAGGAGTAGCTTCCCCAATACGCTCAGAGGGGTTAGAGATAGTATTAAAATCACCACCAACAAGCCAAAGAAAATTACAAATACTATGAAAGTTAGTGAGTTGCTCCCACAAAATTTTTCTAATACTACAAGAAGAGGCAGCATACACAAAGGAAGCACAACAATTCAAATTTAAAAAGTCAATACTACAATGAAGAACTTGAGCATAATCCCAATAACATCTAACCGAATAGGGTCCTTCCACATAACCCATATCTTATTGGAAGAATTTGCAACCGAATGCTTAAAACCCAATAATCTAGCAGTAGAACGTAACTTAGTAGAAGAAATAAGCGGTTCAAGAAGAACAATAATAGAAATATTGTGAATACGACACAAATTCTTAACCCTCAACCAAGAGGAGGGACAACCATGCCCCTAACATTCCAAATAATAGTATTAAACATAGAAAAAAGGTTAATGACTAGTTTGCGAACGTGTGGTTCTAGGAGATTGTAAAATGATGCTCTTGGTTTTCCTATTCTTCCTGTTTTGAATTTTAGTATAACTAGTGTCAATATCATCTTTAGCAAAATATTTAGCCACAATATTCATGCCCTCCGAATCAGTATGACCCATACTATGATGATGAGCGTTTCTAGAAAATACCCACCTATCTTACCTCCTGAGGTAACTCGCCATCCATGAAAGTTTGTATAACTAGTGTTAATATCATCTTTAGCAAAACATTTAGCCACAATATTCATTCCCTCCGAATCAGTATGACCCATACTATGATGATGAGCATTTGTAGAAAATACCCACCTACCTTACCTCCTGAGGTAACTCGCCATCCATGAAAGTTTGTTCTTGTTCCACATCCTCCTTACTCGACATTCCAAATGCAACATTATCTAATTCTCTTTCTTCCAAAGTAAGTTGCCCGTCATTCTGCTCATTCACAATAGGTTGAGATGGCAAAGTATTAGTATGGTTATTGTGATCCATCCTAAAATCCATACCAAGCAAGTTTTCATTAGTAATACAAGGAATGATAGGATGTGAGGAAACAATATTTTCAGTGATAGCTAACATTTGTTCATCCACATTCTCAAGAACACTAGTTAAAGGAAAATTAGAGTTATTAGTGACTCCCTGATCAATAATATGATCTTCAGTACCGGTAGGGAGCAGTTCACTATTAATGGTAAAATCATGTAATGGCCCCTCGGTAGTGAGCTGCTGCTGTGCCAAGGCTTCCTCAACCAATCCAAGAGAAGGATTCTCATTATCCTGAGACGCCAAAGGATCCATAACAGTATTTTCTTGTGATTGTTTGGACGACTCCTCCTTACGAAGATGAGGATGCAACCTATAACACTCATTAAAACTATGGCCATGCATTTTATAGTGAGAATAGAAAATAGGAAGATTTTCAAATTCAACTTTTTGGAAGTAGCCATTTAATTCCGATCCCAGCCAAATCTCATTAGGATATTTCTTGGACACATCCAACTCGACTAAAACACGAGCCACCGACGGATGAGTGAGAGAGGCAGTAGCCTGATTCATCTGCAGCGACCTACCAAAAATCGAAGCAAGACCAAACAAAACTTGAGAATTAAAGAAATGAAATCTCAAGTTCAGGAAGGAAATCCACACGAGAGCTATAGGAGACTCCTCACAAACATTAAAATCTGGTGTCCATTTGAGTAAATGCAACTAGTAAGTTTGGATATAATAAGATCTCCTAGAGAATAAGCGACTATAATCAAGATCATTAGAAAGTTGGATCGTAATATGTCTCTGATCTAATAATCCAATATGAAACGAACCAGACAGCTTCAGATTCGCAAAAAAAATTCGAATAACATCAAGATTGGGTCGTCGCAACATAAACTTCCCAACCAAAGTTAACAAAAAGGGGGTGGCCAATTGAGAAACAACGGAATCCTCAAACATCAGTACCAGACAACCTTTGAAGGAAGTCTGAACAAAATGCAATTTAGAAGCGAAAGATGAAGGACCAGCCATGACATCTTTGAAAGATCGAGACTTGACAATAGGAACCGAAGCAGAAGAGGGGATCGAAGACGACGGCATCGTCATCACCCAAAATACGAAAAGATAAAATGACAATCAAAACAAATCACCAGACAAATAACGAGCACGAAGACGAAGGAAACCCAGTAAAAACAAACAAACAAAAAAAACGAATCCAAAAGGATGAAAAATGAGATCAAAGATGGAAACCCTAGATCGCCAAAAGATCGCCAAAAGATCGCCAGAGGAAGGGTTACACGTTAAGTGAAGTTTGACCCAATTCTTCAATATGAAACGAAATTGAGCTTTCCAATATGATGCATACATATGAGGGATTTAGGATTTAATAGGTCTCAGGGATCAAATGAGGTTAACCATGGACTAAAATGAGTTTAAATCAATACAATGATGATTATGAACTTATTTAATGAGTTTCTAATGGTTTTCAAGGGAGATTACACCAACATGCTATGTTTAGTGGCATTGACAGCAAATATTTAAAGGTTTTGGCTTCTGGTATATGCTTTGGGTTTTAGGGTTTAGAAAGACATATATACTTCCAAAATGATTTGGTAAGCTCTAAGAACGTGTCTAATCAAGATATGAATGATCAAAAACAAATCTAAGAGCTTTACCTAAGGTTTTGATCCAATTGAACTTTTTTCTAAAAATTGGAAAAGTTCAAAGGGTTTTAGGGTTTAAATTTGAACTAAATTTTAGCATTGGAAGTTGAACTGGATTTGAATTAAAAGATTTAGAGATTAATTGTTGATTGAAGTTTATGAATGATTAAAAGATTTAAGATGATTGAAGAATTTTGATTGAATGAGGATTGGAGGTTTATGAGTTTATTGAAAATTTAGGTGATTGAACCATTTTACAATCATTGGATAATTACCAAATGATTGAATGCTTTAAGAATTGAATAAATGTCGATCATTGAGTGATTGTTAATGATTGAATGATTGATCATTTATATTTATTAATTTAGAGTTTAATGATTAAGTACTATGCCAAAGCATAGTAATAGATTGTATTTAAGATTTAAAATGGAATTCAAATGTTTGAATACCATGATTGGAATTTTTATTTAGTTTGAACTCATATAAAAATGAGGTCAACAATGGATTAAGTTTATAGAGCAAAAATGCAATTAAATCTTAATTCTTTAATTAGTTTTTAATAAAATACATACTAATTAACTCTATGCAATAATCAGAATGTGAAGTTTTAAAAAGGTTTAGAAAATAGGTTTTATCCTAAAACAGCATAACTAGTCTAAAAAAATTGCACCCTAATATGTCAAGTCGTATGCTTCTACTCATAGGCATGGAAGTGCCTAAAAAATGAGAAGAAGAATTTATTGTGCATTATGAGACACAAGGTGAATCCCGACTTAATTTTAGGATAAACTATCTTACTATATTATTACTCCTAAATTGTATTATTTAGCTGAGTAGAAGAATTTTTTAATTCCTAAGTTCCTAAGTGTAAATCCAAGAAAACATCACATATAGAAAGAAGCCTAAAAATACAAGAGTTTTAAGTGCACAAAAAAGTAAACACATTGCATAACAAGTTAATAAAAAATTGAAATGTTTGGTGTGGCAAGTGCTACTTAATACAAACCAAGGCCTACATAAAACAAAGGTGACAAAAATAAATTGGCCTTATGTATAACGTAAGTCCTTTTACAAAAACAATTAGTTTGTTTATCAGTCTTTAAATCTTTCTATCACAGATCATCCTCTAAGAAGGATTCTAAAAGAAAGAAATCTCCTAAAGAAGGGGGAGATTTTCTCACTTTTAGTTTCTTTATCATTACATAAACATCCACCTTTTAAGGAATTTCAACTCTTAGATCAAATTGCAATTAAAAATAAAAACTCTAAATGTACTCCCTACATGGTTATAATAAAAGCAAATATATCAATAAGAAAGCAAATCATACAAAATAACTCAAGCAAATTTGCTCACATTTGAGCCAACTATATGTAAGGCGTGCTTTTAATAATTATGTGGACTAAGGGAATATAAGCTTTTGCATAAAAATGATGTTAATTTTATAATATAACATTTTTAGCCTGCCTAATACAGTCTTGTATAAGCTTGGCCACCTGCAAAAGACTGGGTTAACATCATAATCATCCAAATTATTCCTAACCTCTAGTAATCTACTATGACCATCATAGACCATAAAATCATTACAGAGACACAGATCATCCAGCAACAACAATCAACATAACACACACCCATCGGAATTAAAATATTATTTATAATGTAGAAAGCAAGCATCAATAAACAAACCATTCAAACAATGATCCTAATCTAAAGCTAGAGTTGGTTGTCCTAATAAAATCATCTATAGTGTGTGTTAGGATGTGATTTTTTCCCCCAAAATTAAGATTTTCCATTAAAACAAAAAAGGGGTATAAAAGAAAACAAACTGGAAAACAAATCTACTGTGCCTCCCCAGCACAAAAGAGCAGGCAGACAAAGAAATCCAAAGAAAGAACAACTAAAAAAGATAAGAGCAAGGAAACAAGAAAAGCCCCTCATCTAAAAATGAGAGATCCCCCATGGTATTGTAGATGACACCAACAAAGCAATTAAAAGACCACTCCGGAAAGGGCCCAGAGAACTCTCAACTGATTGCAGCAACCAGTAATATACACCCAGGAAGACCTCAATGTTGGTCATTTGAGGGGCCCAAATCCTTGCGCAAGATCTCATTAGGTGCTCTTTCCTCTTTCGTGGGGCAGTGGTGACAGGCCCCAGTTGCTGTAGTTCTTTCTGAAGGTGGCCATGATACACTCTAGATCTTTTCTTGGAGAGATTCAGGCAGTTATTGGAGATATCCTACCGCTAAAATTTTTTAGCAGTGAAGATAATAGGCTCTGGGATGGAAACAGCTGACATTGGAAAGGGGTGTCTCATTTTGTCCTTTGGAGGGGTTGGTGGTAAGATGGCCTTTCATCTTAGGCTTTCGCCTTCTAGAGATGACGTTCCAAGTTCCCAATTGGTCTGGTTGGGAAGATGGAGGATCGGACTGCTGATAAAGCACAGGAATAGCTAGATTCTGCATTTCCATAACAGTAGAATGAAGAGTGTTGTCAACATGGCTATCAGTCTGAGCTTATCCTTGCAAGGGCAAGACTCCACTTTATGGCCAATAATTCCACAATGGAAGCATAGAAGGGAAAGGCCCTCGTACTCAACTCTTTGATAAAATGTTCTATTTAGACCCTTAATCCAAAACCTCAAGGAGTGTTTCTGTGTCAAATCAATGCAAACATAGACTCTAGCAAAAGAACTGACCCCAAGATGATGAGTGTTCATCCATCCAAAGAGATTCTCCAATCATAGTAGCCATATGAGCAATATTGGAAGGATCCCAATACATCAGGGGAAGCTAAGGAAAACGGACCCAAATTGGTAAGGTGAACCCCTTCATATCCTTAAGAGAGAAAGAACCTGACCACCGGTCAAGGCCAATAATGCTTCTAGCCACAATCAAAGGACCACCCTTGAGGATGATATCACGAGCATCAGGGCTTTGAAAAATACAAATAAATTAATTTGGAGCAATGGTAATCAATTGAAACTCCCCAACATATGACCATCGCCTTGATAGTTCACCTTTGAGCCAAGCAAAAGAGACCCGCTTGCCTAAAAGTTTCGCAACTAGAGAACATTCCAATTTAGAAATATTTTTTTTGAACTTTGTCAAGATTAGGCTCAAGGAAATTCCATCCTCATCAAGCAACTCCTATTTGAGAATCTTGTCTAAAGAAGTATAAGAGAGCTTCCTCTAAGCAAAGTGGCCTAGGCTACGATCACCAAGGACTCTAGACTATTTTGAGGAATTCTGTTGGCTGGATAAGGGTTGAAATTCTGCACCAACTGACCCTAAGTTAAGTGAAGTAGGCTAAGAGGCATTAACACAAATAGCTGAAGAGCGATTTCCTATCACAAGAGGCTCTTGAACTGTAGCAATGGGGGAGTTAACCCTATAGGAAAATAAACTTCCATCCAAGCTATTCACACAATCCAAACCAGAAATTACATTACAATCAGATGCTGGCAGATCCATCACGCCATCCACACACGGGATGTTTAGAATACAAACCTGCGGGATGTAGTCCAACTGGAGCTCACGGATGCACAGATAGGCTCGAACAAATCCCATAGAAGATTCACGAGGCATGTCAAAGCAATCTAAAGTATGCTGCTCGATGCAAACCGATTGGAGCTCACGGGAGGATGAGTCCAGAAACTGACAAACGGAAGAAAAGTCCTGATAGGACTCCAAAGCAGACATGTGAAACTATTCTTCATCCAAAGAAAGCAGCTCTTGGTCCTCAGACAAAAATTCTATAGCCGACAACTCAAACTCAGTCACATGGACGTCCTTCAGAACCTGTTCGCAAGTATCTAAACCCATACCTTCCAAAACCTTCCAGTAGTTGCCTTTCCTAGAAGTCTTTCTCCTATCACTACCCCCACCAGATCGGGGAGAAGACCGACAGCCTCTCCTACCTACCATCCTTCAGGTTCGCAAGCTTCTCCTACCCGACGATGGCATTGCGTTCTGCCTGACGACCACTTCCAATATGGGGCTAATTTTAGGGTTTGTTAATTGGATGACCAAATGGATTCAAACATTCACCAAATTAAATCCCCAATTCCATAAGGACCTTAGGATCTTATGTTAAAAATTTGAAGGCGATTGGATAAGGGGTTAAATTTCTAAATTTTTTCTAAGATGGTAAACCCTAATCACTAAGTGAATTTCCTAGGGTAGACTAGAGCATGGATTAGGGTGAAATCAGTGGCTATCTAACCCTCATACATGAACCTAGCAATCACATGAAAATTATACACAAAACCCTAATGGATTGTGAGTTATGATAATTTGAAATTTTAGGTCAAAAAGGTGCACTAGGGTATCAAGAAGGCCAGAGTGTATCCCAAGTGCATTTGGAAAAATTTTGGGAGGTTAATAATATCCCAATGATTATCCCATATGAATTTGAGGCCTATTTTATCTATGTATATGCAATAATTAAATAACTATGGACTAAATATTTATTAAATTACACATAACCTACTGAAATGCTAGCCTCGAGCACATACTGACAGGATAATGCTCACTATCTTGAATCCATAGAAAGTTCATACATCTAAAATGGTCTAGTGCATTAAAAGTGGTCATTTTTTTAAGTTTCAACTTTTTTATGCATTTGAAATCCTAATTACTTTAATAACAAGACTAGCAGCTAACTTGACATGAGCCTTCCATGCAGCATTCACCAACTCATTATTTTGAATATATGGTGAGCCCTAAGATAACTTTGATTGAATAACAATCCTTTGATATAAGATCAGATAGCTATAATTCAAATCCCAAAATTGTGGGGAGGTAAAAAAACCATATGGTTCAACATAGTTAAGGCCAAAAAAGAAAAATAAAGGAAATAGATGACCCTAATTTCATCTTTAACCTTTAACATTGATTTAGATTTTCTGTGTAAAAGTGTTTAATCCAGGAGTTTGAGTGGATGGATTTGCTTCAAAATGATGCAACAAGATCTTCATAAAGTAAAGAATTAATCTATTAAGTATAAATTTTGTAGTATTTTACAATCATAAATATCAGTAAAAATACTATTATTTAGTTGTTATTATGCAGGAATGTCTTAAGAAAGGAAAAATTTTCATAAGAGTTGAGCCAGCACCATAGCACTTCAAATAAAAGTTCCATAGTGTTATTATGCATAATGCCCCAATGTCTTGATCCAACATTACAGCGCTGTCACCTCGTAAATTTTTATGAAAGTCAGCACCCTAGTAGAATCAAGGTCAGCACCATAGTGCTTCTGATGCCACAACATCAAATAATAGCATTACATTACGATTCACTCTATTCTTTAAAATCCAGAGCTCCAAACTAAATCACATTGTAATGTCAAGGAGCACATTCAAGCGCCAGAATGCTCAACTTTTTTAGCACGACAGTAGAACAATTATGGAAATAAGGATCTAGCAAGGATCATTGCTTGATTGATTTAGAGATTGAGGGGGCCCTTAAAAAAATAAAAAATCCATAAAGACTTTGGCTTTAAGTATGGCTGAATTAGTTTAAGATCAAGACTATCCTAGATCTCTTAGAGAGTATGCCAATCCTATAGTAGATGAAATTCACCAAAGTATAAATAGACCTACTATCCAGGCTAATAACTTTGAGTTAAAACTTGCCACAATTCAGATGGTTTAAATTTTCCAATTTGGGAGAACTTATATTGAGGATCCCAACCTATACTTAGCTAGCTTCTTAAAAATATGTGCAATATTTAAGTATAATAGTGTTAGAAATGATGCTATTAGACTTTGATTATTTTCATTTTATCTAAGGGACAAAGCTATGATATGATTGAATTCCTTGCCCCTTGACTCTATAACCACTTGGAATGAGTTGACACATAAATTCTTAGCTAAGTATTTCTCACCTTTCAAAACTGATAAGCTTAGGAATGATATCACATCTTTTTCCTAATTTAAAAGAGAGTCAATTTATAAAAGTTAAGAGAGATGTAAGGAGGTACTTAGAAAATGCCCTCATCATATTTTACTTGATTGGTTGGTTATTCAGACTTTCTATAATGGGCTTGTAGGATCCCTTAGGTCAAATATTCATGTAACAACTGAAGATCTTTAATGTCTAAGCCATTTGATCAAGCCTATGCATTAATTGGAGATGGTGAAAAATAATTTCAATGGCCTTCTGATAGGATGAATCTTGAGAGTGTAGCTAGTGTTTATAAATCAAATGCATTATCTATTTTAAGTGCTCATATATTTGCTATTTCAAAGAAATTAAATAATTTTAGAGTTAGTTCATGACCAGGATTACCTATATAATTGGAAGAGTGTAATTTGAATTATGTTGGTGAGAATAGTGCTCATGGGATTGAGAATATGAATTTCATTGGAAGAAAAAATAATCTCTATTACAATGCCTAAAATCTAGGTTGGAGGAACCACCCTAACTTTAGTTAGTATAATAATAATATTGGTGGTAACAATCAGTGGAATGATAGTCAATTAAATTAAAGAGAAAATTGAAATAATCCTCAACAACCTATAGTGAATCCTAAACCTTCAATGTAGAGATAGCAAGACACTATTGAAAGAGATAGTGATTCAATTGGGAACTCAATTGCAAAGTTAAGCTACTTTAATTAAAACTTAAAAAATTAATTAGGATAGCTTGTAATCTCTTTTTTAGTTGTAGAACCCATGAAACTTTACCAAATAATACTGAAGGAAATCTAAAGGAGAAAGGGAAAGAGAAAAGTGTGGACCATTTGAGGAGTGGTAGTGGTGTAACATAGCCAAAATAATATATCTTGGTAAGTCTGGCTAAAGACTATAAATTTAGCACTATCAAGAGTCAACCCAATTCAATTTTGTGTTTAATTATGAAATGGTTTGCTTATGTATTTTGTATTTTATATTTATTTTTATGTTTTAAATTTATAGAAATGTCATTTATATTATTTATTAAGTAATTAATTATGATTTTGACTAAGTAATTATATTTTAAGAAAAAAATGTGTGGTCCTTAAATTGAACGAGCATCACAGTGTTAGGCATTGAAGCACCACAACATTTACTTATCAAGCGCCATAGTATCCATATATGACATTACAGTATTGGAGTCTTAGGAAAATCCATGGAATACACCACCGCACTTAGTTTAAACACCACATGTTACCATATTGAGTGCTTCAGCGCTACACTTTATAACACTACGACTGTAAGTCTTTTATTTCTGCAGTCTTGGGGCAGTGTATTCAATGACCTACAATTAAATTACATTTTCATTATGAGGCTTTATTGAGTACCACAACACAGTCTTCAGTGCCGCAGCATTAAGTTAAAATCATAATTAGTTAGTTATAGTACTATGATAATGGTCTTTTATTAGCACTGTAGTGCTCGTATTTGTCAAATGCCATAGCATTCATCCAACAAAAAGAAACCTTTTTTTACTCTCATGCCTGTGACTTAGTGCCACGAGTCCTACACTGTTGTAGCTTCTATCAGTTTACTAGTTTGTCATTTAGGGTTTCATAGCACTGCAGTGTACCCATATGAGCGTTATAATGCTCATTTTGCTCTATAAATATGAAGTGTTCTTATTCATTTTATTCACCGTATTTTTAGGTCTCTTAACCATTCTATTTGAGTGTAGTTTATGTTCTTGTGAGTTTAAGTGAACAATGGCCCCCTAAAATTTGGAAACAAGAAGAGAGCATTCTCTTCTTATTATAGGAATATATTCATATCAGAAGACACTGAGCAATGTTTTGCATAATTATTTATATGTAAGCAATGGATCCTTAGAGAGATTTCATAAACTTGGGAGGGGCAGTGTCACACTCCAGGATCTATATTAGAAAAATTATATATATCTTTCATTTTAACCATTCAACTAGAGCTTACCAATGAACAGCAGAAAGAAATATGATTGCATTTTTATCTTGTCTGCAGCCTTATATCATAGGATCTTTACCCTTTCTTTAAAATATGTAAAATCATGCAATGTGCACATAACCCAACAAGTAACTAAAATTTTATAACTGAAATCAATACAAGATAAAAGAGAATAATATGCTATAAATTATATAAAGAAATATATACATCAATATCTATACTGATTATCTACATCAATTTATCCTTCTATAGTTTAGCACATCTCAATCCATTATATCATCAATCACAATAGCAGTAATAGTCAATGGTACTAATGCTAGTAACAATATTAGTATCATGATTAATAAATTTAAATGTTATTAATGATAGTAAATAGTATTAGTGTCAGTCATAATATTAGTATAGTATTCATAGCAATGTCAGTATTAGCATTCAAATATTCAATGAGTGTATCTTAGGGGTATATTGCTCCTACACTTATAACTCCTAATTAGTCGCCCCTTATAACTTGCAATCAATGTACTCCTTATAACTCCCAATCAAACTCCAGCTCCATATGACTCCTAATAAGTGAATAGGGTGGATCAATAGGGTATCACATGGAGTTATCATATTATATATCTGATATCATTCAGTACTTCATTTAAAATACAAAAAAATTATATCAAATCATTCAAAATGATCAAATCTATAATATATCCAAACTTGCATAATAAAAGCATATAAAATTAGGAGATAATTCACTTTTGATAGATTTAGGAGAGATAAAACTTGTATAAATTAAAATAATTGAAAATAAAAGTAAGACATTAGTCACTTACAATAAATATAATAAAATCTATAACATGAATGACTAACAAATATGATCCAAAGACCTTTCTCTATCCTCTCTCTTCTTCCTCTCTTTCAATTTCTTCCTGGCCTAGCAATCAATTGAGGGAGTCAGTGGAGTGAGACAGGGATATATATATATATATATATATATATATATATATATATATATATATATATATATATACTTTTCATAGCCTAGCGTCGCAGTGCTCACCAGATTAGTGTCAAAGCGCTATACTTCAGAATTTTCATATTTTTCAAAAAAATTTATTTCAAATATTTGAGTTATTACAGGCAGTCATGCAAATGATAGTAAATGGGGGTTAGGAATTAATTTGTGAGGAACCTTATACTACTATAATAAATATTATCTAGGAGTTTTTTGCTAACACTAAGGAATCTTAGAATAACAAGTGCTTTGTGAGGGGTAAGTAAGTACCTTTTCATCCCTAACTTAGGGATATGGAGTTTGATGATTATATGTTGACCTTAGTTTTCACCCAGACCTGGTCAAAGAAGTTGACCTGGTCAAATTTACCAGGTTAGACCCCGGGACCTCTCCCAATCAATTCAAAGGGTCAAACCAAGCCTGCTGAACCCAGACCCAAGCCCTGGGTCAACCTGGTTGACTAGGTCAACCTGGGTTGACCCAAACTGACCCAAAACTCCTTCCACTTCATTTCAAATCGATTTCAAATCTTCTTGGACTCATCCCCTCCTCCCCTTGGGTCTAGTTGACTAGGTTGACTAAGTCAAGCCTTGACTTGGTCAACCCAAGTCTCAATAGGTCAAATTGACCTATTTAGGTCAATTTGAACTTATTTAATACATTCAAATCTTTCATATTGACCCCTTGGCCCAAGTCCACGGCCAAAGAGTTCCCTATGACCCCTAAGACCCCTAATCAAGCCCTAGGATCAATCCTAGCCATCCATGATAGGGTTAGGCCTATAAATAGACATCTTAAGGTTCATTAGAAGGGATCTTACTATTTGTTCTAATCGGAGACCTTCCTAAGCTGAGGTTCCTGGTGTGAAAGCTTCCTTGACCTCCCCCCACCTTTCTCTACCTATATCCACTGGTCAAACCTCACTGGCGGCGAGATTCCCAGCGAACCTAAGTGAGATACCTTCCTAGACGAATTCCTGAAGATCCATAGCTCGTTTGATCGCGACTTCAACTAGGAACTTAAGCGTGGATAGTCTACAAGTGCAACAAGCCCAAAAACTCCCTAATCCATCCATTGGATCAAGGTAAAATACTAACCTTAGGTTAGAACACATAGGATTAATTAGCATTGCATCAATCGCATTTTACACCGCGTGCAATACCCCCACACGATTGCTCTTCATTCATGGAGCTTAAGTTTAAAATTTTGTCTCGTTTGATCGAGCCAATCAATCAAACGAGATGAAAAATGCATTTTAGGGCGTCCCGACGACATGTACTAGGTGTACAAGATCTCCGCCATTAATTGTTTGATCAACGACAGATATCCTGTCATTCCATGGTTTTATCTGAACCACGGAGCCACGTTGAAGGTTTAATCCCGCATCTGGCATGATCAGAGCCATCCATCTCAAACCACATGAGATTGGACGGCTCAGAAACGTTGCTTACATGGTTAAGTAACATCGCGGTTGCGGATATCATTGCCACAGTCATGCAGTAATGATTGCCCATCTCAAAAATCATTGCCCGTAGACCACCGGACCAATCCCATTCCACTTCGTGGCCCGCACTGAGCCGCCTTTCAGGCAAAGATTGCCCGCTGTGGCAACATTGCCCGAGACCGCGGGATCCAATCCGAGGGTGCCACGCGTCTGACTGCCACCGCCGTCGATTTAGTTTTAAGTAATAATAATTAGTTTTAAATCCTTTTTAATCCAAAAAACTTCAAATAACTATTAAAAATTCTTTTTCAATCCTAAAAAATAGTATAATATGTCAAATTGTTCATATTTTAATCCTCTTTATTTTAAATATATTTTAATTAAAAATATTAAATATGGTTTAAAATATTATCAAAATAGTAATATTAATTATTTAATTATTATTTTTTTTATTATTTATGTTATTTGTATATATTATCATTATTATTATTTAAATTATTCATTATCATTATTTGACTGATTATTTTAATTATAATTATTTTGGTTATTATTATTGTATTATATTATTATTATTATTATTAAATATGATTATTTTAATTACCCAAATTATTTCATGATTATTTATTATTATTATTATTATTATTTCAAAAAAAAATTATTATTTTAAAAATTTTAGAAAACTTATCTTAAATATTTAATCTTAATTAATCATTTTTTTAAAAATTATTTTAATTAATTAGTTATTTGAGTTTACTTAACTAATAAATCAATTTAAAATTTAAATATCTTTTTATTAGATTAAAAATTATTATTATATTTTAAATGATTTTAAAATTTTCAAAAAATTTAATGTTTAATTTAATTCTATTTAATAATTATTTTAAAATATTTATTATTTTAAAATTATTTTAAAATAACTTTTAATTATTTTAAACTTCAATAATTCATAATAAATTCATTTTAAATCAGATTTTGACGTATAATACCTTGAATTCTTCAAAAAATAATGAATTTTAATTTAAAATTATTTTTAGAAACCTTGTTCCTTTTTTCTGACAGATTTCTGTATTACTTAATTGCTTAAATTATTTAACTGTTATTTAAATAATTATATATTAATTATTTTAAAATTAAAAATTATTTTTAATTTCAAATTATTTTGAAACCTCCTCGGGTGGCCAGTGGATCTCTCATGAATACAAAATTAAAATATTTTTTAACTATATTATTTTTAAACTTGTATATTTACACCTATATTTAATATATATATATATATATATAAAGTATTTTAAAATTATACATACTATTAAATATCTTAATTTTGGGAGATTCACTTCATAAAATTTTAAGCATAGGCTATGTATATGAACATCATTCATGCAGGGAGGATTAGTGAATGATTGAGCTCTAATCATTCACTAATCATTTTATTAGTTTTATTTTTACTTAGTATTTCGTAGTCTTTGCATGTGTAGGATACACAAACACTTAGCTTAGGCTCTCCTAGATCTAAGAATTTGGTGTATTTATGTTTGTGTTGCATTTCCCTTATGTTATCCCAAGGGTTAGTTTCAAACACCTGATTTAAACCTATCTAACCTAGTGGCACCTTAAAGATAATAACTAAGGACATGTCTAGCAGACTTAGAAAAATTCTAGGAGTTAGGATATACCTCTAAATGACTTGAAACTTGAAAAACTTAAACTTAGTGACATCTTAAATCCCCTGGAATTTTCTAGGAATTTTAGGGCCCTTTAAACCCCTTAATTAACAAACCCTAATTTACCCCTTAAATGAGGACCCGGTAACTTCATAAAATTCTAATAAATTCAAATTAAATAAAAAAATTACCCATAATATATCAAACTCTTCATAATTTACTCCTTAATCTAACAAAATTAAAACCCCATTAATTGGACTTTAATCTGAACCTTAATTTAATTTTGATTAAAAATTACCTTTTAATTAAATTAAATAATTAAAAATTCCAGATTTCTCCAAAACACTTGGGGACACTTCTTTAGGTCATTCCTGACCTTTCGGGGTGATTCCAAGTAGTTTGGAATTGATTTGGATCAAAACCCCTAAGACAGCCTTTGATTAAATAATTTCTATAATTCGTTAAATAATCTAAATTTTAAAAAATCATAACTAATTCTAGAAAATTCTAAATTGGGAAAAATAAAAGACATTCAACTCATATTAAAATCTAGTATTTATTAAAAAAATATTATAATTCCAGAAATCATCTTCAATCAAAAAAGTTAATAATCCGGTCAAACCTAAATCAAAATCAGGTCAAAACTTCAAAAATTCATAACTTAAGGTACGAAAATCTAAATTGAACATACTTATAGTCTAACTGATCGGGTTAAGCTCTATTATTTTATAAAAAATGCTAACTTTTCACAAATCACTCTTAATTAAAAAGTTAATTTTTGACCCCTTTGACTTAGTGGATAGGTAGACCCCCGACTCTCTGAAATTTGTTAACTTAACTTAAATATTCAGATAACATTACTCTAAGCTCTAAGTTAACCTCCTAGTCTGATAACAAATCATTTAATACACCCCCCCCCCTCTTTTAATTTATAACCAACTAAATTAACTTAATCAACTCCGATTGCTACTAGATAACCCAAGCCTACGAGGCTATTAACTTAGCCCCAATGAAGGAGAGATAAACTTCATGGCCTCAATATGAAACAAAGATAGTAATCACCTAACCATTAAAACACACCTGATTTAATCTTTAATACATTACCATTTAAACTCAAACCTAAAAATTCTCTCTCAGACCTCCAACAAACTCGAACACTATATGAATTCAACTAATTGCCCAGCTTAGGGTCCACCTCAGCTACACAGCCTTTTACACACATATAGAATTATTTGCTAGGGCACCACTTCTAGCTCTAGGCTAGGCCGGTGTTTACTTTATTACTGTGTGCCTAGTTTTTTTTTGGGTTTTCACTATATGCTGTGATTAAAAGTTGATTGATGTATTTATTTATTTTTTTTACTATACTCTGTGACTTGATGTGATGGGCGATAGGTTACCCATAGGTTAGGATCAATTTTTGATACTAACTATGCCTTCTTCAGGTGGCCATGCTCATGTAGCGCTGATAAAAGGGGGCTAAAATAATAAATTATATAAATGCTTACTACAGGTGCTTCAACTACTTAGCCCCCCCAGAATGAATGAGGGCTAAAATAAATCATAAATATAATTGCTACAGGTGCTCCAAATACTTAGCCCTCAAAAATAAATAAGAGTATGGCCAAGTGTGGCTGGCATGAATATTTTTTTTACATATATAACTGCTTGGGATGTGATATATTAACTGCTTGAGATGATTTCATTAGGATAACCATGCAGGAGAGTCTAGATTTTCTTACTTTTCTTAATATAATTTATTTGTAATATTGTTAAGAGTTGTGAAAGTGCATATTTGAGTGAGGATACATAGACCCAAACGTTAGATTCCAAAGAGGAAAGGACACCCATTATGAGGATAGACCTTTTCTATTTGGAAGTCCAAATTTGGATCACTTCACTACCTAGGGTGGAAAGAATAACCCCCCCTCTGGGGGAGGGTTTTCTTCTCCACATTGTGTATCCAGCTACAATGGATCCAAGGAGCTTGAAGAAAAGAAGACCAAAGAGCCCGAGGAGGAGAAGACTGAGAAGTTGAAGACAAAGAGAATCTCATTCAAAGTCACTTGCGTCTTTTCTAGGATTAGAATCTGGGTTATTGTTAGTGGTGCCCAGCCACTTTATTTTCCTACAGACCCTGGTTTATAATAAAGGGCAGCTATCCTAAGGAGATTTACTTAATTAATTTCATTATTTAATGTGTTGAATTTGATGTTAATTGCGATTAGGATTTGTATATTTTTCTTAGTTTCTTGGCGATTGCATGCTGTTATTTTATTTTAGCCTGGATTTGATCGGAGGCTCGTGAGGACACACATAAAATTCTTCTACTTAAATTAAAATAAAATTCCTTAAGATAACATAGAAACTCTGACGCTCTTAAGAAGTAAGCCCGGGACAGCTGGGACCTCACATAGCATTTTTTGATGCATTGTTCTTTTCATTTATTAGGCCGCTCCCTGCCTGTGGGTTTTGGCATACCACCTGACCTATGAGGGTGTAGATCTATCAAGGAGAGTTTGTGCACTTTATAATAAAAATATATTTTTAAGCCTTTTTAAAACTGCTTCATATACATTTCAAAAATCGAGTCAATCAGAATGCATTACATTAAAAACTAATTTAAAAGAGTCTAAAATTTTAATTGCATTTGCTTTAGCATTTTCACCCTATATAAGTACAATGCCACTTAGGCACCTCTCTAGATGTCAGCCTCAAATTCCAAAAGCTATAACATACCTACCCATCTTTCATAAATGACTAGACTCATGATTTTGAATCGACTAGGTGGCTAACTGGCTCCCCAATCCAGGCCGAGGTAAGTCTAAGTTTTACATTGTATTAGCTAGAACACGGGTGGTAGTGTTATGCGTGGAACATTAAACCCACTAGATTTAGGGTTTAAGGCTACTACTATCAGTGTCCCGTAGTACGCCTCATCGGTGGATAAGTTCTCTATCTTTCAGAGACTATAAATCCTACCTATCTGCATCACATAGATGTCGCCACCTCCATCTTTCTCTCTTACATGCTCTGAGTGTATGGTCTATTTCTTTTCTCTAGTTTCTTCTCAGTACCCTAGCTCCTCCGAATGTTGGTGTGAGCTGTGTGTGTTGACTAAGCTAAGTTGAACCTGTCTTCCCCTTTGAGTAGGATTTTCTAGTCTTCTCCCTATGTGCCAATCCCATCTGAAAGCATAATGTAGAATCCTTAATCGAGAGTATTCTCAAGCCCCGTCTTGAGATGTAATTAACCATGGGGGCTTACGCCTGTGGGAAACCAAATCTCACTATCAAATAAACCTCACTCGAGCTGATGTATCGGGTGGGGGAAATCCATTATTTCGATCAAGTCGTATATATTATTACCCATCAGGGTGCGCTGGCGAGATCCGCTATCCTCAATAGTTAATCGTATGTGCGATCTAATCTACCCTCTCATTAGCTCACTTACGAAGAGTACAGAGGCCTGTGATCATTTTGTCCTTCGGGATAGTACGGTTGTACCCTCTGCATTTTGTTCTCCCGCTGAGCGGTGTTCCTTTCGGAGGTCCACAATATACTCCCATTAGTTTAGCACCTTTTGACCCTAATAAGTTGCTTAGAGTTTTGTGTGGACCTCAAAGTGGGGTTATTTAGAAGAAGAGGTATGATAAGGTAATTAATTTTCCTACATCTTACTTTACCCAACTTTTTAAAGATTGGCATTATTTTATCTCAGCTACATTTTTACCAGTAAAAATATTAATGAGGTGACTAAGGATAGGGCAATGATGAATTGTGTTATTTGATTGGTGACTCTATTGATGTGGGAAAATTGATCCATTCTTTCTTGATTTATATCATTAAAGAAACCACTTCTATAGGTTTAATACATCCTTCTTTGGTTTATGCACTTTGTGTTACTATTGGTGTAAGAGGTAATTCTAGTGAGGAGAAATTATTCCCCATTTTTGCTTTAACTAAAAAGAAAATTGAGAGTTTTAAAAGGAGTAGTATTAAAGAAGAGGGAGGACCCAGTGACCCATATTGACAAGTATGCTCAGCAATAGTATGAGTGCTAAGACCCCAAAAACCTTAGGTGAGTAGGTGGCAAAGTTGAGAGAGCAGATGTAGAGAGTTATGGATTTTATGAGGAGAGTAGGGAATGCTAGGCTCATTATTTAGGAATGCAAGAGAAACATTACCACTACACTTTTGAGTTCAATAAAGAATTAGTGGGATTTTCAAAAGGAGCCCTTTTGTTGAATATCCAGATTAGCTTTATTTTCCTACTGCTCCTGAGTATCAGTCTTTTGTTTGGCACCATTCTAATGATGATGATTATGATGATCTATAGGAAGATAGGGACTTAAAATTATATTTATGGTTGTTATTTTTTCTTTATTTCTTTGTTGTCTTGTTGGCACCAACAGTAACACAAAGAACATAAACTTATATAGCGCTTGCACTTTAATTACTTATTTAGCCAAAATAAAAATAGGAATTAAACATTATTTAAAATTAAGAATAATACTAAACTCTAGGTGATAATTTGGATGAATAAAGAACTACAAATTTTAATTTGAAAATCATAGTAAATTAATTAAAGAAAATCATCTAAATTATTAACTTGCATTGAACTTAAAAGCTATACACTTAAGCACAGACTAATAATTTAATGATTGAATAATTAAGTTTAGAGAAAGGGAGTGTGTAGACTAAATTATGAAAATCATTATGAACCTTTTGAGTGTTGTGGTGCCTGAGTCAATTTCTGTACTTGGAATAAATAGTTATTATTTTTAATTTGTGAGGGATGATTGTTTGTTAATTGTACAAAATAGTAAGAGAGTGAGAGTTTAGAGTGGGGAGTGATCGTGCATAAGGGAAATTAATCTAGGAAGCATACACTATTTGAAAGTAATTGTAAACTCTTTTTCGAGTGATATTTTCTGCTCATAAAACTCTTATATCTATATTGGATTCATATAATGAAATTTGCTTGGTGTAAAATCATTTACATGGCTAGCTAATACCTTTATTTTAGGCTTATGATGTGAATGAATTATATTTTTTCTCACATAAACTCTAGTGCTTGAAATGCTTTATTGTTATTTTCAATTCCTCTCGATCTTCATTTAATTCATGCAATGAAATTAAAACCTAGTGTGATGCATTGCCTCGATGGATGAATGATGGAACAAATAAGAGGATTGGAATGAAAAACTTTTGCATCTATACATAGGATGAATAGGTTTTTGGGGTCTCTAAAGATAGAATCACTATAGTAAGGTCAGAGCCTTATTTTACACCTTTACTGGCTCGATTGAGACCTAAGGGTGTATATGTTTTGATTCATAACAAACCTTAAAAGAGCCTACCTAGAAAAATATTGAAAATTCATTATCATAAATTCAAAATATATTTAATTTTGATTCATTTATCTTTTCAGCAAATGTAGTAGTGTGCAGAACACCACCTCATCACGATTTAGCTGGATAAACTTTGTTATTCAAAGTAGATGGTATTAGGGAATTGGTATGATATAATATTTCTTATGGGATCGATAACCTTCTCTTCACTTTATTACTTAATTAACATGTATACTTGTGTAGCTAATATAGTAGCAATTACATAGATATCTAGTTATGTCATTATTTGATAAAAAAGTTATTATTTTAAAAACTTTTTTTTTTTTTGAAAAGATCAATTTTTTGGAATTTTAATTTTAAAATTAAACACTTTATTATGAATAATGTATCACCTCAAGAGGCAAATATATCATTCCCTAATGGGTTCATATTATAAAACTTTGAATTCAATCTGATTATCATAGTCAAACTCATGAAAGAATCACATATGACCCTAGAGGGTCAAAATAAAACTTGATCGAGTGTTTGACTATAATAATCTAGATAAGAGATCATTAATTTTATAATCAAAGTCATGATAATAGAATGATATATCTTCCTGGAAAAAGAAGATATTGTTTAATATCAATTATTTGAAAATGATGATAATAATCGTTATATTTAATATTCCCAAAAAAATTAATTGAGGTTTTGAAAACTTGAATTTAAAAATTGATCTGAGTTTTTAAATCTCCTACGAGCACAGGCCCTAGTAATTAATTACATCGTAAAGAAACTAGAGTTTCCTATGAATACTCTAGATTAAAATAGTAGTAAAAATTTCATTTAAGATTTTAAAGCTTGATGTTAAAGGAGCGAGGTTGGAAGTTCAATAGGGATTGGGTAAAATTTAAACACTTATTTCTAGAATCAAAAGAGGAAGGGTATGAGGTACTTTGAGATTCTGAAATATTTCAAAAACACCTCAGCCTATCCTAAGTGTTGGGCCTGAATTTGAATTAAAAGATCTTTAAGTTTGAGTTGTCAATTTTATTAGAAGGTTAAGATTAGATTCTCAGAAGGTTGAGGCCTTATAACCTAAGTTTATCTCATAACCTAAATTTAAATTGGGTATTAAAAATCAGTCACCCGAACCTAGCTAATGCAATGCATGATCTGGACTTATCCTGGCCTGCATTAGGGAGCTAGCTAAACCACATAAACGCTTCAAAAACCATAAGTCTGGTCTTTTATGTTAGAATGGGTAAGGACGTTGTATTAAGCCTAGTTTAAGGAAAGTGGGGTTGACATCTAGAGCAGATCCTAATTGGTCCCTTAACTTATATTGGATAATTGATGCTTATAGTAAAATATAATTACATATTTAGACACTTTTAAGTTTATATCTAATGTGATGCATGCTAATTAACTTGATAAATGCTTAAAATTGGAATGAAGTAGTTTTAAAAAGGCTTTAAAATTTTGATTTTATTCTAGATATTGCACAGATTTCTCTTGATAGATCTGCACCTCATAGGCTAAGTGATCTGCCAAAACCGGCAGGCCGAGAAGTGCCTAATAAAGGAAAGAAGATGCAACAAAAATATTTATGTGAACTCCTAGTAATCCCAGACTTACTTCTTAAAATCGTTAGAGTTACTATGTGAGTTTAAATATTTTAAATTTAATTAAGATAGAAAAATTTTAATAATCCCTCACGAGCCTCTGATCAGGTTCCAGGCTAAATCAAAATCGATATACAAGCACCAAAAAAACTACAAAAAATAGGAAATCCTAATCGTAATTAAAATAAGCAATGCATCAAATCAAATTAATTAAATAAATTTAAGAGTCCATATGGTAAGTGCCACTTAATATTATAATTCAGGGTCTACATGAAAAGTTAAGTGGCTGGGTACCACTGACAACAATCCAAATTCTACTCCTAAGACTCAAGTGACTTTGAGAATTAGGATTCTTCTCATTCTTCACTTCTTCATCCTCTTACGGGCTCCTTGGATTCATCTGGTCCAGACATCCAAGTGAAAAAAACTCCTCCCCGAAAGGGTATTTTCTTTTCTCTTTGGATACTCAAAGTATTCTAATCTGAATCTTCAAATGAAGAGGGACTCTACCCTAAGGGATGTCACCCTTCTCTTTGAATTTCAGATTGGATTTATATCCCCTCTCAAATGTCACTTGGTAATTTATAATTCAATTACAACTCAAATATAATCAAATTACATTTAAATGTAAAGTAAAATATAGACTCGAACCACCTGTATGGTTATCCTATATAATCGACAGTTAATTTAACACTCCAAGCAGTTAATATTTATTAAAATTAAAATGCTTAAATTCACAGCCACACTTGGCCATACTCTTTTAATTTAAAGGAGACCTAAACATTCTGAAGCACCTGTAAAAAATATCGTCAATTTAAAGATTTGATTTATGCCCCCTTTATTTTTAATTGTCATATGTAAGCATGGCCACCTGTATAAGATTGAATTAGCAAATAAATCATCCATAACCTATGTTGAAATCCAGGATCCCGAGCACTTAATTTTGATGGTGACAAATAATACTTACTGAGTACATATAGACTTCCGTTAGATTACAAATGTTTAATCTTTGTATATGAGGACTAACATTTCAGGTCAGATGCACACTGCTAAAGATTGCTGGAGACTCAAATTGGGTAGAATAGGATGTTGAAGAGTCTGTAATTTTTATTTCTTTATTTTTTCTTTTTGAGTCTGCCACAGAAGCATGCATGTGAAAGGAGCAACAATGCACACACACAGGGGGTGATTTTTCTTTTAAAATGATTAATTTTTTAAACACATCGTACTGTACGATCTTGGATCGTACTGTACGATTAATTAAAATACTCAGGCTAACGGCTAATTTTCTAATAAGTAAGTTTACAAACTTATCGTACTGTACGATCCATATCGTACTGTACGATAATATGTAATTGTGAAACCCTAGCCGCTAGAATAAGTTTGGTAAGTTTTTAAATTTGATTTTCTGAACTGATCGTACTGTACGATACTGTTCGTACTGTACGATTAATTAAAACTTGCCAAAATTATCTCCCTAATCAGGAAATAAATGTTGGTTTCTATTTTATATGTCGATCGTACTGTACGATCTTATATCGTACTGTACGATAGACAGAGACGATTTCATTCGTCCCAGAGATCGTACCAGACGAAACCAAGATTTTTTGTTCTATTCATCCTGGACGATATTCATATCGTACAGGATGATATCAAGAAATGAACTGATCGTACTGTACGACTGGTGGAGTGCTGGACGATTACCAGAGATGATTTTCTTCGTCCTAGCGATCATACAAGACGATCCCAAGAAATTTCAAACTGATCGTACTGGACGATATCATGAAAAACACTATTCGTACTGTACGATTCAATGAGTGCTGGACGACTGACAGAGACGAGTTCTTTCATCCCGAGGTTCGTCCCACAGTTCATCCCGTACGAACAGTACGAATCAATAGTATCGTACTGTACGATATACATATCGTACTGTACGATATGAATAAAATTCGATACCTGTTCGTCTGTACTCGTACTGGACGGAGCTGTAATTGAACTGATCGTACGGTACGATTATAAATCGTACTGTACGAACAGAAATGCAAAAGTTGAAACTTTTAGGGTTTTCTGAAGCCTGATATAAAAACAACATATATTTTTCTTTAGAAAGTTGTTGATCAATCCTTTGCTGTGAGAGGCTTGGAGGAAGAAGGGGATTCATAGAGAGAAGTTTTTGGAGAGATCTAGAGCTTGAGAGAGGAAGGTGAAGGTGAGCTTGAGCGTGAGGGAGAAGTAGTGTGAGGGGATCACACGGTAGCTCCAAGCTAGCTGCATGCTTTGCTCCTCTTGTGGCTTTGGAAGCTTCAAGAAAGTTCTCGAGGGAAGAATCACTTCAAGATCAACATCGCCAAGGTACTCTGCCATCTCCAGGAGGGAGAAAAAGGAGAAGATCCGCTGCCGTCACCAGGAGGGTGACATAGCGTTTGGTATTCCGCCGCACCGAGGGAGGTGAAAGTGAGTATTGTAAAGGCTTCTCCGCCTTGCTGTGGGGGGAAAAGGAAAGTCAACTTTTATTAGTGCAAATCCTGGAGTAGAGGACTCCAGGGAGTGGATGTAGGTCAAGTGACCGAACCACTATAAAAATCTCTGGTGTGTTTTTTCCTGTTTACCGTACTTTACTTTTCACGCTTTAAATTTGTGCATTTTTAATTGCTTGGTGAAAATCGGTATTTAAATATTGTAGTGTAAAATCTAAAATTGAACTGTCAATTTCGTAGTTGTGAACGTTATATTTGCTTCCGCACGTTAGTCGTTAAATTATGTTTTAAAAATACAAAAAAATTAGAACTCTTGTGTAGGGTTAAATTTTTAAAATACCAATTCACCCCCCCCCCCCCCCTCTTGGCGCATCTCGTACTTTCAAGTGGTATCAAAGCGGGGTTTCAAAATAGTGTTTTAGAAAACCTAGAAACGTAAGATCCATGGCTCAATTTGGTAACCGTAACACTACGGAGGGTTATTCCATAACTCGTCCACCTTTGTTTGACAACATACCGTTTGATTTTTGGAAAATACGCATGTCTACATTTTTACAGTCCTTAGACTATCGCATGTGGATGTTAGTCCAAGATGGTTATTCTGCACCGTTCCGTATGTTGAATGGAGTTAAAACTGAACTGTCATTTAATGAATGGAGCATTGAGGATAGAGAATTTGCACAACTAAATGCTAAATGTCTAAACTGTTTCTTTTGCGCATTAAAATCAGAAGACTATATGCGAGTATCAACGTGTACTACTGGTAAACAAATTTGGGACAAACTGTGTATCACGTACGAAGGAACTAGTGAGGTCAAACAATCTAGGTTGAACATACTGTTACATGATTACGAACTATTCCGCATGAAACCTAGTGAAACTATAACTGACATGTACACTCGATTCACCCAGATTGTAACATCACTGCATGCTTTAGGAAGAGAGTTGTCTAACTCGGAAAAAGTAAACAAAATACTGCGATGTTTGCCTAGCTCATACGATGCTAAAATCACTGCAATAACTGAGTCAAAAGACCTAAATGTTTATTCTATTGATAATTTGCTTGGGTCACTCATTGCCTACGAGCAAGGAGTGAGTCAACGACAAAGTGATGCAGGTGAAAAGAAAAAGGAGCGAGCAGTGGCTTTAAAAGCAAACAATTCTGAAAGTGACAGCTCAGCAGCGGAGGAAGATGACGACATAGCTTTGATGACTCGTCAGTTCAAAAATTTTCTGAAAAGAAAGCAGCGCCATCATCAAAGCAATTGGAACAAAGGTAAGAACTCAAAGTATACTAAGGTTGCATCTGAAACAATTTACTTTGAGTGCAGGAAACCCGGTCATCTCCGAGCTGATTGCCCCAACATCAAAACTCATCAAACCAAGGAGAAGGGTGAGGAAAGATCTAAGTTCAAGAAGGGCAAGTTTAAGACTCAGAAAGCTTTTTGGGCCGACTCTGCCTCAGAATCATCGAAAGAAGAAGCAGAGGAGGAGGTAACGAATCTGTGTCTTATGACTAATGATAATCTTGATCAATCAGATCAAGATGAGGTATGTCAACTGTCTTACGATGAACTGCTTGTTATTTCTGAAAAAATCCATGACTCGTATAGAAAATTGAAGAAAAAGCATGTTAGTCTAAATACTGAGCTTAGTACTTTACAAAAGGAGCATGCTAGTGTAGTAAAAAAATTTTCTGACTTAGATAGAGATCATATGTCGTTGCTTGATGAATACGATGCATTAAACAAGAAGCATATTGAGTTAAACACTACACACGAAACCTTGAAGTCATCACATGTTGAATTAGATAATGCATTTAAGGAACTAGAAGAACTATCAGGGGAACTTAGTAGTAGCGAGCATGCATTGAGATTCAAATATGCTAGTCTTAACCAAGAGAACAAATTCTTAAATGAAAAACTTCATGCATATGAGAATAACAAAAAACCTCCCACGTGTGCTGAATTCTTTCAGCCTCCACCATGTGAATCATCTCATTCAAAACCAGCAAGGCATGCATCATCCAAACCCAGAAATAGGCACTACCACCCTCGTAGATTAGTGAACCCATTTCCAGGTGTTAGATGTTATTCTTGTGGCATGCTAGGTCACATAGCTCGCACGTGCTCAATTCACTATAGGACACATCTAGTGTGGAGACCAAAATCGCAATCATCACAGCATAACATGCATACATTTTATTCATATAAGCATGATGTGGAACCCAAACTCACTTGGGTTCCCAAAGCTAATCCATGATTGACATTGTAGGGATGCTCTCACAAAAGACCTAGTGAGAGCATGTGGTACCTGGACAGTGGCTGCTCAAGACACATGACTGGAGACATGAAGCAGTTCGTGACACTGGAGGCCAGGTCAGGAGGCAAGGTAACTTTGGGAGACAACACCACCAGAAAAGTGGTGGGCTCAGGTAACATTGGAAATACTAAAAATTTAATTATTGAGAATGTACTTTTAGTGGATGGTTTAAAGCACAATCTGTTAAGTATAAGTCAACTATGTGACAATGGTTTTGATATAAAATTTTTGTCTAACAAATGCATGATTACCTTAAATGATTCACTTGTGTTAAAAGGAAAACGTATAAATAATATTTACATGTTAGACTTGAACTGCATTGAAACCTCAAATTCCTTGTGTCTAAAAATAATAGCAGATGACTCTTGGCTATGGCATAGGAGACTATGCCATGCTAGTATGAAAACACTTAGGAACATCACTCAGAAAGACTTAGTTAGAGGCATACCAAAGTTAGACTTTACTAAGGACCATCTTTGTGATGCTTGCCAATTAGGAAAATAAGTTAAATCTTCATTTCATGCAATCAAGGATATCAGCACCACTAGGCCACTAGAAACTCTCCACATGGACATGTTCGGACCTGTTAGTACAGCCAGCCTAGGAGGGAAGTTGTATGGGTTTGTAATAGTAGATGACTACTCTAGGTTTACTTGGGTGAAATTCCTAGCTCATAAGAGTGAGTCATTTGAAGAATTTAGAGTTTTCTCCACTTGGATTCAAAGGAAATTAGGATGTGTAATTTCAACAATTCATAGTGATCACGGTGGGGAATTTGAGAATGATAAGTTTGAATCGTTTTGTAAAGAGGTTGGAATAGAACATAACTTCTCTGCCCCTAGAACTCCTCAACAAAATGGAATAGCAGAAAGAAAGAATAGAACGTTAGTTGAAGCTGCTAGGGCTATGTTAGCTGAATACACTCTCCCTAGATACTTTTGGGCAGAAGCAGTAAATACCGCATGCTATGTATTAAATAGGGTAAATGTTAGATCCAAACTTAATAAGACACCCTATGAGTTGCTTAAGGGTAGGACACCCAATCTTTCCCACTTACACGTTTTCGGGTGCAAATGCTTCATCCTAATCAATGGCAAGTCACCCTTAGGAAAGTTCGATCCTAAATCTGATGAAGGGGTTTTCCTAGGCTACTCATCTGTAGGTAAAGCTTATAGAATATTCAATAAGAGAACCCTAGTAGTAGAAGAGTCCACTCATGTAGTATTTGATGAATCCAATAAGACATCTGAACCTAATCATGAAGAAGAAGAAGTTGAGGTTATACAGGGAGTAGAAACCATTACCATAGAGACTAGAGCGAAACCTCAGGAACATCTGCCTAAAGATTGGAAATTTTCTTCTAGTCATCCTAGAGAGCTGATCTTAGGAGACCCATCAGAAGGGGTAAAAACTAGGCATGGACTTAGGAAAGAGGTTAGCCATTCTGCATTCATATCTATGATTGAACCCACGAGTATAGATCAAGCCTTATGAGATGAATTTTGGATCCTAGCAATGCAAGAAGAGCTGAACCAATTCGTTAGGAATGATGTATGGGAGTTAGTCAAAAGGCCTAAAGAGCAAAGTGTGGTTGGAACTAAGTGGGTCTTTAAAAATAAGATGAATGACTCAGGAATAGTAGTAAGAAACAAGGCTAGATTAGTAGCGAAGGGGTATAACCAAATTGAAGGAATAGATTTTGAAGAAACCTTTGCTCTGGTAGCTAGACTAGAAGCCATCAGGATACTATTAGCTTTTGCTTGTTTTAGGGATTTTAAGCTGTATCAAATGGATGTAAAGAGTGCCTTCCTGAATGGAGTAATCAAGGAAGATGTGTATGTGGAGCAACCTCCGGGGTTTGAAAACTCACAATTTCCAAACCACGTGTTCAAACTGAAAAAGGCACTGTACTGGTTAAAAAAAGCACCTAGAGCCTGGTATAAAAGACTTAGTACGTTCCTACTAGATATAGGCTTTGTAAAGGGTAGTGTGGACACCACCTTATTTTTGAAGAAGGTAGGAGTTGAAGTACTTATTGTTCAGATTTATGTAGATGACATATTGTTCGGATCGACGGAGAAAAACCTATGTAATGAATTTTCAAACACAATGAGCGACGAGTTTGAAATGAGCATGATGGGTGAACTTAGTTACTTCCTTGGATTTAGTGTAAAACAAATGGAAGGTGGAACGTTTCTTAGCCAGTCTAAGTACGTCAATGATATTTTGAAAAAATATGAAATGGACAATGCTAAGGCTATGAATACACCCATGAGCTCTAATATTCAATTGGATAAAGATCCCAGTGGGAAGTCTGTAGATCAAAAGAGGTATAGGGGAATAATTGGATCGCTTCTCTATCTGACTGCCAGTAGACCAAACATAATGTTTAGTGTGTGTCTCTGTGCCCGTTTTCAAGCTGACCCGAAAGAATCTCACATGACTGCTGTCAAAAGAATTCTCAGATATCTTCTAGGCACCCCGAACTTAGGAATTTGGTATCCTAGACACAGCACTTCTTTTGAAATCTTAGGATACTCTGATTCAGACTTTGCAGGTTGTAAGGTAGATAGAAAAAGCACTTCTGGCACTTATCAATTCATTGGACAATTATTAGTTTCATGGTCCAGTAGGAAGCAAAATTCAGTAGCCCTATCCACCGCCGAAGCGGAATATATAGCGGTAGGTAGCTGTGTTGCACAAGTGTTGTGGTTAAAACAACAGCTTGTAGATCTAGGACTACCTGTAGGAACGATTCCGATCATATGTGACAACACTAGCGCAATTTGCATATCCAAAAATCCAATTCAACACTCACGAACCAAACATATAGACATTAGACATCATTTCATTAGAGATCATGTAGCCAAAGGAGATATTGAACTGCACCACGTTGCTACTGAAGATCAATTGGCGGACATTTTCACAAAACCATTATGCTATGACACATTTAGCACTCTACGAACTAAATTAGGTGTCATCGACATTCACGCCTAATGTAACAAAAAAAAAAACAAAAAAATTTTGTGGTTGATTTGTTTTTTGTTAAAACTAAAAAAAAAAAAAACAAAAAAAAAAACCAAATAAAAAAAATTGGATTCCTGATCCTCTTCCCATGTTGCTCACAAACCTTGATCTTCTCTGACAATCGTACTGTACGATACACTATCATACTGTACGATCAGGTTCCAATCACTCAAATCTCAGCCGTCCATTCCCATTCACGGTCCAGATCTTTCATGTCTTATACCCATCGTACTGTACGATTCACCACTCGTACTGTATGATAGTAATTATTGGTCATCGTACTGTACGAACATACCAATCGTACTGTACGATCCACGTGGCAAACGGATTAGGACGAATTTAAATCGGCCGGTACGAAAATTATTGCACATCGTACTGTACGAACACGTGTTCGTACTGTACGAACACTTTTGGTCAAAAGTCGTTCAGAGGACTCGTTGGGACGAACGCCTTACACTCACGTTCGTACAGTACGATACTGATCGTACTGTACGATTTGACTCACTTTTCTGAAAAGTCGTCCAGACGACATTATTGCGCATATCGTACTATACGATGATAAATCGTACTGTACGATATCCCCCAAAGTCTATAAAACGGGAGGGATTCTTAGCCATTTATCCTCACCTTCAATCCCTCTGAATTTCCTCATTCATCCGATCCTTTCTTCCAAAATGTCTGGGTCCAGTAAGCGCGGTCGTATGATTGTCGGGAGCTCTTCCTCCTCTCAGCGCTTCGACGATCGTTTTCTCTCCGCTGCGGACGAGAAAGCGTATATCAAAATCAAGGAGGCAAAGTTCACTCCCTCCCGCATGCTCAATCAGGCCGCCCTAAATTTTGAGGTGATGAATCTATTCGCCTCCACTAGCCTTCAATTCCTTCTGACTCTTGCTTTTCCATTCCACTCCGAACTATTGTTTGAGTTTTTTGCAAACATCCGAGTCGACCTTGAAAACACTACCTTCATATCCTATGTCTGTAAACAGAATGTCGTTATCACCGTCAACGACATTGCTGAGCACATCGGGCTGTCCACTGACGGCCCTCGTCCCCAATCCATGATCTCCCACGACTATGATTGGACGTCCACAAATATGACCCTTAGAGGTGTCCCCTCAAATCAACACCTACCACTGGTCCAAACCTTAAATCAAAATGCCCGCGTTATCCAGCATGTCCTAAGCACATCTATTATACCTAAGGCTGGAGATCGCATCCATATTACTCCCCTACTATCTGTCGTCACCTATCTCATTATGTCGGGCACAAAATTTAATGAAGCCTAAATGGTGTTTGACTACATTCATACCTTGTCTGCCTTCCGCTGTCCCGATGCCCGTCGTAAATTGAACCTGGCCTTAGGGCATGTCATAGGCTACATTCTAGATGCAAAATACCAGCTTCATTATCCGCTCCCTCCTGATCACCTTCCTATCTTCTACTCGGATGCCTCCTTTCATATCCTGTTCCATCGGGGGGCCGCTCCCGTCGATCCCGAGTTTGATGACGAGGAGGCTGCTGCTCCTGCTGACGCACCTCCGCCACCACCAATCCAACCACCTGGCCTTGCTCCTCCCGACTACCCTCACGACGACATTATTCGACGACTTGATCGTCTGGAGACTCGGTTGGATGCTCACATTGCTCAGCAGCATTAGAAGCATGACATGGATATGAAATGGTTTAGGGAGCGCTTCCAATCGATCGATCACCAGTTCGCCTCCCTTCATCAGTACCACCAGCTGTTTCCCGACCCTCCACCACCACCTCCGGATCAGGATCCAGATTTTTAGATGGTTGTCGATGTTTCTATTTTCTGTTTGCTATCAGTGTACTTATTTTTTCTTTTTTCTTCCCTTTTTGGTGTTGTCAAAAGGGGAATACTTTTTTGTGTGTTCTGTATTATATTTTTACGTACTATTAAATATTATTGGTTGTTTATGTTATCACTTCATTTGTTTTTTTTTATTATTGTTGCTTTATTTATGTTATAATAAAAAATATATATATATATATTTTTGTTTCTTCTCCTCCTATTTAAAAATTAATAAGCTACTCTTCTGAGGGGGAGTTAAAGAAGTCAGAACATCTGTCCGTCAGAAAATATTATTTAACACCATCAAAAAGGGGGAGATTGTTAAAATCCAGGATCCCGAGCACTTAATTTTGATGGTGACAAATAATACTTACTGAGTACATATAGACTTCCGTTAGATTACAAATGTTTAATCTTTGTATATGAGGACTAACATTTCAGGTCAGATGCACACTGCTAAAGATTGCTGGAGACTCAAATTGGATAGAATAGGATGTTGAAGAGTCTGTAATTTTTATTTCTTTATTTTTTCTTTTTGAGTCTGCCACAGAAGCATGCATGTGAAAGGAGCAACAATGCACACACACAGGGGGAGATTTTTCTTTTAAAATGATTAATTTTTTAAACACATCGTACTGTACGATCTTGGATCGTACTGTACGATTAATTAAAATACTCAGGCTAACGGCTAATTTTCTAATGAGTAAGTTTACAAACTTATCGTACTGTACGATCCATATCGTATTGTACGATAATATGTAATTGTGAAACCCTAGCCGCCAGAATAAGTTTGGTAAGTTTTTAAATTTGATTTTCTGAACTGATCGTACTGTACGATACTGTTCGTACTGTACGATTAATTAAAACTTGCCAAAATTATCTCCCTAATCAGGAAATAAACGTTGGTTTCTATTTTATATGTCGATCGTACTGTACGATCTTATATCGTACTGTACGATAGACAGAGACGATTTCATTCATCCCAGAGATCGTACCAGACGAAACCAAGGTTTTTTGTTCTGTTCGTCCTGGACGATATTCATATCGTACATGACGATATCAAGAAATGAACTGATCGTACTGTACGACTGGTGGAGTGCTGGACGATTGCCAGAGACGATTTTCTTCGTCCCAGCGATCGTACCAGACGATCCCAAGAAATTTTGAACTGATCGTACTGGACGATATTCCTATCGTACAGGACGATATCATGAAAAATACTATTCGTACTGTACGATTCAATGAGTGCTGGACGACTGACAGAGACGAGTTCTTTCGTCCCGAGGTTCGTCCCACAGTTCGTCCCGTATGAACAGTACGAATCAATAGTATCGTATTGTACGATATACATATCGTACTGTACGATATGAATAAAATTCGATACCTGTTCGTCTGTACTCGTACTGGACGGAGCTGTAATTGAACTGATCGTACGGTACGATTATAAATCGTACTGTACGAACAGAAACGCAAAAGTTGAAACTTTTAGGGTTTTTTGAAGCCTGATATAAAAATAACATATATTTTTCTTTAGAAAGTTGTTGATCAATCCTTTGCTGTGAGAGGCTTGGAGGAAGAAGGGGATTCGTAGAGAGAAGTTTTTGGAGAGATCTAGAGCTTGAGAGAGGAAGGTGAAGGTGAGCTTGAGCGTGAGGGAGAAGTAGTGTGAGGGGATCACACGGTGGCTCCAAGCTAGCTGCATGCTTTGCTCCTCTTGTGGCTTTGGAAGCTTCAAGAAAGTTCTCGAGGGAAGAATCACTTCAAGATCAACATCGCCAAGGTACTCTGCCATCTCCAGGAGGGAGAAAAAGGAGAAGGTCCGCTGCCGTCACCAGGAGGGTGACATAGCGTTTGGTATTCCGCCGCACCGAGGGAGGTGAAAGTGAGTATTGTAAAGGCTTCTCCGCCTTGCTGTGGGGGCAAAAGGAGAGTCAACTTTTATTAGTGCAAATCCCGGAGTAGAGGACTCCGGGGAGTGGACGTAGGTCAAGTGACCGAACCACTATAAAAATCTCTGGTGTGTTTTTTCCTGTTTACCGTACTTTACTTTTCACGCTTTAAATTTGTGCATTTTTAATTGCTTGGTGAAAAATCGGTATTTAAATATTGTAGTGTAAAATCCAAAATTGAACTGTCAATTTCGTAGTTGTGAACGATATATTTGCTTCCGCACGTTAGTCGTTAAATTATGTTTTGAAAATACAAAAAAAATAGAACTCTTGTGTAGGGTTAAATTTTTAAAATACCAATTCACCCCCCCTCTTGGCGCATCTCGTACTTTCAACCTAGGGGTAATCTATCACATAATCAAATTAAAACACAGATTACATGAAATTAAATAAATAATCAATCAATCTAAACTAGTAACTAGCATGCAGTGAAAACTATGGAAAACCCAGCACACAGCAAAAAAGTAAATGACAGCCTAGCCTAAATCTAAAAGTGGTTGTCCTAGCAAACCATCTAAAGTATGTGAGGTAGGCTAAGGTATGGATATATCCTATATAGGGCAATTGGTTAGAGTTGTTTGATGTTTTAGTTGGTTCTTAAGGGAAAATTTTTTATTAAAGTTTAAATATTAATGATTTATCATAATTTTTAGAAATTTAAGGCTTAATTAGAAGATTAACTTTAACTTAATTAATTAAGTGGCTTAAATATTTTTAAAGTTGTTGGAAATTTTCTTATGGGCCGGAGATGTCACTAAGTTTGAATGTTTAAAGTCTCAAGTCAATAGGAAGTGCATCCTAATTATTAAAATTAATCTAAGTTCTCTAACTATGTCCTTAATTATTATTCTTAATGATATCACTAGATTAAATGGGTTTGAATTAATGTCACTAACCCTTGATCACATATAAATACATACATAATCACAATCAATTTCTAAATCTAGGAGAGCCTAAGCTATATATAAGTGTGTGCACCCTATACATGCAAATAATAAGATAAAACTTAATTAATTAAGAGATTTATCAATGAATAATTAATAAAATAATTGCTCATTAATTAACCACCACTCCACATTAATGCTATTCAATCATGCTCAAGCTCTGTTTGAGATTTTAAAGGATCTCTCAACATTTAAAGATTTAACATATGTATAATTTTAAAATAAAAATTTTAAAATATACATATATATTTATATATAAAAATATATTTTTTTAAATTTAAAATTTAAAATATCCTCAAAATAATTTAATATATATATTTTTTTGAGAGATCTTCTAGTTATTTAAAATAATTTGAAAATAAAATTTTAATTTTTTTAAAATTTAATTTAATATTTGATTAAATATTAATTAAATATTAAAAATAATTAAATAATTAGAATTATTTAAAAATAAATTAAAGTTTTAATTTTGAAATTAATTTTAAATTAAAGTTATTAAAATTTTGGAAATTTTGAGGTGTTATATTAATTTTTCCAAATTAATTTGAATTTTCTTTTAAATTTTTGAAATTGTATGTTAATTAAATGTATTTAAATTAATTTAAAATAATTAATATTTAAAATAATTTTTAAATTAAATTAAATTAAATTTTAAATATTTTTAAAATTTTAAATTATTTAAATTAATTTTTTTTAATATTTTCAAAATTATTTTAATTTGATTTTAATTAAATATTAGTTAAATATTTAAATATTTTATTAGGAGTTAATGTGAAGCTTGAAAGGGGTTGAGTATGCTAAATGGATTGAAATAACCCATTTAAAACCTTAAGGGATCGTTGGGTCAAACTAGGTTAACTTGGTCAATTAGGTTAACTCAGGGTCTAAGTTTGGGTTGAACTTGGTTTGAAATGATGTCTTGAGTCTGGTGGAGATAGTTTGAGGTATCATAATGGTCATATATGTCAAAATACCTGTTTGGGCCCTTAATGGGTCATTAGGTCAACCTAAGTTGACTTGGTCAACCAGGTTGGCCTAAGGGCTGGGTCTGGGCTCAACAAGTTCGAAATGGTATTTTGAGTCTGTTGGAGATGTTTATATGGTATGGGGAGGTCATTTTGTGAAAATAACTATTTAGACCCCTTAGGGGCCTATAGGGCCAACCTATATTAACCTGGTCAACCAGGTTAACCCAAGGTCTAAGATTAGATCCAACATATTGAGTTTGATGCTCGAAGTTGAATGGGGCTGGTTTCAGGGGTAGATAAAATCATTTGGGTTGAAATGACTATTCAAACCCCTGATGGGTATTTTAGTTAAAAATGTTGAACTGGTCAACCAAGCTTGACCAAGGCATGGGCTTGAGTCCATTATACTCCTAATGATGATTAGGATGCATTGGAAAAGGTTTTGGGGTTTGATTTGAAAAGGTCATGTTAAAGTCTATGGAAAACTTCAAAATTTCCCTTAAGGGGCATTTTAGTCATTTTGACCCCTAGTCAATTAGTGATCAAAGTGGGTCCACCAAAATATAGTTTACTTCTTAAAAAGTCATAATCAATGGTCTGGAAGTGATCAGAGGGTTTAGAGAAGGCTCCAAAGTCAGGATCCACTGGGTGGCAGGTTTAGTGGCATAGGCTGTAAATATTTGAAGGTTTTATAGCCTTTGGATTTTAATCTAGCTTCTGGGGTAAAAGACCTCAGATTGAGCTCAAATTTGGAGGGTTACCTCTAGAGATATGTCCTATCAATATTCAATTTATAGACTCTGAACCAGAGGTCATTTGACTAGGATTTAAAGTATTTAAAAAATCACTAGAAAATGCTTTCATGACCTAAGCCTTTAGCCTAGGATTTTGGTCTAGAAATCTAGATTTGCTCTGTATTTTGAATTTAAGTGTTTAAATTTGAATTGTCCAAATTATTGACAATCATTTGAATAATTATAAATGATTGGATAGGATGATAGTTTGATAGAAGGCTGAATCAAGTGTTGAAATCTAGATTAAGTTGGAGATTGATTGAAGGTCAGGATTATCTTAAAGTCTGGACTAGTTTGAGATTTGGATTGATTGGATATCTAGATTGACTTGAGGTATGGATTAATCTAGAGTCTGGGTTTGATTTGAATCTAGATTGAATTGATTTGAAATATGGTTTGATTTAAAGTTTGAATAGATTGAGGTTTGAATTAATATTCTGGATTAAGGTCTTGATTGAGGTTTAGATTAAAGCCTGGGTCTGGATTGATTTGAATCTGGATTGATCTAAGATCTGAATTGATCCTAAAGTCTAAATTGATTTAGGGTCTAGGTAAATCCTAGGGCTTGGATTAATCTAGGGTCTAGGTAGATCCTTGGGCCTAAGAAGATCATAGGGTCTAGAGTCTAAAAAGAATCCTAGGTCTGGGAAGGTCCTAAGGTCTGGAGTCTAGAAGGATCCTAGGGTCTAGATAGATCCTAAGGTCTAGAGTCTAAAAGAATCCTAGGGTCTGGGAGGGTCTTAGGGTCTAGATAAATCCTAGGGTCTAGATTGGTCTGGAAGCTAGATTGATCTAGGGTAAGGATTGATCTAGAGTCTGGGAAAAGTCCTAGTGACCTCATACAAAAATGAGGTTAATAGTCATCCCATCACCCAATTAATAACTTGGGATGCATCTATTCTAGCCTTTACAAAACTCATGGCTTATCAACATACAAGTTAATTTATTGAGTACTAAATAATGTTTAAGGATTTCTTAGAATTTGCCCTTCTCTAGTAGTGTGTCCTTCAACACAAACTTTTTATAACATCATGTAATATGTTATTAGAATATTTAAAAAATCCTGCATCTTTTGGAAAAGCTTGTAGCATAATAAGCATAAACCATATTTTTTATTTTTATCTCAAGATACACTTGACTTTTTTTTAACTCCTAAACAAGACTCCATTGAAAATTTTGATGTCAAATATAATTATTATATAGCTCAATTGTAACCTTAATTTAAAATTTCTCTTTTAGTATTTGAGCCATTTGGTACACAGTATCTTTGATGCGTTAAGCACTTCTTATACGAGTATTGGCACACTTAGATGTAGTTTGTAACAACCTCGATATTCACTATGGTTTTAAGCTTCATAAGAAGAAAATTTATCTTCTTGGTTTTAGAAGTAGATATAACATTTCATTGGAGTGGTTCCATTTACTCTAAAAATAATAATTATCTTTAAAAAACCTTATGTTTAATCATAACCAAAATATGTACAATCATATCACATTAAAATTTAATTATATTTCCAACAAAAGAGACATTTACCAACTAAAAAGCATGCACATATTTCACAAAAAAAAGTTGAAATGTATGCATCCTTAAACCTTATTATCCCTGAATAAAAATATATTTGTTATGATTTACAATTCATATCTCAAACATCACATATATACTTAAGTTCTATTTTTTTTCCTTTAAATATAACATAAGATCTTAAGCATCAAAATATTAGTTCTAATAAGAGTAAGACATACCTAAAAAATATAAGGATTTTAAAAGAATTTCTTGATTGTATTCCTTAAAAATTATTATCTATACATAAAAATAGCATATATCTTTTTAATGTTAACTAAACTTTTTCTTACAAGGGGAGTAACCAAATTACTATGGATAAAAGTTCAATTCACCAAATAGTCTTGGAGCTATTGTTAACACTACACCATCATTTATTTCTATTTTTACCTCACATTACGAAGTTATGACATGAATTTTAAGCAATATAATGTTTAGGACATATTTATGAAGAAGCAAATAAATTGAAGTTAATGCCAAAGCAAAATTATTGGCTAGATGTTATATTTGTCTAACTAATTTTGGTATATAATTTCCTTTGTGTTTTTTGAACAAAAAGCTAACAAAATATTAAGGAAAAAAAAAAACTCCTCATGAAGTAGATGACCAGATGGAAGGGTGGCCATCATTCAAACTTGAGGAGGCTTAACAAACTTTCTTGGCTCTTTAGGTTAGAGATAGATGTAGAATAATGCATTCAATAAATGTAAATGTGAGCTAAGGCTGCAAAGTTGCTAGGTCTAGAAGTTGTGAGAGGTGGTTGCAAAATAATGGGATGAGGGTGCATAATGGGGAGGATAAATTATTACGTGCAGAGTCCGGATGTAGAGATGTGTCCGGACTCCAATGAAATGTTCACACGTGCTCAAAATATAATTTTTTATATTACTAGATATTTGTTGAGATTTACTGAGCATTTATTGTGTATTTGATGAGTATTTACTGCATATTTACTAAGTATTTACTATATATTTAATACTCAATAAATACATAGTAAATACTCAGTAAAATACGCAGTAAATATGCTGTAAATACTCAAAAAAAAATATTCAATAAATACTCAACAAATACTCATTAGATACGTAGAGTCCGGACTCATCTCTACGTTCGGACTCCGCACATAATAATTTTCCAGTGGGCAGTGTTTGTTTTGGTGAGATAGCATACCATTATTTATGTGTAAAATTATAAGCTCAGGAGGATGAAGGGGCACAATTGTGTGTTTTGTGAAGTGCGGGAGGGAGGAGAGAGAATGATGAATTTGAATTTATGTCGATTTGGGAGGATTTTGGAGAAAAGGTAAATGATTCATGGCATAACAACTTCAAAATTTTACATTGATTTTAATTTATATCAAGATGGTGGTGAGACCTGCAATGCTTTATGGTGCCGAATGTTGGCCATTAAAAGAGAAGCATAATTCTAAGTTAAGTGTTGCTGAGATGAGGATGCTCAGGTGGATGAGTGGCTTTACCCTTAGAGATAGGATACGAAATGAGCATATTCGTGAAAAGGTTGGAGTAGCTCCAGTGGAAGATAAGATTAGAGAGAGTCGCCTTAGATGGTTTGGTCACGTAAAACGACGGCCTCCCGATGACCCGGTTAGGAAAGTAGAGGTCTTAGATTTGACTTATGTTAAGAAAGGTAGAGGTAGACCTAAAAAGACTTGGTTAGAAAATATTAGAAATGATCTTTCTTTATTAGATTTAAACGAGAATTTGACTTTTAACAGGACACAATGGAGAAAAAGGATTCATGTAGCCGACCCCACGTAGTGGGATAAAGGCTTGATGTTGTTGTTGTTGTTGTTGTTTAATTTATATCAAACCAAACATAAAATAGTTCAAATTTTAAAGTTTGAAAATAATAAGCATAAAAAAATTATTACTTCTATATTAAGAAGACAAGTTTGAAACTTTTAAATTCATATGCATTTCATAAAAAAATTTATATGCATTTACAAACTAACTTTGCTTTTTTTTGTAAAGAAGTCATTAATGGTAGCAATTGCAACTTTTAAAAGGACAAATTTTCAAAGGAACTAAAATTTTCTCAATATGAAAAGAGGAGTTAAAAAAAGAAAATAGAAATGAGGAAGTTGCTCATTGCCTGGGCAACTAGCTCCCTCCCCGAGTTGCCCATTGCTTGATTGAGTTGATAGTTAGCTGACATGCCCACCTTTTAACTATTTTTAAATTTTTAGTAAATTAAAATAATAAAAATATTTATTATGTTTTTAATTATGAGTTTTAAAATAAAAAGTTAATTTAAAGTAAAGTATAAGTTATGAAATAATTAAAATTTTTAAGTTTTTAAAGTAACATAAAATTTTAAAGCAAGCAAGATATTTTTTTTATAATTTTTTTTATAAATATTTTGAAATAATTAGAAATTTAAGTTAATAAAAAAATCTATAATTTTCTTATATTTTCATATAATTTTTATATAAATTAAGTATAAATATCTTATAATAAAAAAATAGAGAAAAAGATAATTACTTATATAGTGATTGTTAAGATAGTAGTCAAATTACATAAGAGAAATATGCTTGAAGTTTTTTTTTTTTTTTTTTCATGATATGAGCATAATGTCTGCATAGCCTTTAGTGTTGAATACCATGAGCTACTATCTTCATTTACGCCACTGCTGGATAATGTGTGACCCTCATGTGTATTGATCTGTTCATCTCATTATCCTTCCTAAAGGCCATAATGAGCTTCTTCTTCTTTCTAATTTTGATCTTCTTCTTTATGGCATCATTCATCTTTAGCTCTTACTTATCACTATGAGGAGTATTGCTGCTTAAAAATATTATCAATATAAAAAAAAAAGATTATGAAGTGATAAGGTACCCCTACTATAGATTAAAATACTTGCTTGGACATTATTGTGTAACCATAAAAAAAGGAAATGAGGTATGTTGTGGAATGACTTGACCACTTTGATGTTGATCCTATCTCGTATTAAATGATAGCTATTGATCATGGGATTTATTGCATGGTATAATGGGCTAGATCTATGTCACTTCTAGCCTCTGAAAGTTCATGAGGGTGGTTAAACCCTATAGAGCTAGCCCGAGGCTAACCAAGAGAGGGGGGGGGGGGGGGTGAATTGGGGTTTTAAAAATTCTTAACCAAAAAGAATTTTTTTTAATCTTTTTAAATATTTTAAAACTAAAATAACTTAAGCAGAAGCAGATACCAAAATCAGAGATTTCAACCACATAATAAATCACATAAAAGTATGGAAATAAAATATGAAAAAAGTAATAAGAAAGAGCACATGAAATTTTATAGTGGTTTGGTCAAATCTGACCTACGTCCACTCCCAGAATCTCCCATTGCAAGTATTGCACTAATCAGTTAGTGTCTCTTCTTTTGCCCCCATAGTAAGGCGGAGAAGCCCTTATAAAATCTTTTCACTGACCCGGTGAGACAGAGAACCTTGAATCCTTTTTCACCCTCCTGGTGAAGGCAGAGAACCCGGAATCCTTTTACTCCCTCCTGGAGTAGGCAGAGAACTTGACAATCCTTTTACTCCCTCTTGGAGTAGGCAGAGAACTTGGATCTGATGCTGATGATCGTCTCCCCAGAGCCACCAAGGAACCAAGGATGAAGAAGCAAGAAGACGATTGAATACTTGCTTGGAGCAACCTTTATGAATCCCCTCACAAATACCCCATCACAAGATTCTCTCTCTCTCTCCCTCCCAAACTCTCCTTCACCTTCTCTAAGCTCTCTCAGGTTAGAACAGCAGTAACAAATTTTCTTAGCAGCAATTAAGAGAACTTAAATAGAAGGCTCCAAAAATAGCCCTAATTTTAATTTGGCGGCAAAAATCATCTAGGATGATTCAAATATCATCATGTATGATTAGTATAAAATAGTTCTTTCAGCCAGTACGATCAGTATTGCCCTGTACGATCAATTCAAGTATTCAAATAAATCATCACGTATGATATTTCGATCATCCTGGATGATTAGTCTAGGAGTAGCTATTGATCGTCTAGCATGATGGCTGGCAATTAATTATCGTCCCATACAACACATGATTTATCCAGTATGATGCTTGACGATTAATTATTGTCCCATGTAGCAGACGGGTCATTCAGTACAAAGTAGAGATATTATCCAGGATGATTAGTTGAAAAAGTTATAGTTTTCATCCTATACGATGGGTGACGATTAATTATCGTACCATACAGTGCTCGAATAGTACAGTACGATTGTCTTCGATCGTCCTCTATGATTTGATTGATCAATTTAATTATAATTAATCCCCTAGTCAAGGGATTATTTTAGGCATGTCATGAATCGTCCAGGATAATATGGATCGTCCTCTACGATAAGAACAAATTTTGAATTATGAAATCTTGCCTAAATTATGATTGGTGGATGTTTGTTTCAATATATACTGATCATCCTATATGATATAAATCATCTAAGATGATTAGTTAAGCAAACTTAATAATCAGGGATTCCCTAATTAGGGTTTCTATTTTTAACTGATCATCCATGATGATTTAGAATCGTCTTGTATGATATGATCAAAAAATAAAAAACTCTTTAACTCACCAAATTTCTCCCCATGAGTGTGTGTGTGTGTGTAAGGTTACTTAACATTAGGATCCATCACAGTACATTTGACTCAAGAAAAGATAAAATATGCATTGGAATGAAAATTATAGACTGACTCAATCCTAGTCTATCTTATCTTAAGCTGATTGATGTTCCAAGTGAACCTGTAGACCTAAAAGGTTAGTGAGTAGAGCAAATAAAATAGATATGTAAGAACAACAGTAGTAAAGAATCAATAATATTTGTTATCATTAAAATCACTGTACTTGGGCCCAGATTTACAACAATCTCACTTATGAGCTCTATGGAAGTTTCTGAGTGCATCATATTCTATAATTTTTGGGCCTTTAAGATGAATGAATCGATAACAAGTATTAATTTGCTTGCATTGCTTCTATTGCTTCCATTGAATGGTCAAAACAAACTCTTCATTTGATTAATTACTTCCTCTTACACTTATATTATAAGTGTGACACCATATGAGTAATAAAAAAATCAAGCAATAAAGTGAAATACCTACTTAATTTCATTCAATTAAAGCCTTATAATAGTAAGTTGTAGGTAATGGGAAGTAGATAAAGTGAGGCTCAGGATTTGTATTGCCAAAATTAATGAATAATTAAATTATATTTATTATCTTCATTAACTATGAGCTCCACAACATAAGTTAACCTATAATTCTAAAGCTCTATACTCGAGTGGTGGTTATCAAATCAATCAATGTCCACCTTACCTTTACTATCCCTTTGCTTGAAGCTTGGATCCATAGGCTTAATATATATCTATGGTTGACCATCAAACTACCTAGTTACATAAAAAAGAAGTTGCCACTCAGCACAAATCAAAGATATGAATGGCCCTCATAATGTCCAAACTTTAATACCTGAGATATAAATTTGCAATAGAAGGAACATCAGTTATTCTAAGTAAGTGGTCCAAATAATCTATAGTACATAACTAATATAGTAAAATTTGCTATACAAATTAAAATTAAGAGAAAAGTCCTAAAAACTTAGTTATATTTTAGACCATCAATTTTATTGTGGTAAAATTTAGCATTATTTATTAGGACATTTCTAACCCATTTTTCATTCCACCTACAATCCAACAACAACAACATCATCAAGCCTTTTTACCCCACTATGTGGGGTTGGCTACATAATCACTTTTCTCCATTGTGTCATGTTAAGAGTCAAACTCACTAAAACTTAATAAAAAAGGTCATTCCACATATAAGCCAATCTATCAAAATTTTTTACTAAAAATAAACTAGAATGAGTTATATAGATATAAAGTTAAATTTATCTATATCCAAGTAATTTTTCTATTAAGATGTTGGGGTATGGTACATCTTATTTTGGATACCTTATATACAACCATTCCTAAGTCTAAACTTATAGCGAATATAAACAACATGCAATGTTTATCTTGTTAGGCTTTGTGGCTTCTTTGAGTGCCTTGTATATGTGATGCCCCAGAATCTAATTTAGAAGAATTATTCATTTATCTTTCAATAAATAATAACCAGAGCTATCTAATATCATCTATCAGTAATAAACTATAAAATAGATTTTATAATTCAAAATATCAATATACACATCTATGATCATTCCCAAAAATTATATACAATACTTAGGATATATATAATTATCACATATTTATCCTATTCTGAGTACAAAAGAATAACTAAAATAAAAAGAACTTGAACCTGAAGAAATCCTGAGTACCAGTCTCATACTCCTGATTATTTGCCCTGACCTAAAATTATTTAATCACATATAATGAGCTAAAAAGCCCAATAGATTACCAAAACCTATAACTAAATTCAAAGCACGATAAAGGAGCAATATGCATGTTAGGAATCAAATTATAATAGCAGCATTCATATGATTATTGAATCAATATAGAAATAGTAAAATTCATATGTAGTAGTAGTAGATTCTATAAATAGTAAAGCACTACTGTATGGAAGCCATCAAAGTAATAAACTAATACGAGTATCAAATCTATAAAGCAATCGTTATATCTGTAATACCAATCAGTACAAAAATTAGATAAAGCATCAAATCAAAATATCAGTAAAAACTATTAAAATTATATCAATGTAGTAAAATTATATAAGAGTGTATACTTACTATCCATGTATTATATATCACATGCTTAATATTAGTATAGTAAATCAGTAGTATCAAATAGTATCAGTATCTAAATCAGTAATAATAACAATCAAATGGCATAAGCAGTAGAATAATGTAATAACAGTAAATTCATACAGTAACAATAAATCCATATAATAATAAAAATAATGCCTCAAAAATATATATTTCAATAGTCACACTAAATAAGTAAGAAGTCCTGATTATCACGGTATTTTTTAGTATTATATCAATATCAGTAAATTGTTGGCTCAATAAACAAAATCATCACTCTTTGCCCGTCAGAATAGTAATCATCTTCTTATAACTCTCAATCACTATATCACGTGAATTAGCAGAGGATAACACCAAACCATAGTATTTAAAAGAAAGCTCGTTGGCTCACCATCCATTATAGGTCAATAAGTCTCCAACCAATGGGTCAACCAATCTTTATTTATCTTTTACACACATTATTATCACAATACTACAACATTATTCTCAATCACATATCCACATTCATTTTTAATAGATTGTAGTAAATAATATATAATTTAACTTAATTAAAAAAGTGTCAAAATATCTTAATGGTAGACAACAAAAATAATACTGAGAAAAAATTCATATTTTTAAAATTTAACCAAATTATTAAATTGTATAAAATAATATTATGAAGATTTAGTTGAACAAAATTACTATTTTTAGATGCCAAAATAAAATTTTGAGTTGGCAAAAATTATTATATTTTCAAAATCACCCAGTGAAAAATCTCAAATAAATACTCAAAATATTCATAATCTTAATCTCTATAACATAAAAAAATTACGCGATGAAAGTTTTACCAATATAAAATTATTCACATTTTTCGGTGATACAAATACAAATTTAATCACAAAAATATAAAAAACATAAAATTTTTGGAATCAGAAATAGGGTAAAGATTCTTTACAGCGAGAGGAGCAAATTTTCCAATAGGCTTGATGGACAAAAATCTCATCGCGATCTCCAAATCTAGGATTTTCTTTTCTCTCTCCTCACATTTCTCTTATTTTTTTCCTTAAGAGCTCTCAATTAGCCGATTGCATGAGAGAAAAAATTTAATAAGTTTTTTAATAAAATCCATTAGTGACTTAGGATATTTATAATAAAATATTAATATAATATTTAATAAAAAATTCATATAAATCAATTTAGGACTTTAAAAATTATAAAAATATCTATAAAGTAAATCATTTTATTTAGAAAATATTGGTAAAATTGATTTGCAAAACGGACACTTAATGGTTCCAAAATCATCACTTGTACCGATAGGTGCCAATTTCTTAAGGATTTTCACTAGCGTCTAAAAATTATGAAAAAAACGTGCAATTAAAATACTACAATAACAAAGCCATGGAGAAGGCAGTTTATGATTTGGACTTATTTTGACTAAAAAAATATTTAGTAGAGTCAACAACGAGTTATTATAATCTACCTACCTTAAGAAAATATTATCCCTAAAATTTTTCTTAAGGATTCGGGTATAAAATCAAGATAAACCAAATTTGTACAGTCAAAACTCAAATCAAAATCATATAAAAATGAAATCAAAATTCATCAAAAATCATATAATCATGCAATTCGTTCTGTGACATATCATTCAATTATATATACAAACCAATGCACCTTAATCTATCAAATCTATCTGACTAACAATCAATTCTTACAGCTCTGGTAATAATTAATTCTTCCAATAATTGCTTTAATATCAGTTGTGATGCCCCAGAATTTAATTTAGAAGAATTATTCATTTGTCTTTTAATAAATAATAACTAGAGCTATCTAATATCATATATCAGTAATAAACAACAAAATAGATTCTATAATTCAAAATATCAATGTACACATTTATATTTATTCTAAAAAATTATATATAATACTCAGGATTTATACAATCATCATATGTCTATTCTATTCTGAGTATAAAAGAATAGCTAAAATAAAAAGAGCCTGAATATGAAGAAATTCTGACCAGTTACACACTTCTGATCATTTACCTTGACCTGAAATTATTTAACCACATATAATGAGCTAAAAAGCCCAACATGTCACCAAAACTTCTCTCTGAATTCAAAGCACGGTAAATGAGCAATATACATGTCAAGAATCAAATCATAGTAGCAACATTTATATGATCATTGAGTCAATGCAGAAATAGTAAAATTCACATGTAGTAGTAGTAGAATCTATAAACGGTAAATCACTACGGTATAGAAGCCATAAAAACAGTAAACTAGTATGATTATTAAATCTATAAAGCAATCGTCATATCCGTAATACCAATCAATACAAAAATCAGATAAAACATCAAATCAAAATATCAGTAAAGAATGTCGAAACTATGTCAATGTAGTAAAATCATATAAGAGTGTACTCATACTATCTAGATATTATATATCACATGTTTAGTATCAGTATATTGAATTAGTAGTATCAAATAGTATCAGTATCTAAATCAATAACAATAACAATCAAATGACACAAGCAGTAGAATAATACAATAATAATAAATAACCACTATCTTACCATGAATATATAACTTGTGGCTTCAAATATTAGCCCCACTTGTAAGTAATTTTCATATTAAATGAGGTTCAATTTGATATCTAAATGATAGTTAATTAAAATGTCCATATTCCCATTGTTAAATGACTTGAAAATAAGCCCCTCCATTTACGTGCATATGACATAACAAGAGGAATAAATTGAATTTATAAACCCTTAATGCATCATGATGACAGTGTAAGAAAGATTTAAACTTCATGTTATTTTATTTTATAAAATTTTTTTCCTATGAAAATATAAGAAAATTATAAATGCTTTTGTTAATTTAAAATTTTGATTATTTTAAAATATTTATAATATGAAAATTTTTTCTTATTTTTTTTTAAATCTTATGTTAATTTAAAAAATTAAAAAGTTTAGTTAGTTTATATTTTATAATTTACTTTTAATTAACTTTTCATTTTAATAATTATAATTTATAAAACATAATAAATATTTTTATCATTTTAATTTTTAAAAAAATTAAAAAAATATTAAAAAGGGCAGGCCAACCCCCAAGTCGCCCAACTTTTAATAAAAGAAATTTCAGAGGCATCGTAAATTCCTTCAACTCCAAGGGGCAATGTGGTACGTACGACACAACGGGGAAAAGCCGAAAAGGCAAGGGAAGAAAAGATAAAGCCTCAGAAATCAGTTGGTATCGCCGTGCTGCCCAGAGCCCGCGCACGTCCCTTCTCCAATCGTTCATCGTGTACGTCCACGTGTCCAATTCAGATAATCTGAACTGTCCGATCCTTCCCCTCTCGCCTCGAAAATTTTGATTCCATTAATGCGACGGGTGCCCTCGGACGTACATCAGCCGTCCGATCACAAACGGACGCCTCACCTCAGTCGAAGGCACGGGTACCTCGTTTTTCTATTTCGTCTATTTTCCCCCAAATTGTTTCGATCTGAACCCTAGAGGCATCGTGAAATCGAAACCCTAGATCGTCGTTTTTCAGGACAAGAAAAATTACCCCGAAAAAGGCCGGTAGATCAAGGGGCTTCTGCACTGGAAGGCTCGTATGCGGATCGAGAAGCGGTTTCCTAAGGAATTATTGCCTGGATCTATTGTACAGTGTAGCAGTTCTTTGGTGCCATCTATGGGTGGTTCCTATCCTGGTACGCGTTCTTGATATTACTTTACTTTGATCGGCCCGTTGGATGTGGAGATCGTTTGAGCATAGGGTTCTAAGTGATTTTGTGTTATTTGTGGCTATTATTTTCGTTAGAATTACTGGATCTCATGGCTGAAAAATTGTTTTCAGATCCGAAATTAGGGTATTCATTCGATTTTCCTGTATGATGGACGATGAAATTTGGGGATTATCATTTCTTTTCCTTGGATTGAGTCATTGTAGATGGAACGTAGTGTCGAGAAGACCGATGTATATGATATCCCTCGGAAGTCTAGGCCTTTGGATTCTCTGAGCGTTTCTGCTGGAAAATATACAACGCCATCTGCAAAATTGCGTCCCAAGGATAGGGCTTCAGTTGCAGCCCCTCAATCCAAAATTCTGAAGCGCAAAAGGAGCTCTTCTTTAGATAATGGAGCCACTTCAGAGTTTAGAAAGAGGAGTGGGAAAGAGGTCTCCTTGAACAGTTTTGTTAAGAGCAATGGAAAGGGTAAGCGTAAGGCGGCTGTTGCAGGGTTTAAGGCAAATGGGTTGGCTTCTGATGTATGCAAGCAAGAGAAACGAAGCTCGGCAAATGTTGCTGTGAGGAGTTTGAGAAATGTGAGCGGTTCCTCACAACACGTTGGCAATGATTTTACTTTATCTTCTGGAAAGGATGAAAATAAATCAACTAGTGCTATTGGTTTACACAGATCAAATTGTTTGGAAGGTGGCCTCATTATCACAAAGCGGCCTCGTGGAGTTCTGCGTCGAAAAAAAAATGTGCAGTCTGTTAACTCATACAGAGATATAGTTGGTGCTTCTTCCAATACAAGGAGTTCTACTGATCAGAGGAGTAATAAGCTGCCTGTATCACAGTTTCAAATCCATGAGCCGATAAGGAAGCTGACAGATTTTAAAGAAAATGCTTCGACTAATAATGTTTCTCATAGTTGCACAAGAAATGCTGGTAATTTGGATCCTGTCAAGGCTACAGAAAGGCGATTTGAAGGCAGAAAGGAGCAGGATTCTAATCTTTTGGATAAGAAAGGTTATCTTCTTAATTCTCTTAGAGTTTTTCCAGATGATGATGAAGATAACCTCGAGCAGAATGCTGCTCGTATGCTTTCATCCAGGTTTGATCCAAGTTGTGCTGGATTCTCTCATCATAGCAGGGGGGCAGCTCTAAAACAAGCAAAAGAATCATCCCTGGTGTTGTCTCGGAGGAATTCAAATGGTTCTGGTGTAGAGATAAATGACACAGGTAGGGTGTTAAGGCCAAGGAAAAATGGAGGCAGAGGTTTTGTGAGGAAGCGTCGTCATTTCTATGAGGTATGCTCCAATAATATGGATCCTTATTGGGTTGTCAAGCAGAGAATCCGAGTGTTTTGGCCCCTGGATAAGTGTTGGTACTTTGGTCTTGTCAAGGATTATGACCCTAGAACAAAGATGCACCATGTGAAATATGATGACCGTGATGAAGAATGGATTAATCTTCAAAATGAAAGATTTAAACTTTTGCTTTTTCCTAGTGAGGTAGCTAATAAATTCAGTCATGAAGGGTCAATTAAAGAAGCGAAAAATCGGGATAAGCAAGGACATAAAAGATCCACGAATGATCTTTCTACAGGAGGCTTGGTAGAAACAGAACCCATCATTTCATGGTTGACTCGTTCGACTCGCCGAGAAAGACCATCTGCTCTTGGTGTCGTAAAGACGCAACGAAGAATCTTGTTGGCTTCCAAAGTGTTCAAACGTGTGGGCATACCTAATGCATTGCCTAATTTTTCTTCTAGTTTATTGGATGAATCAGCTGAGGATGGCATCACCCAAAACTTAATTTGCTCTGAGAGTAGGAAGTTACCTTTTGTTTATTTTAGAAGACGCATCCGGAAGGATAGTGGGTGCTTGGGAAACATTGTGGAGAGGAATTCTGATCATGTAGGTTGTGGTGGCCCTATTAGCTTGCTTGCTTCAGTTGCTGACACAGAGTCGGCTCTGAAAAAGCTCTACATCACTGTCATACCACAGGTGCTGACAAAGGTTACTCTAAGGTTAAGCTCACCAGTATTTGGCTTCTGTCAAAGCATGCTTGGATCTGATAATTTGTTGGTGCGCAGAAGACTCTTTCTTCTTCATAACTACAAACTGATGCAATTATTGCCACTTGTCCGTATGGAAGTAGGTTTTGTGGATAATCTGAGTCTAAAACTCTTTTTATTTGAAGGATGTTTAAGTTGGGCAGTAGCTCTTCTGTGCCAGACATTGCGAGAAAATTATTGCCATAAAAATTCACACACACCTTCAGCTGAGATTAGGCCATTGAAAAAAATTAGAATTAACTTGTTGAACTTGCACAACAATCATCAGAAACTTGATTTTGTTGTGGATGGTTTTGTGGAGAGTGACTCAAGGTGGAGATACCTCGAAATGAAACTTCTAAGATACTGCATCAGGTTTAAGGAATTGTCTCTTGGTGATTGTGCTTATGCTCATTTCAAAAGACAATCAATAAGATGTGACAGAACACTTGTTCAACTTTCTAAGGAGGCAGTTGTAGTTGAGGTACAATAAATCCCATGAATCATTCTCTGCTCTGTTATTTATGCTTCATTATTGGCCTCCTTTTTATTTTGTTGTTCTGCATTCATACATTTCCATAATATGATTGCATAATATTTCAAATTGCCTGCTTCAAGAATGGTTGATTATCATGCGTAGGTTAATATGGTGATATATGCGTAATCTGTTTCATTTTTTTTGTTCACAGTTCATTATTTGCTGGTTTTTTAACTTCTAAACATTATCTGAAAAACTTATAAATGGACCAGGCAACTCATAAGTGCTACTCAGTTTGCATATGGTTAGATCAGTTATAGTTTCCTTTTGTCCTGATTATTAACCAGCTAGACTGCTTGATCCTTTTAGAACTAAAGAAGAAGTGGATCATCTATTCATTTATTTGCATATGGTTGAACTGAACAAGTTTTTAGTTTTCTTGGTAAAGCTCCTGAATTTTAAAGTGACATCAAATACACAAGTTTATGTTGCAAAAAATGTTGCTGATGAGATTTCAAATCTGAGTTGAGTGAGGGGGACTCCAAGCGTCCCAAAAGATGAATAAATTACAGAAGTTCATTTAAATATTTTTTTTAGATTTTGAAGTGTTTTTTATTCAATTTTGGGCTTAATTTTTATTTTTTGAGTGGTTAAATTGAAATAGTTTGGACATTTCAAAATAATTTGAAACATAGGTGAGGATATATTGTAGAAATGACCACGGTATTTTGTGTATTTATGTATTGTAAATATTTTTTCCCCTTTCAATGTTCATTTTCCTCAGCAATGGGTTCCTTGATTTGAAAAAAAAAAAAAATCCTTTATTGTTGTTGTCGTAGGCAATGGGTTCCTTGATTTTGAAAAAAAAATCCTTCTGTTGTTGTTGTCAGAAGCAATGGTTTCCTTGATTTGCCATTTAAGTTCCATTTGCTTTTTTTCTTGTTATATTTGGTGGTATGCCCTTTCCATTTATACTCTCAAGCATATATTTAATTTGCTCGTCCAATATAAATCCTCTTTTTTACATGTAAATATTTCTTTTTTTATATTTTATATTTAAACTTGGAAAATTATAACATGTTTTTGTGGCTAGTTTTTGAGGCTTTGTTTGGTAGTACACTGCTCAAGATGGCTCCAAATATGAATTCAATTACTTAGAACAGCTAGAATGGTTTTTTAATTTTATTTTTTTTATTTCTTATATAGGCCATACCCTGCTTCCATGCGGCCATACCATTACCCAAAAGGGGTTTATTTCCCGATGCTCAAGCAAACTCAGTACTAGCAATTGACCTCCTTCAATCTCAGAATAGTCATTCCCCCTTGCACATTTAATCCCCATCTAACTACCAATTTTTAAATCACATTGCTAGTCTGTTGGTGCTGATTCGAACTCTAATGCATTCCAGCTCCATGTCAACTTCATTCTATCGTGGTGTTTTTATGGCTCTTCTGTAATACTCAAATTTTGTTGATTTACATAACTAATGCCCGACTACCACTTACAGTAATACCCACTCAGATCTTGAAGAGCAAACCAAAATTATAAACTTTCATTCTCAATGATTGATTAGATTCACATTGATTTGTCGTGGCACGCACAATACTTGTGTTTGCTTCTTCATTTTTTTTCCTGTTTGGTTGTTAAATTTGTATATAAGAAAGATTCTGGTGTTATTCATAAAATTTTCCCAAAATAGCGTGTTATGTTCATATATGAAGTAGAGTCAATGGCGGACTATTTATAGTTAAACATTTTCTTTAGATTTGATTTTAGAGAGTACTTGGGTGCTTGTCATTCTCCTTCGTAGAATTACAGGCTTCTGTGTTCCTTCGAGGGTTATAGGTGTTTTATCTCTCCATCCACAAACCGTGATTTTTTGAGAAGTGATATATCCTAGAGATGCTATTTGCATATTTGAGTAACAGTTTTATGTTATTTCCATAGAAGAAAATGAATCATATTGAATATGGATATTTTGAATTTGAATTTATCTTACAGTAACAGTTTTATTTCATTTGATGATGTTTTTCAAGTCTTTCTCAGGCATCAATCTGGTTTTTTGTTTAGAATACCACTTCCTTGAATAGGAAACTTAAAACCATTCTCTACTTTTCTGTGGAGAAAGCTCAAGTGTTTTAAGTCTTTCCTTTGTTTTGCCACTTCACCATTTATCCTTGGCATGGCTTTGATGTCGAGTTTAAATCTTCTTTCAACATGCATAAGTCTTCTCTTCATCTTCACAGGATGGTCAAGAAAGCAAATACAAGTCAAACTACAACCCTGTTGAGGAGTCAGATCAAGTTTCAGATATCACTCTTGAGAATTTCGGTTCGTCAAGCACTGTAGCTATTGATTCCAGATTGTCTAGTTTTGGTCACTTGCGAGTAGATACTGATGCTCTCTCTCTAAGTAATGATGGAGACTGTTTGAAGTCCTCTCATGATTACATGAGCATTGAGGTTAATGGTGGCGCATGTTCTGTACGATGCAGTGATGTTGGAAAAAACTCAAGTGATGAGATGTTGGTTCAATTTCACAAACTTCCAGAACATTCAAGATCTTATAAACATCCTGAGAATTTGTGCTCTTCGTGTCCTGGTGATCCTTCTTCTCCAGACAAATCTGAAGGTGGGTGCATTTCTAGTTCAAAAACTACTGGCACCCAGACTCTAAGAGGTACTAGGGCTGAGGACCGAACCCTTTACAGGGGAACACAAGATACCCACTCAACATCCAAACTACTTTGGGATATGAATGAGAATTCTATTCACACTCCTAATGCAACTGCTTCACAGAGTGTATGGCATCACAATCGACACATTTTAGTTTCACCTATATTGGGTAGATCAACACTGTGGTCAGAAGATTTCATCCAAAGTGGGTTATTTAACACAACTAAAAAGCCTCGTACCCAGGTTTCATATCCAGTACTCAGTAGAGGTCATGATATTAGATCAAAAAGCCGGATTTATCACAGAAAAGGTTCTATTTATAAAAAGTTCAAAGCTGATTTGCCCAAAAAACTTGCCGTTGGCTTGGACAGTCACAGGAGCTTCCAGGAGTCACTAATTTGTCACGCCAATGTTCTCATTACAACTGAGGATCGAGGATGGAGAGAGTTTGGGGCTGAGGTTATTGTTGAATCTGATGATCAGAAGGATTGGAAGATAATGGTTAAGCTGGGTGGGATTACCAAGTTTTCCTACAAGGCACAACAGGTTCTGCAACCTGGCATTCCAAACCGCTATACTCATGCCATGATGTGGAAAGGAGGAAAGGAATGGAGTTTGGAGTTTACTGATAGGAACCAATGGTTGCTTTTCAAAATGATGCATGGGCATTGCTTCAATCAGAATATAAGGGCTGCCTCTGTGAAGAATATTCCCATACCTGGTGTTCGATTGATTGATGGTGGGAATGAGAGCTTTATGGAAGTTCCTTTTGTTCGCAATTCATCAAAGTATTATCAGATGGTTGGAACTGAAGTTGAGACGGCGTTGGATCCTTCTCATGTGCTCTATGATATGGATAGTGATGATGAAAAGTGGATTTCAAAATTCAGGGATTCGTTGGATAATAATGAAAGTACGAAGTTTGAAGTTACTGATGATATGTTTGAGCGGGTGATGGATATGTTTGAGAAAGTTGCTTATGTAAAACAATGTGATTGCTTAACTGATGATGAAATAGCAGAATTCATGGCAGATTTTGGTTCATTAGATATAATTAAAGCTATTCATGAATTATGGCATGAAAAGAGGAGAAAGAAAGGCATGCCTCTGATTCGACAATATCAGGTTTTTTTCTATTGAGTGTTATTTCTAAAAGCTATTTGTATTATAACATTTCCAGTAGTTCACATAAAGTTATCTTCTATTGTTCTGCATGCTAATGAAGCATCTCCATGATTTACAAATAATGCTGCAGCTTCTTTGTTTGATCACTTTATTTAAAAAAAAAGATGAGAAATAAAACATAAAAGAATTTACCTTTCCAATATTAAAGCATGAGTTTAAACCTTAGACTGGCTGTAAACCGTACTTAGTTTCTTTTTATTTTTAAATTATATAGATGCTTTTCATTTCTTCTGCTTCAGAATGATTTTTGTTTATTGAACAATGACGAGTTGATTGCGTGAGACTTTGTTGAACTACAAGGACTCACACAAATAATCTTTGAATGAGCATTCTTTCTGATAAGGGAGGGGAGTTATGCATGATTTTGTTTTGGTAGTCCAACATACCTGGACAGTTATGTTAGTAGATGGTTGTTTTCTAGAATGGTTGTCCTAAAGTTTGTTTGATGATGAATGGTGTTTTTTGTAGATGGCGTGAAGGGCATGTTGTAGGCTCCCTGTAATTGATGACTCCAGTCATTTACAATGGGAAATAATAAGTAGATAGCTGGCACTCAAGAATGAACTTGAAATTGACTAGACCTTGCTGTTTAGTCGGTAGGTAATGAGTGAGAGAAAGGATGGATGCTATGCAGTTGAAAAGAGAAAATAAGTTGGCCAAGAATGAAGATAGCGAAGATTGGTGCCACTATTTGTTGCGGTTTTTAAATTTCTTGCTTTTATTTGATTTTAGAACCCCTTTCCTGCCCTTTCTATTGGTCTCTTTTGCCTGACAAGTAGCTGATGATATTCTGAGGTTAGTGAGTCGTTCCCTTTCTTCTTGTTTCTCCTCCCAATACTTTTTTTCCTTCTATTTTCTCTCATGGTCAGCTTGTAAAGTATGCATTTATGTAGGCATTACACAAAGAGGGATGATGATCACTTCGGAGAACATAATTCAATCCCATTCCACAACAGTTTTTTTTGAACTTCAATTCACAAATGATGAGTGATCTAGAGTTCTTTTTTAAGGTTCACAACAAGGCATCTATTGGACCTCGCCATTGTTTAAAATTGCATAATATGAGGCTCGCCTTGAGGTCCGCCTCAGCACAATTCTAGTGAAAAATGCCTCGAGGTTTATGCCTTGAACGTTCTTTATGAGGCTTGCATCTCAGTTTGGCTGAGGCCCGCCTCACCTCATTGACATGAGGTGTAGGCCCCTTATTTATACATATTTTTATTAAAACTTATCTAAATCTTAATTTAAAAACCCAAATAAATCACTCATTCATGCACCCTCGAGCCGCAACAACTTCCTCTCGATTGTCTCGACTTCCAGTCTACCGCCTTTGCTGCAGCCACCATTGTCGGGATAACTTGAAAGCCGCACACCATCACCATCTCTTCTAAAAATTTTGGAATATTATTTTCATCTTTATATTGATGAAAAACATTTATGAAAGAGGAAGATTGTTGAAATAAATAAAGAAGTAGATTGAGAGGCACTAGACTCTAGATGAGGCAGGGGAGAGACCGATTTATTATGATCCTCAGTGATGACAGTGCAGATGATTTCTGAGTTGTTGCCAATTATTTAAGTTTTTTTTGGAATTAAATATGGATGAGTCGAAAATTAAGAAAGAAAAAATTTGGAGTTGAACTTGATGTTATACAATACTTTTATGCAATTTTTATATTGAATGTTGTTTTGCTCTTGTAATATTTACATTTCAATTATATTTCACTTAATTTATCACTTGTCATTTTACGTCTTATGCAATTTTTTATTTCATATGTATGTCAATTTGTTATTTTATAGTTCAATAGAAAATTAATATGTCATTCTTTAACATTTTATTTATGTATTATATGAAATATTACTTTTAACTTTTATTTTCCCTTTATGCAATTTTTGGATTTTGAGGCTTATGCCTCATAACGCCTTGAGGCTTACGCCTCGCCCATGAATGAAAAATGCTTTAATATACAATTGCGCAATTTTAAACCATGGACCTCGCTATAAATTTTGGTGCATGATATATAGTAAACAAAGGCTACACATACATATTTGTTTATCTATAATATTGACTTAATAAAAATGATAAACTAATAGATAATTTATTTATTTTTGACTTGTGCATATTTTATATATTTATATGGATATTCAAATTAATTTAATGATATTATTTTTTAGGTTTAAGTTCTTAGATTCAATGGAAGGCTTTGCTCTCAAATTTACTCTAAAATTTATGTGGCCTTTCTGTTTTCTTTTTTTTTGATTGGCTTGCATTCAAATGTTGGCAAGTTGCTAACATTGGAATGCAGTTTCCTAGTGTCAGATACGTGGTTTAGTTTTTAAATGATTATTTTATTGGCAGGAAACATATATGCATAGATATATCCAAATTTGAGATTGATAAAGCGAACTTTTCCATTGTTGAAATGTTTCCTAGTCTTTCTTTATGGTTCATTAGGGCTTGGATGGTTTTGTAAATCCTTTTCATTTATTTCTATGTTGGCTGCAGTCGGTTTTGGTTGTAGTCCATGAGTGGTAATAAAAGGCTTGTGCTATATTTCTCTTGCTTTCTTTTTGCATGTCCTAAACTTGCTTTTACTCTTGTTTCCCTGATACTCGAGTGCCCCTCACATGGTGTAGTGCTGTAGAATAAAATCGGAAGTAAAAGAGATGTCAATGGATTACATTTTGTAGTGAGTTTACATATTTCAGTTGGTGAACTCATTTCCTTACCCATCTTTAATATGTTTCCTCTCTTGTATGATTTTATGGCGAGAGAAAAAGCAGCAGAAAGATCACTAAATTGTCAGCCCTGCATGAGCAAACAGAACTTCTTAACTTGAACATTAAGCTCGCTATTCCATCTCAAAGCATGTTGAAGTATTCAATTTGAAATGCGCATCGATGAAGAAAAAGGAGTAGGAAAGAAATTAATTTCCCAAATCTGGATACAGGATAGTGTGTGAAAGAGAGAAACCAATGCCAGATGGAAAAAGAAGAAATTGACGGGAGAAGGGATGGTTGGCAGGCCTAAATGTGGAGAAGGGTATTTTAGAAGGAAGTTTATGGGAAACAGGACAGTTAGTGTGGGGACAACCCCCTTTGCAAGTCTAGACAAATGGATGTTGAACACTAACCATATGGAGGGGATCAAGTGTATTCCAAATGGGGCAGATTAGTTTTAGTGAGAACTCTCTAGGTATTCAACAATTCAAAAGAGGTTTTGACCATCTAACCATAATCATGATTGACCATTTTAATGTGTACATTCAAATAAATATTTCAAATAGAGGAAGCAAAGTGAATTGGCACTTACATCCAAGCAAAACATTTGGATTCATGTTATGTGGGAAATAATAGCTTGTAATATTAAGAATTTTGCAAAGAATGTGCTTGGAGTATTAAAAGGAAAAGATTCTAATAGTAAAAATAGTTGGTGGTGAAATCAAAATGTGCAAGAAAAGATAAAAAATAAGAAGCTCTGTTATAAAAATTGGTTTAGATGTAAAAAATTTTAAAAATTGGGAAAGATATAAAGTTGCTCGTATAGAGTCTAAGAAAATATTTTGCGATGCAAAGACTTTAGCTTTTAATGATTTATATAATAGATTATATACTGAAGAGGGCGAAAGATATATGTATAAGCTAGCCAAACAAAGAGATAGTTGTAGTAAGGATTTAGTTCAAGTGAAGTTTATTAAGAATGAAGATCAAAAAATACTTTTTTTAGAAGAGGATATTCAACAAAGGTGGATGAGATATTTTGCTAAGCTTTTCAATGAAGATTGTGAAAATATGATTGACTTTAGTGACCTTAACACTCTAAATGAAAATAGAGAATTTAGTTTTTATCGGCGTATTACTAAAACTGAAGTTAGAGAGGCTTTAAAGAAAATGAAGTGTTGGAAAACTGTTGGACCTGATGATATTTCAATAGAGGTGTAGAAATGTTTGGGAGATGAAGGAATTTCTTGGCTTACTAAACTTTTTAATATTATTTTGAAGACTAAAAAGATGCCAGATGTGTGGAGAATGAGTGTGTTGATTCCTATCTTTAAGAATAAAGGTGATGCACAAGACTGTGCAAATTATAGAGGAATTAAATTGATGTGTCATACTTTAAAACTATGGGAGAGAGTTATGGAGCATAGGTTACGACGTGATACTAATGTTTCTCAAAATCAATTTGGATTCATGCCGGGTATGTCTACTATGGAAGCCCATACATTTATTGAGAGGTTTGATGGAGAAGTATAGAGAGAAAAAGGAAGATCTTCATATGATATTTTATGATTTAGAAAAAAGCATATGATTAAGTTCCAAGAGAAGTGCTATGGAGAGTTCTATAAAAAAAAGAGATTAATAATGCTTATATTCAAGTCATTAGGGATATGTATACGGGAACTGTTACTTGTGTTCAAACACAAGGTAGTTTGACCAAGTATTTTCCAATTGCAGTTGGATTACATCAAGGATCAGCCTTAAGCCCATATCTTTTTTGCTTTAGTCATGGATGTTCTTACTAGAGATTTGTAAGAGGATGTTCCCTGGTGTATGCTTTTTGCTGATGATATTCTTTTTGTTGACAAGACTAAAGAGGGAGTTGAAGGTAAACTTGAATTATGGAGGTCAACCTTAGAGTCTAAAGGTTCTCGTTTGAGTAGATCTAAAACCGAATACATGTAGTATAATTTTAGTAGTAATAGATCTAGTTGGGGTTTGTGACTTTGAGCAATCAAGTCATTAATAAGAGTACACATTTTAGATATCTTGGGTCTATTGTTCAGAGTGATGGTGAAATAGATGGGGATATTCTTAGTAGAATTCAAGTTGGATGGATGAAGTGGAGGAATGTATCGGGCTTGTTGTGTGATAGAAAAGTACCACTCAAATTTAAGGGAAAATTCTATAAGATGGTGGTTAGACCTGCAATGCTTTATTGCATAAAATGCTGGCCATTAAAAGAAAAGCATAATATTAAGTTAAGTGTTGCAGAGATGAGGATGTAGGTTGATGAGTGGCTTTACTCTTAGAGACAGGATATGAAATGAGCATATACGTGAAAATGTTGGAGTAGCTCCAGTGGCAGATAAGATTAGAGAGAGTCGCCTTAGATGGTTTGATCACATAAAATTGCGGCCTTCCGATGACCCGGTTAGGAGAGTAGATGTATTAGATTTAACCTATGTTAAGAAAGGTAGAGATAGACTTAAAAAGACTTGGTTAGAAAATATTAGAAATGACTTTTTTTATTAGATCTAAATGAGAATTTGACTCTTAACCGGACATAATGGAGAAAAAGGATTCATGTAGCCGACCCCACGTAGTGGGATAAAAGCTTGATGTTTTTGTTGTATCCAAGCAAAAAATTTCTAATAATGTGGGCATGCTTGAAGTTTCTTTAGGAGGCTAGTAGGGGAATGTAAAGTGCATTTTAAATGATTTAATATTGAAGAAGATTTTCAAACTTGCGAATTTATGAGATAGTTAAGCCTATAAGTTACTCAATGAAGCTGAGAGAAAGAGAGGGTAGTAGCATCTTTACTTCATGCTACTTCGTGAAATCACAACATTTTTGAGGTTTTTTTGGTTGAAAAAATTACTTGGAAAATATGTAGAGAGAAGCCCTTCGTTATGGCTGTATTGGCCTTGCAAATGAATAAAATTATCATGAATCTTCAATCAAGAGTTATTTAATTGACAAAATTATCATGAATCTTCAATCAAGAGTTATTTAATTGACAAGTTATGTTAAGATAATGTGGAAGTTATTACAGTTTTGTATGAAAGAACGCCATTTACTAATAAAATTAGCGTTTGACTTGGTTGAACAAAAATTTCCACCCGGTTACATTAATGAGTGACATTTATGTCTTCTTATTTTGATCATTGACATGCTTATAATAGCTCTTCACATGAGGCATTTGTTGCTTGATTTCTGTTATTTGCAGATGATAGTCTTAATGGGAAGAATTTTTATAGTAAATTGATCGTTGGAGCTATAAAGAAAAAAATAAAAAATAAATGGCTTAGGATTATTAGAATATAGATTGAGTTTTATTTGAAGTGTTGATGGAAAAAGAATATATTTATACATTTTTGATGAATGCTAAGAAAGATAATACATAATAATGAATGAAAATCATGTGATATGAAGGTAGCATAGATTTAGTCATTTTGGATATAATATATGAAAGGTGAGAACTTAGATGAGTCTATAACTAGCAAATCAGGTGTGGTACAAAAGATTTTTTTTTGTTTGTTTGATCCTTTATAAAATTATTTAGATTTAAATGAAAATTTAATAAAACCATAATAAAAATTTCAATGTTTTGTGGGTCAGATGGTGACACCATAGAAGTTGCTAATAAACAATTTAGTATGGTAAAAATAATAATATCGTTATGCATTTGTGGTAAAACTAAAACTAAGAATGTGAAATGACTACAATGGAGAGAGTGTAGGACTGACACCAATTAAAGCGACCATTAAGACCATATGAACTAAGACTAGTTTGGCACTATTGTGTCCTAGCTTCTTGGACTGACTCTCGGGGTGGAAAATGTCTTTCTTCTTGTAAGGACAGCAAAAATGCCACCTACGCATGCACAACACTTACAATTGCTGCTTTGTAGATTATAGTGCTAAATAAAGCCCTTGGTGGTGTAAGGTGGGGTTGTAAATGAGTTGAAATGACCTTAACTTATGGGCTAAGTTTTGAATTGACTCCTAATGGAAAAGCATGAGCTTCAATTCAAGTTAATCTCAAAATCAAAAAATTATGTTGACTCAAGAAGCTTCTTGAGCTCCCTATAAGAAGTGTGAAGGAGTTAGCTGACTCTTGAGTTTGCAAGCAGAATAGTTTCCTCATTTGATCAAGTTAGATTATAAATTTCTTTTAAACAAGAAGCCCCTTCTTTCTTCTCAGACTTCACCCTCTAAACTTTCTTTTCTATGTGCTCCTGCTTATCATTTTTTATTGTTCCTTGGTGATGCTAGAACCCTCATCTAGTAAGATCAATACACTTAAGAGGAGTGTTTTTGTTAATTTTTATTTATTTTATTGTTTATGTTGGTAATGCCTCGCAGTTGTTGACTTTATTATTCCTTAGTCCTCTTTTTCTTCCTCTCGTAACTTGCATGAAGTTTGACTGATTCCACTTCTTGAGCTACAATCTTAGTAAATTGAGAAGAAAGGGAAGCCTTATTATTGTGCTTTTCCACATTTTACACTTTTAAACTTTTAACTGGGTTTATTTGCAAGCATAACTTGGCTCAAGAACTACCAAACTAGCTGACTTGTTAAGCTGCCTAGTTGCTTTGCATAACATAAGCTTGTGCTTTATATGATTTAAGTCATCTCAATAAATTTATCTTGGTTCACAAATTAGCTTTAGATCACTTGCATGTTTAGGTTGGGGCATTGGCAACAAAGTTGAGTAGATGCACCAATCAGGTGGATGTGTGATGTGGGACTGTAGGTGTCGAAATTTGGCATTATATACTTCCTTAGATGGTTCAGTTCCAGATATCTCTTGTTTCTACACCTATTTTGTTATTGAGAATAATTAGTTTTGGAGCTTGACTTAATTTATGTTCGGGTGTGTGCTGTATCAGGTTTTAATATTGAAGGGCTTGACTGTTTAGGAAAATAATTTTGGCTTTTAAACTAAAATGCGCAACTGTCTATTACTGTTTTGGGATCAACTTTAAATAAATATAAATTGAGCTGATCCTGTGCCAACCATATATATTAGATTTGGAGACGATAAATCTATAAATCGATTTTCAAGCCATGTAATTTAAGAACTTAGGTTGGATTAAAATCTCTTTCCAATCTTCAATCTTTTGAGTGCAAGTTGGATGTATGATTCGTTTGAGTATGGTATAAACGCAACTACATGATTATGTGGAAAATCATCTCCTTGTACAAGCATTAGGTCAGGATTTTTTTGGGTACATTCATTCCTTTTTCATATTTGATCTACATTGCTTGATATTGAATTGATTAGTGCTCTTGCTTCTGTTTAAATTTGGCACATTAAAATTTCAATTTGTTAAAGTTAAATTACACTTGCCCATTTGTTTTATGTTGTTTTAAATCCTACGTGAATCACTTATTTATATTATTATGATAATTTAATTATCGGTAGGGTTGAAATTGAAGTATTACTTGTTTACATTTAAAAAAGTTAGTGGTTGAAATAATTAGTGATTTGTGCATACTATGCCTTATTTTAGTTGCATTTAGAAACCTCTTGCCCTAAACTATTCTTTATCAATATGTAGATTAAATGTGTATGGTAATATATTACCCAAATTTTTTTAAGCGGAACAATGTCCTAGTGTTTCATACCTCAGCTCGCAATCATGAGGTCATGGGTTCGATCACCACTTGTCCCTTGGAAAAAAACTGGGCATGCATTCTATTTGGCTCTTGTATCAAGGGTTTGTCCTATTCAATGACTATTCTAAAAATCTATAATTAATTTAGGCCCACTTTATAAAATATATATAAGAGATAGATTTCCAATTTTTTTAATATTAAAAATTAAATATAAATGGCCTAGAAAGAGAATGGTTGGGCTTTGGTTAATAGAGCACAAGGCACGTGAAATATTTGCATAAACTTGGATTGTCAGTGCATGCAATGAGCATTAAGTAGAATCACATGAAGAAGTCCTCCAATGACCCCAAGTTGTTGGGATAATGCTGGGCGTTGATGATGAAGTTTTAATTTAGCTGATATGTTAAAAGATTGTTTTGTTCTGAGCAAAGATCAGGAATTTCAAATTTTAAATTGTTTAGAAGGGCATACAATTTTTCCAATTTGAACTGCTCCTATTTCAGCTGTTCTTTGGTATGATGCTTTTGGCTCTAAAGTTTGGTTATTTGTCATCAAGACGGGCTTCATCAGCTTTATTTGTGGAGAGGGATATAATGAGTACTTTTTATTATCGTGGGACCTAATTGTTGTGATTAATAGCTTGAAGAATCTAGACGAAGTATTGACAAAATTTTTGGGATCTAAATTAATCTGGAAGTTTGTCAATTGCAGTGTTAGTTTTATTTTACTTTTGTTGGTGATAGGTTAATTGCTTTCTGCTGGCATAATGTGGTTTAAATTTTGGCTAGAAACTATTATTTGAAGGTTTGGTTCTGTTTAATGTCATCTATGTTTCTCTAATTGCATATCACTTACCTTATTAGCCTTAATCTTAATTGGCACATCAGCTGGTGCTTTGTAATCTTCTTATTATCTCAAACATGATTTCCTTGGCTGATGGCTTCCTTTTATGTTTGTTCAGCCTCCTCTTTGGGAGTGCTACCAACAGCAACTAAAAGAATGGGAGCTGGCTATGATAAATTTGCACTGCCCAGCAAATGAGTTCCAAGAGAAGGCTACCGCTCCTGAAAATCCTCCTGAGAAACCTCCCATGTTTGCTTTCTGTTTAAAACCACGAGGTCTGGAAGCTAACAAAGGTTCAAAGCAGAGGTCTCATAAAAAATTGATGTACAGTGGTCATCACAGTTTATTTTCAAGAGAACACGATGGGCTCCATGCTTCTGGTACTACTAACATCATCTATCTTTTTCCGCTTCAGTAATCTTCAACTGCTCTTTTTTTATCAATTTTATTTTTCTGTTGTTTTGATTGTAGGAAGACGATTGAATATTTCCTCTGTCGGGGATGAGAAGGCTTTGTTTGTTATTCCTACTTATGAAGGCTCTCAGTCTACTCAGTGGCTTCAGTCACCCTTGAGTTTCTCCCCAAGGGATGCAAGAACTGCAATTCTGATGGCTAATGATGTTGTGGATAGAAATCATTATCCAAAGCTTTTTAGAAACTTTTCAAAGAAAAATGGGATGCATCATACTCCTTGGGATTCTTCAGTCATGCCTTTATCATGCCCTGAAAAGTCAAAGAGGAATGGAGTTTATCGTTTTAATTCTGATACATTGGAATGGCCAAGCTCAAAGCATTTGCAGCCAGATGGTGTTCAGAGGCAGCAGCCTGATATAAATGAGTTCAGGTTGCGTGATGCATCAGGTGCAGCTCAACATGCATCCAATATGGCCAAGCTTAAGAGAGAAAAGGCACAGTGGTTGATGCATAAAGCAGATCTTGCCCTTCACAAGGCCGTGGTTGCTATTATGACGGCAGATGCAATAAAGACATCTCAAAAGGACTTGATTGGTGGCGAATAAATTTGCAGTCGTCGGATGCAGGTTATAGACAAGCAAATCAAAATTCATAGATGCATTTGCTCGTCATTTTGCTGAATTCATGATTGAGACGGGCGCTGCTAATGACAGGATGAGCAGAGAAAGATGAGTTGATTTTGGGAATCTCGGCCTTCTGGTCGATTTAACTATTTTGCCTTTTCTGCTGTAGAAATTCTCCATTAAATGGTGGGGCTATACGGCTCTGTTCAGAAGATGACTTGTAGTTTTTCTGGTTGATAATTTTGTACATAAAATTTTCCTTTTTTGAGCCCTTATTTTATTTTGCAAATATGCGCCAATGATAGTGCAGTTGGCTTAAAAATAATACTACATTTGGATGCCCTTGATGCTCATCTAATTGACTATGGTTGTGTTTGTAGGGAAATACTCAAATACAGATGCATTAAAAGCTTTTGCTTAATGCAGGAATTCTGCCAGTATGATGTTTCTGAAAATAGAATGTAAGTGCTTTCATTGAGATTTTTCTAATTGTTATACAATATTCTGTTTGTAAAATTCTGATGTTATCATATCAATGTTGTGATGTTTACAATTTACTTGTTCCGACCCATAAACAATAAATTTCTGCGTCAGAGTTGCAATGTCTTGCATTCGTTTTTTTACTGCAGTAATTCAAAAAGGATTATCCTTATCAGAGAAACTGATTTTGTGTTGCAAATCTTTGCCAGCTGTAATTTCTCTGTTTGCTGAAGAAGCAAAGTTCTTTCTGATCTTATTTTACAATTGGGAACTGCTATGTTTAACTTTATTGTTGATCAGAATTATTTTGCTCATGCAAACTCGATGGAATCCTGTTTATTTTGCACAACTGGTAAGGTAATCAAATAATTAAATTCCAACCTCATCACTAATAAATTTTATTTCTATTCTTGCATTTGTTTTGTCTAAACTATGATTACTGACATTTTTGTATTCATTTTTCTCTACTTGGAGGCATTTTTACACAATCTTTCTGGACTACATGTCCATGATTCGTGCATGTTCTTGAAACATTTTTACTAGTTCATGGTGTTCAATTAGTTCTGAGAACTTCCATGTCTACAGAGCGTTTCCTTATCAATTCTCGGAGCAATTCTTTCCAACTTGTGTGGGACCTGGTAAATTTTAATCCTTTTGAAATTTTAATGCATTGAAATTTTAAAGGCTTGTTGTTGTTGTTGTTTGTTGAAATTTTAATGCTTTGCAACTCAAGAAACATGACAAAGTTAATGAATTAAATTTCTTCCTGAGAGGTATTTAAATGCAAAATCTGGGAAAATTGATGTAGATTTTTCTTAAGATGTATTCTGACAGATTTTTTAATTAGTATTGCTGGCGAGGATATAATTTTGCTACAGAGGGTGTAAACGTTTTCTTCTACAAAAGAATGTGGCATCATCTAATTTTTTATTTAGATGCTTTGTTGCACTTTACATTTGAGGGAAAATTAGCTGAAGTTTCTTAAGTTAGATATACTTAGGAACTTGAAATGAATGATAATATTCTTAAATTATTTTCATTTATTTGATATTTGCGACAATTTAAAACAACAATTTTTGTTTGATCTGACATGCTTATCTATCTGCAACTTCTTTTAAGGGGGAGTAGTTGAACTAATTTTTATTCTTTTGGGTTAGGAAGTATGGCATGTTCAGTGAATCTTCTATTGTGTTTGGCATGTAAAATGAAGTTATCTTGGTGAAAATGGTGTCAGGTCATTCCGTTCCATATGTTGTTGCTGCTGCTTTGAAACTCCTTAGATCAGCAAACTTATAAGGTGACTAGATTGAAATCATTTTTTTTTTGTGGAAATTTGATGCTGTTATCTTCATCACTAGTTATTTGCCAATTTAACTAAATGTAGGATTTGTTAAATCCTATAAATCCAGATTTTATAATTTCTTAGAGGATTAAAACATGAAAACTGCTTGGCATGATAACTGTAAAATTTGGTAAATCATGGTAAACTGTTTAGGTTTTTTAGATTTATGAGGGGGAAATTGTTAAATCCGTTAAATCTTGTAAACGATTAACAAGTTCTGGAGTTAACCTATAATGAAGAAGAAACGAGATTTATCATGAAAGTAAGATTTGAAGAGTTCAAAATTTTATTTGCTAGGATATAAGCAAAATCTTGCTTAAATCCTGCCTAACATAGGATACCAAAGAGTCCCTTAAGGTCTGCTAAATTTGAGGTTATAGTCCATTTAAATAAAGGCATAAATCTGCAGATTCCCATTAAAATCGCCTTGATGAAACTTGCTTACCAGTCATGCCGGAGCTTGGGTGACCTGGAAAGCACTACAGACCAAGCAATCAATTCCACTGAGCACAAAATGGGACAGAAACCACAGCCAAAGCAAGATTCCTATTTCCCTGAGCATCTGTCTCAATTGTGAAAGCCAGATATTTGTGTGGTTTGATTACAGATATTTCATGACTAAGTTCCTTCTTATATTCTGGATCATTTCATATTAAGGCACAAATCATCAGTATCATCCTGAATTTATTTTTGTTCTACCTGTTTAATTTTTTGTAATATCTCAATAATAAAAAACTTTGTTCAGCATTCTAATCATTTGTTTTGGAAGCCTATGGTGCTAGGATTTGTTTCGTTAATTTAAAATGGAATTGATTTGTGATTTGAACTGATATGTAACAATTGCTATTCAGAATCAATGTTTGTATTTTTTAGTGGGATCCGCAGCACTAGTCAAAGTGACTTTGAAATGTTTTATTCAGTTTGTAAAATTCTTTTTTGTTTTCATGGAAGTAGGGTTTGGAAATATTGATATATTTTGTTGAATTATGGAAATTATTATTATTATTATTATTATTATTATTATGACTGGTTTTGATCACTTTTTTTGAAGCTATTTATAGTGTTAATGCAAAAATTTACTCTCTGATTTTTAATGAATCTTTAACGTAAATATAACATGAATTTCTCTCTTCCAAGCATCTTCAATGATCTATTTGCTTGGTTGATTAAATTGCCTCTATCCCAATTGTAACATTTGGTGGATTAAAGCCCTTCGACAATCTTCATATGTGATCCATTTTAATGTCGACGGGAAAGGTGAATGTTAAATGTTTTTTTATTGTAATTTACAATGCATTCATCATCCTTTTTAATGTTTGTACAAAAGCTTTGAAAGCTAGGTTGTAACACTAGGTTTGAACAAAATTTATACACACAATATGGTGTTGGAATCTGGTATGGGCCAGACTCGAACAAAATTTACTTATCATTTCCTTCTAGATCATTTGGTTTGGAAGCCTATTGTGCAAGGATTTGTTTCATGAATTGAAAATGGAATTGGTTTTTTCTGCTATTTGATGTACAATAATTGTTATTCATAATTAATGTTCTGTTTTTGGGTTCGATCCCCTACAAGGAATGTCAAATAATTTCTTTAGTTTGTAAAATTCTTTTTCGTTTTCATAGTTAATTGGAGTTCGAAAAAATTGATATATTAGGCTAAAATATGAAAATTATTATTTTTATTTTTATGACTGTGTGATTTTGATCACTTTGTTTAAAGCTATTTGGAGTGCTTTAATGCAAAATTTAACACACACACACACTCTCTCTCTCTCTCTCTTATATATATATATACACGTGTGTGTATTGAAAAATAACAAAAACTCAAATTTCTTCCAAGCATCTTTGATTTTCTACTTGATTGATTGAATTGTCGCCCTTCTCATTGGAACATCTTGTGGATCAATGCCATCAGCAATCCTCTCGTTTGATCCCTTCCAACCTTGATGGGAAAGGTGAATGTTAAATGCATTTTACTGTAGTTTACAATGCATGCATCATCCCATGTAGTGCTGGCATTCTCATGCTGGTATCCCTCGTCTAGTAAGGAAGGAGATGAGTTCGAACAATAGGTTTGAACAAGAGCTTTAAACACTAGGTTATAACACTTGAGCAATGATTATACGCACAGTATAGTGTTTAAATTTGGGTCGAGCAAGATTTGAAGAAAGTTTAACCCGCCATTTCCTTCCTATATTCTGCATCATTTCCTATTAAGGCACATATCATCAGTCTCAGCCTAAATGGATTTATTTATTTTTGTTCTACCTGTTTAACTTTTTGTGATATGTCAATAACGAAAGATGTGGTTCAGCATTCCAATCATTTGGATTTGAAGCCTATGGTGCAAGGATTTGGTTTCATTAATTTAAAATGGAATTGGATTGTTCTGTGAAATGATATACAACAATTGGTATTCCGGATCAGTCTTCTTTCTGTGTTTTAGTGGGCTTCCCATCACTCGCGAAATGTCACTTTGGAATATTTTCTTCAGTTTGTAAAATTCTTTTTTGTTTCAATTTTTTATATTCTTTTTTTGTTTTTATAAAAGGTGGTTCTTCTGATGACTCGATTACGAGAGTAGATATCATTTTTTTTAATTTTTTTAATTTTTTATTATTATAATTTTTTTTTCGAAGAGTAGATGTCATAGATTTAATCTATGTTAAGAAGATAAGGTAGACCTAAAAATATTTTTTGGTTAGAAAATATTAAAAATGATTTTTTTATTAGATTTAAATGTGAATTTGACTCTTAAGAGGATATAAGGCAAAAAATGATTCATGTATCCGATCTCACATAGTGGGATAAAGGTTTGATGTTGTTGTTTTTTTGTTTTCATGGCCGAATTGGGTTAGAAAATATTGATATATTTGGTTACAAAATGTAAATTATTATTATTATGACTGATTTTGATCACTTCGAAGCTATTTGGAGTGTTAATGCAAAATGTGACTCTCTCTCTCTTTATATATATATATATATATATGAGAATTTGATTTTATGTGCCTCATAAAGCACATATTTGGATGAATATATTATTAATATTTTTATTTGATTAAATGTCCTCTAAAGTCATTTTCAAGTCTACATTTACCTTTCTTAATATAAGTCAAATCTAATACATCTACTTTTCAAACAGGGTCATCGAAAGGTCGCCGTTTATGTGACCAAACTATCTAAGGCGACTTTCTCTAATCTTATCTACCATTGGAGCTACTACAATCTTTTCATGTAAATGCTCATTTCGTTTCCTGTCTTTAAGAGTAAAGCCACTCATCCATTTGAGCATCCTCAACTCTGCAACACTTAACTTTGCTTCTTTTTTAATGACCAATATTTTGCACCATAAAAACTGAAGAATAAGAATAGGAATAACATTCACAATATGCCCTTTGGTATTACAAAACCAGGATCTCAAAATGGAAACAATATTAGAGTCACATTTGAGGTGGCTAGTGTTAAAAATATCATCAAAATAAATCCAAACTTTAACTACAATTGGACCAATCATAAATGCGTGATTCATAGTTTCTAAATGAAAGCAACACTGACATTTGGAAGGAAGAGCAAAGCCTTTAGATTCTAAATTATCATCAGTTGGGATGAGCTTATGCAAAACCCTCCAAATGAAAATAACTATAGTTGAAGGAATACTCTTACACCAAATTAGAGAAAAAATAGGAGAAACAGGTTTCATACTTCTTATATGATACCAAGTATCTTTCATAGAAAACTTACAATTAGCAGAAACTTTGAATAAAATGCAATTCTCATCATCTAACATTAATGAAATTTTTGAAATTTGTTGAACTAAACGGCTAGGGATATTATCCAAAAGCTTAGGAACATTCTAAGAGTTATCAAAAATAAAATTATGCACTTTCAGAGCCGAGGTTTAATGGGAATAAAATATAGTATCAAAAGAAGTTGAACCCATCTAATGATCTTACCAAAAGAAAATATTTTCAGACCCAATGCCTTAAAGAATCAGATTTCTAGCTTCCCACTTGATATTGCAAAGTCTTTTCCAAACCATAGAATCACCCCTTTTAAAAAAATAAGTTGTAGAATGTTTACTCAAACAATATTTCTAATTCATAAATTTAGCCCAAATATTTTACTTGGCCATAAAAGTATACCAAAATCTAATAGAAAAAGCATGAGCCAAATCCATCATAGTCTTGCAACCCAAACCACCTTCAACCAAAACACCACAACAGTTGCTCCAAGACTTACTACGAATTTTAGAATTGTTATGGGAAGAGCCCTAGAAAAACTTATTGAAGATTCTTTCAACACGAGTGCACACAACAACTGTAGGATGAATAGTTTGAAGCATATAAGTAGGTAAAGAACATAAAATACTCTTAATAAGGACAAGTCTACCACAAAAGGAAGGAAATTAAATTCACAAGATGAAAGCTTGTTCTGAATAGAAGAAATAATATCATCAAAGATAAACAACCTCTTCTTACCTTTATAAAGACAAATGCCAAGGTATTTAATAGGGAGATCACTATGCAGAAATTCATCTTTATCTTTGATACCATTGGTATAGTTGTGACAAATATTCTTAGCAGTAACAAAGTAACTTTTATTATTATTAATGAACAAGCCGCTATTCTCCTCAAAACTATGCAGAAATTTTATGAGCATATTAATCATCTAACTAAAGCTATTAGTAAATATGATAAAGTCATCTGCAAAGCTTAAATGGGTAATGGGCATACCCCCATTAGATTGGTAATACATAGTTTGACGGTTCCTAAAAAGATCATCAAAATCTCTGGACAAATATTCAATAGAAATAACAAAAAGAGTAGGGGATAGAGGATCCTTCTGCCTAAGACCTTGAGAAGCTTAAAAAAAAAACCATTACTCCTTCCATTAATTATAATGGAAAAATAGCAATTTTTAATACAATTTTTGATAATCTATAAAAATTAAGAATGAAAGCTAAAAGAACTCATAATATTGTAAAGAAAATTCCCAACAAATATTAATATAAGCTTTGGCATTATCTAACTTAAAAATGATGTTCCCACCCTACAATTTAGTATTTATCTCATGAATCATTTCTTGAGCAAGAAGAATATTATTAGATATAGCTCTCCCCTTAACAAAACCTATTTGAGAAGGAGAGATAATCTTAGGGAGGAACAAAGCAAGTCTTCCCATGATTAGCTTGGAAATGAGCTTATTAAAAAAAGTATAAAGGCTGATAGGCCTAAAATCCTCCTAGTTATTGATAGCATTTCTCTTCGGAATAAGTATAATAGAGGTGGGAAAAAAATATTTTGGCAAAGGATTACCACCAAAGAAATCTAAAACGGCACCAACCAAATCCTCTTTAATGATGTTCTAGGCTTTTTTGAAAAAACAAGTAGTAAAGCCATTAGAACTAGCTAAAGAATTAGAATTCATACCAAAAATAGTGTCATGAATCTCCACGAAAGAAGGGCTTCAAAAGAAATGCATTATCCTCCTTAGAAATCAAGTGGGGAATGAGATGAGCTTGGGAGATAGGTTGAGGAGTAAAGTTTTTGTTAACAAGATTTTCAAAAAAATTAATACGTGAGGAAGTAATAAGATCCTCAATATCATAAATAATATCATTTTCAAGAGAAATATTATTAATATAATTCTAACATCTTTTCTTATAATAGAGGCATGGAAAGATTTAGTGCTCTTATCACCCTCACAGAGCATATTTTTAGTAGTTATAATATTAGAAAATATATTTTTGAAATTTTTTTTGTTCCACCAATTAAATTTAAATTTTAATCTTTCAAGTTTAAGCCAAAGCCAAATCATCCCAACTCAAGAATTATCAGGATGGAGAGGAGCATTCCAATTATCCTGAACCATATTTAGAAATCTTTTTTCAAGAAATCACATATTTTGAAATCTAAACATGGTATAAGAATGAATATCAAGAATTTTAAGACTAATTAGTAGGGGAGAGTGATTAGAGAGAGTTCTGCTAAGATGTTCAACAAGAGTGTAAGTATAAATGGAAATCCATTAATTATTAAAACGGACACAATCAAGTCTTTGCCAAAGATTGTCATAGTTCTAGGTGAAGTTACTACCAGAAAAGCCAATGTCAACAAGATTGTAATTTAAAATCATGCTGTTAAACTCTTCCATGGAAAGAGAATTAGGAATGCCCCCCCCCCCTCTAAAATCACCACGAACAAGCCATGACAAATCCACTAGAGAAGAGAAATTAGAAAATTTCTCCCAAAGTCTCTTTCTAGTAAACCTATTCCAAGAAGCATACACAAAGGATGCATAACACTTGAAATTAAACAATTCAATAGAAGAATGAAGAGATTGCTCAAAATTAGAAATGATATCAATTTTAACAGGACTATTCCATAAAACCCAAATTTTATTAGAACAGTTGGCCTAACCAATTTAAAACCCAGAAATCTTGCTGTAAAAAGAAGCTTAACAAAAGAAATACAAAGTTCTATTAAAACCAAAACCTCAATATTGTGAATATGACATATATTCTTAACCCTAGTCCTAGTAGAGGGGAAACCAATACCTCTAACATTCCAAATAAGAGACTTAAACATTACAAAAAAATTGGGCCATTTGAGATACAGTATTCCTAGGGGATTAAAGAGACACATTTTTAAAATCTTTGAATTTCTTTTTCGACACTTTAGTAAAACCATCATTATGTTCCAACAATTCTTCATCAATTTTTTTTTAATAAAAGATGAAGCCGCTATAGAAAAAGAGAGATCATTAATAGAAGACATCATAGTATTACCCAAACTCAAATTCAACAAACTCTCCTTCTTCCATAGAATTATTAACAACAAGTAAATACTTATTCATCCCAACAGTTTTCCCCACATCAAAGATATCATTTGAGTCCTCTTTCTTGAAAGCAACAAGATTAACAAAATCAGAAACAGTATTTTCATCATCAGCATTTTGGCAAGAAACCAAATTACCATTTTGTAAACTAGCAAAATTTTGATTTAACGCACAAGGCATTTGAGAAGGAGCTAAAGAAGAATTCACAGGAGAATTACCTTCCACCATAGCAGGAACATCCAAAGTGTGCATTTGAAAATTCAAAATATTAGAATACTTAGGAATATAATTATTTGAGGGGAAGCAATCAAAGTAGGTTCATTCGACTCTTCCAATAAGCCATTCAACTGACCCCCATTAACAGAAGCCAAGACAACATTTAAAGGAAGGATGTTATCAAGATTCATATAATGCATATCATTACTTTCCTTCACAGGTGAAGCCTCCTCATAACTTTTAGGCATTAAAACGGCCTCAGAAACCTCCCTAGTAGGAAATTTTTGCTTTCTAAGATGAGGATGCAAAATGAAATAGTCTAAAATCACATGGCCATGAGTTTTACATGATTACAAAAAAGAGGAATGTTTTCAAATTTGACTTTTTATAAATAACCCAAATTTTTAGGACCAACCCAAATCTCTTTAGGATATTTTTTTCATAATATCCAGCTCAACAAGGACATGAACAAGCTGTTGTTACTTGATCTAGTTGAAGTGGTCTCCCAAAAATAGAAGCTATGAATAATTTATGAATTAAACATATGCAAATGCAGTTTCGGAAAAGAAATCCAAACACAAACAATAGGAGACTCTTCTTTGATGTCAAAGAAGGAGTCCATTTTAAAATCCTCAAATGGCAAGCATTAATATACTAAGATCTACTAGAAAATTTTTTTCTATAGTCGAGATCATTTCTTAACTGAATAGCCATATGCCTTGAATCCAAAAGACCATCAAAAAAGACTCAGCAAGTTTAAGTTTGATAAAAAAAAAGCATGGATCATATCAAGATTAGGTAGATGTGAAGAAAACTTCCCAATAAGGGTAAAAAGGTGTAGCAAGTTTTTCAACAACATCTTCCCCAGACATCACCGTAGGAATACCTTTAAATTATGTATGCATGAAACAAATAGAAGGAAGTGAAGAACCAACATCTCCAGAAACAACATCAAAAAAAGATCTTGAGTTATTATCAAGACCAGTAAAACCAGGAAGCTTACCGTTAGTTGCTGGTTTGCTAGAGCCCCATGGGTTAGAGAATGGAGGAGCTTCCATAAAGCCATAAGACCAACAAAATAACTACCAAAAAATAAAAGATAAATAGAAAGAAACAATTAAAATAAGAACACCATGGGACAAAATTGGCCCAAGGTCACTATCAAATTGGACGAATACAAATATTCTAGTAATAAAACATAAGAAAAAGGGGTTGAAAATTGCAAGCCAGCATGAACCATAGAATCATAATAGCATAGGAAGATAGAGATGGAAAAAGGGAAGTGATATGCTTTCTGTAGAACTTTGGTTGACTAGATAAATCCTTTCTTGGTATTTTCTTAGTCTAACCATTTTTCCTCTTAAATTTTCCTGCTAATTTTTTTATTGATTGCTTCCTCAAGATTAATTGTAAGTCCTAATATTTAGTCATCCTTTTTAGAACTCTGGTTGATTGGGTGATAACATTCAAGTTGCCTTCTTAATTAGAACATTTTTTCCTACTAAATTTGCATGTTGCCCTTTGCCTGCTTACATCTACCTATTTCCTCCTTAAACCTGTCATTTTGGATAATCCCTTTCAGATATTTGCCTGCAAAATTTTCCTGTTGCCTGGCAAAATTTGCTTGTTCAACCCATTACTTGCTAAACTCAAGGCTTGCTAAATCCTTGACCTAGAAATTCACATTTTGACCTAAAAATTCAAAATTTAATTACTCTAAATCTATAAATGAATAGCTTATGAAATTTATGCGATGTTTAGTTGTATATGTAAGGTTTAGTTAGTAGATATTTCACCCCAAATCAAACCATAGATAAGCTTAGGGAAAATTTGAAAGTTCTAGATCAGTCACCCTTAGAAATTTTTTATTTAATGATAGGTTAATCAAAATGCCTTTATTTTCTTATGTAAACTTTCTAAGGTCCTTAGGGACCCATGGATTTAATCCCATGATAATTTGAATATATTTGGGTCACTAATTAGGAAACACTGAAATCATCCCCTAAAGTGACCGAGAAAATTTTAAAATGAATAATTAAATATTAAAAAATCATAAAAATATAAACTAAGTTGTATTAGACTCAATATAAAAGCTTAATAAGGAAAAAAAAGCCCTTTCTGAAATCTTACAAAAATGCTAATTTGGTTAATAGAACATTAATAAATGACTTAATTAAATAAATCATTAAAAATTAATCATTAAACCAAATAATTTAAATTTTCATAGATGTCATATTAGGTCATCCATGTTTAGAATCTCAAGATCATTTAAAGTCATTTGATTGGTTAAATGACAAACCCTAACCCACTTATAAATCATCCTTCCATGCTTTGGCGTTTCCTCTAGTGATTCTTGGGTATCCATTTTCTTTCTCATTTTCTTGGTCGTCCTTTTTGTTTATTCAATTTTACTTGGTTTTTTTTTGGCAAGCTCTTCAGTTTGTTTGTCTTTGGGTGACTTAGGACCATGTTTGGCCTAATGTTATTTTTGGTTAAGGTTGGATGGCTGCTTCCTTAGCTAATAATTGGGGAGCCCCAAATCCTATTTCTTCTGTTAAGAGCCAAGGTTTATTTTGTTTGAATGATCAAATTAATAAAGAGAGCTCTAAATATTTCAAGGATGTTGTTGTTGGGTCATCATCTTCTTCTGAACCTATTTTATCATTTATGCATACATTCTTTAAAGGTATACCAGCTATTTTGATTTCTAATGCTGATGTTGTCAAGCTTGCTTCCCCATTTCAATTCACATTAGTGGGGAAATTTTCTATGCATAGGCCTAACTTGGACTCGATCTGTGCATTTTTTTAGAAACTTAAAGCTATCTGGTTTATTCTCTCTGGGATTATTGGATGTGCGTCATATTGCTATTGAGTTGTCTAATGATTTGGATTATAGTAGAGTTTTTGTTAGGAGATCCTACTATATTAATAATTTTCATATGTGTTTACTAAAGTGGACTCCCTTTCTAACATTAAGGAAGAATTATTGATTGTCCCTTTTTAGATTTCTTTCCCGAATTTGAGCTGCATTTCTTCAATTCTCAAATGTTACGGGGTTGAGTTTTGGTAAACCATTACAAACTAACCAATCTACTACCTCTAGGACTCGACCCTCTATGGCTCGTGTGCTGGTTGAAGTTAATATTATAAAGAAATACCTATAGAAATTTTGTTAGGTTCTAAAACTTTGGGATATATGTAGAAAGCTAAATTTAAAAAAGTTCCTGATTTTTGTAATCGTTGTAAGATTCCCGGGCATTCAGCTAATGATTTCTTTGTGTTTTATTCTTCTCTTAAAAAGAAATTTCATCCATCATTGAATGATGAAAATGGTTTAAAGGATGGGGAGCCAATTACTAATGGTAATTTTAATGCAAACATTAATATAGATCTGATGGGGCCTTCTATAGGTAACATTCCTATTATGTTGTATGGCTAAATGAATTCCCTAAATTGGATCTTCTTTTGATGGGTGCAATTGAAGTGGCTAATATTGATGAGCTTGATGTCCTAAATAAAGAAATGCCTGAGCCTATTATAATAGAATCTATTAAAAATAAGTTGGAAAGTGATCATATTGATAAGCAATTACCTTGCTCTTCTTCTTCTTTAAATATGATTAAGGATGGTGAGCTAAATTGTAATATGGATCAATCCTAGGTTCTATTTTCTCTAAATAAGATTGAAAGTTCGTGAGGGTTGTTAAACCTTAAGGAACTAGTCCCGAGGCTAACCAAGAGGAGGGGAGGTGAATTGGTTATTTTAAAAATTCTTTAACAAAATGAAAAATTAAAAACCCTTTGATGTGGAAGCAGATTAGTTTCACAATAATTAAAATTTTTGAGATTTCCAACACAGAACAATTCACAGAAAAATATGAAAATTAAATGCTGAAAAGTAAATAGAAAGAACACACCAAATTTATAGTGGTTCGGTCAACTTGACCTACATCCACTCCCCCAAAATCTCCTTTCCTTGCACTAAAAATAGTGTCTCTCCTTTTGCCCCCATAGCAAGGTGGAGAAATCCTTACAAAATCTTTCCACCCTCCCGATGAGGCAGAGTACCTTAAATCCTTTTACTCCCTCCTAGAGTAGGCAGAGAACCTGGAAATTCTTTTACTCCCTCCTAGAGTAGGCAGAGAACCTTGAAATCCTTTTACTCCTTCCTGGAGTAAGCAGAGAACCTGGATCTGATGCTGATAAAAATCTTCCCTAGAGCCACCAAGAGACCAGATAAGTAGCTTGACAAACCTTGCTTGGAGGAACCTTTGTGAACCCCTCACAATTTCCCCTCACAAGAATTTCTCTCTTCCCAAGCTCTCTCTCTTCTTTCTCTAGCCCTCTCTTAAGAAGACTAAACAATAAAAAGATGTTCCCAAGGACAAATACAATTGCTTAAATAGTGGGCTTCAAAAAACCTTAAATTTTAAGAAATCTGTCTTCTATTCGTACATTATGATACATATATCGTACAGTATAATCAGTATAATTTAGAATCATCCAGTAAGTTTGTACAGATGAACTACCCAATCTTTAAGCATATTGTATAGTAAGATAAAATATCGTATAGTATGATTAGTGAAAATTTCTTTTATTCATTTGGGATGATGCTTGGGATGACCAACTTCGTACACTATCGATCATCCAGGACTATGGACATCATATAATACGATTAGTATAAAAATCATGGATTTTATTTGGTACGATCTCTAGGACGACCAATTTCATATATGGGTAATCATACATTATGAACTATATCATACATTACGATCAATCACAATAATTATCCCAAATTTGATTGCCTGATATCACAGGGTTAATTAAGAAAGATTTTAATTAGGGCACACAGTATGAACAAAATCGTATGGTATGATCAGTATATTTAGAATCTTTCTTAACCTTTGGCGCTAGGGTTTTGATAGAGCGCAATAGATCATATAGTATGAATAAGAACCATACAGTATAATATATATCATATAGTACTAATAGAAATTATGTAGTACGAACTACTTAAAAAGAAAAACTCTCCCAAAATCATTTCTCTCTCTCCCCCTGTATGTGTGTAAGGTTACTCAGCAATGATATCCACCCAATTACATGATATGACTCAAGAAAGGAAAAAATATAGAACAAATTGAAAATATAGACTATAACCCTAATCTACCTAGGCTTGAGCTGATCAGAATTACAAGTGAACAGTGGACTGAATTCCTGAAATGTTAGTACACATAACACAAAATAAGATATCACCGAACCAAGAGAAAGTAGTAACAGACACAATAATATTTGTTATCATCAAAATCATAGTACTTGAATCAGGTTTGCAATAATCTCCCCCTTTTTAATGATGGCAAACATTGTTATTTTTGGATTTTTAAAAAGTTACTTTCTTATAAACTCCCCTTTAGATGAAAATTATTTATAAGTAAAAGGAGTGTAAGAAAAATTTTAAAAACAATAATAACAATAAATAATAATAACAATAATAAACAATAACAATAACAATAATAAACAACAACAACAATAATAAACAACAACAACAAACAACAAAATACTACTCCCCCTTTTGACATCACAAAAGAGGGATAACATCAAAAAGAATAAGAAAGAAAGAAAAAAAAAAAGAAACAGACACAGGAACAAAAATAAAAATAAAAATAGAACCAGAAAACAAATAGATTCAACAAGACAAATAACTCAAGGTAAAGAAAATATCACAACTCTGTTAACTTGCGTAGGCATTTTAAGAATGTAACAAACTTACTTTTCAAATAGAAAAGCTCAAATAAGATAAGTGTTAACTTTATTGCAACCAAAAGATTTTGATTCTAGAGTTTGCATGCCCAGCTTAGAACCTTCATAGGCTAAAGTCCATTATTTAGATAAATCTAACTCATAAAATATAATTAGATAGAGAAACTTAAACTTTTCAGATAGCTAGCATGAAATATATTAAATAAAATATTACTGTAAAAGTGATGAATGAAGAACCAAAATTTTTTAAAATCAAGTATTAAACATAGTTATAAAACACAGAGACTTTTTAATATTTAAAGATTTGCCAGAAAGAAAAGCTAATTTAAGTTAGGCTCATTTTGTGACTCTTTTATCACTTTTGGCACACATTACACATCTTTTGATATTTGATACACTTTGCGTATCTTGCAATTATTTGGCAGACATGCGCATCTTTTTATTTTGAGCTTATTTTGTGCCTCTTTTAATTTTTGTAAATTGCTTCCTTTCTAAATCTTTAAGAATTTCAGTTGTAAGACTATCTTCCAAATAGAAGAGAATAAAAACTCACTCTCTTATATAGGGAGGAATAATCTACAAATGAAACCTGAGTGTTCTCTTAGGAATAAATAGCCTGATGTAGAAAAGTAATGAAATTCATTCATCAAATTGCAGGATACATCTATGATATAAAAATATGTAATAGAGTGAATAAGTTTTTAATTCAACCATCTTAATTCTAATTCGATTTAGATTTTTAAGTATACATAAGGAATTATCATGAAAAGGACATAAGACGGGATATGTAAAGTCATAAATTTCTATCTTGTTTAAAAAATGTGAGTAATTACTTATTTAAACTTTTAAGTAAGAGAAGAAGTATGTTTACACAAATAGAAAAGAGCACTGTTCAATCTAAGTTCAGTCATATAGTACGATCTAAGGAATATAGTATGAATTTATTCATACAGTACGAGTTCAGTCATACAGTATGAGTTAATTTGTATAGTATGAGTTCATTCGTATAGTATGATCCAAATCATACAGTACGATTATCAGAAACACATTTTCCTTTGACTGCCAATTTTTCAAGTAAAGAGCACATAAAAGAGATTTAAGAGCACAAAAACTAGCTAGAAAGAAAAAAGAAATACCATTTGAGAGAAAGAAAAACATTTTTTTTACATTTGACTATAAAAGATAGAAAAAATAACACAAGAATGACTGAAAGGAAATTTCATTGTAAAGCAAAGTACAAACATGCAAGCATAAAAAAAAGAAATAGTACAATCACAATAAAAACTAAAATAAAAACTAGTATAGTGGTGGATCCTGATCGTGAGGTCGAGATGGAGGTGGTTGGAAGAACTGGCTAAAACTGCCATAGTGCTGCTGGATAGTGGTGAACTGGTGTTGAATATTTCCAATTGTTCCCTAAACCATATCATTATCGTGTTGGATTTGCTATTGATCCAGGCAAATCTTTAGTCTATCAAATCATTGAATCAACTCCTCATAAGGGTAGTGGTGAGGAGCAGGTGTAGGTGCAAGTTCAACTACAGGGGAAACTTCTCCTTCTTCATCAAAGAGTGGGTCTTTAGGCTCCTGATCCCTATGAAAGAGCATCCGAAAAGAGGCATCCATAAAGAAGATTGGAGTGTGATCAGAAAGAGCAGGATGTGTGATGTTATATTTTTTGTCCAAGATATATCCAATCACATGTTTTGCTTTCTCCTAGTAGCTGGGAGTCGAATGGAAGTGAGATTTTGGATGTAGTCAATTAACATTTGAGCTTAATCCATTTGGGTGTTTGACATTATGAAGTAGGTAACAATTGATAGTATGGGAATCATATTTATCCAGTCTCTAGCTTTAGGGATAATAGATGTTCTCAGAATGTGCTGGATAACCCTAGTATTTTGATTTAAGGTGGAGACTAAGGGTTGGTGATAGTTAAGGGCAGCATTTCTTAGCAGAAGGTTCATAATACTTTAGTTAAAATTGGATTTGGAGGCTATGTCAAGGGGTTTATTTCCCTGGGTGTTTAGCTAAAGGTGAATTTCTATGTCCTCCTTGGTGATTTCTACATTCTGGCAGTATACTCGGGAAGAGATTACCGTAGCATCCCCACTAATCCTAAGGTTTTCGAGAAATTCATAAAGGATTTTAGAATGGAAGGACATGCCAAGGTCAGAAGAAATTAAAGTGCAGTAGAGTTCAAGAGGTTCATTACTGGAAAGCTAAGGGCTTGTTGATTAAGAAGCTTGGAAGGTGTGATCTTGGCTTCTTTGTATTTTCTATAGGTAACTTCATCAGAAGCTGTCAGAAAATGCTCATCTATAGGGTTCCGAGAGGAGGAAGTACCCAGGGTTTATTGATTGTGTTTTCTACCACCGGCCATTACAAAGATTAAGATTGTAAGAAAGATGGATTAGAAGGTTGTGTGAGAATTTTAAATGAGTTGAATCAGTTTAAAAAGAACTTCAGTGGATCATACCGTACGATCTTGGGATCGTACGAGATGATAGAGTGCAATTATTTCATCCAAGAGATTAGTCAAAAAGATGTGTCTGATTATACTGTACGATCATACTTAGTACAGGACGATTAGAGTCAGGGTAATCATCTCGAGGATTCAACCTGTATGACTTTTGACCAAAAGGTCGTACAGTACGAATAGGTGTTCGTACCATACGATCAATAATAAATAGAGTACCAATTTAAATCAATTTTCTGGATTGCCACATGTATCATATAGTATGAAAGTGGTTCGTACTGTTTGATTATCAATAATTGATACAATCTGGACCATCCATTGAGCCAATGCTAAGATGAAGGCAGTGCTGTGTAGATCATATAGTATGAACGTGGTTCATACAGTATGATATTAGAAAAAAAATTTTCTTGCAAGAAAAAATAGTGAGGTTTAGTGATGTGGTTTATGAGATGATCAAGATCTAAACACAAAATATGATAATAATAAAAAAAATTCCAACAACACAAAAATAAAAAAAATCCACACAAACAAAAAAAATAAATCAAATAATAAAATAAACTAAAAAAAATATAAGATAATGAAAACAGAAAGCATAACACACGTAAACAAAAAACACAACAAATAATAAAAAATAAAAAGAATAAAGATAGAAAGTGTGAATTTCAAGCATGAATATCGATCACACCTAATCTGATTCTTAAGGTGCTAAAGGTTTCAAATGCAAGTGGTTTTTTAAAAATATCAGCCAGTTAGGTTTCAGTTGTTATGTGGTGTAGCTCTGTCTCCTTTGGTAACATGGTCCCTAATGAAGTGGTGCCTTATATCAATGTGTTTGGTTCTGGAGTGTTGGATTGGATTCTTTGAAATGTAGATGGCACTAGTGTTATCACATAGGATTAAAATTATGCCTATAAATAATCCTAAATCCAAAATTTATTTCTTTAACCAAAGAACTTGGGCCACACAACTTTCTAAGGCTATATATTCAGCTTCCCCAGTGGATAGTACAACTGAGTTCTATTTTCTACTTGACTAGGAGACTAAGGATTGTCCTATAAATTAACATGTTCAAGAAGTGCTTTTCTTATCAACTCGATATCCTATAAAATCTGAATCAAAATATCCTATGATTTCAAAGGAGGTGCTATGCCTAGGATACCAAATTTCTAAGTCTTGGGTTCCTGAGAGATATCTAAGAATTCTCTAAACAGTAGTCAATGGGACTCTTTTGGATCAGCCTGAAATCTAGCACAGAGATAAACACTAAACATAATATCAGATCTGCTAGCAGTCAAGTAAAGAAGTGATCCAATTATTCCTTTGTATTTCTTTTGATTAATATATTTTTCATTTGAATCCTTATCTAACTGAACAGTGAAACTCATGGGAGGGTTGATTGGCTTGGCTTTATCCATTTTATATTTCTTAAGGATGTCCTTAATGTATTTTGATTGACTAAGAAAAGTTTCATCATCCTTCTATATTATAATAAATTCAAGAAAGTAAGTCAGTTCTCCCATCATACTTATTTTAAACTCATTACTCATCATTTGTGATAATTCATCACATAATTTTTAATCAGAAGATCCAAATAGAATATCATCAATATAAATTTAGACAATCAATAGTTCATCTCCTACTTTTTTTAGAAATAGGGTGGTGTCTATGCTCCCCTTAACAAAGGTTCTTTTTAGTAGGAATTTGCTTAGTCTTTCATACCATGCCCTGGGTGCTTATTTTAGTCTACATAATATATTTTTTAATTTGAAAACATGATTAGAAAATTATGAATTTTTAAAGCCTGGGGGTTATTCAAACACATCTTCTTTTATTACCCTATTCAGAAAGGCACTCTTGACATCTATTTGGTACAGTTTGAATCCCTTAAAATAGGTGAAGGCTAGTAGCACCCTAATGGCTTCTAATCTAGCTACAGGGGCAAAGGTCTCTTCAAAGTCAATTCATTCTATCTTGTTATACCTCTTAGCCACTAATCTTTCCTTATTTCTCACCATTATACCAGAATCATTCATTTTATTTTTGAAAATCCATTTAGTTCCAACCACACTCTGGTCCTTAGGTCTTTCAATTAGCTCCCAAACATCATTCCTTACAAATTAATTTAACTCTTATTGCATGGCTAGGATCTAGAATTCATCAGATAGGGCTTTATTTATGTTGGTGGGTTCAATCATTAAGATGAATACAAAGTGATTTACTTCTTTTTTAAGATCATGCCTAGTTCTAACACCTTCAGATGGGTCTCTTAAGATCAGTTCTTTAGGATGACTTGAAGAATATCTCCATTATCTAGGCAGTATGTTTTCAAGTTATACCCTTTCCTCCAGATTTATAGATTCTACTCCTTGGATGACTTCTACTACTTCTTCTTCTTCCACCCTAGACCCTCTAGAATTATCAGATTCATCAAAAATAATATGAGTGGTCTCCTCTACTACTAGTGACCTTTTATTGAAGACTCTATAGAATTTTCTAACATTTGAGTAACCTAGGAACACTCCTTCATCAGATTTTGGGTCACACTTTCCTAGTTGAGACTTCCCATTATTTAGAATGAACACTTTACATCCAAAGACATGAAGGTGAGAGAGGTTGGGTGTTCTACCCTTAAGGATTTCATATGGTGTTTTCAGCTTGGATCTAACATTAACCCTATTCAGAACATAACAGGTTGTATTCACTGCTTCTACCTAAAAGTATTTAGGATGTAAGTATTCAGCTAGCATGGCTTTAGTGGCTTCTACCAGGGTCCTATTCTTTCTTTCAGCTACCCCATTTTGTTGAGGGGTCCTAGGAGCTGAAAAATTATGATCTATCCCTTGCTCCTTACAGTAAGATTCAAAATTTTTATTCTCAAATTCTCTACTATAATCACTATAAATGGTTAAGATTTCACAACCTAATTTTCTCTGAATTCAATTAAAAAAAGATCTAAACTCTCGAATGATTCACTTTTATGAGATAGGAATCTAACCCAAATAAACCTCAAATAATCATCAACCATTACATACCCAAAGACTTTCCCTCCTAGGCTTACAGTGCTAACAGGTCCAAGAAGATCCATGTGAAGGACTTCTAAGGGTTTACTAGTGTTAATGTCTTTGATTGAGTGGAAAGAGGATTTGACTTATTTTCCTAATTGACAGGCATCACATAGGTGGTCCTTAGAGAACTCTAGTTTAGGAATTCCTCTCACTAAGCCTTTTTGGGTTATCTTTCTAAGGCTTTTTATGCTTGTATGACATAATCTTCTGTGCAATATCTAGGACTCATCAGTAATTATTTTTAAGTAAAAAGTAGTATCAAATTTAATGTAATTAAGAACAAGCATGTAGACATTATTGATTCTCCTTTCCTGCAAAATAGTTTTGTTATTTAAGCTTATTATGCAGTTGGTTGATAAAAATTTTATGCTGAAGCCTTTATCATAGAGCCGACTGATGCTGAGTAGATTGTGTTTGAAGCCATCTACAAGTAAAATATTTTAATGATGAAATTTTTTGAATTGCTAGTTATACATGAGCCCACCACTCTCCTGGTAGTGTTATCTCCAAGTGTCACCTTACCTCCTACCCTGGCCTCCAATAAAATGAATTGATTTGCAGCTCCAATCATGTGCCTTGAACATCCAATATCCAGGTATCACATGCTCTCATGAGGCCTTTTGTGAGAGCACTCCTACAAAATTATCAAATGTTAGATTTGAGAACCCAAAGAAGTTTGGGTTCCACCTCATGGAATGTGGGATGAAATGCTTGCATACTATACTCTAAATTATGCAATTTTGGTCTCCATACCAAATATGTTCTACGGTGGATAGTGCAAGTGTGGGAGATATGTCATAATATGCCACAAGAAAAATATCTAACACAAGAAAAAGGGTTAACTAATCTATGTGGGTGATGACGCATCTTCTTATGTTTGAATAATGCATACTGTGGTGATAGATTATGTAACTGTGTAAGTGTAGGTGATGTTTTATTTTCTTTGAAAGTATTTAACTTGGTTTTTAAAACTAGTTTGCACTTTCAAGAATCTCCCTATTATCAGCTTCATCTAAACGTGCCTTTGTTTTCTTAAATAAATTTTCTAAATCAATATGAGATGCTTGTAAGGAATCATGCTCATCAGTTAATTTAGAATGCTTCTTGTTTAAGATATCAAATTTATCTAACAAAGCTATATGATTGCTACCCAAAGTGGAGTGATCTTTTCTTAAGCATTCATGCTCTTTTTGTAGAATTAAAAAATCAGATTTGAGGCTTGCATGTAACTTTTTAAGCTTCCTATATGAAGAATAATTTTTTTAGAAACTTCAAATAGTTATTCATAGGTAAGCTCACATATCTCCTCTTAATCAAAATGATCAAAATGATCATCTTCCATTAAGTATAGGTTAGTTACCTCCTCTTCTGCTTAAATTTTAGAAGAGTCTGATCCAGAGTCTACCCAAAAATCCTTCTGAATCCTTTGTTTGCCCTTCTTGAATTTAAGTTTTTCTTCACCCTTCTCCTTGCTTGGGTGAGCTTTAAGAGTTTGACAATCAGACTTCAGGTGCCCAAGCTTCTTACATTCAAAACATATAATATCAGAAGAAACTTTAGAATTCTTAACAGTCTTACCTTTGTTCCATTTCTGATGATGCTTTTGCTTTCTCTTTAAAAAGCTTTTGAATTGCTTAGTCATCAAAGCAATGTCATCATCATCTTATCCAGAAGTGTCACTGTCAGAATCATTAGCCTTTAAGGCTACAATTTTCTCTTTCTTCTTTTTACCTGCATCAAGTACCTTCCTTGCTCATAAGCAATGAGTGACCCAAGTAAGTTATTAATGGAATAAACATTCAAATCTTTAAATTCAATAATGGAAGTGATTTTTGTATCATAGGAAGAAGGTAAACATCATAAAATCTTGTTAACTTTTTTATAGTTTATAAGCTCTCTTCCTAAGGTATGTAGGGAAGTAACAATCTAAGTAAACCTAGTATATATTTTTGAAATAGATTCACTAGGTTTCATGAAAAAAAGTTCATAATCATGAAGAAGAATGTTTAACCTAAATTGTTTCACTTCCTTTGTTCCTTCATAAGTAATGCAGGGTTTGTCCCAAATCTCTTTACTAGTTGAACAAGTAGAAATACACATATAATCTTTAGATTTTAAAGCACAGAAAAAAATAGTTCAAATATTTGGCTTTCAGTTAGGCTAACTCTATCATCAGTAATCTATTCAGAAAAAGTAATTTTAGTTTTAACGCCATTTACTAATTTAGAGGGTGCAGAATATCCTTCTTGGACTAACATCCACATGCAATAATCAATTGATTATAAAAAGGTGGACATGTGAATTTTTTAAAAATTAAAAGGAATATTATCAAATAATGGTTGTCATGTAATTAAATATCCTTCTGCAATATTTTGATTACCAAAATTAGCCATGGATCATTTTTTAAAAGTTTTCAAAAACTTAATTTATGAATTCCGCTCTAATACCACTTGAAAGTTTGTGAGGGTTGTTAAATCCTAAGGAACTAGTCCTGAGACTAACCAAGAGGGGGGGGGGGGGGGTGAATTGATTATTTTAAAAATTCTTTAACAAAATGAGAAATTAAAAATCCCTTGATGAAGAAGCATATTAGTTTCATAATAATTAAAATTTCTGAGATTTTCAACACAGAATAATTCATAGAAAAATATAGAAATTAAATGCTAAAAAAGTAAATAGAAAGAACACATTAGATTTATAGTGGTTCAGTCAACTTGACCTATGTCCACTCCCCGGAAACCTCCTTTCCAGGTATTACACTAAAAATAGTCTCTCCTTTAGCCTCCACAGTAAGGCGGAGAAGCCCTTACAAAATCTTTCCACCGACCTAGTGAGGAAGAGTACCTTGAATCCTTTTACTCCCTCTTGGAGTAGGTAGAGAACCTAAAAATTCTTTTACTCCCTTCTGAAGTATGCAGAGAACCTTGGAATCATTTTTGTTCCCTCCTGGAGTAGGTAGAGAACCTAGATCTGATATTGATGAAAATCTTTCCCAGAGCCACCAAGGAACTAGAAAAGCAGCTTGACGAATATGGTGGAAACCTTGCTTGGAGCAACCTTTGTGAATCCCTCACAACTCCCCCTCATAAGGATTTCTCTGTCTCCCAAGAAATCTCTCTTCCTTCTCTAGCTTTCTCTTAAGAAGACTAAATAGCAAAAAGATTTTCCCAATGACAAATATAATTGCTTAAATAGTGGGCTTCAAAAACTCTAAATTTTAAGAAATCCTTCTATTCGTACAATATGATACATGAATCGTATGGTACGATCAGTACAATTTGGAATCATCCAGCAACTTCATGTAGACAAACTGCTCAATCTTTAAGCATATCGTACAATATGATAAAATATCATATAGTTCGATCAGTGGAAATTTCTTCTGTTCATTTGGGATGATGCTTGGGATGACAAACTTCGTACACTATTAATCATCCAAGATTGTGGACATCGTATAGTATGATCAGTACAAAAATCATGGATTTTTTTGGTACGATCTCTAGGACGACCAATTTTATACACGGGTAATCGTAGAGTATGAATTATATAATATAATATGATTAATCATAATAATTGGCCCAGATTTGATTGCTCAATATTGCAGGGTTAATTAAGAAAGATTTTAATTAGGGCGTACAGTACAAACCAAATCGTACGCTATAATTCATATATTTAGAATCTTTCTTAACCTCTGGCGATTAGGGTTTTGATAGAGCGCAAAAGATCGTACGATATGAATTAGAACAGTACAATATGATACATATATCGTACAGTATGAATAGAAATCATATAGTAAGAACTACTAAAAAAACTCTCCCAAAACTATTTCTCTCTCTCCCCCTGTGTGTATGCAAGGTTACTCAGTAATGATATCCACCCAATTACATGATATGCATCAAGAAAGAAAAAAATACATAACAAATTAAAAATACAACCTAGTCTACCCAGTCTTGAGATGATCAGAATTGCAAGTGAACGGTGGACTAAATTCCTGAAATGTTACTACACATAACACAAAATAAGATATCACAGAACTAAGAGAAAGCAGTAACGGACACAATAATGTTTGTTATCATCAAAATCATAGTGCTTGAATCAGGTTTGCAACAAAAATGAATTCAAAGGTTTTTGAATCTTATTCTATTTTGGGTAATGAATTTTGTTCAACGGGTATTGCTTTAATTAGTTTGTGCTCTATAAGAAATGATGCTTGTGAGGAGGGAGAAATTATTCCTTTAATAAGTGATTTTCTTGCTACTATAAAAGCCAATAGTTCCCATGTTAAGGTTGTTACTTCTTCACATGGTTTTGATAGTAATGATGCTTGCATAAAGGATGATGAGTGTTTTACCAAAGTGGGAAAAAAGAAAAAAATAATAAAAATGTGGCTTTGTCCACTCCTCATTCCACTAGTGCTCAAACTACTTTAAATGCCTTTTATGGTTAATGCTCTTATATGGAATGTGAGAGGTAGGTGTGCTGATTCTAGAGATAGGGTGAGGAACCTCTGTAAGGTTCATAAGATTGTTATTCTGGTTTTGCTTGAACCTTTTATTTCTTTGGCTAAATTATCTTCTACAACCATCCATCTTGGATTTTATATGAGTTTTGCTAATTGTAATGAAAAAAATTGGATTTTTCAGAATAATCTTGTGAAGGTTAACATTCTATATGATTTCCCTCAAGTGGTTCATACTCAAATTGAATTATTCCAGTTTAACTACTTTGGCTCTTTTATTTATGCTTCTTGTTCTTATTTTGGTAGACATACTCTTTGGAAATAATTACTTAATATTTCTAATATAGCTAATGTGCCTTGGCTTATTGGTGGTGATTTCAATATTATCACTTATTCTTCTTAAAGAATTGTTGGTAAGTCCCCTAATTCTCAAGCTATGGAAGATTTTACTAATATGATTATAGATTGTATTTTACATGACAATGGCTATTCTTATAGTGCTGTTACTTGGAATAGAGCCACCATGTGGAAAAGACTTGACAATATTTTGTTTAAGAACATTTGGATTTCTGAGTATCCTTTGACTCATGTTGATCATTTGAGCAGAACTTGGTCTGATCACTCTCCTCTTCTGCTTAAGATTAAGCTTCAGAAGGCTACTATTTTTACCTCATTCAGATTTCAAAATATGTGTCTTTTTTATGATTCTTTTTATTAGATTGTCAATTCTGATTGGAAAGCGCCTTTATTTCCTGATGATAGCATTCAAGGTATGCTTAGGTTTTGATTTAAATTAAAAAGATTAAAGCAAAAGCTAAATTGGTGGAATAAATATATTTTAAAAATATATTCTAATATATTGGAAGCTGAAAGTAATGTTAATTATTTTGATAATCTTTATTTGAATGATTCATCTAGTGATAATTTATAATTACATATGAAGGCTAATGTCTCTTTGTTTAGGCTGCAGGAAAGGGAAGAAGTCTTTTGGAGATAAAAGGCGGTCTTTAAGTTTTTTTTGGGAGGGAATAAAAATACTAAATTTTTTTTTGGGATTTCTAATAAAAAAGGGCGATTAATCATATTCATAAAATTACCACTCCTAATGTTTTGGTCTATGATACTGATGAGTCGATTACTGATTCTGTTGTTGATTATTTTATTTTTAATAATACTTTTAGCCCTATTCTTGTTAGTGATGGTTTTTATACCTGAATTAATTATTGAGGAAGATAATCATTTTCTTCTTTAGATGCCTTCTGAAAAAGGAATTTTGAATATCATTAAAGGTATGATCTCTGACTCTGTGGTTGACCCTGATGGTTTCACCACTAAGTTTTTTCAAAAGACTTAGGATATTCTTAAATTTGATTTGATGGCTATTGTTAGTGATTTTTTTAATGGTTATCCTCATCCTATGTATTTCTCTTCTTCCTCTATTGCTCTGATTCCTAGAAGAGAGATGATTAACTACTAGGATGATTATAGGCTCATAAGTCTGTCCTATTTTTTGAATAAGTTAAACACTATAATTAATATGGGGAACTTGGCTATGTTACTTCCTAAATTTATCTTGCCTTCTCAAACTAATTTTGTTAAGGGGCATGCTATTTTTGATAATATGCTTCTTGCACAAGAAATTATTCATGAAATTAGTAGTTTGAGTATTAATTAAAATAAGAATTATTTCATTACTACAAAGTCCATATCCTAACATATAATTAATGATATTCAAAGAAAATTTGGTTTTGTGCCCAACACTCTTCCCATTAAATATTTGGGTACCCTTTTATTTAAAGGGAAGAAAAGATCCCACCTTTTTAGGATATATTTGCTTCTACGCAAAGAAAATTATCTCCTTAGGCTTTCAACTTTCTTTCTTTTAGTGTTAGATTAGTGCTCATTAAAAGTGTTCTTTGTTCTTTACCCATTTATATTTTTCATACTATTTAACCTACTTTGAGTGTGTGTTTGTGCATGGAGAAACTTATTAATAAATTTTTTTGGGGGCTCTATGAGCAATAGATCTTTTATTCATTGGTCTTCTTGTGATAAGTGTCGTGGTGTTTTAGAAGAAGGAGGTCTGGGGTGCAAGAGTATTATTGATATGGCATATGGGTTCTCTTATAAACTTCGATTTTCCTTTAGAGCTAACAAAAGCTTATGGTATAAGTTCATGTTGAGGAAGTATTGTGGTGGTAAACACCCCTCTATTTGTCACTATAAGGGTAGTGGTCCTTTGGTTTAGAAAAGGTTGTGTTCCATTAAATGGGAGGTGGATAAGTTCATTTAGTGGGGTATTGGTCATGGTAATGTCTTCTTTTTGTAAGACCATTGGATGGGGACTACTTTGATTGATAATCATTTGAACTCTCATTCAACTGCTTTTATTAAAGTGAAAGACTTCATCTCTGGTAACATTTGGAATGTTGAGAAGTTGAATGATTTTGTTTCTGAAAGCATTATGGATAAAATTATTGAGATTCCCTTACAAGTGGAAAAAAATGATTGCATTTTATTTAATCTTTCTATTTATGGAAATTTTAGCTTCAAAAAAGTTTAGAATTATTTTCATAGTACCATACCCTTATCGCCTTTATTTTCTGTTATTTGGCATAATAGTATTCTTATATCTTATTTCATTTTAGTTTGGAGAATTCTTCATAAATTTTTGCCTATTGATTCTCTTTTGATGAAGAAAGGTTTTTACCTTCATTCTAAATGTCAATGTTGTTTTTATATAGAATCATTGAATTATGTTTTTGTTAATGGTTCTATAGCTACTAAAGTGTAGATGTATTTTGATGATTTATTCAATAGTAATCATTTTTAATTGTTATAATGATGTTAACCCTATTTTGCAAGCTTGGTTTGCGTTGATGAAAGGGCATATTAGAAATATCATTCCTATTCTTATTTTATGGTATATCTGGATGGATAGGAATACTCTAAACATGATAACATGAAGATGGATTTCATACGCATCATTGTTAGAGTGAAAGAAAAAGTTCTTCAATTATTTTCTATTAATTTGAATGAGTACAACAATTTTAAAAGTTACAAGTTTGTGGCTCAGAACTTTGAGATTCATTTCAATTCTATTGATAAGGAGGGTGAGGTTAAGATCATGAGTTAGTTAAAATCTAAGCTTCCTTTTCATAAATTGAATACTGATGGTTCTACTATCAACAATTCTTTTGGTTTTGGTGGGATTATTAGAGATAATTCTGGTAATGTGCTTAAATTCTTGTTCCTCTATTTATGCTGAACTCAAAGCTCTTGCCTTTGGGTTTAATCTTTGCTATTCTATGGATATTAAGGGTATTTTGGTGGAGGTTGATGCCAAATTATTATTACATTTTATTGAGGGAAAAGCTACTGCTAACCCACATAACTTTAATATTATTAGGAAAATTAAGCTTTTGCTTTCTCATTTTAATTATCATTTATCCCATATTTACCATGTAGGTAATTGCCATGCTAACTTGCTCACCAAGTTGGGTTGTAAAATTAACAGCTTCATTAAATTTCTTGGTTATGATTTACCTCATATTTTGAGAGGGATGGTTTGTCTGGACAAGGCTGAGTTGCCTTATTTTAGTATTTAATATTTTGTCTTGGGGTTTGTTGTTATCTATTTTTGTTAGTTTTTGTATTGTCTCATTAGAATTTTCTTGCTTGGTTGTGCTAGTGGTTTCCTTGGTTGTTGCTGCTTCTTTAGGTTTTTATCTCTTTAGGGGCTTTTTATTTTGGGTTGTTGCTTTGGCTTCTATTTTTGGAGGCTAGTGATTTATCGTTTATAGTTTGTGTTGGTTTTTCTCTTTTCTATTTTATTTCTTAGGGTCACTACTTGACTAATTTCTAATTATGGGTTTGTTTGATTGAAAAAATTGAAGTTTGAAAAGTTAATTTTCTTTGGGAGAATTTAATTTTTGAAATTTTAGTTTTAAAATTGAACATGTCATTACGAATAATTTATCGCCTCGGGAGGCAAACATATCTTTCCCAAATGGGTTCGGATTATCAAACTACAAGTTCATCAAGATTATCGTAGTCAAACTCAGGGAAGAACTACATATGACCCCAGAGGGTCAAAATAGTGTTTGATCATGTATTTGACTATAATAATCTGGATAAGGGATCATTAATTTCACAGTCATGATAATAGAATAATATATCCTCCCAAAGAAAGAAAATATTATCCACTATCAATCATTTAAATATAATGATAATGATCGTTGAATCTAATTTTCCTAAAGATAATTAATTAAAGTTTTAAAAATTTGATCTAGGTTCTAAATCTCCTACAAGCGCAAGCCCTCATAGTTAATTACATCGTAGGAAACCTAAGTCTCCTATGAATTCTCTCGATTAAAATACGGTAGAAATTTTATTTTGTAATTCTCAAGGAGTGATATTAAAGGATTGATGCTTGAAATTCAACTAGGATTGGATTAAGTATGAACACTTATAAGTAGAAGTCAAAGGAGAAAAGTATGAGGTGCTTTGGAATTCTAAAAAATATTTTAGAAGCACCCTAGTCTACCCTAAGTATTGGGCTTTGAATTTTGATTTGAAGAGACTTAATTTGAGTTATCAGTTTTATTAGAAGGTTGAGATTATATTCCTAGAAGGTTAAGGTCTTATAGTCTATGTTGAACTCCAGGATCCCGAGCACTTAATTTTTGATGGTGACAACTAATACTTTCTGAATCCATATGGACTTCCTTAAGATTACATATGTTTATCCTCGTATATGAGCACTAATATTTCAGGTCAGATGTACACTGCTCAAGGTTGCTAGAGACTCAAACTGGGTAGAATAGGATGTTAAAAATTCTATAATCTTTAATTTCTTTAGTTTTTATTTTCTTGAGTCTGCCACAGAAGCATGTATGTGAAAGGAGTAACCACGCACACACAGAGGGAGATTTGTTTACATATTTAAAATTTTTTATTTAAAATAATCATACTGTATGATTTTCAATCGTACTGTACGATTAATCAATAAATCTCAGGCTAACAGCTATTTTTATATGATTATCTTTGTAATCTAATCGTACCATACGATCGTTATCGTACTGTACGATAAGAACCAATTGAAAAACCCTAGCCGCTAGAATAAGTTTGGTAAGTGTATAATTTTGATTTTTTGAACTATTCGTACTGTACGATCCAGATCGTACGGTACGATTAATTGAATACTTACCAAAATTATCTCCCAAAATCAGGAAATAAACATTGGTTTCTTATTTACAGTCGATCGTACAGTACGATAATATATCGTACCGTATGATAGACAGAGATGATTTCATTCGTCCCTTCGATCGTACCCGACGAAACTAAGGTTTTTTATTCTATTCGTCCTGTACGATATTCATATCGTACAGGACGATAGCCTGAAATGAACTAATCGTATTGTACGATTAGTGGAGTGCTAGATGACTAACAGAGACGAATTCTATCATCCCACGGATCGTCCCACAGATCGTCCTGTACGAACAGTAGAAATCAACATGATCGTCCTGTACGATATACAGATCGTATAGTACAATATGTATAAAATTTGAGAACTGTTCGTCTGTGCTCGTACTGGACGAAGCTGTATTTCAAATGATCATACTGTACGATGATATATCGTACTGTACGAACAGAGACGCAAAAGTTAGAATTTTTAGGGTTTTCAGAAGCCTGATATAAAAAACAACTTAAATTTTTTATGAGGTAGTTGTTGGTCTATCTTCTTGCTGTGAGAGGCTTTGAGGGAGGAAGGGACTCTTGAAGGAGAAGTTTTTCTTCGGAGAGATCCAGGGCTTGCGAGAGGAAGGTGAAGGTGAGCTTGAGCGCGAGGGAGAAGTAGTGTGAGGGGATCACACGGTGGCTCCAAGCTAGCTGCATGCTTTACTCCTCTTGTGGCTTTGGGGAGTCTCAGGAAAGTTCTCGAGGGAAGAGTCGCTTCAAGATCAACATCGTCAAGGTACTCTGCCATCTCTAGGAGGGAGAAAAAGGAGAAGGTCCGATGTCATCACCAGGAGGGTGACATAGCATTTGGTATTCCGCCGCACTGAGGGAGGTGAAAGTGAGTATTGTAATGGCTTCTCTGCCTTACTGTGGGAGCAAAAGGAGAGTCAACTTTTACTAGTGCAAATCCTAGAGTAGAGGACTCCGGGGAGTGGGCGTAGGTCAAGTGACTGAACCACTATAAAAATCTCTGGTGTGCTTTTTCCATTTTACCGTACTTTATTTTTCATGCTTTTAATTAGTACTTTAAATTGCTTGGTGAAAAATCATATTTTAAATCTTGTATTGTGAAAGTTACAATTGTATTACCAATATCGTCGTTGTGAACGTTTCACTTGCTTTCGCACTTTACTCGTTAAGTTATCCTTTAAAAAAAATAGAAAAAGTAGAACTCTTGTTTATGGTTGATTTTTTAAAATACCAATTCACCCCCCTCTTGGCGTATCTCGTACTTTCAGTCTAAACCTACCTCAGAACTTAAATTGAAATTGGGCATAGAATATCCGTAGCCTGGACCTAGCTAATGTAGTGCAAATCTGGACATACCCCGTCCTGAATTGGGGAGCTAACTAATCACCTAAGCGCTTAAAATCTATGTGTATGGTCTCTTATGTAAGAGTGTTAGGGACGTTGTTTAATTAAGTTTAAGAAAATGGGATCGACATCTAAAGTAGATCCTAATTGGCCCCTTAACTTATATAGGGTGTTATGAAGCTTGAAATAAAATGTATTTAAATTTTAAAGTCTTTTTAATTTGTTTCTAATATAATACATGCTAATTGACTTGATAAATGTTGAAATCATAATGATGAAGTTTTCAAAAGGCTTAAAAATAGATTTTTCCTTAAAGATTACATAATATCCCATTGACAGGACTGTACCTTAATAGGTCAGGTGGCCTGCCAGAGGGCACAGGTAGGGAGTGAAAGTTTGTGAGGGATGTTAAGCCCTTGTGAACTAGTCCCGAGGCTAACCAAGGGGGGGGGGGGTGAATTGGTTATTTTAAAAAATTTGTGAGTAAAAATGATTTAGAAAAATCTTTTTGAATGTTTTAACACAATGATAGTTTCGTTATGATGTGCAGATGTTCACGATAATGAAATAATAATCACAATCACAAAATCATTAACAGAAAAATAAGTGCAAAAAATAATTAGAAAGAACACACCAAATTTTATAGTGGTTCGGTCAACTTGACCTACGTCCACTCCCCGGAGGCTCCCCTATGGGTATTGCACTAACACTAAGTGACTCTCCTTCTGCTCCCATAGTAAGGCAGAGAAGCCTGTACAAAACTCCTTTTCCACCAACCCGGTGAGGCAGAGAACCTAGACTCCTTTTGCTTCCTCCTGAAGCAGGCAGAGAACTTGAACTCCTTTCGCTTCCTCCTGAAGTAGCTAGAGAACTTGGATCTTCTTGCGGACGATCCTCCCACAGAGATATCGACAAGACAAGAGACGACAACCGGAGAAGATGACTCAGATCCTTGCTTGGAGTAACCTTTGTGAACACCTCACAAACTCCTCCTCACAAGATCCTCTCTCTCTCTCCTAAGCTCTCTCTCTCTCTCAAGGTTTTCTCTGGAAAGAAAAGTGGCAAAAAATTTTTCTTGTTGAAAGAAAAAGATCTTAAATAGGAGGGCTAAACAAATAACCTAAATCTCAACTGGTACTCAAAGATCATCCAGGATGATCGGTCAATCGTCCTGTACGATCAGTTCAAAATTATATGAATCAGCCTAGACGATCTAGTTTCTCTGGATGATTAGTAGACAAAATTTATTCTGATCATCCCGTACGATTCTGCGATCGTCCAGGATGATTAGTGTAAATTAAGAATTTCATCCTAATGACAGCTTGGGTTATCCAGGGCAACCTATGCTGGACGATCTCAAAATGACTTGATTGTCCAGGATGATATGTATATTAGCCTGTATGATTAGTTCAAAAATGAGAATATCATCCTGCATACAGCTTAGGTCATACAGCCAAAAACATCCTGGACAATCTTAAAATGACTTGATTGTTCAGGATGATATTTTGATCGTCCCATACGATTAGTGCAAAATCGGGAATATCGTCTAGCACATTTCTCGGGTCGTCCAGGTGAAGTGTTCTGGATGGTCAGGATTTTACATGTATCATCCGAGATGATCTTGCCATCGTCTAGGATGATATGATCATATCAATAAAAAATTAATTACTTTCCATAATCACCAGGCTAATTTAGGCATGATTATAATGGATCATCTAGGATAATACATGTATCATCCGGGATGATCAGACCAAATCTCTAAAAATAAAAACTTGCCTAACTTAATCTGGTGGCTGAGAATTTTTGATTTGAGCCTATCGTCCTGTACGATTGGTTTATCATCCAGGATGATCTGCTTAATCAAACCGACTTAATATGGTTGACCTAATTAGGGTTTCTATCTTCACTGAATCGTCTAGGATGATATGAAAAAAATTTGAAATAGAAACTCTAACTCACTAAAACTCTCCCCCTGGGTGTGTGTGTGTGCATGGTTACTTAGCTAGGGGATCAATTTCATTATATTTGACTCAAGAAAGGGAAAAATTATAATTTAAACACACACAGACCTGATCTTGAGTTGGCTTGAATTGTATTTGATCTTTTGTACCTGAAATATTAGTAAATCAAAATAGAACACAGAAATATTTATTATCATCAAAATTGTAATCCTTAAATCCAAGTTTATAACAGGGAGGTGCCTAATAAGGAAGAGAAGCATTCAAAATATATGCATGAGACCCTCAGTGATCCGAGCTTACTTCCTAAAATCGTTAGAGTTTCTATATGAGCTTAAAATTTTTAAATTTAATTCAGGTAGAAAAAGTTTTTAACATTCCCTCACGAGCCTTCGGTCGGGTTCTAAGTTAAATCAACATGACATGTAGAAATAAGGCTAGAAAAATTTTCCATTTCTACTGCACAATTAATGTAAATAAAATCAATTAAATTTATTAAATTAAATGTTCATATGGTAAGTGCCACTTAATATTATAACCCAAAAATTACAGAAAAAGTAAAGTGGTCGAGTACCACTGACAACAGCTCAGATTCTACTCCTGAGACTCAAGTAAGTTTGAGAATGTGATTCTTCTCGGTCTTCACTTCTTCATCCTTCTACGGGCTCCTTGGATCTGTCAGGTCCGGACATCCAAATGAAAAGAAACTCCACCTTCGAAAGGGGTGTTTTCTTTTCTCTTTGGAATCTCAAAGTATCCTAATATGGATATCCAAATGAAGAGAGACTCTCATCTAGATAATGTCACCCTTCTCTTTGGATTCTAAATTGGATATTTAATATCCCATCTCAAATAGTCACCTTTATAATTCTTAATTATAACTCAAATTATATTAAATTACATTTAAATAAAAATTAAAATTTTGACTTAAGTAATTTGCAGGGTTATCCTAAGTAGTTATAATTAAAATTCAACATCTCAAAAAGTTATATTTAATAATTAAAATGCTCAATACACAGCCACACTTGGTCATACTCTTTTAATTTAAAGGGTGACTTAGCATTCTGAAGCACCTTTAGAAAACATCATTAATTTTTAAAAGCTTAATTTATGCCCCCTTTATTTTTAGCCCTGTATGAGCATGACCACCTATATAAGATTATGTTAGCATTTAAATCATCCCTATCCTAAGGGTAATCTAACACCCATTATATCAATACATAAATTATAAAAACTAAGTAAATAATCAATCAATTTATATTAGCAACCAGCATACAGTGAAAATTTAAAAAATTTGACACACAATAACAGGAAAGTAAAACACCAGCCTAGCCTAATATTAGAGTTGGTTATCTTAGCAAACCATGTAAAGTGTGTGAGGTAGGCTGTGTGGTTTGAAAATGTCCTATGTAGGATAATCAGTTAAAGTTTTTTTTTTGTTTTTTGTTTTTAATATGAACTTTATTAAAAACTTAAAATGAGTACAAGAAGCATAGGAGCGAAATGACAGAAAAGGCACAAAAGATACAGGGTGGTTACAACCGAAAGGGCTCAGTTATTGGCTTAGGCTACCAACACCACTATAGCCAGGCTCAGACCATCCAATTTGGTGTGGCGAGTAGAAACAACCGAAGCAGCCAACCCAACCAAGCAATAAACCACAACCAAAGGTTGCCGCGAGCCATGGAAACGGATGTGAGCCCAACCCACATCATTGCCCAGTAAAACCAAACTGCCTTCAGCACATTTAAATCGAAGCTCCACAGAACCGACAATAAGCAAAAGCCAACCAATGGAAATCCAACCCCCATAGAAAGGCAGCAAAGACAACAACACCAACCAACAAATCACTTCCTCCCACGTTTACCCCTCCCACGAGCAGAAATAGAAACAACAGGACGATTAACCTTTAAAGAAAATTCCTGCGCAGTTTCATCATCCCCACTAGCTTCTGAAGATGAATCAGATGAGCACTGAAGCCAATCAAGTTGTACCCGAACATTCTCCCCCGAATTGGCAGCCACATGAGCAGCCAACGCTGAAGAAGGAACAAAATTAACAGGGACCTTAACCAACTGACCAGTTATAGATGGCATAACAGGGTTATTAATAATAAAAGGATCACCGAAAATAGGAGCAGCCAATGCCGAAAAATCACCAGAATTCTGCACAGCAGCACAAGGCACCTCATTTCCACTTAAAATACACGGTGCAGACACATCAGGACAAGATTTTGTAGCACAACCTGCAAGACCATCAGCACTAGCACTAGCCCTAGGGACCTCAACAACAGACGCCACATTATTTGATGATAAAATAGGTAAGGGATTTGGAGAAGTCGGCACCGGAGACCCCAGCTCAATAACAGGCGGTAAAATAGTAACATCTTCTCAATAATACCAGTGTTATAGCCCAAACCCTGCACCACAGGCACCGTAACAGTAGGAATAACCGGCTTAGCAGAGTTCCCAGAAACCTCAATAGGAGGTTTAACCGATAGGGGCAAATCCGCCGAATCCAGGACAACAACCTTGGGAAGACAATTCCCAACAGCGTGCCCGATACACCGACAAGAAGCACAAAATTTAGGGAATTCATCCATAACCACTTGCTGGACAAAACCAAGCTTCTCAGAACCTAACCAGACCTTATCAGGGTAGGATTTAGTGATATCCAGCTCCACTAAAACACGAGCTAAAGACAGCCTAGAACCCAAAGAAGTAGCAGCATCAATTTTTAATGGTTTGCCAAAGAGAGAGGCCAAACCATGAAGAATACGTGGAGAGAAAAGATGAGGCCACAAATTTGGAAAAGAAACCCAAATGGGATGACCGGCGACTCGATTCCGACATCAACAAAGGGGGACCACTTGGTAAGCTTCATGTAATAATTAAAAACCAGATAAGATCTATGACAGAAGATACGAGATTAATCAAGGTCGTTAGCAAGCTTGATAAGGACATGAGACGGATCCAGCAAGGTGACCGAAACCTCTCCATTGAGCTTGAGATTGAAAAAAATCTACGAATGGTATCAAGAGACGGACGTTTAGTAGGAAAAAAACCAACTAAAGAGAATTGGAACAGAACAGCCAATGCCTCAATTTCTTGATCCGAAATCCAAAGGGAAGGCAAACCACGAAATGAAGATGCCCGAAGTTCAGGAAAACCATTACCGAAAGAAGATCCTGAAAGAACATCCAAAAACGAACGTGAAGAAGGTGAACCCCCTAAAAAACTAGGGTCGCCAAGCTTCGGCGCATGCCGGCACCGCCGGAGGAAGAATTACACCAACAAAACAAAAAAAACAAACCAGAAAAGAGAAAAATTGGAGACGAAACACCGTCGGAGAGCATCCCGGCCAACGCGTAGGAAAAGCTAGGGAAAAGCCCTAGCGGAGCAGCCGAAAAGAAGCGAGAAATAGCTGATCTAGGATTCTAAGATGAGGATAATCAGTTAAAGTTATTTTGATGTTCTAGTTGGTTAAAAAACCTTAAGGGAAAATTTAGTTAGAGTTTAAATATTAATGATTTAAAATTAATTTTAAGGTGTATTTTAAATGTTAAATGGCTACCATCTTTGTTGCTCATCGGGGCCATAAAGTTTATTTCACCTTTCTTGGGGCTAAGCTAATAGCCTTGTAGGCCCAAGTTACTCAATGGTAATAGGTATAATTAAGTGAATTGAATTGATTATGGTTTGAAGGTTGGTGAATTTTAATTAGAATTTATTGATTGTTAGTTTTGAAGATTTAAACTAATTAAGTTTTTCATTAATCGATTGGTGGCGTTGTCACAATGAGCACGAGGAACCCAGCATCCTTAGGATATGTAGTCCTACAGCCCAAGATAGTCCAGCCTAAAAATTTGATTAATGTAGTTGGATTAAGGATTTTAAAATTTGTTAAGTAATTATTAATAAATTAAAGTTAAAGTTTCACACTCCAATGAATTCAATCGTGGCATTGCCATAGTGGGCTTGAGAAACCAAGCCTCCTTAGGACACTTAGCCCCACAACTTAAGGTAGTTCATCTTAAAAACTTCATCTTTGGGGTGCTTGTTGTATATTAAAGGATTGGTTAATTGATTTTATTAATCAAATTAGTATTTTCTAGAATTTTAATTAATTATTCAATTTTTAGAATTATTTAAATGCATTAATTAAAGGGATCAAATTTTGACTTTTAGATTAAGATTGATTTCTAGAAAGTTAATATTTTTTTTAAATATTAGACCTTAAGATGAGTAATTAGATTATAAGTTTGTTAGAATTAGATTTATCTACATTTAGTTATGAAATTTTGAAGTTTGAGTTAAAATTTTGACTTAAGGTTAACCAAAAAGTTGACTTTTAAAATTTGAAGTAATTCTGGTGGTTTAATAATTTTAATAAATATTAGCCCCAAAATTGAGTCCAATGCCTTTAAATTTGCTCAATTTGGAGTTTTTTGGAATTATTTATGATTTTTTAAAGTTTGACTATTTATTTGAATGATTAAAATTATTTAATTGGAGGGGTTTTAATGATTTAAATCCAAATGAACTCTAATCTTCTTGAAATCACCTCTAAAGGTCAGAGATAACCTAAGGAGGTGTTCTCAAGTGTTTGAGAATTTTTTTAAAATTTTAATTAATTTTAATTAATTAAATTAATTAAATATTAATATTTATTTAAAATTAAATTAAGGTTGAAATTAAAGTCTAGTTAAGGGGATTTTATTTTTCTTTGATTAAGGGTTGAATTTTGGTGAGTTAGAGGTATTATATATGATTTTTAGATTTAAAATTAATTTTATATATGAAAATAACTCAATTTTAATTTAGATTTTAGAAAAATTAAGATAGTTTCAAAATAATTTCAAAATAGTTTTGGAAAATACCTTAATAAAATAAAAATATTTTAAAATAAAAGTTTCTAATTTTTGAAAATCATTTAAGTCAATATTTAAATAAAAATTAATTAAATATTTTAATATTTAAATAATTAAAATTATTTAAATTATATAAATATTTTAAATTAATTTAAATTTTGAATTAAAATATCTAAAAAATAAATTTCTAATTATTTAAAATATTTTAAAATAAAACTTTTAATTTTTAAAAAAATTTTGATTTAAAATTTAATTAAATATTAACTAAAAATTGAAATGATTAAATAATTAGAATTATTTAAAAAAAACTCAGTTCTGTAAAATTTAAAATTAATTTTAAATTAAAATATTTAAATTTCTAAAAATTTTACATATTATATTGATTTTTTTGATATAATTTGAATTTCTATTTAATTTAATTGCTATTAATTAAGCGTATTTAAAAATAATTAAAAAATAATTGATACTCAAAATAATTTTTAAATCAAATTAAATTAAATTTTAAATGTTCTCTAAAAATTAAAAATAATTTTCTTAAAATTTTTAAAATTATTTGAATTTATCTTAAATAAATATTAATTAAATATTTAAGTATTTAAATGTTTAAAATTACTCAAAATATTTAATTTTTTAAAATAAATTTTATTCTCAAATTAAAGTATTTTGAAAATTGAAAATACGGCATTGATTAATAAATTTATTTAACTTGAATTTCATTTAAAATATTTGAAATTTATATTAATTAATAGATTTAAAATATTTAAAAAATAATGAACATTTAAATTAATTTGAAAATAATGTTAATATAGTTTTAGAATTTTTTCTAAAAAATTTGAAATGATTTAAAGTTAATTTTATATTAAGTTTTGAGAATATTTTATTTATATTTAATTAAATATTAAGTAAATATTATAATATTTAATATTTAATAATTATTTAAAGTATATTAATAGATCCAATTAATTTTAATTTTAAATTAAAGTATTTTGAATTTTGGTAAAAAACTTGATATAAAATATAAAATTTTATTTGATTAAAATTAAATTCTTAATGATTTTTTTAAATTAAGTCAATATAAGTTTCAAAAGATTTTGTAAAAATCAGAGAAAGTTTTAAAACATATTATCTAAATTTTGAAAATATTTAAAGTATTTTTAGTTAGATATTAATTAAAAATATTAAATATTTATTAATATAAATAGCTTAAAATGTATATGATATTTTAAATTAATATTAATTTTAAATTAAAGGATTTAATTTTCTAAGAAATTTGATGTTTTATACTAATTATTTTGTTAATATTTAATATTTAATAATTTTCTAAAGTTTTTTGTATTTAAAAATACATTTAAAATTAATATAAAACATTTTAATTAAAATGACGGATCAAAATGCACGGCAGTGCATTTAATAATAATGATTACACCGGCGAAATCTTTAGTATTAAATACGGGATAATGGCGGCGGCGCATTTGCGGTTTACTTAACCACGTCAGCGTCACCGCGAAATCTTTAGATCGCCCACTGTTGCAATGGATGGCCCATATCAAGCTGAATGGTGATTTGAAACAAATGAGGCGTACACATGGACAGATCAAACAACAAAAAAGCACGATCTGAACCATTGATTGAGAAATCAATGGTGTAGATTTTGTGTATGCGCGTAGAGATCCAACTATGCTCTAGGAGTGATTAAACATCTCATTCACAAGATTCACCTAACCAAAATGCTTGAAATTTTAATCAGGGATTGTATTCATGAATAGAAATAATGGGGGATAGATATCGCGGTGTGAAAAAAACTTATTGGAAAGCTATTTAACATATGGTGTCCTAGATTAGGGTTTAGCTTTTCACCTTGATTTGAAGACATATTAAAATATTTAAGGAATGGTTAAACTTGTTGTTTGTCCATGTATAATCCCCTAGAAGACTCCAAGTGCTGAAAATACCTGGATCGAGAACCTGAAGCCTTGGATGAAGTCTAAGATGGTTGCAGTTAGAAGCTTGCCACCGGTGGGTTTGAATAACTGGATTAGACTTGGGATATATGGGATGATGGCTAGGGAGTTCAAGTAGAATCAAAGGGAGCTCTAGGAGGTAGGGAATAGTGAGAGAATGTTAGGTCAAGGTATGAGTGCCCTCCCTTCATTTAACCTAATTCATACCTATTGGAATTAAATTTTGGTTGAGATGGGTTTCGATGCTGTTGCAAATCTAGTTTCAAGGACTATGATTTTGATGATAGCAATTATTTCTATTTCTGGTTGATTGTCTAATCTTTCAGGTCTGCAGGATTAATTACAAATTCAAGCCAGCCCAAGATCGAGTCAGTCTGTTTTATAATTCAAGTCTAATGTACTCTTTTCATCTTTATTGAGTCAAATGTAATGTAAAGGGTCCCCTAGCTAAGTAACCTTACACACACACACTCAGAGGGAGTTTTTGAGTGATTTAGTGTTTCTCTTAAAGAAAATCGTACTGTACAATTTTTCCATCGTATTGTATGATAGGTCATTAATAAACAGGCTTACGGCTAATTCTGAATGATTAGTTTTGAGAACTAATCATACTGTATGATCCCTATCATACTGTATGATTTGAAAAACCCTATCCACCAGGACTATTTTGGTAAGATTTGAATTTTGAGTTTTTGAACTAATCATACTGTACAATATCAATTGTACTATATGATCATCTGAAATCTTACCAAAATTATCCCCCATAATCAGACAATTAAATCTTGGTTTCTTAATTATATTTGATCATACTGTACGATGTCAATCATACGGTATGATGGATAGAGATGATTTTGGATCACCCCGTAGATCATACCAGAAGAAACCATAATTTTTGTACTAATCATCTAGGACAATTTTTATATCATACCTGGCGATGGACTGAAATGAACTAATCGTACTGTACGAATCGTACTGTACGGGATGATGGACAGAGATGAATTTCATTCATCCAATAGATCATCCCGTATGAACAGTTGAGAATAAGTTGATCGTACTGTACGATCTATGGATCAGACTCTACGATATTCATAAATTTTGTGAACTGTTCATTTGCATTCGTACTAGATGACACTATTTTTGAACTGATCGTACTGTATGATATTGGATCGTACTATACGATCGGCATCATCAAATTGAATTTTAGGGCACTTTTTGAGCCCTCTTTCTTAAGATCTATTTTGTTCAATTGTTGAGATCTTTTGCCACTTTTCTTTCCAGAGAAAACCTTAAGAGAGAGAGTGAGAGAGAGAGAGAGAGAGAGCTTGGGAGAGAGAGAGAGAGGATCTTGTGAGGGGGAGTTTGTGAGGGATTCATAAAGGTTGCTCCAAGCAAGGATCTGAGTCTTCTTCTTCATTCGTCATCTCTTATCTTGTCAGTGTCTCTGTGGAAGGATCATTCGTAAGAAGATCCAGGTTCTCTGCTTGCTTCAGGAGGAAGCGAAAGGAGTCCAAGTTCTCTACCTTCTTCAGGAGGAAGCGAAAGGAGTCTAGGTTCTCTACCTACTTCAGCAGAAAGCGAAAGGAGTTCAGGTTCTCTGCCTCACCGGGTTGGTGGAAAGGAGTTTTTATGCAGGCTTCTCCGCCTTGCTGTGGGAGCAGAAGGAGAGTCACTTAGTGTTTGTGCAATACCCGGAGGGGAGGCTCCGGGGTGTGGAAGTAGGTTAAGTTGACCGAACCACTGTAAAATTTGGTGTGTTCTTTCTGATTATTTTTCACATTTACTTTTCTGTTGATGATTGTGTGATTATGATTATTATTCTGTTATCGTTGAATATCTGCACATCATTGTGTAACTGTAAAAATTTTAAAACATTCAAAAAGATTTTCTAAATCGTTATTTTGCTCTTGAATTTTTAAAACTACCAATTCACCCCCCTCTTGGTTAGCCTCGAGACTAGTTCATAAGGGCTTAACATCCCTATCGAACTTTCAAGTGGTATTATAGAGGGATTCAAAAATTAAGTTTAAAAACTTTTGAATTTTGATCCATGGCTAACTTTGGTAATCATAATACTGCTGAAGGTTATTCAATTACACAACCACCATTATTGTATAACATACCTTTTAATTTTTGGAAAAATCGCATGTCCACCTTTTTACAATCAATTGATTATCGCATGTGGATGCTTGTTAAGGATGGCTATGAAGCACCTTTTAGAATGGTTAATAATGTTAAAACTGAACTGCCTTTCACTGATTGGACATTTGATGATCGTGATTTAGCACAACTGAATGCAAAATGTTTGAACTATTTTTTCTGTGCTTTAAAATCTAAAGATTATATGCATGTTTCCACTTGTACGACTGGTAAAGAAATCTGGGATAGATTATGCATTACTTATGAGGTACATATGAGGTTAAGCAATCTAGATTGAACATGTTACTTCACGACTACAAACTCTTTCATATGAAACCTAATGAATCGATTTCAGAAATGTATACTAAGTTCACTCAAATTGTCACTTCTTTATATTCTTTAGAAGAGAACTTACAAACTATGAAAAAGTGAACAAAATTCTGAGATGTTTGCCTTCTTTTTTTGATGCCAAGATAACTGCAATTAATGAATCCAAAGATTTGAACACATATTCTATTGATAACTTACTTGGGTCACTCATTGCTTATGAGTAAGGAGTGAACCAACGACAAATTAATGCAGGTGAGGAGAAGAGGGAGAAAACTATGGCACTAAAGGCCAATGATACTGACACTGACTTTTCTGGGTCTGATAGCGATGATGTTGCCTTAATCAATAGCAATTCAAAAGCTTTCTAAGGAAGAAACATAAGAACTTTCAAAAATGGAACAAACATAAGAGTAGCAAAAATTATAAAGGTTCATCTGATACTGTTTGCTTTGAATGCAGGAAGCCTGGATATATAAAGGCTGATTGTCCTACACTTAAAGCTCACCCAAGTAAGGAGAAGGGTGAGGAGAAACTCAAGTTTAGGAAGGATAAGAAGTGGATCCAAAAGGTATTCTGGGAAGATTCTGCATCTGACTCCTCTGAGATTGAAGCTGAAGAGGAGACTACAAACTTGTGTCTGGTGGCTGATGATCATCCTGGTCAGTCTAATCAAGAAGAGGTATGTAAGCTAACCTATGATCAATTGCTAGATATTTCTGAGAAAATTCATTCATCGTATAGAAAACTTAAGAAAACTCATGCTAGTCCGAAATTAGAATTTCTGGATTTATAAAAAGAGTATGAAATTTTGATTAAAGATCATTCTACTCTAGATTACAATCACATGTCACTACTTGATGAATATGATGAATTAAATAAAAAGCATTCTAATTTGATTACTGAGCATGATTCATTAAAATGTCGCATGTTGATTTAGAAAGAGCTTTAAAGAATTAGACACCATGGCATGTGACTTAGAGAGTAGTAAGATGCATTGAAATTTGAAATTGCAAGTCTCACGAAGGAAACTGAATTTCTAAGACTGAAAATTTATACTTTTGAGAAAAATAAAACTCCTCTTACTTTTGCACAATTTTATGAACCTCCATCTTTTGAAGAATCTATTTTAAAATCATCAAAGTATGTTTCATTCAAACCTAGAAAGAGGCACAATCACCCACGTTGATTAGTTAACCCTTTTTCTGATGTTAGATGCTTTTCTTGTGACATGCTTGGACATATCTCTCACACCTATACTGTTCACCGCAGTACACATTGGGTGTGGAGATCCAAATTACATGTTTCACAGTACAACACACATGCATTACATTCTTCTTTTCATAAGAAGGAACCCAAACCTTTTTGGATTCCTAAATCTAACGTTTGATGATTTTATAGATGTGCTCTTACGCAAGACCTCATGAGAGCATGTGATACCTGGACAGTGGATGCTCAAGACATATGACTGGAGATGCAAACCAATTCATTTTATTGGAGGCCAGGGCTGGAGGCATAGTTACACTTAGAGACAACACCACCAGGAGGGTGGTAGGAGTAGGTATAATTGGTGATTCAAAAAATTTCATTATTGATAATATTTTACTTATAGATGGATTGAAACACAACTTACTGAGTATCAGTCAACTTTATGTAAAGGATACAATATCAAGTTCCTGCCCACTTACTGCATTATAAGCTTAAATGAAAAAATTATTTTATAGGGATAAAGGATCAACAATGTCTACATGTTGGATGTAAGCTACTTTAAAATTGATGTTTCAATTTACTTAAAAACTACTACTGATGAGTCTTGGTTGTGGCACAAGAGATTATGTCATGCTAGTATGAAAACCCTTAGGAGAGTCACCCAAAAGGACTTAGTTAGAGGTGTCCCCAAGCTTAAGTTCACTAAGGACCACCTGTGTGATGCCTGTCAATTAGGGAAGCAAGTCCACTCCTCTTTCCACTTAATTAAGGACATCAACAGCTCTAGACCTTTTAAAGTCCTTCATAAGGATTTGTTTGGACCCATTAGCACTGCCTGCTTAGGGGGGAAAGTCTATGGATTTGTGATTGTTGATGATTACTTGAGGTTCACTTGGATTAGATTTCTATCACATAAATCTGAGTCATTTGATGAATTTAATTCTTTCTCCACTTGGATTCAGAGGAAGTTAGGTTGTGAGATCTTGACTATTCATAGTGATTATGGTGGAGAGTTTGAAAATATGAGATTTAGAATATTCTATGAGGAGCAAGGGATTAGCCACAACTTTTTAGCTCCTACGACCCCTCAACAGAATGGGGTAGCTGAAAGAAAGAATAGGACCTTAGTGAAAACTGCTAGAGCCATGCTTACTGAGTATTCACATCCAAAATACTTTTGGACTGAAGTGGTGAACACTGCCTGTTATATGCTGAATAGGGTGAATGTTAGATCAAATCTGAATAAGACATCTTATGAGATCATTAAGGGTAGAACTCCAAACCTATCCCACCTCCATGTTTTTGGCTGTAAAGTTTTCATTCTGAACAATGGGAAATCATCCTTAAAAAAATTTGACCCTAAATCTGATGAAGGAGTGTTCTTAGGCTATTCTAGTGTGGGGAAATACTTTATGGTGTTTAATAAGAGGACTTTGGTGGTGGAGGAGATAACTCTTGTGGTGTTTGATGAATCTGATCCTAAGGAGACTAGAGTTAAGGAAGAAGAAGATGTAGGAGAGATTACCCAAGGATTTGAAAATATAAATCTGGAGGAAAGCGTAGAACCTAAAAACACTTTGCCTAGAGATTGGAGATATGCTCGAGTCATTCTAAAGAACTGATCTTAAGAGACCCTTCTGAAGGTGTTAGAACTAGGCATGGACTTAGGAAGGAAGTAAACCATTATACCTTTATCTCAATGACTGAACCCACCAACATCAATCAAGCCCTTTCTGATGAATTTTGGATCTTAGCTATGCAAGAGGAATTGAATCAATTTGTAAGGAATGATGTTTGGGAGTTAGTAGAAAGACCTAGGAATCAAATGTTGCAAATCTAGTTTTGATGATGACAAACATGTTTCCAGTGTGTTTTGCTTGGCTAACCCGTTTCAGGCACAAAAGATCACGAGCCACTCAAGCCAACTCAAGATCGGGTCCAAGTGTGTCCAATGTACTATTTTTCTTTTTCTTGAGTCAATTGTAATGTAACTGATCCCCCAGCTAAGTAACCTTGCATACACACACTCAGAGGGAGAGCTTGAGTGAATTAGAGTTTCTGTTCATTTTTTGTTCAGATCGTCCTGGACGATATTCACATCGTCCTGGACGATCAGGTAAAAATAGAAACCCTAATTAGGGCGACTAATTAAGAGGGTCTGATTAAGCAGATCGTCCTAGACGATCTTTGGATCATACGGGACGATATGCTCAAATCAAAAATTCTCAGCTGCCAGATCAAGTTAGGCAAGTTTTTATTTTAAGTTATTTGGTCTGATCGCCCCGGACGATTTAGTACAATCTTACCTAATTTAATCTGATAATTAAGGAAAGCAATTTATTTTTGATTGATACGATCATATCATCCTGGACGATCGCAGGATCGTCCCGAACGATCATGATCATCTAGTGCATTTAAGCTGTACGTCCCGAACTGTGCTCAGGACGATTTTGGCACTTTTTGAACTAATCGTACAGGACGATACCCTTATCATCCTGGACGATCAAGTCATTTTTTGGTCGTCCAGCACAAGTTTCTCTGGACGACCAGAACTGTCTTCGGGATGATATTCCTCGATTTGCACTAATCATCCCGGACGATTACAGGAGCGAACGGGACGATATGATCAATTTTTTCTACTGATCGTCCAGAAGAGCCAGATCGTCCAGGCTTAAACAGCTGATTTTGAACTGATCGTACAGGATGATCTATCGATCATCCTGGACAATCTTGGCCGACCAGTTGAGATTTAGGGCAAATTTTGAGCCCTCCTATAAAAGATATTTTTCTTCCAACAAGAAAAATCTTTTGCCACTTTCCTTTCCAGAGAAACCCTAGAGAGGGAGAGAGAGAGTTTGGGAGAGAGAGAGAGGATCTTGTGAGGGGGAGTTAGTGAGGGATTCACTAAGGTTGCTCCAAGCACGGATCAGAGTCTTCTTCTCCGCTCGATGTCTTTCGTCTAGTTGGTGTTCGTTGTGGGAGGATCATTCGCAAGAAGATCCGAGGTTCTCTGCCCGCTTTAGGTGGAAGCAAAAGGAGGTCGGGTTCTCTGCCTCACCGTGTGGTGAAAAGGAGGTCTTGTACAGGCTTCTCCGCCTTACTGTGGGAGCAAAAGGAGAGACACTTTTTGTTTAGTGCAATACCCGGAGGGGAGGCTCTGGGGAGTTGACGTAGGTCAAGTTAACCGAACCACTATAAAATCTGGTTTGCTTTTCTGATTCTATTATGTACTTTACTTTTCTGATATTAACTATGTGGGTGAATATCTGTGATTGATCTTTTCATTCTTGTTTACTTATTTCCGCTGTAAAGTATCGAAAATTTTTTTCTGTTCCTCGTGAAATTTTTAAATAACCAATTCACCCCCCTCTTGGTTAGCCTTGGGACTAGTTCACTAGGGCTTAACATCCCTATCGAACTTTCAAGTGGTATCAGAGCGGGATTCAAAATTTAGGTTTAAAAACTTTTGAATTTGATCCATGGCTAACTGTAACAATCGTAATACTGTTGAAGGTTATTCTATTATAAGACCACCGTTGTTTGATAATATTCCTTTTGATTTTTGGAAAACACGCATGTCAACTTTTCTTCAATCGATTGACTATCGCATGTGGATGTTAGTTAAGGATGGATACGAACCACCTTTTAGATTGATTAACAATGTGAAAACTGAATTGCGCTTTGCTGATTGGATGTTTGATGATCGTGATTTAGCACAGTTAAATGCAAAATGCTTGAACTGTTTCTTTTGTGCTTTAAAATCTGAAGACTATATGCATGTTTCTACTTGTACAACGGGTAAAGAAATCTGGGATAGATTGTGTATAACATATGAAGGTACAACTAAAGTTAAACAGTCTAGGTTAAATATCTTGCTACATGATTACAAACTTTTTCGCATGAAACCTAATGAGACGATTTCAGAAATGTACACAAGGTTCACTTAAATCGTTACCTCTTTGCATGCTATAGAAAGAGAACTAACTAATTACAAAAGAGTGAACAAAATTCTTAGATGTTTACCTACTTCTTACGATGCTAAGATTACTGAGATCACAGAATCTAAAGATTTAAATACTTACTCTATTGACAGCTTACTTGGATCACTCATTGCTTACGAGCAAGGGGTGAACCAAAGACAACTTGATGCAGGTGAACGAAAGAAGGAGAAGACAGTGACGCTAAAGGCCAAAGATTCAGATGCTAGCACTTTCGGGTCTGATAGAGATGATGTTGCCTTAATCACAAGGTAATTCAAGAGCTTTCTAAGGAAGAAGAATAAGAATTTTTAAAAGTGGAACAAAGGTAAGACCAGTAGAAACTTTAAAGGTTCATCTGAATCTGTTTATTTTAAATACAGGAAGCCTGGACACATAAAGGCAGATTGTCCTACACTCAAGGCTCACCCAATCAAGGAGAAGGGTGAGGAGAAACCAAAGTTCAGAAAGGATAAGAAGCGGATGCAAAAGGCGTTCTGGGTAGACTCTGCATCTGACTCCTCTGAGGCTGAAGCTGAAGAGGAGGAAACAAACTTGTGTCTGATGGCTGATGATCACCCTGGTCAGTCAGACCAGGAAGAGGTATGTGAGCTTACTTATGATCAATTATTTGAAGTATCTGAAAAAATTCATGCATCATATAGGAAGCTTAAGAAAACCCATGCTAGTTTAAAACTGGATTATGTGACTTTGCAAAAAGAGCATGATGTGTTGATTAAGGATCATTCCACTATTGATAGCAATCACATGTCTTTACTAGATGAGTTTGATGAACTGAATGGAAAGCATTCTGATTTAATTATTGAGCATGATGCATTAAAAACATCGCATGTTGAATTAGAAGCTACCTTTAAGAAATTGAAAGATATGGCATGTGATTTAGAAAGTAATGAAAGTTCGAGAACTTTTGAGATTGCTAGTCTTAACAAGGAGAACGAATTTTTAAGTGTGAAAATTGCTGCTTTTGAAAAGAACAAAAAACCACATACTTTTGAACAGTTTTATGCACCGCCACCTTTTGAAAAATCTGTTGCAAGTTCATTAAAGCATGTTTCATACACTTCTAGGAAGAGGCACTATCACTCACGACGTTTAGTTAATCCTTTTCCTGGTGTTAGATATTTTTCATGTGGCATGTTAGGACACATTCCCCACACCTGCACTGTTTACCGTAGTACACATTGGGTGTGGAGACCCAAACTGCCTGTTTCACAGCACAGCACGCATGCATTGCATTCTTCTTTTCATAAGAAAGAACCCAAACCTATTTGGGTTCCTAAGACTGACGTTTGATATTTTTATAGGTGTGCTCTCACACAAGACCTCATGAGAGCATGTGATACCTGGACAGTGGATGTTCTAGACACATGACTGGAGATGCAAATCAGTTCATTTTGCTGGAGGCCAGAGCTGGAGGCAAGGTTACACTTGGAGATAACACCACCAGGAAGGTGGTAGGAACAGGTATAATTGGTGATTCAAAGAATTTTATGATTGATAATGTTTTGCTTGTAGATGGACTGAAACACAACTTGCTGAGCATCAGTCAACTTTGTGACAAAGGATACAGCATCAAATTCCTGCCCACTGGCTGCATTTTAAGCTTAAATGATGAAGTTGTTTTGCAGAGGCAAAGGATCAACAACGTCTACAAGCTAGATGTAAGTTGCATTAAATCTGATAATTCAATTTGCTTAAAAACTACTGCTGATGAGTCTTGGTTATGGAATAGAAGATTGTGTCATGCCAGTATGAAAACCCTTAGGAGAGTCACCCAAAAGAACTTAGTTAGAGGTGTGCCCAAGCTTAAGTTCACTAAGGATCACTTGTGTGATGCCTGTTAGTTGGGGAAGCAAGTCCAATCCTCGTTTCAATCTGTTAAGGATATTAGCACCTCTAGACCTTTAGAAGTTCTTCACATGGACCTCTTTGGACCCATTAGTACTGCTAGCTTAGGGGGGAGAGTCTATGGGTTTGTGATTGTAGACGATTATTCGAGGTTCAATTGGGTGAAATTTTTGTCACATAAATCTGAGTCATTTGATGAGTTTAGATCTTTCTCTACTTGGATTCAGAAGAAGTTAGGATGTGAGATTATTACCATCCATAGTGATCACGGAGGGGAGTTTGAAAATGAAAGATTTGAAAGTTTTTGTAAGGATAAAGGGATTAGTCATAATTTTTTAGCTCCTTGGACCCCTCAGCAGAACAGGGTAGCTGAAAGGAAGAACAGGACCTTAGTGGAAGCCGCTAGAGCCATGCTTACCGAGTATTCACTTCCAAAATACTTTTGGGCTGAAGCGGTGAACACTGCCTGTTATGTGCTGAATAGGGTGAATGTGAGAGTCAAACTGAACAAGACACCTTATGAGATCATTAAGGGTGGAACTCCAAATCTATCCCACCTCCATGTATTTGGCTGTAAGGTTTTCATTCTAAACAACAGGAAATCACCCTTAGGAAAATTTGACCCCAAATCTGATGAAGGAGTGTTCTTAGGATATTCAAGTGTGGAGAAATCCTTTAGGGTGTTCAATAAGAGGAATTTGGTGGTGGAAGAAACAACCCTTGTAGTGTTTGATGAATCTGATCCTAAGGAGTCTAGATCTGAAGTAGAAGATGAAGAGATTGTTGAGGTTACCCAAGGGGTTGGAAATACAAATCTGGAGGAAAGGGTAGAACCTCAAACCACGTTGCCTAGAGATTGGAAATATTCTTCGAGTCATCCTAAAGAACTGATCTTAGGTAACCCTTCTGAAGGTGTTAGGACTAGGCATGGACTTAGGAAGGAAGTAAACCATTCTGCCTTTATCTCAATGACTCAACCCACCAACATCAATCAAGCCCTTTCGGATGAGTTTTGGATCTTAGCTATGCAAGAAGAATTGAATTAGTTTGTAAGGAATGATGTTTGGGAGCTAGTAGAAAGACCTAAAAATCAAAGTATTGTGGAAACCAAGTGGGTCTTTAAGAATAAGATGAATGATTCTAGTGTGGTGGTGAGAAATAAGGCAAGATTGGTGGCTAAGGGGTATAATCAGGTAGAAGGGATTGATTTTGAGGAGACTTTTACCCCTGTAGCTAGATTGGAAGCCATTAGAGTGCTACTAGCCTTTGCCTGTTATAAGGGATTTAAGTTGTTTCAAATGGATGTCAAGAGTGCCTTTTTAAATGGGGTAATAAAAGAAGATATTTTTGTAGAACAACCCACAGGTTTTGAGAGTTCCCAATATCCAAATCATATTTATAAATTAAAAAAGGCCTTATATGGATTGAAACAGGCACCCAGAGCTTGGTATGAGAGGCTTAGCCCATTCCTGTTAGAAAGAGAGTTTGTTAAGGGGAGCGTAGACACCACCCTTTTTTGAGGAGAATAGGGGATGACTTACTCATTGTCCAGATCTATATTGATGATATAATTTTTGGATCTTCTGATAAATATTTATGTGATGAGTTTTCTAAAATAATTAGTAAGGAGTTTGAGATGAGTATGATGGGAGAATTATCCTACTTTTTGGGGTTTAGTATAAGGCAAACAGATGATGGAACCTTTCTCAATCAATCTAAATACACTAAGGACATCTTGAAGAAATATGAAATGGACAAAGCCCAGCCAATCAATACTCCCATGACCTCCTCAGTTCAGTTAGATAAGGATTCAAGTGGAAAATCTGTTGATCAGAAGAAGTATAGAGGAATAATAGGATCACTGCTTTACCTGACTGCTAGCCGACCTGATATCATGTTTAGTGTTTGTCTTTGTGCTAGGTTTCAGGATGATCCAAAAGAGTCCCACCTGACTGCTGTTAAGAGAATTCTTAGATATCTTTTAGGGACCCAAACCTAGGAATTTGGACCCTAGGCACAGCACCTCTTTTGAGATCATTGGATATTTTGATTCTGACTTTATGGGGTGTAGGGTGGATAGAAAGAGCACCTCTGGAACTTGTCAATTCATAGGACAGTCTTTAGTCTCCTGGCCCAATAGAAAATAGAACTCAGTTGCACTTTCCACTGCTGGAGCTGAGTATATTGAGTACATTGCCTTAGGGAGTTGTGTGGCCCAAGTTCTTTGGTTAAAGCAACAAGTCTTTGATTTAGGGTTACCTGTTGGCACAATTTCTGTTCTGTGTGATAATACTAGTGCCATATGTATCTCTAAGAATCCAATCCAACATTCTAGGACCAAACACAATGATATAAGGCATCACTTTATTAGGGACCATGTTACAAAAGGGGACATTGAGCTACATCATGTAACAACTAAAAATCAGCTGGCTGACATATTCACTAAACCACTGGCCTTTGACTCATTCAGTATTTTGAGAACCAGATTAAGAGTGATTGATATAAATGGCTGATTCTGATGACTGCTGATTTCTAATTATTCTGATTGTTTTCTGTTTTCTGTTAGTTAGTTTTTGGTTTAATTATTTTCTTTTTGTTGTTTTTAATTTTTATTCTTCTGTTTTCTATTTTAGCTTTAGTGTCAGTTTAATTTGAGTATTTATTTTGATATGGTTTAGTTTTTACCTGTTTTATTTACTGATTCATCTCACTTATCTTCTGTCTTATGTGTTTGAAAAAAAAAATGGATTTCTGACTAAGAGTTTTACCTTGTTTTATCTGAAAGCTTGTAAGCAGTGATTGATTCCACTGGATCTGTTAAAGGGAAGAAACGTTGATGATTATTTCTCTTCCTCTAACTCCTTTACTGGTGTATGGTTTCTTTTGGATAAAAATTATTTTTAAAATTAAAACATTAGTTTTTGAAATAGAGATTTGTTTTATCTTCCTACAGCAATCTACCTCATATGAATAGTATTTTCAAAGTCTTGAGTCACTATTATGATTTTCTAAATCAAATGATTGTATTTATCATATGATGTATGGCTTTTATTTTATGAATCATTCTTCCTTATTGTAGAGAGTCATCTCCTATGTCTGGAAGATAGTTTCACAGCTGAGACTCTTTATTGATTATGAAAAGGAGAAAGCTTACAAAAGATGCGCAATGCATCAAAAAAATTGAAAAAGAGGCATAAAATGAGCCCAAAACTGAAAAGATGTGAAATTGCCAAATTTGATACACAAAGTGTATCAAAAAAATGAAAAGATGCGCAAAGCGCCAACCAAATTGAAAAAGAGGCACAAAATGATCCCAAACCAAGCTTTCTTCCCTTTCAGATTGTTAAATATCTTAGAAAAATCCGTGCGCCACTTAATATTTTCAAAAGCTTGAGTTTGGAAATCCTGATTTCTGATTCCTTACTTTATAACACTATTATATCAGATATTTTTCTGGAACGAGGCTTGAAAGGATCTCTTTTCAAATCTAATTTCTTTTCTTCTGAATCGGATTTTTGTTTTGAAAGAGGTTTGCATCGATAAGGTGCCCGGGGTCGGAGTTACGAAAGTTAATTTTTTCCAACCTTTTCTGGATTTCAGCGCTGTCAATCATCTTCTTAATGGTTTTTGGATCGAAAATCAAGGGAGAATTTTGTTTTACTGGAGCAGACTGGTCAAAGAGAAAAAAAATTATTATTTTTTCTGTCTTCTTGTTCCAAGTTTTCTTCATTGTTTGTTTTATTTTGTTGTTTTATTTTATTTTACTGGTTATGTTTTTTTGGGATCCTGATCTGTCATCTCCATCCTCCATCCTTTTCTATTTTCTTCACATCATCCTGGATGATACCCCGATCGTCCTGGACGATCCTCTTCATCCTGGATGATCCAAACATCATCCTGGATGATTCATTCAAAGTCATCCCTACACTGCTCCTACTATTGAAAAACTCCAATTATTGGTGATCATCCTGGATGATCCTTACATCGTCCTGGACGATATGATCCATATCTTCATGATCTGATCAAACGGCTAACATTACACCAATTATTGTCCATCGTCCTGGACGATCCACCTCATCGTCCTGGATGATCCACATGTAAGCCGCTGGACGATTGGAATTCGGCCCGTCCGACACACATTACACATCATCCTGGACGATCCACCGAATCATCCTGGACGATTCCTTTTCGTCAACGGTCGTCCAACCTGACTCCTCGGGATGATCGCATATGTCTAATCCTCCTGGATGATCGGACCGCCTTTTTGACCAATCGTCCAGGCCGTAAAAATTACACAGATCGTCCTGGACGATCTTGCGATCGTACGGGATAATCCGGCCAAGATCTATTTAAACAGCCATTTTTCTTGAGGTTTTCCACACTCTTTATCCCTCTACTTTCCTTCACTTTTGATTCCTAATGGCTGGTGGCAAACGCTCGCGGCAAAAGGGTGCAAGCTCCTCCCGGGGGCCTGTTGATCCTCGCTTTCCCAATGCAGCCGATCAGGCTGCCTACGAGCACTATTGTGAAGTGGGGATCACACCATCGAAAATAGTAAATCCCTACACTTTTACTTATCCTGTCCTTGACCTCTTCGCATACACCTCCCTCACCTTCATCATGACTCTTGCCTTTTCTTTTAACACGGAACTTCTTCACATTTTCTTTGCAAATTTGTGAATTTTGGCTGATTATTCCACCCTCCAGTCTTATGTAAATCAGCGCCCCATCAAACTCACATACCAGGACTTTCATAACATTCTCCAACTTTCCATCACTGGCGACAAACTCCACACCCTTATCAACGACCCTGACTATGATTGGAGTGTCGCCAATCATTTCCTTCGCAATACAAATGCCCCCTATCATGACAATGCCTGCACTACACTTCTTAGGGATGCCCGGATAATTCAACATGTCCTTCGTTCCTCCGTCATTCCAAAGGCGGGGGATCAAATTCACATCACCCCACTACTATCCTTGACCACATACTACATCCTGGCCCATAGGGAATTTAATGCCACTGACTTTATTATCTGGTACCTCGAGCACCTCACTACTATTCGGGATCTAGGTCATCGCCATCATCCCAATCTAGCCTTAGGACATCTCATTGCCTATGCCCTAGAAACCAAATATGACCTGCAGTATCCCGCAGCTCCAAATGTCCCTCCTTCCTTCGTCACCAACAATTCCTTCCACATCCTACACAGCACCCGACTACATCCGGAGCCCGCCCTGGATGTTGAGGAGGAAGAGGAAGAGGCTATTCCAGTTCCTACTGCACCCGAGGCACTTGTTCCCCTTCGCATTGCCTCTCCCTTTGACCACCTGGTGAGCGCTTCGATCAGTGGGAAGCCAGATTTGACTCCTATGTGGCTACCTAGGAGCAGCAGCACGCCGAGGATATCCAGCGCTTCACTAACTATGCTGCACAGCAGTAACAGCAGTATGACCAGGACATTGCCTGGATTGGAGCCCATTTTTAAGCCATTCACCACTACTTCAACCCACCACCGCCACCTCCTTCTTCCAATCAGGATTCGCCTCCGTTCTAGTTTTCTGTTTTGTAGTTGTTTTCTTTTCTGTTCTGTACTGATGTTTTTTAGTATTTCTGTTTACCCTCCTCCTTTTTGTGATGTCAAAAGGGGGAGTCAGTTGTAGTCGTATCTATTTTTGTTATGTGTTATGTTTCCTGTATTGATTTAGTTGTTAAATAAAAATTTGAAAAAATATTTGTATTTTGATCTCCTAGTTATTTTTTATTTTCAAACTACTGTACAAATATTTGCCATCATCAAAAAGGGGGAGATTGTTGCAAATATTCTTTTGATGATGACAAACATGTTTCCAGTATGTTTTGCTTGGCTAACCCGTTTCAGGCACAAAAGATCACGAGCCACTCAAGCCAACTCAAGATCGGGTCCAAGTGTGTCCAATGTACTATTTTTCTTTTTCTTGAGTCAATTGTAATGTAACTTATCCCCCAGCTAAGTAACCTTGCACACACACACTCAGGGGGAGAGCTTGAGTGAATTAGAGTTTCTGTTCATTTTTTATTCAGATCGTCCTGGACGATATTCACATCGTCTTGGACGATCAGGTAAAAATAAAAACCCTAATTAGGGTGACTAAGTTAAGAGGGTCTGATTAAGCAGATCATCCTGGATGATCTTTGGATCGTACGGGATGATATGCTCAAATCAAAAATTCTCAGCCGCCAGATCAAGTTAGGCAAGTTTTTATTTTAAGTTATTTGGTCTGATCATCCCGGATGATACGTGTATCATCCTGAATGATTTAGTACAATCATGCCTAATTTAATCAGGTAATTAAGGAAAGTAATTTATTTTTGATTGATATGATCATATCGTCCTGGACGATCATAGGATCGTCCCGGACGATCATGATCGTCTAGTGCATTTCAGCTGTACGTCCCGAACTATGCTCAGGATGATTTTGGCACTTTTTGAACTAATCGTATAGGACGATACCCTTATCGTCCTGGACGATCAAGTCATTTTTTGGTCGTCCAGCATAAGTTTCTCTGGATGACCCGAACTGTCTTCTGGATGATATTCCTTGATTTGCACTAATCGTCCCGGACGATCACAGGATCGTACGGGACGATATGATCATTTTTTTATACTGATCGTCCAGAAGCGCCAGATCATCCAGGCTTAAACAACTGATTTTGAACTGATCGTAATCTTCCTGGACGATCTTGGCCTACCAGTTGAGATTTAGGGCAAATTTTGAGCCCTCCTATAAAATATATTTTTCTTCCAATAAGAAAAATCTTTTGCCACTTTCCTTTCCAGAGAAACCCTAGAGAGAGAGAGAGTTTGGGAGAGAGAGAGAGGATCTTGTGAGGGGGAGTTAGTGAGGGATTCACTGAGGTTGCTCCAAGCACGGATCAAAGTCATCTTCTCTGCTCGTCGTCTTTCGTCTAGTTGGTGTTCATTGTGGGAGGATCGTTCGTAAGAAGATTCGGGGTTCTCTGCCCGCTTCAAGTGGAAGCAAAAGGAGGTCGGGTTCTCTGCCTCACTGTGTGGTGAAAAGGAGGTCTTGTACAGGCTTCTCCGCCTTGCTGTGGGAGCAAAAGGAGAGACACTTTTTGTTTAGTGCAATACCCGGAGGGGAGGCTCCGGGGAGTAGACGTAGGTCAAGTTGATCGAACCACTATAAAATCTGGTTTGCTTTTCTGATTCTGTTATGCACTTTACATTTCTGATATTAACTGCGTGGGTGAATATCTGTGATTGATCTTTTCGTTCTTGTTTACTTGTTTCCACTGCAAAGTATCGAAAAGATTTTTTTGTTACTCGTGAAATTTTTAAATAACTAATTCACCCCCCCTCTTGGTTAGCCTCGGGACTAGTTCACTAAGGCTTAACATCCCTATCGAACTTTCATCAAAGTGTAGTGGGAACCATGTGGGTCTTTAAGAATAAGATGAATGATTCTAGTGTGGTGGTTAGGAATAAGATAAGATTGGTGGCTAAGGGGTATAATCAAATTGAAGGGATTGATTTTGAGGAGACCTTTGCCCCTGTAGCTAGATTGGAAGCCATTAGGGTACTACTAGCCTTTGCTTGTTATGAGGGATTTAAGCTGTTTCAAATGGATGTCAAGAGTGCCTTTTTAAATGAGAAAATAAAAGTGAGTGTCTTTGTAGAGCAACCCCCAGGTTTTGAGTTCTCAATATCCAAATCATATTTACAAATTAAAAAAGGCCTTATATGGATTGAAACAGGCACCCAGAGCTTGGTATGAGAGGCTTAGCATATTCCTACTAGAAAGAGAGTTTGTTAAGGGGAGCATAGACACCACCCTTTTCTTTAGGAAAGTAAGAGATGATCTACTCATTATCCAGATATATATTGATGATATACTTTTTGGATCTTCTGATAAAAATTTATGTGATGATTTTTCTAAGATAATGTGTAAGGAGTTTGAGATGAGTATGATGGGAGAATTGTCCTACTTTTTGGGATTTAGCATAAGATAAATGGATGATGGAACTTTTTTGAATCAATCAAAATACACTAAGGATATCTTGAAGAAATATGAAATGGACAAAGCTAAGCCAATCAACACTCCCATGAGTTCCATTGTTCAGTTAGATAAGGATTCAAATGAAAAATATATTGATCAGAAGAAGTTTAGGGGAATAGTTAGATCACTGGTTTACCTGACTGCTAGCTGACCTGATATTATGTTTAGTATTTATCTTTGTGCTAGGTTTTAAGCTAATCCTAAAGAGTCCCACCAAGCTACTGTTAAGAGAATTCTTAGATATCTTTTCGGGACCCTAAATCTAGGAATCTGGTAACCTAGGCGAAACACTTCTTTTGAGATTATTGGATATTCTGATTCTAACTTTACAGGGTGTAGGGTGGATAAAAAGAGCACTTCTAGAACTTACCAATTCATAGGACAGTCTTTAGTCTCCTGGTCCAGTAGAAAATAGAACTCAGTTACACTTTCCACTGCTGAAGCTGAGTACATTACCTTAAGAAGTTGTGTGGCCCAAGTCCTTTGGTTGAAGCAACAAGTTTTGGATTTAGGATCACCTATTAGCACGATTTCAATTCTATGTGATAACACTAGTACCATCTATATTTTTAAGAATCCAATCCAATATTCTAGAACCAAACACATCGATATAAGGCATCACTTTATTAGGGACCATGTTACAAAAGGGGACATTGAGCTACATCATGTAGCAATTGAAAATCTACTGGCTGACATCTTTACTAAACCACTGGCCTTTGACTAATTCAGCATTTTGAGGACCAGATTGGGTGTGATTGATATAAATGCATAAATCTGATTATTACTGATTTCTGATGTTTCCTGTTTTCTTCATTCTGCTTTAGTTTTTTGTTTGATTTATTCATCCGTTTTACTTTAGAATTTTTCCTTTCTTGTTGATTTTCATTGTTAATTTATTTATCAAATTTGATTATTTCCTGCTAATTTTCATTTGCTGATTTTCATTTACTGATTTTCACGTGTCTATCTTTTCTTCCTTTTATATTTTTTATTTACTGCTTACTCACTTCTAAATCAGATCACTACTAACTACTGCTGATAAACTAAATTTCTGACTGAGAGTTTTACCTTATTTTTTATTTAAAAGCTTGTAAGCAGAGATTGACTCCTTTGGATCTGTTAAAGGAAAGAAATGTTGATGATTGTTTCTCTTCCTCTAACTCCTTTAATGGTGTAGTATTTCTTTTGGATAAAAATCTTCTTCCAAATTAAAAAGTTGATTTTTAAAATAGAGATCTATTTTATCTTCCTATAGTAATTTATCTCATATGAATAGTATTTTCAAAGCTTTCAATCATTATTATATTTTTTTCTTAATCAAGTGATTATACTTATCATATGATGTATGATTTTTGTTTTGTAATTATTCTTCCTTATTGCAGAGAGTGAGTTTTATTGTCTCTTATGTCTAGAAGGTAATTTTACAGCTGAGATTCTTTAACGATTATGAAAGGAAGCAAGCTTAAAAAAGATGCACAAAGCGCCAAACAAAATGAAATGAGGCACAAAATGAGCCCAATGCTGAAAAGATACATAATGTCGCCAAATTGGAAAGATACACAAAGTGTATCAAAAATCAAAAGATGCGTAAAGCACCAAACAAATTGATAAAGAGGCACAAAATGATCCCACAAAGAAATAAGCTTTCTTCAATTTCAGATCTTTAAATGTCTTAGAAAAATCAATGTGCCACTTAATATTTTCAAAAGCTTGAGACGAAAAAATCATGATTTCAGATTGCTTTCTTTGTAATACTATTATATCAGATATTTTTCTGGAACGAGGCTTAAAAGGATCTCTTTTTGAATCTAATTTCTTTTCTTCTAAATTGGATTTTTATTTGAAAGGAATTTGAACTTGCAAGGTGTCCGAGGTAGGAGTTTCGAAAGTCAATTTTCCAACTTTTCTAGATTTCAGCATTGTCAATTTTTCTTCTTATTGGTTTTTTAAATTAAAACTCAAGAGAAAATTCTAATTTACTGGAGCTGATCGATTAAAAAAAAGCCTTTTTGATTTCATCCTTTTGATATTCTCTTGTGTTCGACTTATACTAGTGTAACTGTTTCTATATGTTATTTTTCCTTTTTGAGATGTCAAAAGGGGGAGTAGTAGTTCTTATGTTTTAGGTTAATTCAGTGTTCATATAATATTCACCTGCTATTTAATTACTAATTTTGAAATTATTAACAAATGTTTTCCATCATAAAAAAGGGGGAGATTGTTGCAAATCTAGTTTCAAGGACTATGATTTTGATGATAGCAAATATTTCTATTTTTAGTTGATTGTCTAATCTTTCAGGTCCGTATGATCATTTGCAAATTCAAGCAAGCCCAAGATCGAGTCAGTCTATTTTGTAATTCAAGTCCAATGTACTCTTTTCATCTTTATTGAGTCAAATATAATGTAAAGGATCCCCTAGCTAAGTAACCTTGCACACACACACTCAGGGGGAGTTTCTGAGTGATTTAGTGTTTCTCTTAAAGAAAATCATATTGTATAATTTTTCCATTATACTGTACGATAGGTCATTAATAAACAGGCTTACGACTAATTTTGAATGATTAGTATTAAGAACTAATCATACTGTACGATCCCTATCATACTGTACGATTTGAAAAACCCTAGCCACCAGGACTGTTTTGGTAAGATTTAAATTTTGAGTTTTTGAACTAATCATACTGTACGTTTATCTAAAATCTTGCCAAAATTATCCCCCATAATCAAGTAATTAAATCTTAGTTTCTTAATTATATTTGATTGTACTATACGATGTCAATCATACGGTACGATGGATAGAGACGATTTTGGATTGTCCCGCAGATCATACCAGACGAAATCATAATTTTTGTATTAATCATCCCGGATGATTTTTATTTCGTACCAGATGATAGACTAAAATGAACTAATCGTACTGTATGAGTTGTACAGAGCGGGATGATGGACAGAGACGAATTTCATTCGTCCCATAGATCGTCTCGTACGAACAGTTGAGAATAAGTTGATCGTATTGTACGATCTATGGATCGTATTGTATGATGTTTATAAAATTTGTGAACTGTTCATTTGCATTCGTACTAGATGTCACTATTTTTGACTTGATCATACTGTATGATATTGGATCGTACTGTACGATCAACATCATCAAATTAAATTTTAGGGAACTTTTTGAGCCCTCCTTCTTAAGATATCTTTTGTTCAATCGTTGAGATCTTTTGCCACTTTCCTTTCCAAAGAAAATGTTGAGAGAGAGAGAGAGAGAGAGAGAGCTTGGGAGAGAGAGAGAGAGAGAGGATCTTGTGAGGGATTCACAAAGATTGCTCTAAGCAAGGATCTGATTCATCTTCTCCATTCGTCGTCTCTTATCTTATCGGTGTCTCTGTGGGAGGATCGTTCGGAAGAAGATCTAGGTTCTCTGCCTGCTTCAGGAGGAAGCGAAAGGAGTCCAGGTTCTCTGCCTACTTCAGGAGGAAGCAAAAGGAGTTTAGGTTCTCTGCCTGCTTCAGGAGGAAGTGGAAGGAGTTCAGGTTCTCTGCCTCACTGGGTTGGTGGAAAGGAGTTTTTGTATAGGCTTCTCTGCCTTGCTGTGAGAGTAGAAGGAGAGTCACTTAGTGTTAGTGCAATACCTAGAGGGGAGGCTCTGCGGAGTGGACGTAGGTCAAGTTGACCGAACAACTATAAAATTTGGTGTGTTCTTTCTGATTATTTTTTGCATTTACTTTTCTATTGATGATTGTGTGATTGTGATTATTATTTTTTTATTGTTGAATATCTACACATCATCGTTTAACTGTAAAAATTTTAAAATATTTAAAAAGATTTTCTAAATCATTATCTTGCTCTCAAATTTTTAAAACTACCAATTCAATCCCCCTCTTAGTTAGCCTCTAGACTAGTTCATAAAGGCTCAACATCCCTATCAAACTTTCAGATGCATGCTAAGATATTTGACACGTGCACTTAGATTGTTAGGAGCAGGAGGCAAGGACAAATGCAAGGACACCTATGTGTAAAGGTGATTCATCCTTTTAAGCACATGGGGTTGTTTAGAATGGGTTTAGGCTTAAACCATGGTTTAAATCCAGCTTAACTAAGCCTTAGGAAGCTTCTAAAGACTATTAAAGTTACTGGAATGGTTTGATATGGAGTGAAATAGCTTATTTGAGCTAGCGTAACCACCCTAACTCTCCTAGCCATTTGTTTAACCATTTGACTGGTCAAACATTCAAGGGAGGGTGAGGTGGCATTTAGGTGGCTTCCAAAGAGCTAATTGAGTGAAGTCTTAAGAGCTGAACTAAAAAGACATAGAGATTTGATTAGAGCTATGAGTGTTTGACCAAATGTATAGTTGACTTTGGTCAAATCCATTGAACTCTACTTAATTTATGGTTTGGATAGGTTCAAGCTATGATATGGACTAATTTTGAAAGCTTGATAGGGTTTGAAAAATCTTGAACTTGATATAAGTAGTGTATGGGCTTGATTGGACCTGAGTCAAACTCATTGACCAGGTAAATTTTTGACTTGGTCAGAGGTCTAATTAAGTCTAAATCACTAGGGGAAGTGATCATCAAAGTTTGATAGAGTTTTGAATGCATTTGAGGCTTAATTCAAAGTAGAAAAGCTTAAGGGCTGATTTGGCCAACCTAGGTTGACTTGGTCAACCAGGTTGACCCAAGATCTGGGTTTTAGTTCAAAAGGTTTGGTTTGATATTTGGAGTCTAGTAAAGATGGTTTCCTGGGTTAGAAAGGTCATTTCAGTCAAATTAACTATTTATACCCTTAAGGGCCTGTTTGGTTAACTTAGGTTAACTTAGTGAACTAGGTTGACCCAAGGCCTAGTTTTGGGTCCAACAGGTTTGAAGTGATATTTAAAATCTGGTGGAAGTTGTCTCATGGAAAGAGGAGGCCATTTAGTTTGAAATGAGTATTCAAATCCCTAAGGAGTATTTTGGTCAAAATTGGTTAACCTAGTCAACCAGGCTTGACTAGGATCTGGGTTTGAGTCTTATGAACTCCTAATAGTATTTAGGATGTATTGGAGGAGGTTTTAGGGTTTGATTTATATAGGCCATATTGAAGTTTAGAGAAAACACCAAAATTTTCTTTAAGGGGTATTTTGGTCATTTTGACCCCTGGTCAACTGGGGGGTCAAAGTGGGTCCATCAAAATATAGTTTAATATTCAACATGTCATGAACAAGGTTTTGGATGTGGTTAGAGGCTTTAGAGAAGGCTCCAAAGTCAAATTCCACTGGATGATAGGTCCAGTGGCATAGACCATAAAAATTTGAAGGTTTTACAGCTTGTGAAAATAGATTCAGTTTATGGGGCTAAAGGTTTTAGATTGAGCTCAAATTTGGAGAGTAAACCCTAGGGACATGCCTAATCAATATGAAATTGATAGGTCATTAATCAGGGGTCATTTAATTGAGGTGCTTGAAAAATCACTAAGAAAGGCTTTTAGGACCTAGGCCTTTAGCCTTAGATTTTGGTCTAAATTTTTAAATTTGATCTGGATTTTGGATTTAGGTGCTTGAATTAGAATAATACAAATCATTTATAATCATTTGAATGATTGTTAATGATTAGAATAAGATTGATGTTTGATAGGAATCTGGACTAACTAAAGTCTGGGTTTATTGAGGTTTGAATGGAGTTGAAATCTGGATAGGTTTTAAGTCTGGGCTTAATTTGAATCTAAATTGTTCTAATATCTGGATTGATCCTAGGGTCTGGATTGATCTTGATTTTGGATAGATGTAGGGTCTGGATTGATCCTAGTGACCTCATATAAAAAAGAGGTCAATAGTGTTGGTTTTTTATTATGGTTGTAAAGTGAGTGGCTGTTACTATTCATTTCATTGGTGATGGTTGTTGTCTTTGGTTTCCTTATTTTTGTCTGTGTTTTGGTTCTAATTTCATCTTGCTCAGTGAGTGTCTTTAGGGGTGATGTTTCCTCTTTCCGGTATCTACTGGGGATTAATCAATTTTTTGTTGTTATTTATATTTTGTTATGTGGCATTGCTGCAGGGTTGGTTGGCTATATGGGGCCTTTCTATTGTTCTGTGTTGGATAGTTGGTGGATATAGGTTGGGCCTTGGTTGTTTTAGGTTGGCTCTCATCTTTGTCTGTTTGATATTCTTTGGTATGATATGAGGCCTTTTTCATGTTGTTGGCTCTTAGGTTATCTACTGCATTGTATTTGTTCATCTGGGTGCTCTACTAGCTATGGAATCTGCTCTTCCCTTTTTGTGTACTACTTATGCAAGTTTTGGAGGTAAAATTTATTATTTATATAATTTTATGTTATATTTTATATGCTCATTGAATTTTTTGCAGGATACTTTTTGTTTCCTGGTGGATCTTACGTGGCTGAATCAAGCTTGGGCTTCTTTTGGGTGGGCTTCTTACCAACCTTTATTCTGTGGTTTTTGGATATTAATTTTTTAATTTAGATGGGTTCATAGGCTATATAGGTTTCCTTTTTCTTTTTGATTGTAGCTCAATGAGCAATAGCGAGCTCTTGAACCCTTTAAGGACTTGTAATATTTTTTGTGATTAACACGTAGACGCTTCTATGGGTTTTAATTAAATAAATAAATAAAAGTTAACTTTAGAAATTTATAAATAATACAATAAAAATCATTAAAATATAAACTCAACTGCATTACACTTTAAATAAACATAAAATTTAGATTTAAATATAATTTAAATTTTGAAGTCAAAGTCGAACATAAGTTAAACTAATTATAAACCTTAACTAAACTAAAATTTTAATAAATCACTAGATAACAAGTAATTTCAAAAGACTCTAAACTCTCATAGTTTGATTATTAGCTAAGCAATGATAAATTAACCAAGTCTTATAAATTTTGGAATTCATTTGAAAGCCTAGTTAACAAAATCTAAATCTTTCATATAATAAACTAAATTCATAAAATATGTAAATAAGTTGTGGAGGAAGGTTGAAGTGGTCTTGGTGTAGAAAGCAATAGGAAAGTGGAGGATGTGTATAGACTTCACCAACCTAAATTATGCATGCCCAAAGGATTGATGCACTCTACAAAGGATAAATGCCAAAATCAAATTGGTGGTGGGATACTTAGTCATGAGTTTCTTAGATGCCTTTTAAGGTTACTACCAAAAAAGATACATCCCAACAACTATGAGAAAACTTCCTTCATTACTGCAAATAAGGTATGATGTCCCAAAATCTAAATTAGAAGAATTATTCTTTTATCTTTTAGTAAATAACAACCATAGCTATCTAATATCATCTATCTATAATAAATAACAAAAATAGATTCTATAATTCAAAACATTAATATACACAAATGTATTCATTCCCAAAAATTATATACACTACTCATGATCTATACAAGCATATCACAACTACCTTGTCCTGAGTTCAAAGAAATAACTAGAATAAAAAGAAATAGAACCTGAAGAATCTTGACCAACCTCACACTCTTGCTCCCCTACCCTGACCTGAAATTATTTAACCACATATAATGAGCTAAAAAAGCCCAGCTGGTCACTGTTGGTGTTGAAAGCAAGTTTTGAAAAACTTAGTTTTCTTTGGGGAATTTAGAATTGACATTAAATCTTAATTCTAAAATTGAACATCCATCAGAAGAAGTATACCACCTCGGTAGGTGGAAATAAAATTTCAGAATGGGGTTCAGATTTAGAATTATAAATTCCATCTTCAATATTGTAATTGAATTCAAAAGAGAACTTCGTACAGCCCTAAAGGGTCAAAAAGAAGTTCAACCAAATATCTAGCCACGATAATTCACAAAAATTATCATTAAGTTCATATCTAGAGTTTTATTAACAAAGGATATATCTCCCCTAAGGGAGATAATATCATTTGCTGTCAATTCTTTGAATATGATAATAACAATAGTCAATGATTTAATTTTTTCCAAAGAAGACTAATTGTGTTTTGAAAATTAATTTTAAAAATTGATGTGGGTTCTAAATCGCCTACGAGCGCAAGCCCTCATAGTTAATTATTTCGTAGGGAGGTTTAATTCTCTACGAAAACTCTTTATTAAAATAATGGCAGAAATTTTATTTAAAGATTTTCTAGGAGTTGAAAGTTTGTTAGGGATGTTAAGCCCTTATAAACTAGTCCTGAGGCTAACCAAGAGGGAAGGGGGGGGGGGGGGTGAATTGGTAATTTTAAAAATTCACGAGCAAAAATGATTTTAAAAATCTTTTCAATTATTTTAAAATGATTTTGATTTTACGATGATGTGTAGATGTTTAACAAAATAAAACAATTACCATAATCACACGATCATCAACAGAAAAATAAAGTGTAGAAAATAATAAGAAAGAACACACCAGATTTTTTAGTGGTTAGGTCAACTTGACCTACGTCCACTTCCCGGAGCCTTTCCTCCGGGTATTGCACTAACACTAAGTGACTCTCCTTCTACTCCCATAGTAAGGTAGAGAATTCTTTACAAAAACTCCATTCCACCAACCAGGTGAGGCAGAGAACCTTACCTCCTTTTGCTTCCTCCTAAGGCAAGCAGAGAACCTTGATCTTCTTGTAGATGATCCTTCCACAGAGATGCAAGGGACAAGAGACGATGACCGAAAAAGATGACTCAGATCCTTGCTTGGAGCAACCTTTATGAACACCTCACAAACTCCCCCTCACAAGATCTTCTCTCTCTCTCTCCTTCTCAAAGCTCTCACAGGCAAGGAAAGTGGCAAAAGATCTCAACGAGAGAAGACAAGACATCTTAAATACAAAGGCTAAAAAATTACCCTAAATTTTAACTTGCCATTAAAGATTATCCATGAAGATTGGATCGTCCTGTACGATCAGTGTAAATTAGACCCTTTTGGCCTGGACCATCTTGTTCTTCTGGGTGATTAGAAGACAAATTCTGTTCATATCGTCTGGGATGATTCTGCAATCATCCAGGATGATTGGTTCAATTTAGGAATATCTTCTAGAAGACTGTTCGGGTCATCCAGGAGAATTGGTACTGAACGATCTCAAAATGACTTGATCATCCAGGATGATACGTATATCATCTTGTACGATTAGTTCAAAACAAAAAAATAAAATCATCCAGCACACTGTTCGGGTCATACAGGTAAACCATATTAGACGATGTCAAAATGACCTGATCGTCTGGGATGATTTTGATATCATCTCGTATGATTAGTTCAAAGTTGAGTATATCTTCTAGAGGATTGTTCGGGTCATCTAGGTGAAATACACTAGACGATCAGGATTTTTAATTGATCATCCAGGACGATCTTGCGATCATAGGATGATATGATCGAATCACTCAAACCTTAATTACTTTCCTTAATCACCTGACTAATTTAGGCATGATTGTAATAGATCATCTAGGATGATACACGTATCATCCCAGACGATCAGATCAAAAAGCTAAAAATAAAAACTTGCCTAGCTTGATCTAGTGGCTGAGATTTTTTGAATTGAGCATATCATCCTATACAATGGGTGTATCGTCCAGGATGATCTGCTTAATTAGATCGACTTAACATGGCTACCCTAATTAGGATTTTTATTTTCAATGGATCATCCAGGATGATATGAATATTGTCCAGGATAATTTGACAAAAATTTGAACAAAACCTCTAACTCACTAAAAACTCTCCCCCTGAGTGTGTGTGTGTAAGGTTACTTAACTTGGGGATCCATTACATTTCACTTGACTCAAGAAAGGAGAAATAGACTAGTAGAAAGGGGGATGTTGATCAGATAGAGGAGGAGGTGGTGGCTAAAATAGGTTGTGAAGGCTGGCAAACTATTCGCCAAACCAGGCCATGTCCTGGTCGTGTTGCTGCTGCTGCTGGGCTATGTAGGTATTGAATCGGTGGACGTCCTCAGCATGCTGCTGCTCTTGGGCTACCACATAGGAGTCAAAGCATGCCTCCCACTGGTCAAACCTGTGCACCAGGTGATTCTATATGGAGAGGAACACGTGCAGTAGGTTCAGGAGCAGCTTCTTCCTCATCTCCCTCAACATCCGTGCTAGGCTCTGGATAAAGTCTGGTACTGTGAAGAACATATAAGGAGTTATTGGAGTAGAAGGAAGGTTGGACATTGGAAGGAATTGGATATTGTAGATTATACTTAGTTTTAAGAGCATAGGAAATGATGTGGCTTAAGGCTAAATTTGGGCGTCTCCTGTGGCCCGGATCCCTAATGCTAGTGAGGTGTTCGATGTAGTGAAAAAGAAGATCAGTAGCATTGAAATCACGGTAGGCCATGATGTAGAAGGTAGTTATGGAGAGCAGAGGTGTAATATAGATGCGGTCTCCAGCCTTTGGAATGATGGAGGAGCAAAGGACATGCTGGATTGACCTAGCATCCTTGAGTAAGGAAGAGTACGCATTATCATGGTAGGGAATATTGGTATTCCTAAGAAATTGATTGGCAACACTCTAGTCAAAGTCAGGGTCAGAGAATAAAATATGGAGCTTATCGCCAATAATAGAGAGTTGGAGAATATGGTGAAATTCTTGGGTGGTTAGTTCGATAGGGCGGCAATTAACGAAAGAGAGGAGGGCAGAGTAAGAGGAATCGATGTAAAGATTCATAAAGAAAATACGGAGAAGCTTAGTACTAAATGGAAAAGCTAATGTCAGGATGAAATTGAGGGAGGTATGAGAGAAAAGATCAAGTACCAGATATGTGAGATTACGGGGGTTGAAAATTTTTGCTTGAGTGATCCCTATGTCAAGGTAGCACTGGAAGGTAGCTTGATCGACTGCATCAGGAAAATAAGGATTAACATTTCCTTGGGAAAAACTATTACCTTGGTGCCGAGAACATTTCCCACCAACCATGAGAAGATGATTTGAGTAAGAGTGAAGGAGTAGTGGTGAAAAAATGGTGAAAATCATCTATTTAAGTAGAATTCAGCCTGATTGTCCAGGATGATCATAGGATCATCCATGATGATAGGAGCAATAATGGCGTCCGAGACGATTGGTCAAAAAGTCAGTCGGATCGTTCAGGACGATCAGATATCATCCATGATGATTAGACTCAGGCGATCATCCTGGGGAGTCTAACTGGACGACCTTTGACTAAAAGTATCTTCCAGGATGATTAGGTGGATCATCCAGGATGATATGCAATAAATGAATTGGACGGGCCAAAATTGAATCATCACACTGTTTCCACGTGCATCATCCAGGATGATGAGGTGGATCGTCTAGGACGATCACCAATAATTGGTTTAGATCAGCCGTTGGATCAAGATGGGGATCATTTGATCATATCGTCTAGGATAATGTAGGGATCATCCAGGATGATGTAACCAAAAATTAAAAAATGATGAAGGATGGAGAGGAATGATCAGGGATCACAAAATACAAAAAAAAAAACAAAATTAAACCATAATAAAAAAAAGAAAAATTAAAGACACGAAAACATCAATAAAAATACTTTTTTTTAATCAATCAACTCGAGCAAATCAGAATTTTTCCTTTGAGTTTCAATTCAAAAGCTAATAAGAAGAAAATCGACGACGCTGAAATCCAAAAAAGTTAGAAAATCAATTTTTGTAACTCCTACCTCGGACACCTTACATGTTCAAATTCCTTTCAAACAGAAGTCTAGTTCAAAAGAAAAGAAATTAGATTCGAAAAGAGATCCTTTCAAGCCTCGTTCCAGAAAAATATCTGATAAAATAGTATTGCAAAATAAGGAATCAGAAATCATGATTTTCAATCTCAAGTTTTTGAAAATATTAAGTGGCGCATGGATTTTTCTAAGGCATTTAAAGATCTGGAAGGGAAGAAAGATTATTTCTTTGTGGGCTCATTTTGTGCCTCTTTTTTAATTTATTTGACGCACTTTATGCATCTTTTGATTTTTGATACCGTTTGTGTATCTTTTAAATTTTTGACGTCATTACGCATCTTTTTATTTTTGGCCCATTTTGTGCCTCTTTTTATTTCTTTTTGCAAGCTTACTTCTTTTCATAATCGTTAAAGAATCTCAGTTGTGAAATTACCTTCCAAACATAAGAGATGATAAAACTTACTCTCTACAATAAGGAGGAGTAATTCACAGAACAAAACCATACTATATATGATAAGTGCAATCACTTGATTAAGAAAACCATGACAATGATTCAAAGCTTTGAAAATACTATTCATATGAGATAGATTACTGTAAGAAGATAAAATAGATCTCTATTTTAAAAATTATTTTTTTTTAATTTTGAAAAAGATTTTATCCAAAAGAAATAATACACCATTAAAGGAGTTAGAGGAAAAAAAATAATCATCAATGTTTCTTCCCTTTAATAGATTCAGAGGAGTAAATCACTGCTTATAAGCTTTCAAACAAAATAAAGATAAAACTCTTAGTCAGAAATACAGTTTATCAGCAGTAGTAAGCAGTGATCTGATTTTGAAAAGAATAAACAATAAATAAATAAAAAAAAGAAAAATAAACAAATAAACATCAGTAAATAAAAATCAGCAGGAAATAACTAAATCTGATAAGCAAATCAAACAAACAGAAATCAGCAAAAAATTTTTTTTTGAAAAGAAATAGACAATCAAATCAAACAAAAAACTAAAGAAAAAATGAGAAACAGAAAATTCAGAAATCAGCAATCATCAGATTCATGCATTTATGTCAATCACACCCAATCTGGTCCTTAAAATGCTGAATGAGTCAAAGGCCAATGGTTTAGTAAAGATGTCAGTCAGTTGATTTTTAGTTGCTACATGGTGTAGCTCAATATCCCCTTTTGTAACATGGTCCCTAATGAAGTGATGCCTTATGTCAATGTGTTTGGTTCTTGAATGTTGGATAGGATTCTTAGAGATGCAGATGACACTAGTGTTACCACATAGAATTGAAATTGTGCCAACAGGTAATCCTAGATCCAGAACTTATTACTTCAAATAAAGGACTTGGGCCACACAACTTCTTAAAGCAATATACTCAGCTTCAGTAGTGGAAAGTGCTACAGAGTTTTATTTTCTACTGGACCAGGAGACTAAAAACTATCCTATGAATTGGCAAGTTCTTGAAGTGCTCTTTCTATCCACCCTATGCCCTGTAAAATCAGAATCAGAATATCCAATAATTTTAAATGGGATTGGAAGAAAATTAAGCACTTATTTTGGAGTCAATGGAAGAAGAGTAGGAGACACTTTGAGATTCTAAAAGTAATTCAGAAGTGCCCCGACCTAAGCTAAGTGTTGGGCTTTAAATATTGGACTGAAAGAAGATTTAGTTTGAGTTGTTCATTTTATTAGAAATTTGAGATTATATTCCCAAAGGTTGGGGTCTTATGATTCAAAATTTATTCTGGATCCTAAATCTATATTTGGACACTGGACTAAGTAGTCCAAACCTAACTAATGCAGTACAAAATTTGGACTTACCCCGGCCTGGATTGGGGATCCAGCTAACCACCTAGGCGATTGAAATCTATGAGTCTAGTTTTTTGATGTAAGAGTGGTATGGAGGTTGTAATTAAGATTTTTTTGGGAGGTGGGGAGGACATCTAGAGATTGTCCTAAATGGCCCCTTGGCTTATGGTGGTGAAAATGCTAAAGTAAATATAATTAAAGTTTTAGACTCTTTTTAATTGATTTCTAATGCAATGCATACTAATCGACTCGATTGAATGCTTAAAAATGAAATGAAGCAGCTTTAAAAAAGGCTTAAAAATAAATTTTACCCTAGAGTGCACAGACTCCCCTTGATAGTTTTGTACCCTCATAGGCCAAGTGGTCTGCCAGAACCCGTAATTGGGTGGTGCCTAACAAAGGAAAGAAGATGTATTAAAATACTATGAGAACTCCCAATGGTCCAGGACTTACTTCTTAGATTGTTAGAGTTTCTATGTTATCTTAAAAAAATTATTGGCATACAATCACGAGCCTCCGTGTATCCAGGCTAAATAAAAAAATGACATGCAAACACCAAAAAACTAAGAAAAGTAGGCAATCTTATACGCAATTAAATTAAATAAAACATATTAAATAATTAAATTAATTAAGTAAATATCCATAGGCAAACTTCCCTTGCTTATTATAACCCAGAAATACAGAAATTAAAAGTGGCCGGAAACCACTAACCATAACCCCAGATTCATCCTATTACAGACGGAAGTGACTTTGAGTGGGATATTATTTATCTTCAACTCCTCAATCTTCTCCTCTTTGAACTCCTTGGATTCTTCATGGCTAGATACCCAAATGGAAAAGAGAACTCTCCCCTCAAGGGGAAGGTTACTCTTTCCACTTTGGGTAATAAAGTGATCCAAATGTAGAGTTCCAAATGAATAAGGACTATCCCCCAAAGGGGTATCCTTTCCTTTTTGGAATCCAACCTTTGGATCTATGTATCCCAAACTCAAAGTGTAACTTTCACAACTCAATATTTCAAATGAATTATATTGATATAAAAATAAAAATTATAGACTCTCCTGCAAGGTTATCCTAAGCATTTAAATATTAAAACACATCCAAAGCGATTAAATATATACAGAATAATAAACACACTTGGGCACGCTCTTTATATTTGGGGGCTAAGCAGCTGAAACACCTGTAGTAATTATATTTATTATTTATTTAGCCCCCTTTATAGCCTTGTATGAGCGTGGCTACCTGTAAACAACTTTGTGAGCATCCAGATCATTCCAAACCTAAGAGTAAACTATCACCCATCACATCAATCCACAGAGTGCAGAAAAAGTAAACAAACTCATCAATCAAATTTAATCACAGCATGTAATGAAAACTCAAAAAACCTGACACACATAAAAAAAGTAAACATCGGCCTAGCCTAGTTCTAGAGTCGGTTGTCATAGCAAACCTTCTTATTGCGAATCTGGATTCAAGGACTATGATTTTGATGATAGCAAGCTTTTTTGTTTCTGATTGAGTGTCTAATCTTTTAGGTTCACAGGATCAATTGTAATTGAAGCCAGCTCAAGATCGAGTCAGTTTATTTATGTTTCAGGTTCAATTTACTTTTCATTTTTCTTGAGTCAAGTGTAATGTAATGGATCTCCAAACTAAGTAACCTTTCACACACATATAGGGGGAGAGCTAAAATTTTTTTTACTCAGATTAAATTTTTTTTATAAAATTGTACTGTATGATTTTCAATCATACTGTACGATCTGCCATTTAAACCCAGGGTTAATGGCTAATTCGGGATGATTTGGTTTATAAACTAATCGTATTGTATGATCCATATCGTACTGTATGATTTATTTCAACATGAAAATCCTAGCCGCCAGGACTATTTTGGTAAGTTTTGAATTTTGATTTTTTGAACTAATCATAATGTATGAATATTTTAAATCTTGCTAAAATTATCCCCCGTAACCAGGCAAGTAAATTATGGTTTCCTAATTACACTTGATCATACTGTATAATGTAAATCGTACTGTATGATGAACTGAGATGGTTTTATTCATCCGATATATCATACTAGATGAAACCATAATTTTTTGTACTGATCCTCCCAGACGATATTTATATCATACAGGATGATGTTCTAAAAATGAACTAATCATATTGTATGAAGAGTATAGTACAGGATGATGAACACAGATGATTTTGTTCGTCCCACGGGTCATCCCATATGAATAGTTGAAAATAAAAGGATCGTCAAGTATGATCTATGGATCATACTATATGATATTTATAAAATTTGTGAACTATTTGTTTGCATTCATACTGGATGAAATTATTTTTGAACTGATCGTACTATACGATATTGGATCGTGCTGTATAAAATGAATCATCAAATTAAAATTTAGGGTAATTTTGAGCCCTCCTATTTAAGATCTCTTTTTTTTCAATCGTTGAGATCTTTTGCCACCTTCCTTGCTAGAGAGAATCTTAAGAGAGAGAGAGAGAGAGAGAGAGAGAGAGAGAGAGAGAGCTTGGGAGAGAGAGAGAGAGGATCTTATGAGGGAGATTTTGTGAGGGGTTCACCAAGGTTGCTCCAAACAAAGATCTGAGTCATCTTTTTCAGTCATCATCTCTTGTCTTGTAGGTGTCTCTATGGTAGGATCGTCCGTAAGAAGATCCAGGTTCTCTGCCTACTTCAGGAGAAAGTGAAAGGAGTCTAGGTTCTCTACCTGCTTCAGGAGGAAGTGAAAGGAGTCCAGGTTATCTGCCTCACAGAGTTGGTAGAAAGGAGTTTTGTACAGGCTTCTCCGCCTTACTGTGGGAGCAGAAGGAGAGTCACTTAGTGTTAGTGCAACACCCAGAGGGGAGGCTTCAAGGAGTGGATGTAGGTCAAGTTAACTAAACCACTATAAAATATGGTGTGTTCTTTCTGATTATCTTTCGCATTTACTTTTATGTTGATTATCGTGTCATTATGATTATTATTCTGTTATTGTTGAGCATTTGCACATCATAGCGAAATTATAATAGTTTTTTAAAATATTTAAAAAGATTTTTCTAAATAATTTTTGCTCATGAATTTTTAAAATAACTAATTCATCCCCCCTCTTGGTTAGCCTTGGGACTAGTTCATAAGGGCTTAACATCCCTAACAAACTTTCAAGTGGTATCAGAGAGGGATTCATAAAATCTAGTTTTGAAAAACTTTTGAATTTGATCCATGGCTAACTTTGGTAATAAAAATACTGTTGAAGGTTATTCCATTACTCATCCACCTTTGTTTGATAACATACCTTTTGATTTTTAGAAAACTTGCATGTCCACTTTTTTGTAATCTATTGACTATCGCATATGGATGCTTGTTAAAGATGGTTATGAAGCACCTTTTAGACTTGTTAATGGTATTAAAATTGAACTTCCTTTTGTTGAATGGACCTTTGATGATCATGATCTAGCACAACTAAATGCAAAATGCTTGAACTATTTTTCCGTGCTTTAAAATTTGTGGATTACATGCGTGTCTCTACTTACACTGCTGGTAAAGATATCTGGGATAGATTATACATTACTTATGAAGGTACATTTGAAGTTAAATAATCTAGATTAATCATCTTGCTTCACGACTATGAACTCTTTCGCATGAAACCTAGTGAGTCCATATCTGACATGTACACTAGGTTCACTCAAATTGTCACCTTCCTGCATGCCTTAGGAAGAGAGCTTACTAATTATGATAAAGTTAATAAGATTTTGAGATGTTTGCCTTCTTCCTATGATGCCAAGATAATTACAATAACTGAATCTAAGGATTTGAATGCTTATTCTATTGATAACTTACTTGGATCGCTCATTGCTTACGAGCAAGGGGTGAACCAAAGACAGCTTGATGCATGTGAGAAAAAGAAAGAGAAAACTGTGGTACTGAAGGCCAACAATACAGATACTAATACTTTCGAGTCTGATAGCGATGATGTTACCTTAATCACTAGGCAATTCAAAAGTTTTCTAAGAAAGAAATATAAGAACTTTCAAAAGTGGAACAAAGGTAAGAGTAGAAGAAATTTTAAAGGTTCTCCTGATACGATTTGATTTGAATGCAAGAAGCATGGTCATATAAAGGTTGATTATCCCACACTTAAGGCTCACCCAAGCAAGGAGAAGGGTGAGAAGAAACCCAAGTTTAGAAAGGATAAGAAGAAGATTCAAAAGGCTTTCTGGACAGATTCAACATCCGACTCCTCTGAGACTGAAGCTGAAGAGGAGACTACGAACTTGTGTTTAATAGCGGATGATCATCCTGATCAGTCTGACTAAGAAGAGGTATGTGAGCTAACCTACGATCAATTACTTAAAGTTTCTACAAAAATCCATTCATCATATAGGAAACTTAAGAAAACACATGCTAACCTGAAATTAAAATTCTTAAACTTGGAAAAAGTGCGTGAAGTTTTGATTAAGGATCATTCTACACTTGATAGCAATTACATGTTATTACTTGATAAGTTTGATGTATTAAACAAAAAGCATTCTGAATTGATTGTCGAGCATGATTCACTAAAAATATTGCATGTTTAATTAGAAACTACATTTAAGGAATTTGAATCTCATGAATCTGATTTAGATAGAAATGAGCATTATTTGAAATTTGAAATTACAAGTCTAAAAAAAAATAAATTTTTAAGTGTAAAAATTAGTGTATTTTGAGAATAATGAAACACCTCCTATATTTGTACAATTTTATAAATCCCCATCACTTGAAGGATCACATTCAAAATCATCAAAACATGCATCATTCAAACCTAGGAAGAAGCACTATCACCCATGTAGATTAATTAACCCTTTTTCTAGCATTAGATATTTTTCTTGTCATATTAGGATATATCTCTCACACCTGTACTATTCACCATAGTACAGATTGGGTGTAGAGGCCCAAATTGCATGATTCACAGCATAACATATATGCATTGCATTCTTCTTTCCATAAGAAGGAACCCAAACTTATTTGGGTTCGTAAATCTAACATTTGATGATTTTGTAGGTGTGCTATCACACAAGGCCTCATAAGAGTATGTGGTACCTGGATAGTGGATGCTTAAGACATATGACTGGAGATGTAAATCAATTCATTTCGCTGGAGGCAAGGGCTGGAAGTAAGGTCACTCTCAGAGACAATACCACCAGAAAAGTGGTAGGTGCAGGTATAATCGAAAACTCCAAGAACCTTTTGATTGAAAATATTTGGCTTATAGATGGACTGAAACATAACCTACTCAGCATCAGTCAACTCTATACAGCACCAAGTTTCTGTCAAATACATACATTATAAGCTTAAATAATAACATAATTTTGTAGGGCAATAGGATCAATAACATCTACATACTTGATTTAAATAATATTGAATGTGCTGCTTCATTTTGCTTAAAAACTACTGCTGATGAGTTTTGGTTGTGGCACAGGAGATTATGTTATGCCAACATGAAAAGTCTTAGAAGAGTCACCCAAACGGACTTAGTTAGAGGTATTCCCAAGATTAAGTTCACTAAAGATCACATGTATGATGCCTGTCAGCTAGAGAAGCAAGTCTAATCCTTTTTCCACTCCATTAAGGACATCAACACCTTTAAACCTTTAGAAGTCCTTCACATGGATCTCTTTGGACCTATTAGCACTGCTAGCTTATAGGAGAAAGTCTATGGATTTGTGATTATTGATGATTACTTAAGGTTCACTTAAATTAGATTTCTGTCATATAATTCTGAGTCATTTGATAAATTTAAATCTTTCTCCACTTAGATTCAGAAGAAGTTAGGTTGTGAGTCTTGACCATTCATAGTGATTATGGTGGAGAGTTTAAAAATGTGAGATTTGGAATCTTCTGTGAGGAGCAAGGGATTAGCCACAACTTTTTAGCTCCTAGGACCCCTCAGCAGAATGGGGTAGCTAAACGAAAGAACAGGACCTTAGTGGAAGCCACTAGAGCTATGCTTTCTGAGTATTCACTTCCAAAATACTTTTTGGCAGAAGCGGTGAATACAGCCTGTTATGTGCTGAATAGGGTGAATATTATATCCAAACTGAATAAGACACCCTATGAGATTATTGAGGGTAGAATTCCAAACCTGTCCCACCTCAATGTCTTTGGCTGTAAGGTCTTCATTCTGAATAATAGAAAATCATCCTTAGGGAAATTTGACCCAAAATCTGATGAAGGAGTGTTCTTAGGGTATTCTAGTGTGGGAAAATCCTTTAGGGTGTTTAACAAGAGGACTTTGGTGGTGGAGGAGACTACTCATGTGGTATTTAATGAATTTAATCCTAAGGAGTTTAGAGCTGAGGAAGAAGAGGAAGTAGGAGAGATTACCTAAGGAATTAAAAATACAAATCTGGAGGAAATGGTAGAACCTCAAAACACTTTACATAGAGATTAGAGATATTCTTCGAGTCATCCTAAAGAACTGATCTTAGGAGACCCTTCTAAAGGTGTTAGAACTAGGCATGGACTTAGGAAGGAAGTAAACCATTCTGCCTTTATCTCAATGACTGAATCCACCAACATCAATCATGCCCTTTCTGATGAATTTTGGATCTTAGCTATGCAAGAGGAATTGAACCAATTTATAAGAAATGATGTTTGGGAGTTAGTAGAAAGACCTAATAATCAAAGTGTAGTGGGAACCAAATGGGTCTTTAAGAATAAGATAAATGATTCTGGAGTGGTGGTTAGGAATAAGGCAAGATTGGTGGCTAAGGGGTACAACCAAATAGAAAGGATTAATTTTAAGGAGACCTTTGCCCCTGTATTTATATTGGAAGCCATTAAAGTGCTACTAGCCTTTGCCTGTTATAAGGGATTTAAGTTTTTTTAAATGAATGTTAAGAGTTCCTTTTTAAATGGGGTAATAAAGAAAGATGTCTTTGTAGAGCAACCCCAAGGTTTTGAGAGTTTCCAATATCCTAATCATATTTACAAATTAAAAAAGGCCTTATATGGATTGAAACAAGCACCCAGAGCTTAGTATGAGAGGCTTATCACATTTCTATTAGAAAGAGAGTTTGTTAAGGGGAGCGTAGACACCACTCTTTTTCTAAGGAAAGTAGGAGATGATTTACTCATTATCAAGATCTATATTGATGATATACTTTTTGGATTTTCTGATATAGACTTATGTGATGATTTTTCTAAAATAATGAGTAAGGAGTTTGAGATGAGTATGATGGGAGAATTATCCTATTTTTTGGGATTTAGCATAAGGCAAATGGATGATGGAACTTTTATCAATCAATCAAAGTATATTAAGGACATCTTGAAGAAATATAAAATGGATAAAGCCAAGCTAATAAACACTCCCATGAGTTTTTGTGTCCAGTTAAACAAGGATTCAAATGGAAAATTTGTTGATCAGAAGAAGTTTAGAGGAATAATTAGATAATTGCTTTACCTGACTGCTAACCGACCTGATATCATGTTTAGTGTTTATCTTTATGCTAGGTTTCAAGCTAATCCTAAGAAATCTTACCAGACTGCAGTTAAGAGAATCCTCAGATATCTCTTAGGGACCCCAATCTTAGGAATCTAGTATCCTAGGTACAACACTTCTTTTGAGATTATTAGATATTCTGATTCTGATTTTGTAGGGTGTAGGGTGGATAGAAAGAGCACTTTAGGAACATGCCAATTCATAGGATAGTCTTTAGTCTCCTGGTCTAGTAGAAAATAAATTTTTTTGGCACTTTCCACTACTGAAGCTGAGTATATTACCTTAGGGAGTTATGTGGCCCAAGTCCTTTGGTTGAAGCAACAAGCTATGGATCTAGGATTACCTGTTGGCATAATTTCAGTTCTATGCGATAAAACTAGTGGCATCTGCATCTCTAAGAATCCTATCCAACATTCAAGAACTAAACACATTGACATAAGGCATCACTTCATTAGGGATGATGTTATAAAAGGGGACATTGAGCCACACCATGTAGTAACTAAAAATTAATTGGATGACTTCTTTACTAGACCACTGGCCTTTGACTCATTCAGCATTTTAAGGACCAGACTGGGTATGATTGACATAAATGCTTGAATCTGATGATTGTTGTTTTTTGAATTTTCTATTTTTTATTTTTTTTTGTTTAGTTTCTGTTTGATTTGATAGTCTATTTCATTTTAGAATTTCTTTTCCTTTTCTCTTCTACTAATTTCCATTTGTCTGATTTCCTTATCTGATTTAGTTATTTCATATTAATTTTTGTTTGCTGATTTTTGTTTGTTTTTATTTTTCTTCTTGTTATTTATTGTCTGGTTATTCTTTTCAGAATTAGATCACTATTCACTACTGCTGGTAAACTGGATTTCTAACTGAGAGTTTTTGCCTTATTTTTTTTTGGAAGCTTGTAAGTAGTGATTGATTCCTCTGAATCTATTAAAGGGAAGAAATATTGATGATTGTTTCTCTTCCTCTAATTTTTTTAATGGTGTATTATTTCTTTTGGATAAAAATCTTCTTTAAAATAAAAAAGTTGGCTTTTAAAATAGAGATCTATTTTATCTTCCTACAGTAATCTATCTCATATGCATAGTAGTTTCAAAGCTTTGAATCATTATTATGCTTTTCTTAATCAGGTGATTGAACTTATCATATGGAGTTTGATTTTGTTTTGTAAGTTAACCCTCCTTACTAAAGAGAGTGAGTTTCTCTTCTCTTACGTCGGGAAGATAATTTCATAACTGAGATTATTTAGAAATTATGAAAGGAAGCAAGCTTGAAAAAAGGGGGGGCATAAAATAAGCCCAAAGTTGAAAAGATGTGTAATGTCGCTAAATAGAAAAGATACACAAAGTGTATCAAAAATCAAAAAATAAGCAAATCGAGCCAAATAAATTTAAAAAGAGGCATAAAATGAGCCCACAAAGAAATAAGCTTTCTTCCCTTTCAGATGTTTAAATGTCTTAGAAAAATTCATGCGCCACTTAATATTTTCAAAAGCTTGAGATTGAAAATCATGATTTCTAATTCTTTACTTCATAATACTATTTTATCAGATATTTTTCTGGAACGAGGCTTGAAAGGATCTCTTTTCAAATCTAATTTCTTCTCTTCTGAATTAGACTTTTGTTTGAAAGGAATTTAAACCCGTAAGGTGTCAGAGATGGGAGTTACGAAAGTTAATTTTCCAACTTTTTTTGGATATCAGCATTGTCAATTTTCTTCTTTTTAGTTTTTGAATTGAAAATTAAGGAAAATTTTGATGTGCTAGAGCGGATCTATTCAAAACAAAAATTAAATATTTTTCGTATCAATTTTTTTCTTTATATTTGATTTGATTTTGCTTTTTCTTTTTTTGTGTTTTGGGATCCCTGATCATTCCTCTTCATTCATCATTTTTTTCTTTCTTCCTTTTTCATTGTTGGTCACATCGTCTTGGACGATTCCCCTTTTTACTAGTCTGTTTGCTTTTGCTGATATTTATGTTATTTTTATACTATTTTTCTTCTTCTATATTTAGGTTGTATTTTCCCTTTTTGAGATGTCAAAATGGGGATTAATTTATGTTGTGAGTCATTGTAAATATTCAGTTCAGTATTTTGAATTATCATTATTCAATTATTTAGTATTTTGAATCATAAATGTTCACAATATTTTTTTACTGAATTTGGAATTACTAATAAATGTTTGCCATCATCAAAAATGGGGAGATTGTTGCGAATATGGATTCAAGGATTATGATTTTGATGATAGCAAACCTTTTTATTTCTAGTTGAGTGTCTAACCTTTCAGGTTCACAGAATCAATTACAATTCAAGCCAGCTCAAGATCGAGTCAATCTATTTATGTTTCAGGTTCAATGTACTTTTTCATTTTTCTTGAGTCAAGTGTAATGTAATGGATCTCCAAGCTAAGTAACCTTACAAACACACACAGGGGGAGAGCTAAAAATTTTTTTACTTAGATTAAATTTTTTTATAAAATTATACTGTACGATCTGCCATTTAAACCCAGGGTTAACGGCTAATTCTCGATGATTAGGTTTATAAACTAATCATACTGTATGATCCATATTATACTGTACGATTTGTTTCAACATAAAAACCCTAGCCACCATGACTATTTTGGTAAGTTTTGAATTTTAATTTTCGGAACTAATTATACTCTACGATTACGATCGTACTGTACGAACATGTTAAATCTTGCCAAAATTATCCCCTGTAATCGGGAAATTAAATTATGATTTTCCAATTAAACTTGATCGTACTGTATGATGAACAGAGATGATTTTGCTCATCCCATATATCATACCAGATGAAACCACGATTTTTGAACTGATCGTCCCGGATGATATTTATATTGAACAGGATGATGTTCTAAAAATGAACTAATCGTACTGTACGAAGAGTACAGTGTGGGATGATGAATAGAGATGATTTTATTCATCCCATAGGTCATCCCGTATGAATAGTTAAAAATAAAAGGATCATCCAGTACAATCTATGGATCATACTGTATGATGTTCTTAAAAATTATGAATTATTCATTTGCATTCGTACTGGACGAAATTATTTTTGAACTGATCGTACTGTACAATATTGGATCGTACTGTACAAACAAAATCATCAAATTAAATTTTAGGGCAATTTTTGAGCCCTCCTATTTAAGATCTCTTTTGTTCAATCATTGAGATATTTTTCCACCTTCCTTGCCAGAGAGAACCTTGAGAGGGAGAGAGAGAGCTTGGGAGTAAGAGAGAGGATCTTGTGAGTGGAAGTTTATGAGGAGTTCACAAAGGTTGCTCCAAGCAAAGATCTGAGTCATCTTCTCCGGTCGTCATCTCTTATCTTGTTGGTGTCTCTGTGGTAGGATCATCTGCAAGAAGATCCAGGTTCTCTGCCTGCTTTAGGAAGAAGCGAAAGGAGTCCAGGTTCTTTGCCTGCTTCAGGAGAAAGCGAAAGGAGTCCAGGTTCTCTACCTCATCAGGTTGGTGGAAAAGAGTTTTGTATAGGCTTCTTCACCTTGTTGTGGGAGCAGAAGAAGAGTCACTTAGTGTTAGTGCAACACCCGGAGGGGAGGCTTCGGGGAGTGGACATAGGTCAAGTTGACCGAACCACTATAAAATCTGATGTGTTCATTCAGATTATCTTCCACATTTACTTCTCTGTTGATGATCGTGTGATTATGATTACTATTTTGTTATTGTTGAACATCTACACATCATCGTGAAATTGTAATGGTTTTTTTAAAACATTCAAAAAGATTTTACTAAATCATTTTTGCTCACAAATTTTTAAAATAACCAATTCACCCCCCCTCTTGGTTAGCCTCAAGACTAGTTCACAAGGGCTTAACATCCCTAATGAACTTTCACATCGAAAGCGTGTGCAAAAGGTCATGTGGCTGGGGTAGATCCTTAGTTGGGCAGTTAATTTAAGTTATCTAGTGTTCAAATTTATTGGAGGTTTAAAGGGAGATTCAATTGAAGTTTAAATATTAATAATTAAAGTTTAAATTTAATCTATTTTAATGCTTAAATAATTACTACGTTTGTTCCTCACCGAAGTAGTGAAGTTTATTTAACCTTCCTTAGGGCTAACTTAATAGCCTCGTAGGCCTGGGTTATCCAGTAGCAATCAAGGTTGATTAAGTTAATTTAATTTATTAAAAATTAAAGATTAATTAATATTAATTAATTCAATTAATTATTGATTATAATAATTAAATTAGTTTATGTCTTCCATCAACAGGTTCGTGGCGTTGTGCACTAGGCTCGAGGAACCAGGCCTCCTTAGGCCACGTAACCCCGCAGCTCGGAGTAGTCCATCCTAAAAATCTTATTGATGTAGTTAGGTTAAGGATTTTAATTTGGTTAAATAATTAAAAGTAAATTAATTTTTATGTTTAACACTCTATTAAATTCATTCGTGGCATTGTGCCACCAGGCTCGAGGAACCAAGCCTCCTTAGGACACGTAGCCCCGCAGCCCAGGGTAGTCCATCCAATAAACTTCATCTCTAGAGTGGATGTTAAGTATTTGAGTATTGGTTGAGTGTTTTATTAATAAAATTAAAGTTTTTTTTTAGAATTTTAATGAATTATTGGATTTTTTGGATGATTGGGATTATTTTAATCACATTAACTAAAGATCCAAAAGTTGACTTTTCAAATTAGAGTTAATCTTTAAGGTTTCAAATTTTTAATAAATATTAGATCTTATGATGAGTAATTAGACTATTAGTACACCCGATTTGGAGTTTTCTACAAGAAGTTATGATTTTAACTATAGTTGACCGGAAAGTTGACTTTTTGATTTTGACTCAATTTTGGAAGTTTGATATTTTTAGAAAATATTATACCTAAAATGGAGTTTAATGACACTAAGTTTGTTCAATTTGGAATTTTTTACAATTAGTTATGAATTTTCAAAGTTTTCTTAATTATTTGAATTTTGAAATTTGTTTAATTAGGAAGGTTTTAGGAGTAGTTTTGGTCCAATCAACTCCAAACTTCTTGGAATCACCTCCAATGACCAGGAATGACCCAAGTAGGTGTTTCCAAGTGTTTGGAGTTTATTTAGAATTTTAATTATTTTTAATTAATTTAATTAATTAATTATTAATTTTTATTAGAAATTAAATTAAAGTGAAATTAGAGGTCCAGTCAAGGGGTTTTTATTTTTCCAAGATAGAGGAATAAGTTCTGGTTAGTTTGAGGTAATATTTGTATTTTTTGGACTTAATTTTGATTTATTAGATTTGTTTGAATTTTTTGGGTCCTTAAAAGGGCTAAAACTTTGGATAATTGATTTTCCAACCTAATGACTTTCAAATCCAGTGAAATTTAAACTTAAGGTACATGATGTCACTAAGTTTGCTAGGTCAGGTTTCACCCCTATTGGGTATGTGTACGATCCCCTAGGAATTTTTTAAATTTTTTAGATATTTGCTTGATTATTTTTCCTATGTGTCTCTACTATTCAAATGGGTTTAAAATTTTGGTCATCTAACCCTGGGAGACATGTATGCATACCACACCAATCAGATATCCTAATTCTATTAATTTGGAGAGTTATAAATTTTTAAAGTTTTGGGTCCAAAATGAACCCATTACCTTGAAAATTCACATCACAATAATCCTTTGAGCATCTAGACCTAAGAAAAATACAGAGGATGCCTAAGATATTCAAAAATATTTCACCAGAAGTTGGGCTCAGTTTGACCCTTGGGCTATGAGAAAATTACTAAAAATAGACTTTACCCAAGTCTAAATAACGCATAATCCAGTGGTTAAAACACTTTGATTTTGATTTTAATAAATAGTAGGGCTCAAGATCTTTTTAATGAGCCTAAGAACACAAAATTTGCTAAAAAAATGGATTTTCTATAAATTTTAGAAGTTCTTGCTATTTAAATTGAATTTTTAATTCAATTTTGAATTAATTTGGCTGGTGGGACACGTAGCAACTTGGCGGCTAACGGATGGCTCTGCTCTTAATCCTCTGGGCCCTCTGATCATGCATATATCACGATCGGACGGCTCTTCTCTTACTAGAGCTTATTAGTTCATTTTGAACTAAATTTTCAAATAGCCATAACTCATTCAAATTTGATGAAATTTGAAACACAGGTTTATGACAACCTAATCTTCCAACACCTGAAGTTTGAAGGCTTCATGTGTTGTAGATTTTATGCAGTTTCAAATTGAAATTTTAGAGAAAAAGTGAGATAACTTACAATCTTGTTGATAGATTTGGGTGTTCTTGGGCTTGTTGGAAAGGTATTTGAATCCTCGATAACTTCCTTTAAGGGTCTAAGAGCTGTTGATGGCTGGTTTAGGATCTACTATATTAATTATCTTTTCTCTCTCTTTCTCTCTCTCTCTCTCTCTTCTCAAATTTGGCTCCTTATGCTTGCAACAACTTGGGAAATGTTTGGGGAAGGCTTATTTATAGATGAAGGAGCTAAATAATCATTTAGATGGGCTTAGCACTACTGGAGATGAGTGTTCTTTAGATATGAAATGTCATCATATGCTTTGGTAAGAGTTATGGTGGTTATCCTTATCCCTTAGGTTTTAATGGCTAGGATTGAGTAGGAAAATCTTAGATTAATACCAAATATCCTTAAGGCTCCTTACAATTATGGGGAGAGTAAGTGGTAATCAAAGCCCATACCAATTCATGATGAGAGAGAGGGTAGTTTAGTCTTTTAAAACCTTCTCTCTTTTTTTTTATGGCTGGTTTGACCAGTTTACTTGCCATGTGGACTGATGAGATGGCATGGGAAGGAGCTTTGGGTGCTGCTTGAACTAAGTCTTGAAGGCTTGATTGAGGATACATGAAGGTTTAATTAGTGAAAGTTCGATAGGGATGTTAAGCCCTAGTGAACTAGTCTCAAGGCTAACCAAGAGGGGGGGTGAATTGGTTATTTAAAAATTTCACGACAACAATGAAAAATCTTTTCGATACTTAGCAGTGGAAACAATTAAACAAGAACGAAAAGATCAATCTCAGATATTCACCCATGCAGTTAATATCAAAAAGTAAAGTGCAGAACTGAATCAGAAAAGTAAACCAGATTTTATAGTGGTTCGGTCAACTTGACCTACGTCCACTCCCCGGAGCCTCCCCTCCGGGTATTGCACTAAACAAAAAGTGTCTCTCCTTTTGCTCCCACAGCAAGGCGGAGAAGCCTGTACAAGACCTCCTTTTCACCACACGGTGGGGCAGAGAACCTGACCTTTTGCTTCCTCCTGAAGCAGGCAGAGAACCTTCGAACTCCTTTTGCTTCCACCTGAAGCGGGCAGAGAACCTCGGATCTTCTTGCGAACGATCCTCCCATGACACACACCAACTAGACGAAAGATGACAAGCGGAGAAGATGACTCTGATCCATGCTTGGAGCAACCTTACTGAATCTCTCACTAACTCCCCCTCACAATATCCTCTCTCTCTCTCCCAAACTCTCTCTCTCTAGGGTTTCTCTGGAAATGAAGGTGGAAAAAATTTTTTCTTATTTCAAGAAAAAGTTCTTTTATAGGAGGGCTTAAAATTTGCCCTAAATCTTAACTGGTCGGCCAAGATCTTCCAGGATAATCGGAATATCGTCCTGTACGATCAGTTCAAATTCAGCTATTTCAGCCTGGACGATCTGGCTCTTCTGGACGATCAGTAGAAAAAATTGTTCATATCATCCCGTACGATCCTGTGATTGTCCGAGACGATTAGTGTAAATCGAGGAATATCATCCAGAAGACAGTTCGGGTCGTCTAGAGAAATTTGTGCTGGACGACCAAAAAATGACTTGATCGTCCTATACGATTAGTTCAAGAAGTGCCCAAATCGTCCTGAACACAGTTCGGGACGTATAGCTGAAATGCACTAGATGATCATAATCGTCCGGGACGATCCTGCGATCGTCCAGGACGATATGATCATATCAATTAAATATTAATTATTTTCCTTAATTACCAGACTAATTTAGGCATGATTGTACTGAATCGTCCAGGATGATACACGTATCGTCCGGGACGATCCGACCAAATAACTTAAAATAAAAACTTGCCTAACTTGTTCTGGCGGCTGAGAATTTTTGATTTAAGCATATAGTCCTGTACGATCCAAAGATCGTTCAGGACGATCTGCTTAATCAGACTCACTTAATTTGGTCGCCCTAATTAGGGTTTCTATTTTTGCTGGATCGTCCAGGATGATGTGAATATCGTCCAGGACGATCTGAACAAAAAATGAACAGAAACTCTAATTCACTCAAGCTCTCCCCCTGAGTGTGTGTGTACAAGGTTACTTAGCTCGGGGATCAGTTATATTACAATTGACTCAATAAAAAGAAAAATTATACATTTGACACACTTGGACCCGATCTTGAGTTGGCTTGATTTGCTCGTGATCTTTTGTGCCTGAAATGGGTTAGCCAAGCAAAACACACTGGAAACATGTTTGTCATCATCAAAACCCGATTTGCAACAATCTCCCCCTTTTGATGATGGCAAACATTTGTACAGTAGTTTGAAAATAAAAATAAACAGGAGATCGAAAAATAGATATATTTTTTTTCAAATTTTCATTTAACAATCAAACTAATACAGAAAACATAACACATAACAAAAACTGAAACGACTACAACTGACTCCCTCTTTTGACATCACAAAAAGGAGGAGGGTAAAACAGAACACGGAAATATAAGTACAAAATATAAAAGAGAACAACTACAAAATAGAAAACTAGAACGGAGGCGGATCCTGATCGAAAGAAGGAGGTGGTGGTGGTGGGTTGAAGTAATGGTGAATGGCCTGAAAGTGGGCTCCAATCCAGGCAATGTCCTGGTCATACTGCTGTTGCTGCTGCACAGCATAGTCAGTGAAGCGCTGGATGTCCTCGGCGTGCCGCTGCTCCTGGGCAACCACATAGGAGTCAAATCTTACCTCCCACTGATCGAAGCGCTGCACCAGGTGGTCAAAGGGAGAGGCAATGTGAAGGGGAGCAGGTGCCTCTGGTGCAGCAGGAACTAGAATGGCCTCTTCATCCTCTTCCTCAACATCCGGGGCAGGCTCCGGATGTAGTCGGGTGATGTGTAGGACATGGAAGGCATTGTTGGTGAGGAAGGAAGGAGGACCATCTGGAGCTGCGAGATATTGCAGGTCATATTTGGTTTCAAGGGCATAGGCAATGATGTGTCCTAAGGCTAGATTTGGACGACGGCGATGACCTAGATCCCGAATGGTGGTGATGTGCTCGAGGTACCGGATAATAAGGTCGGTGGCATTAAATTCCCTATGGGCCAGGATGTAGTAAATGGTCAAGGACAAGAGTGGGGTGATGTGAATTCGATCCCCCGCCTTTGGAATGACGGAGGAACGAAGAACATGCTGAATAGTCTGGGCGTCCTTAAGAAGTGTGGAGCAGGCATTATCATGATAAGGGGCATTTGTATTACGAAGGAAATGATTGGCGACACTCCAATCATAGTCTGGGTTGGTGATAAGGGTGTGGAGTTTGTCTCCAGTGACAGAAAGTTGGAGAATGTTATGAAAGTCCTGGTAGGTAGGTTCGACGGGGCGCTGATTTACATAAGAGTGGAGGGTGGAGTAATCAGCCAAAATTCGCAAGTTTGCAAAGAAAACACGAAGAAGTTCTGAGCTAAATGGAAATGCGAGAGTCATTATGAAGGTGAGGGAGGTGTGTGCGAAGAGGTCAAGGACAGGATAAGTGAGAGTGCGGGGATTTACGATTTTTGACGATGTGATGCCCACTTCGTAATATCGCTCGTAGGCAGCCTGATCGGCTGCATTGGGGAAGCGAGGATCAACAGGTCCCTGGGAGGAACTGGCACCCTTTTGACGGGACCGTTTGCCACCAGCCATTAGGAATCTAAAGTGTAAGGAAGTAGAAGGAGAGTGGAAGAAAAAGGTGTGAAAAAGCCTTAAGAAAACTGTTGTTTATATAGAAAACAGCCTGATCATCTCGTACGATCGCGACATCGTCCGGGACAATATGGGCATTTATGACATCCTGGACGATTGGTAAAAAAGGAGGTCCGATCGTCCAGGATGATTAGACACAGGCGATCGTCCTGAGGAGTCAGGCTGGACGATTGTTGACGAAAAGTATCGTCCAGGACGATTAGGTGGATCGTCCGGGACGATATGCAATAAATATGTCGGACGGGCCGAAATCGAATCGTCCAGCAGCTGACACGTGTATCGTCCGGGACGATAAGGTGGATCATCCAGGATGATGGATAATAATTGGAGCAATGTTAGCTGTTTGATCAGATCAGGAGGATATGGATCATATCATCCAGGACGATGTACGGATCGCCCAGGATGATCAACAATAATTGGAGTTTCTCAACAACAGGAGCAGTGTGGGGACAATTTTGAATGAATCATCCAGGATGATGTTTGGATCGTCCAGGATGAAGAGGATCATCCAGGACGATCGGGGTATCGTCCAGGACGATGTGAAGAAAACAAAAAAAGATGGAGGATGAAGATGATAGATCAGAATCCCAAAAGCACAACCACGAAATTTAAATAAAATAAAAAAATGAATAAAACTCACAGCAAAAATAAATAAAAGCCACAAATTTTTTTTTTTATCAAGCTGCTCGAGTAAATCAGAATTTTTCCTTGATTTTAGATCCAAAAACTAATAAGGAGACAATTGACACTGCTGAAATCCAGAAAAAGTTGGGAAAAATCTACTTTCGTAAGTCCGACCCTGGGCACCTTATCGATGCAAACCTCTTTCAAAACAAAAATTTGATTCAGAAGAAAAGGCATTAGATTTGAAAAGAGATCCTTTCAAGCCTCGTTCCAGAAAAATATCTGATATAATAGTGTTACAAAGTAAGGAATCAGAAATCAGGATTTCCAAACTCAAGCTTTTGAAAAATATTAAGTGGCGCACGGATTTTTCTAAGGCATTTAACAATCTGAAAGGGAAGAAAGTTTGGTTTGGGCTCATTTTGTGCCTCTTTTTCAAATTGATTGGCGCTTTGCGCATCTTTTCATTTTTGATACACTTTGTGTATCCAATTTGGCAATTTCGCATCTTTTCAGTTTTGGGCTCATTTTATGCCTCTTTTTTCAATTTATTTGGCGCACTGCGTATCTTTTATAAGCTTTCTCCTTTTCATAATCATTAAAGAGTCTCAGTTGTGAGATTATCTTCCAGACATAGGAGATGACTCTCCACAATAAGGAGGAATGATTCACAAAATAAAAGTCATACAGCATATGATAAATGCAATCACTTGATTTAGAAAATCAAACTAATGACTCAAGACTTTGAAAAACACTATTGATATTAGGCAGATTACTGTAGAAAGATAAAATAATCTCTATTTCAAAAACTAACATTTTAATTTTGAAGAGGATTTTTATCCAAAAGAAACTATACACCAGTAAAGGAGTTAGAGGAAGAGAAACAATCATCAATATTTCTTCTCTTTAACAGATTCAGTGGAATCAATCACTCCTTACCAGCTTCCAAATAAAAACAAGGTAAAATCCCCAGTCAAAAATTCAGATTATCAGAAGTAGTGAGCGGTGATCAGATTTTGAAAAGCATAAAATAGTAAATGCAAGATATGAACCAGTGAATAAAAAAGCAAGCAGAAAATCGCATCAAAGTAAATGCTCAATCCAAACTAACAGTAAGGCTAAAAACAGAAATCAGCAGAAGAAATAAAATCAACTGAAAGCAAATAATCAAACCGAAAACTAACTAACAGAAAACAAAATATCAATCAGAACAATCAAAAATCAGCAGTCATCAGAATCAAGCATTTATATCAATCACTCCTAATCTGGTTCTCAAAATGTTGAATAAGTCAAAGGCCAGTGGTTTAGTGAATATGTCAGCCAGCTGATTTTCAGTTGCTACATGATGTAGCTCAATGTCCCCTTTTGTAACATGGTCCCTAATAAAGTGATGCCTTATATCAATGTGTTTGGTCCTAGAATGTTGAATTGGATTCTTAGAGATACAGATGGCACTAGTATTATCACACAGAACAGAAATTGTGCCAACAGGTAATCCTAAATCCAAGACTTATTGCTTCAACCAAAAAACTTGGGCCACACAACTTCCTAAGACAATGTACTCAGCTTCAGCAGTGGAAAGTGTAACTGAGTTTTATTTTCTACTGGACCAGGAGACTAACGACTGTCCTATGAACTGACAAGTCCCAGAAGTGCTCTTTCTATCCACCCTACACCCCGCAAAGTCAGAATCAGAATATCCAATGATCTCAAAAGAGGTGCTGTGCCTAGGGTACCAGATTCTTAGGTTTGGGGTCCCTAAAAGATATCTAAGAATTCTCTTAACAACAGTCAGGTGGGACTCTTTAGGATCAGCCTGAAACCTAGCACAAAGATAGACACTAAACATGATATCAGGTCGGCTAGCAGTCAGGTAAAGCAGTGATCCTATTATCCCTCTATACTTCTTCTGATCAACAGATTTTCCACTTGAATCCTTATCTAACTGAACTGAGGAGGTCATGGGAGTATTGATTGGCTTGGCTTTGTCCATTTCATATTTCTTCAAAATATCCTTAGTGTATTTAGATTGATTGAGAAAGGTTCCATCATCTGATTGCCTTATGCTAAATCCCAAAAAGTAGGACAATTCTCCCATCATACTTATCTCAAACTCCTTACTCATTATTTTAGAAAACTCATCACATAAATATTTATCAAAAGATCCAAAAATTATATCATCAACATAGATCTGGACAATGAGTAAGTCATCCCCTAATCTCCTCAGAAAAGGGTGGTGTCTACGCTCCCCTTAACAAACTCTCTTTCTAACAGGAATATGCTAAGCCTCTCATACTCACCTATGGGTGCCTGTTTCAATCCATATAAGGCCTTTTTTAATTTATAGACATGATTTGGATATTGGGAACTCTCAAAACCTGGGGGTTATTCTACAAAAACATCTTCTTTAATTACCCCATTTAAAAAGGCACTCTTGACATCCATTTGAAATAGCTTAAATCCCTTATAATAGGCAAAGGCTAGTAGCACTCTAATGACTTCCAATCTAGCTACAGGGGCAAAAGTCTCCTCAAAATCAATCCCTTCTATCTGATTATACCCCTTAGCCACCAATCTTGCCTTATTTCTCACCACCACACCAGAATCATTCATCTTATTCTTAAAGACCCACTTGGTTCCCACAATACTTTGATTTTTAGGTCTTTCTACTAACTCCCAAACATCATTCCTTACAAATTGATTCAATTCTTCCTACATAGCTAAAATCCAAAACTCATCAGACAAGGCTTGATTGATGTTGGTGGGTTCAGTCATTGAGATAAAGGCAGAATGGTTTACTTCCTTCCTAAGTCCATGCCTAGTCCTAAATCCTTCAGAAGGGTCTCCTAAGATCAGTTCTTTAGGATGACTCGAAAAATATCTCTAACCTCTAGGCAACGTGGTTTGAGGTTCTACCCTTTCCTTCAGATTTATATTTCCAACCCCTTAGGTAACCTCAATAATCTCTTCATCTTCTACTTCAGATCTAGACTCCTTAGGATCAGATTCATCAAACACTACATTGATTGTTTCTTCCACCACCAAAGTCCTCTTATTGAACACCCTAAAGGATTTCCCCACACTTGAATATCCTAAGAACACTCCTTCATCAGATTTGGGGTCAAATTTTCCTAAGGGTGACTTCCCATTGTTCAGAATGAAAACCTTACAGCCAAAGACATGAAGGTGGGACAGATTTGGAGTTCTACCCTTAATGATCTCATAAGGTGTCTTATTCAGTTTGATTCTCACATTCACCCTATTCAGCACATAACAGGCAGTGTTCACCGCTTCAGCCCAAAAGTATTTTGGAAGTGAATACTCGATAAGCATGGCTCTAGCGGCTTCCACTAAGGTCATGTTCTTCCTTTCAGCTACCCCGTTCTGCTGAGGGGTCCTAGGAGCTGAAAAATTGTGACTAATCCCATGATCCTCATAAAAACTTCCAAATCTTTCATTTTCAAACTCCCCTCCGTGATCACTATGGATGGTAATAATCTCACATCCTAACTTCTTCTGAATCCAAGTAGAGAAAGATCTAAACTCATCAAATGACTCAGATTTATGTGACAAAAATTTTACCCAAGTGAACCTCGAATATTCATCTACAATCACAAACCCATAGACTCTTCCCCCTAAGCTGGCAGTGCTAATGGGTCCAAAGAGGTCCATGTGAAGAACTTCTAAAGGTCTATAGGTGCTAATGTCCTTAACAGAGTGAAAAGAGGACTGGACTTGCTTCCCCAACTAACAGGCATCACACAGGTGATCCTTAGTGATCTTAAACTTGGGCACACCTCTAACTAAGTCCTTTTGGGTAACTCTCCTAAGGGTTTTCATACTGGCATGACACAATCTCCTATGCCATAACCAAGACTCATCAGCAGCAGTTTTTAAGCAAATTGAATTATCAGATTTAATGCAACTTACATCCAGCTTGTAGACGTTGTTGATCCTTTGCCCCTGCAAAACAACTTCATCATTTAAGCTTAAAATATAGCCAGTGGGTAGGAATTTGATGCTGTATCCCTCGTCACAAAGTTGACTGATGCTCAACAAGTTGTGTTTCAGTCCATCTACAAGCAAAACATTATCAATCATAAAATTCTTTGAATCACCAATTATACCTGAGCCTACCACCTTCCTGGTGGTGTTATCTCCAAGTGTAACCTTGCCTCCAGCTCTTGCCTCCAGTGAAATAAACTAATTTGCATCTCCAGTCATGTGTCTAGAACATCCACTGTCCAGGTACCACATGCTCTCACGAGGTCTTGTGTGAGAGCACACCTACAAAAATATCAAACGTCAGTCTTAGGAACCCAAACAGGTTTGGATTCCTTCTTATGAAAAGAAGAATGCAATGCATGTGTGCTGTGCTGTGAAACAGGCAGTTTGGGTTTCCACACCCAATGTGTACTACGGTGAACAGTGCAGGTGTGGGAAATGTGTCCTAACATACCACATGAAAAACATCTAACACCAGGAAAAGGGTTAACTAATCTACGTGGGAGATAGTGCCTCTTCCTAGATGTATATGAAACATGCTTTGATGGACTTGCAACAGATTTTTCAAAAGATGGCGGTGCATAAAACTGTTCAAAAGTAGGCGGTGTTTTGTTCTTTTCAAAAGCACTGATTTTCACTTTCAAAAACTCAATATGTTTATTTAAACTTGCAATTTTAAAAGTTCTTGCACTTTCATTACTTTCTAAATCACATTCCATATCATTCAATTTCTTAAAAGCAACTTCTAATTCAACATGCGATATTTTTAACAAATCATGCTCAACAGTTAAATCAGAATATTTTTTGTTCAACTCATCGAATTCATCAAGCAAGGACATGTGATTGGAATCAAGTGTGGAATGATCTTTAACTACAGAATCATGCTCTTTTTGCAAAGTCAAATAATCTAATTTTAGACTAGCATGAGTTTTCTTAAGCTTCCTATACGATGTATGAATTTTTTCAGAAACTTCAAATAATTGATCGTAAGTAAGCTCACATACCTCTTCCTGGTCCGACTGACCAGGGTGATCATCAGCCATCAGACACAAGTTTGTTTCCTCCTCTTCAGCTTCAGTCTCAGAGGAGTCAGATGCAGAGTCTGCCCAGAATGCCTTTTGTATCCGCTTCTTGTCCTTTCTGAACTTTGGTTTCTCCTCACCCTTCTCCTTGCTTGGGTGAGCCTTGAGTGTAGGACAATCAGCCTTAATGTGTCCAGGCTTCCTGCATTCAAAACAAATAGATTCAGATGAACCTTTAAAGTTTCTACTGGTCTTACCTTTGTTCCACTTTTGAAAATTCTTATTCTTCTTCCTTAGAAAGCTCTTGAATTGCCTTGTGATTAAGGCAACATCATCGCTATCAGACTCGAAAGTGCTAGCATCTGAATCTTTGGCCTTTAGTGCCACTGTCTTCTCCTTCTTTCGTTCACCTGCATCAAGTTGTCTTTGGTTCACCCCTTGCTCGTAAGCAATGAGTGATCCAAGTAAGCTGTCAATAGAGTAAGTATTTAAATCTTTAGATTCCGTGATAGCAGTAATCTTAGCATCATAAGAAGCAGGCAAACATCTAAGAATTTTGTTCACTCTTTCGCAGTTAGTAAGTTCTCTACCTAATACATGCAAAGAGGTAACAATCTGAGTGAACCCTGTGTACATTTCTGAAATAGTCTCACTAGATTTCATGCGAAAAAGTTCGTAATCATGTAACAAGATGTTTAACCTAGACTGTTTGACTTCAGCTGTACCTTCATATGTTATACATAATCTATCCCAGATTTCTTTTCCCATTATACAAGTAGAAACACGCATATAGTCTTCAGATTTTAGAGCATAAAAGAAACAGTTCAAATATTTTACATTTAACTGTGCTAAGTTACGATCATCAAAAATCCAATCTGCAAACGGGAGTTCAGTTTTCACATTGTTAATCAATCTAAAAGGTGGTTCGTATCCATCCTTAACTAACATCCACATGCGATAGTCAATCGATTAAAGAAAAGTAGACATGCGTGTTTTCCAAAAATTAAAAGGAATATTATCAAACAATGGTGATCTTGTAATAGAATAACCTTCAGCAGTATTACAATTATTATAGTTAGCCATGGATCAAATTCAAAAGTTTTTAAACCTAAATTTTGAATCCCGCTCTGATACCACTTAAAAGTTCGATAGGGATGTTAAGCCCTAGTGAACTAGTCCTGAGGCTAACCAAGAGGGGGGTGAATTGGTTATTTAAAAATTTCATGACAATAATGAAAAATCTTTTCGATACTTAGCAGCGGAAACAATTAAATAAGAATGAAAAGATTAATCTCAGATATTCACCCACGCAGTTAATATCAAAAAGTAAAGTGCATAACTGAATCAGAAAAGTAAACCAGATTTTATAGTGGTTCGATCAACTTGACCTACGTCCACTCACCGGAGCCTCCCCTCCGGGTATTGCACTCTCCTTTTGCTCCCATAGCAAGGCGGAGAAGCCTATACAAGACCTCCTTTTCACCACACGGTGGGGCAGAGAACCCGACCTCCTTTTGCTTCCTCCTGAAGCAGGCAGAGAACCTTCAAACTCCTTTTGCTTCCACCTGAAGCGGGCAGAGAACCCCGGAACTTCTTGCGAACGATCCTCCCACGACACACACCAACTAGACGAAAGACGACGAGCAGAGAAGACGACTCTGATCCGTGCTTGGAGCAACCTTAGTGAATCTCTCACTAACTCCCCCTCACAAGATCCTCTCTCTCTCCCAAACTCTCTCTCTCTAGGGTTTCTCTAGAAAGGAAGGTGGCAAAAGATTTTTCTTGTTTCAAGAAAAAGTTCTTTTATAGGAGGGCTTAAAATTTTCCCTAAATCTCAACTGGTCGGCCAAGATCGTCCAGGACGATCGAAATATCGACAGTTCGGGTCATCCAGAGAAACTTGTGTTGGACGACCAAAAAATGACTTGATCGTCCAGGACGATACAGGTATCGTCCTGTACGATTAGTTCAAAAAGTGCCCAAATCATCTTGAACACAGTTCGGGACATACATCTGAAATGCACTAGACGATCATGATCGTCCGGGATGATCCTGCTATCGTCCAGGACGATATGATTGTATCAATTCAATATTAATTGCTTTCCTTAATTACCAGACTAATTTAGGCATGATTGTACTGAATTGTCTAGGACGATACACGTATCGTCTGGGACGATCCGACTAAATAACATAAAATAAAAACTTGCCTAACTTGTTCTGGCGGCTGAGAATTTCTAATTTGAGCATATCATCTTGTACGATCCAAAGATCATCCAGGACGATCTGCTTAATCAGACTCACTTAACTTGGTCGCCCTAATTAGGGTTTCTGTTTTTGCTGGATCGTCCAGGATGATGTGAATATCGTCCAGGACGATCTGAACAAAAAATGAACAGAAACTCTAATTCACTCAAGCTCTCCCCCTGAGTGTGTGTGTGCAAGGTTACTTAGCTCGGGGATCCGTTACTTTACAATTGACTCAATAAAAAGAAAAATCATACATTTGACACACTTGGACCCGATCTTGAGTTGGCTTGATTTGCTCGTGATCTTTTGTGCCTGAAACGGGTTAGCCAAGCAAAACACACTGGAAACATGTTTGTTATCATCAAAACCTGATTTGTAATAATTAGAACCATGAGTATTTGACAAAGTATATGAGTTGACTTAGTTAAATAGGCTAGGGTTTAACTCAAAGTAAGTTTAGAGATATTCTATGTATCAAATGGAATGGATTTGAGGGGAGTATGAGACCATGGAGCCAAGGTTTTGGATGAATACAATGAATAGACTCATATGGATCAAGTTTGACCAAATCAGGCTCAGTTGACCATGTCAACTGCTGAGTAGGTCTGGAGTTCAATCAAATCCAAATCATCAGGGGAAGTGATCATGAGAGTTTTGACAAAGTTTTGAATGCATATGAGCTTGATTCAAGTAGAAAGGTTTAAGTGTTTGAACTGGTCAAACTGAGTTAACTTGGTAAAATTAGTTGACCTAGGGTCAAGATTTGGGTTTAATAGGTTTGAAATAAAATTTTGAGTCTATTGGAAGTGGCCCCAAGATTTGGAGAGTTCAATTTGATCAAAATGACTATTTGGGCCCTCAAAGAGGTACTTTGGTCATTTTGACCTCTGGTCAACTAGGGGTCAAACTAAATTCACCAAAATGTAATTTAATGCTTAACAAGTCATGATTGAAGGTCTAGATGTAATTAGAAGATTTGGAGAAGGCTCCAATGTCAAAATCCACTGGGTGGGAAGTCTAGTGGCATAGGCCATAAATATTTGAAGGTTTTACATCCTTTGAATTTTAATCCAATTTGTTGGGTTAGAGGCCTAAGATTGTGCTCAAATTTAGAGGATAGATCTTAGAGACATGCTTAATTAATATGTAATTGATAGATCATGAATTTGGGGCCATTTGACTAGGGTTTGAAGTGTTTGAAAAATCATTAAAAAAGGCTTTCAAGACCTAAGTCTTTGAACCTTGAGTTTTGATTTAAATTTCTGGATTTGATATGGATTGATCTAAGATCTGGGTAGATCTTAGGGTCTGGATTGACCCTATTGATCTCATATAAGATTGAGGTCAACAAATGGACCCCCAATATGTGTAATAGAATAAAGTTTTATTGTATATATTAGTGTTGACCGAATTAAAGGGTAATGTCTAAAATTTTGATCTTAAAGGAAGGAAAAGTTTATCCCTAGGGAATTGGGGTTTGAATTGATTTTAGAGTAGTGTCATGGAGGGTGTACTCTACCACTAGTGAATTCTACTCTTAAGGAAGGTATTACCTAGTCAAAAGGAATAAAAGTCAGATAATCAAATGATGGGGTTAAGACATGCCCACTATAGAGGATCAAAGCTAGATGAATAATATCATGAGGTCAAAATATGTTCACCATAGATGATCAAAACTAGATGAATCATGTGATGTGGTCAAAATATGCTCACCACAAGGGATCAAAACCGGTAGTTCAAATGGTGGGCTTGAGTATGTCCACCATAGATAATCAAAATTGGGAAATCATATGGTGGGGTCAAGGTATGCCCATCATAGAGGGTTAAAGCTGGGTGATCATATCATGGGTAAAATATGTCCATCATATAGGATCAAAGTTGGATGAATCATATGATGGGGTCGAATATGCCCACCATAGAGGATTGAAACTGAAAAATCATATGGTGGGGTCGAATTTTCCCACCATAGGGAAATTGGAAAATCGGGGTCAAATATGCCCACCATAGATGATTGAAACTTGAAAATCATATGGTGGGGTCAAATATGCCTACCAGAGATGATTGAAATTGGAAAAGCATATGGTGGGGTCAAATAGGCCCACCATAGATGATTAAAACTGGAAAATTATATGGTGGGGTCAAATAGGCCCACCATAGATGATTGAAACTGAAAATTCATATGGTGGGGTCAAATAGGCCCACCACAGATGGTTGAAACTAGAAAATCATATGGTGGGGTCAAATATGCCAACCACTGATGATTGAAACTGGAAAATCATATGGTAGGGTCAAATATGCCTACCATAGATGATCGAGGCTGGGTGATTATATGATGGGGTCAAGGTATACCACCATAGAGGATTGAGGCTGGGTGATCATATGATGGGGTGAAGGTATGCCCACCATGATTGAAATTGGAAGATCAAATAATAGGGCTAAGGTATGTCCATCATAGACGATCAAAATTAGAAGATCATATAATGGGGACTAATATGCCCACCATAGAGGATTAAAACTAGATAATCATATGATGGGGTCAAGGTATACCCACCATAGAGGATCAGTACTGGGTTAAAGCTAGGATGGTGCCGTAAAAAAAGGCATACTCTATCACCAGTAAATATAATCCTAAATAGAGGGAGGACCCAATCCTAAGGAAGAGATGAATATATTTAAAATTTAATAAATACACAAGAATATGTGTTGAAATCCAGGATCCCGAGCACTTAATTTTGATGGAGACAACTAATACTTACTGAATTTATATGGGCTTCCTTTAAGAGTACAAATGTTTATCTTTGTCTATGAGCATTAATATTTCAGGTCAGATACACACTGCTCAAGATTGCTGGAGACTCAAACTGGGTTAGAATAGGATATTGAAAAACTTTATATCGTATTGGACGATATCTTAAAAATGAACTAATTATACTATATGAATAGTGCAGTGCTGGATGATGGTCAGAGATGAATTTGCTCATCCCAGAGATTGTCTTGTACGAATAGTTAAAAACAACATGATCGTCTTGTACGATATGCCTATCATACAATACAATATGTGTAGAATTCAAGAATTATTCGTCCGTGCTCATACTGGATGAAGCTGTATTTGAACTGATCATACTGTACGATTTTATATCGTACTGTATGAACAGAGATAAAAAAGTTGAAATTTTTAGGGTTTTCTGAAGCCTGATTTAGAAAGAACTTTAATTTTTTAATTGAGGGTTGTTGTTGGTCTATCTTGTTGCTGTGAGAGGCATTGAGAGAGGAAGGGACTCTTTAGAGAGAAGTTTTCTTTGGAGAGATCCAGGGCTTGTGAAAGGAAGGTGAAGGTGAGCTTGAGCGTGAGGGAGAAGGAGTGTGAGGGGATCACAAGGTGGATCCAAGCTAGCTGCATACTTTGCTCCTCTTGTGGCTTTGGGGAGTCTTGGGAAAGTTTTCTAGGGAAGAAGCCTTCAAGATCAACATCATCAAGGTACTCTACCGTCTCCAGGAGGGAGAAAAAGGAGAAGGTCCGCTGCCTTCACTAGGAGGGTGACATAGCGCTTAGTATTCCACCACACCGGGGAAGGTGAAAGTGAGTCTTGTAAAGGCTTCTCTGCCTTGCTGTGGAAGCAAAAGGAGAGTCAACTTTAGTAGTGCAAATCCCGGAGTGGAGGATTCTGGGGAGTGGACATAGGTCAAGTGACCGAACCACTATAAAAATCTCTGGTGTACTTTTTCCTTTTTACCACTCTTTCCTTTTCATACATTTTATTTATAGTTTTAATTGCTTGGTGAAAAATTCTGATCCTTGATCTTGTATTGTAAAATTCACAAATTATGTCACCAATATCGTTGTTGTAAACGAACTACTAGCTTCCGCATTCAAATTGTTAAGTTGCTATTTTAAAAATATAAAAAAATTAGAACTCCTGTTTAGGTTTAAATTTTTAAAATATCAATTCACCCCCCCCCCCTCTTGGCGCATCTCGTACTTTTAAGTGGTATCAGAGAGGGGTTTCAAAATAGTGTTTTAGAAAACCTAGAAACGTAGGATCTATGGCTCAATTTGGTAACCGTAACACTGCGGAGGGTTATTCTATAACCCGTCCACCTTTATTTGATAATATACTATTTGATTTCTGGAAAATACGCGTGTCTACATTTTTACAGTCTCTAGACTATCGCATGTGGATGTTGGTTCAAGACTGTTATAATGCACCATTTCGTATGTTGAATGGAGTTAAAACTGAATTAGCTTTTAATGAATGGAGCAATGAGGATAGAGAATTTGCACAGTTAAACGCTAAATGCTTAAATTATTTCTTTTACACATTAAAATCAAAAGAGTATATATGAGTGTCTACCTGTACTACTGGTAAGCAAATTTGGGACAAACTATGTATCACATACGAAGGAACTAGTGAGGTAAAACAATCGAGGCTGAACATACTGCTACATGATTACGAACTATTCCGCATGAAACCTAGTGAAACTATCTCTGAAATGTACACTAGATTCACCTAGATAGTGACATCTTTGCATGCTTTAGGGAGAGAGTTGTCTAACTCAGAGAAAGTGAACAAAATATTACGATGTTTGCCTAGTTCGTATGATGCAAATATTACTGCAATAATTGAGTTGAAAGATCTAAATATTTATTCAATTGACAACTTACTTGGGTCACTCATTATCTACGAGCAAGGAGTGAGTCAACGACAAAGTGATGTAGGTGAAAAGAAGAAGGAGCAAACGGTGGCCTTAAAAGCGAACAATTCTGAAAGTGATAGCTCTACAGCGGAGGAAGATGATGATATAGCCTTGATGACTCATCAGTTCAAGAATTTCCTGAAACGAAAGCAACACCATATCAAAGAAATTGGAACAAAGGTAAAAGCTCAAAGAATACTAAAGTTGCATCTGACATAATTTGTTTTGAGTGCAGGAAACCCGGTAATCTCCGAGCTAATTGCCCCAACGTTAAGACTCAATAAACCAAAGAAAAGGGTGAGGAAAGGTCAAAGTTCAGGAAGGGCAAGTCTAAGACACAAAAAGCATTTTGGGCTGACTCTGCCTCAGAATCATTAGAAGAACAAGCAGAGGAGGAGGTAATAAATTTATGTCTTATGGCTAATAATAATCTTGATCAATCAGATCAAGATGAGGTATGTCAACTTTCGTATGATGAGCTATTGGTTATTGCTGAAAAAATTCATGACTCGTATAGAAAGTTAAAGAAAAAGCATGTTAGTCTTAATACTGAGTTTAGTACTTTACAAAAGGAGCATACTAGTGTAGTTTAAGATTTTTCTTACTTGGATAGAGATTATATGTCCCTGCTTGATGAATATGATGCATTAAACAAGAAGCATATTGAGTTAACCACTACACACGATACCTTGAAATCATCACATGTTGAACTAGAGAATGCATTTAAGGAACTAGAAGAACTTACAGATGAGCTAGATTGAAGTGAGCATACATTGAGATTTGAATTTGCAAGCCTTAACCAAGAGAATAAATTTCTAAATGAAAAACTTTATGCATTTGAAAATAATAAAACACCTCCCACGTTTGCTAAGTTTTTTCAGCCTCTACCATGTGAACCATCTCATTCAAAACTAGCACAGCATGCATCATTCAAACCCAGAAATAGGCACTACTATCCCCATAGATTAGTGAACCCATTTCCCAGTGTTAAGTGTTATTCTTGTGGCATGCTAGGTCACATAGCCCGCACGTGCACAATTCACCATAGGACACATCTAGTGTGGAGACTTAAGCTGTATTCATCACAGTATAACATGCATATATTTCATCCATACAAGCATAAGGTGGAACCCAAACTCACTTGGGTTCCCAAAACTAACCTGTGATTGAAATTATAGGGATGCTCTCATAAAAGACCTAGTGAGAGCATGTGGTACCTGGACAGTGGCTGCTCGAGACACATGACTGGAGACATGAAGTAGTTCGTGATATAAGAGGCCAGGTTAGGAGGCAAGGTAACTTTGGGAGACAATACCACCAAAAAAGTGGTGGGCTCAGGTATCATTGGAAACTCTAAGAATTTGGTAATTGAAAATATACTTTTAGTTGATGGTTTAAAGCATAACCTTTTAAGTATTAGTCAACTATGTGACAAGGGCTTTGACATTAAGTTTCTTTTTGATAAATGCATGATTAGCTTAAATTGTACACTTATGTTAGAAGAAAAATGCATAAACAATGTCTATATGTTAGACTTAAACTGTATTGAAAACTTAAACTCTTTGTGTATGAAAATAATAGCTGATGACTCTTGGCTATGGCATAGGAGACTATGCCTTGCTAGTATGAAAACACTTAGGAACATCACTCAGAAAGACCTAGTTAGAGGCATACCTAAGTTAGACTTTACTAAGGACCATCTATGTGATGCCTGCCAACTAGCAAAATAAGTGAAATCATCATTTCATTCAATTAAGGATATCAGCACCACTGGGCCACTAGAAATTCTACACATGGACCTATTTGGACATGTTAGTATCGCTAGCATAGGAGGAAAATCTTATGGATTTGTGATAGTGGATGACTACTCTAGGTTTACTTGGGTAAAATTCTTAGCACATAAGAGTGAGTCATTTGAAGAGTTTAGAACATTCTCTACTTGGATTCAAAGAAAATTAGGATGTGAAATTATGATAATCCATAGTGATCATGGTGGAGAATTTGAGAATGATAAGTTTGAATCATTCTGTCAAGAGATAGGAATAGAATATATTTTCTCTGTCCCTAGAACTCCTCAGTAAAATGGAATAGCAGAAAGAAAGAATAGAACTTTAGTTAAAGCTGCTATGGCAATATTAGCTTAATACACTCTTCCTAGATATTTTTAGGCAGAAGTAGTGAATACTGCTTGCTATGTTCTAAATCGGGTAAATATAAGATCCAAACTTAATAAGACACCCTATGAATTGCTTAAGGGTAGGACACCCAATCTTTCCCACTTACACGTCTTTGGATGCAAATGTTTCATCTTAATCAATGGCAAGTCACCCTTAGGAAAGTTCGATCCTAAATCTATGAAGGGATTTTCTTAGGCTACTCATCTATAGGTAAAGCCTATAGAATCTTTAATAAGAGAACCCTGGTAGTAGAAGAGTCTACCCATGTGGTATTTGATGAATCCAATAAGATCTCTGAATCTAATCATGGAGAAGAAGAAGTTGAGATTATTCAGGGAGTAGAAACCATTGCCATAGAGACTAGAGCAGAACCACAGGAGCAACTGCCTAGAGATTGGAAATATTCTTCTAGTCATCCTAAAGAACTGATCTTAGGAGACCCATCAGAAGGTATAAAAACTAGGCATGGACTTAGGAAAGAGGTTAATCATTCTACATTTATATCTATGATTGAACCCACAAATATTGATCAAGCCTTAGGAGATAAATTCTGGATCTTAGCAATGCAAGAAGAGTTGAACCAATTCATTAGGAATGATGTATGGGAATTAGTCAAGAGACCTAAAGAACAAAGTGTGGTTGGAACTAAGTGGGTCTTTAAAAATAAGATGAATGACTCTGGCATAGTAGTGAGAAATAAGGCTAGATTAGTAGCAAAGGGGTACAACCAAATTGAGGGAATAGATTTTAAGGAAACCTTTGCACCTATGACCAGACTAGAAGTCATTAGAGTACTCTTAGCCTTTTCTTGCTTCAAGAGTTTCAAATTATATCAAATGGTAATAAAGAGTGCTTTCTTAAATGGGGTAATCAAAGAGGATGTCTATGTTGAACAACCCCCAAGATTTGAAAACTCATAATTTCTAAATCATATGTTTAAGCTGAAAAAGGTAGTATATGGACTAAAGCAAGCACTAAGAGCCTGGTATGAAAGACTTAGTACATCCCTACTAGATAGAGGTTTTGTTAAGGGTAGTGTGGACACCACCTTATTCTTGAAAAAGGTAGGAGATGAGATACTCATTGTTCAGATCTATGTAGATGACATCTTGTTTGGATCTTCAAAGAAAATTTTATGTGATGAATTTTCAAAAATAATGAGTGATAAGTTTGAAATGAGTATAATGGGAGAACTTGATTACTTCCTTGGGTTTAGTGTAAGACAGATGGAAGGTGGAACATTCCTTAGCCAATCTAAGTACATCAAAGATATTCTTAAAAAGTATGAAATGGAAAATGCTAAGGCCATGAATACTCCCATGAGCTCTAATATTCAATTAGATAAAGATTCAAATGGAAAGTCAGTAGATCAGAAGAAGTATAGGGGAATAATTGGATCACTTCTCTACCTAACCGCCAGTAGACCGGATATAATGTTTAGTGTTTATCTCTGTGCTTGATTTCAAGCTGATCCAAAAGAATCTCACATGACTGCTATCAAAAGAATTCTTAGATATCTACTAGGCACTCCAAACTTAGAAATTTGGTATCCTAGATACAACACTATATTTGAAATCTCAGGGTACTCAGACTCAAATTTTGCAGGATGTAGGGTAGATAGAAAAAGCACCTCTGGTACCTATCAATTCATTGGACAATCATTAATTTCTTGGTTCAGTAGAAAATAGAATTCGGTAGCCCTCTCAATAGCTCGAGCAGAATACATAGTAGTAGGAACCTGTGTTGCACAAGTCCTTTGGTTAAAACAATAGCTTTTAGATCTTGGACTACCTATAGGAACCATCCCAATAATGTGTGACAACACTAGTGCAATTTACATATCTAAAAATCCAATTCAGCGCTCACGAACAAAGCATATAGACATTAGACATCACTTCATAAGAGATCATGTAGTCAAAAGAGATATTGAACTGTATCACATTGCGACTAGATATCAATTGGCTGACATTTTTACAAAACTATTAGCTTATGACACCTTTAGTACCCTGAGAATAAAATTAGGTGTCATAGACATTCAAGCTTAAAATAAAAAAAATTATAAAAATAATAATAATAATAATAATAATAATATGTTTGTGTGTTTAATTTTTTATAAATAAAAAAAGGGACTTTCCTGATCCTCTCACATTCACCTTGCTGAAGCCAAAACATTGAATTTCTCTGCACATCGTACTGTACGATCCAATATTGTACTGTACGATTATCCCAAAAATACTCAAATCTAAACCTTCCACTCCATCCACTGTTCAGATCTATCCTATCTTATACATATCATACTGTACAAATAACCACTCGTACTGTACGATACACATTATTGGTCATCGTATTATACAAATCACTCATCGTACGATATGATCTACGTGTCAATATGGATTGGGACAAATTTAAACTCGACCGGTACAAAAATAATTATCATTCGTACTGTACGAACACCTATTCATATGGTACGATCAATTTCATCAAAAGTCATTCAGACGACTTCTTAGGACGAACGCCTCTCACTCACATTCATCCAGTATAATTCTGATCGTACTGTACGATTTGACTCTCTTTTTCTGAAAAGTCATCCAGATGAAATAATTGCATATATCGTACTGTACAATACTTCACAAATTCTATAAATTGGAGGCATTCTCTAGTTATGCTCACTCAATCCTCTTCAAATTCCTCAATCTCTTCATCCGCTTCCTCATCAATGTCTGGTGGAAGCAAGCGAAGCCGAATGATCGTGGGGAGCTCTTCCTCCTCTCGGCGGTTCAATGACCACTTTCTTTCCTTTGCCGACGAGAAAGCGTATAATAAATTCAAAGAAGCCAAAATTACCCCATCTCTCATGTTAAATCAGGCGGCTCTGAACTTCGAGATGATGAATCTTTTTGCCTCCACCACTCTTCAATTTCTATTGACTCTCACATTTCCCTTCCACTATGAACTTCTTTTTTAATTTCTTATAAATCTGGAAATCGACCATGAGAACACCAACTTTACCTCCTATGTATGGAAATAACATGTCATTATCACTATAAATAACATAGCTAAACACACTGGCCTATCCACTGAAGGCCCTCATACTAAATTTATGCTCACAAATGATTATGATTGGACCTAAGTTAACATGACACTTAGAAATGTCCCATCCAATTAACACCTGCCCCTTATCCAAATCCTTAATCAAAATGCACGAGTTATCCAGCATGTTCTTCGCACATCTATAATACCAAAAGCTGGAGACCGTATATACATTACTCCATTACTATCTATGGTCACTTACCTATTAATGTCGGGCACCAAATTCAATGAAGCTCAGATGATTTTTGATTATATCCATACCCTGTCTGCTTTTCGATATCCAAGTACCCGAAGAAAACTAAATCTTGCTTTAGGACATGTCGTAGGCTACATCCTAGATGCTAAATATCAACTTCATTATCCTCTACCTCCAGATCATCTTCCTATATTCTATTCAGATGCCTCTTTTTATATCTTATTCCATCGGGGGGACGCTCACGCTGATCTCAATTTTGGTGAAGAAGAGGCTGCTGCTCCTGCCGACGCACCTCCACCACCACCAATACACCCGCCTGGACCTGCTTATCTTGCCTACCCTCACGATGATATTATTTAACGCCTTGATCGGTTGGAAACTAGGCTAGATTCCCACATTACTCAATAACATCAATAGCATGAAAGTGACATGAAATGGTTTGGGGAACGCTTCACCTCCATCGATCATCAGTTCGCGTCCCTCCATCAGTACTTTCAAGTGGTTCCACGACCTCCACCACCACCTCTGGATCAAGATCCTGAATTTTGAATATGTTAGTTTGCTTGTGTTGTATTTTCTTTTATTAGTTATTTATCTTTGTAGTTGCTTTTTGTTCTTGTTTATACTTATTGTTTTTTTCTTTTTGGTGCTGTCAAAAGGGGGAGATATTTCTGTGTTATTCCGTCCTTACTATTAATGATATTAGTTGTTTATATATTGCTCTTGTTATGTTTACTCTGTTTGTTATAAAAAAAAAATTTCTCCCCTTATTTTAAAATAAATTATCCTTCTGAGGGGGAGCTAAGGAAGACATAATAATTGTGGCCATCAGAAAATATTATTTGACACCATCAAAAAGCAGGAGATTGTTATAATTCAGGATCCCGAGCACTTAATTTTGATGGTGATAACTAATACTTACTGAATTTATATGGACTTCCTTTAAGAGTATAAATATTTATCTTTGTCTATGAGCACTAACATTTCAGGTCAGATACACACTGCTCAAGGTTGTTGGAGACTCAAACTGGGTAGAATAGGATATTAAAAAGCTTGTAATTTTTATTTTTTTTATTTTTATTTTCTTGAGTCTGCCACAAAAGCATGTATGTAAAAGGAGCAACCATGCACACACACAGAGGGAGATTTATTTTCATGTTAAAAATTTTTTTACAAGCTTATCATACTGTATAATTTTTAATCGTGTTGTACGATGGATCATTAATACTCAGGCTAACGGCTATTTCCAGACGATTAAATTTGTAACCTAATCATACTGTACGATTGGAATCGTACTGTATGGTGAAGTTCAATTGAAAAACCCTAGCCACCAGAATAAGTTTGGTAAGTTTATAATTTTGATTTTTTGAACTATTCGTACTGTACAATCCAGATCGTACTGTACGATTATTTGAATACTTATCAAAATTATCTCATGTAATCAGGAAATAAAATGTTGGTTTCTTAATTAAATTAGATCGTATTGTACGATATTATATCATACCGTACGATGGTCAGAGATGATTTCATTCGTCCCTTTGATCATACCAGACGAAACCAAGGTTTTTTTATTCTATTCATCCTGGACAATATTCATATCGTACTGGATGATATCCTGAAAATGAACTAATTGTACTGTACGAATAGTGTAGTGCTTGATGATGGTCAGAGATGAATTTGCTCATCCCAGAGATCGTCCCACAGATCATTCTGTACAAATAGTTGAAAACAACATGATTGTCCTGTATGATATGCTTATCGTACAGTACGATATGTGTAGAATTCGAGAACTGTTCGTCTGTACTCGTACTGGACGAAGTTGTATTTGAACTAATCATACTGTATAATTTTATATTATACTGTATGAACAGAGACAAAAAAGTTAAAATTTTTAGGGTTTTCTGAAGCCTGATTTAAAAAAAACTTTAATTTTTCAATTGAGGGTTGTTGTTGGTCTGTCTTATTGCTGTGAGAGGCATTGAGAGAGGAAGGGACTCTTGAGTGAGAAGTTTTCTTTATAGAGATCCAGGGCTTGTGAGAGGAAGGTGAAGGTGAGCTTGAGCATGAGGGAGAAGGAGTGTGAGGGGATCACACGGTGGCTCCAAGCTAGCTGTATGCTTTGCTCCTCTTATGGCTTTGGGGAGTCTTGGGAAAGTTCTCTAGGGAAGAGAGCCTTCCAGATCAACATCATCAAGCTACTTTGCCGTCTCCAGGAGGGAGAAAAGGAGAAGGTCCGTTGCCGTCACCAGGAGGGTGACATAGCGCTTGGTATTCCGTCACACCGGGGAAGGTGAAAGTGAGTCTTCTAAAGGCTTCTCTGCCTTGCTGTGGGAGCAAAAGGAGAGTCAACTTTTAGTAGTGCAAATCCTAGAGTGGAGGACTCCGGGGAGTGGACGTAGGTCAAGTGACCGAACCACTATAAAAATCTCTAGTGTGCTTTATCCTTTTTACCGCTCTTTACTTTTCACGTATTTTATTTACAGTTTTAATTGCTTGGTGAAAAATTCTGATCCTTGATCTTGTATTATGAAATTTGCAAATTATGTCACCAATATCGTTATTGTAAACGAACTATCAGCTTTCGCATTCAAATTGTTAAGTTGCTATTTTAAAAATACAAAAATATTAGAACTCCTGTTTAGGTTTAAATTTTTAAAATACCAATTCACCCCCCCTCCCTCTTGGTGCATCTCGTACTTTCAATATGCTGAATTGAAGTTGTAGACATTTTTATTACTTTAAAAGTCGAGCTACATCAAGCATATTATTTCTTAAGGAAACACCCATTAACAGGTAACATTGGGTGATTTCTTTTACAGTCAACTAACTGATATGATCCCCCTTCATAAATTGTTTCTGTAATGAAGGATCCTTCCCAAGTTGGTTCAAATTTCCCACTGATCTTTCGGTGAGCTAAAATAGGTCTCCGAAGAACTAGGACCAAGTCTCTTACTTGGAACGTTCTAGGTCGCACTAATTTATCATGAGCTTGAACCATTCAAGCTTTATATAACTCTAGATTCTGATGGGCTTGGAGATAATATTCTTCAAGACCCTCGAGTTCTTCTAATCGAAGTCTTGTATTTTGTTCAGTTGTGATTTGGTTGTTGATGGCAATTATGAGTGGTGGGATTTGTACTTTCAGGGGAAGTACGGCCTCAGACCCATACACTAATACAAAGGGAGTGGATTGGGTAGGGGTCCTATAAGTAGTCTGATAAGCCCATAAAGCTTCCACCAACTTCTCATCCCAATGACATTTTTTATTATCAAGGGTCTTTTTTATCATTTGTATAAAGTTTTATTAAAGGCCTCATCCAATTCATTAGTTTGAGGGTAATAGATTGTTGAGTATCTCCAATCAATATTATGGTGCCTCACAAAATTATTGGTTTTTGTAGACTTAAAAGCAGACCCATTATCAGATATGATTATGCGGGGCACGAAGAATCAATATACAATATGGGCATAAAAGAATTTCATAACATGGTGTGCTGTTACATTACGCAGGGGAATTGCTTCTGCCCATTTTGAAAAATAATTAGTCGCTGCTAAAATAAAATGATAACCTTTTGAAAATGGAGGGTCAATAGGTCCAATAACATTCGTGCCCCAACTTTCAAAGGGCCAGGAAACTATTATGGGATGTAGTATATTCGGCAGCTGATGAAAAATCACACCATGTATCTAGTATTGATGATAACATTTTGTAATATTTATGCAATCGTTAATCATTGTAGGCTAGTAATATCCAAGTCTTTTTGATTTTTAACGTCATTTTAGGACCTGATTGATGAGCGCCGCACAGTCCGGAGTGAACCTCATTAACAATCTTCAGAGCCTTTTATTTAAAAGTTCGAAAGGGATGTTAAGCCCTGATGAACTAGTCCCGAGGCTAACCAAGAGGGGGGGTAAATTGGTTATTTAAAAAATTCGTAAGCAACAGAAAAAATCTTTTCGATAATTTGCAGCAAAAATAAGTAAACACAGAAATGAAAAGATCAACCACAGATTTCACCCAAGTAGATAATAACAGAAAATTAAAGTGCAAAAAATAATCATAAAGAGCACACCAAATTTTATAGTGGTTTGGTCAACTTGACCTACGTCCACTCCCCGGAGCCTCCCCTCTGGGTATTACACTAACACAAAAGTGACTCTCCTTCTGCTCCCACAGTAAGGTGGAGAAGCCTGTACAAAACTCCTTTCCACCAACCCGATGAGGCAGAGAACCATAACTCCTTTCGCTTCCTCCTGAAGTAGGCAGAGAACCCGAACTCCTTTTGCTTCTTCTTGAAGTAGGCAGAGAACCTGAACTCCTTTCGCTTCCTCCTGAAGCAGGCATAGAACCCGGATCTTCTTGCGAAACGATCCTCCCACAGAAAACACCGATAAGACGAGAGATGATGAATGGAGAAGATGACTCTGATCCTTCCTTGGAGCAACCTTTATGAATCCCTCACAAACTCCCCCTCATAAGATCTACTCTCTCTCTCCCAAGCTCTCTCTCTCTCTCTCTCTCTCAAGGTTTCTCTGGAAAGAAAAGTGGCAAATAATTTTTCTTATTGGAAGAAAAAGATCTTTTATAGGAGGGCTTAAAATTTACCCTAAATCACAACTGGTCGGTCAATATCATCCAAGACGATCGCTAGATCATCCTGTACAATTAGTTTAAAATCACCTGTTTCAATATGGACAATCTGGCTCTTCTGGATTATTAGTAGAAAAAGTTGTTCAGATCATCCCGTACGATTCTGCGATCGTCCGGGATGATTAGCTTAAATTTAGGAATTTTATCCAGAAGACCGCTCTGGTCATCCAGAGGAACTTATGCTGGATGACCTAAAAATGATTTGATCGTCCAGGATGATATTTCTATCATCCTGTATGATTAGTTCAAAAAGTGTCAAATTCTTCCTGATCACCGCTCTTGATGTACAGGTAAAACATGCTGGACGGTCAGGATTTTTAACACATCATCCCGTACGATCCTGCGATCATCCAGGATGACATAATCGAATCAATCAGACCTCAATTACTTTCTTTAATCACCAGACTAATTTAGGTATGATTATAATGGATCATCCAGGATGATACACATATCATTCGAGACGATCAGATCAAATCTCTAAAAATAAAACTTGCTTAACTTGATCTAGCGGCTGAAAATTTTTTATTTGAGCCTATCGTCCCGTACAATCGATGGATCGTCTAGGACGATCTGCTTAATCAGGCAGACTTAACTTGGTCGGCCTAATTAAAGTTTCTATTTTCACTAGATCGTCCAGGATGATGTGAATACCGTCCAGAACGATCTGAACAAAAAATGAATAGAAACTCTAATTCACTCAAGCTCTCCCCCTGAGTGTGTGTGTGCAAGGTTACTTAGCTAGGGGATCAGTTACATAGCATTTTACTCAATAAAGATAAAAAAACACATTAGACCTAGATTTCAAAACAGACTGACTCGAGCTTGGACTAGCTTGAACTTATAATTAAACCTATGTACCTGAAAGATTAAACAGACAACCAGAGATAGAAATGTTTGCTATAATCAAAATCATAATCTTTAAAACCAGATTTGCAACAATCTCCCCCTTTTTGATGATGACAAATATTTGTTAAGTAGTTTCAAATCAAATTGACAGGAGTAACCAATGCACGTATGAAAGACAAATATCATTTCAAAAAAGTAATACAAGAAATAACTAGAATAGTACACGAAACTACTAGTCACTCAAAACACTAACTCCCCCTTTTGACATCACAAAAAGGAGGAGGAACAGACACAATAGTACAAGCAAAAAATAACATAAAATACAAAGCTAAAAGGAGGCGGATCCTGATCAGAAGGAGGAGGAGGTGGTGGCTGAGGATGGAGATGAAAGATCAGGGATCCCAAAAACACATACAATAAAATGAAAAATAAAAGCAGAGTAAATAAAACTCAAAACGAGAAATACAAAAACACACAAAAAATAATAATTTTTTTTAATCGATATGCTCAACTAAATCAAAATTTTACCTTGATTTTGAATCCAAAAACCAATAAGAAGACGATCGACAGTGCTGAAATCTAGAAAAGTTGGAAAATTGACTTTGTAACTCCCACCTCGAACACCTTATAGATGCACATTCCTTTCAAAATAAAAATCTAATTTAGAAGAAAGAAATTAGATTCGAAAAGAGATCCTTTGAAGCCTCGTTCCAGAAAAATATCAGATATAATAGTATTGCAAAGTAAGAAATCAGAAATCATGATTTTTTGTCTCAAGCTTTTGAAAATATTAAGGGTGCATGGATTTTTCTAAAATATTTAAAGATCTGAAAGGGAGCCTATTTCTTTATGGGCTAATTCTATGCCCCTTTTTTCAATTTGTTTGGTGCTTTGCACATCTTTTAATTTTTGATACACTTTATGTATTCTTTCAATTTTTTTGGCAAAATTGCGCATCTTTTCAGTTTGGGCTAATTTTATGCCTCTTTTCATTTTGGAGCTCTTTGCGCATCTTTTGTAGGCTTTCTCCCTCTCAAAATAGTTAAAGAATCTCAGCTATGAAATAACCTTCCAGATATAAGAGATGACAAAGCTCACTCTCTACAATAAGAAAGAGTAATTCATAAAACAAAAATCATACATCATATGATAAGTGCAATCACTTGGTTCAAAAAATCATAACAATGACCCAAAAATTTGAAAATAGTATTCATATGAGGTAGATTACTGTAGGAAGATAAAATAAATCTCTATTTCAAAAACTAACTTTTTAATTTTGAAGAAGATTTTTATCCAAAAGAAATAATACACCATTAAAGGAGTTAGAGGAAGAGAAAATAATCATCAATGTTTCTTCCTGCTAATAGATCCAGTGGAATTAATCACAGCTTACAAGCTTTTAAACCAAAAAATAAGGCAAAATTTTCAGTCACAAATTCAATTTATCAACAATAGGGAGCAGTGATCGGATTTTGAAAAGCATAAAATAGTAAGTAAAAACTAAGTAGGAGATCACATCAAAATAAATATTTGAATCAAACTAACAACAATATTAAAATGAAAATCAACAGAAAAACAAAAATCAACAGAAAATAGATAATCAAATCAAATAACTAACTAACAGAAATAGAATTAAAAATAGATAAATCAGAAATCAGTAGTCATTAGAATCAAGTATTTATGTCAATCACACCTAATCTGGTCCTCAAAATGCTGAATGAGTCAAAGGCCAGTGGTTTAGTAAATATGTCAGCCAACTAATTTTCAGTTTCTACATGATGTAGCTCAATGTCCCCTTTTATAACATGGTCCCTAATGAAGTGATGCCTTATATCAATGTGTTTGGTTCTAGAATATTGGATTGGATTCTTAGAAATGCAGATGACACTAGTATTATTACACAGAATAGAAATTGTGTCCACAGGTAATCCTAAATCTAAGACTTGTTACTTCAACCAAAGAACTTCGGCCACACAACTTCCTAAAGCAATGTACTCAGCTTCAATAGTGAAAAGTGCAACTGAGTTCTATTTTTTACTCGACCAGAAGACTAAAGACTGTCCTATGAATTGACAAGTTCCAGAAGTGCTATTTCTATTCGCCCTATACCGTGTAAAGTTAGAATCAGAATATCCAATAATCTCAAAAGAGGTTCTGTGCCTATGGTACCAGATTCTTAGGTTTGGGGTCCCTAAGAGATATCTAAGAATTCTCTTAACAGCAGTCAAGTGGGACTCTTTAGGATCAGCTTGAAACCTAGCACAAAGATAAACACTAAATATAATATCAGGTCAGCTAGCAGTTAGGTAAAGTAGTGATCCAATTAATCCTCTATACTTCTTCTGATCAACAGATTTTCCACTTAAATTCTTATCTAACTGAATAGAGGAGCTCATGGGAGGGTTGATTAGCTTGGCTTTGTCCATTTCATATTTCTTCAAAATTTCCTTAGTATATTTAGATTGATTTAGAAAGGTTCCAACATCCATTTGTCTTATGCTAAACCCCAAAAAGTAGGACAACTCTTCCATCATACTCATCTCAAACTCCTTATTCATTTTTTTAGAAAACTCATCACATAAATATTTATCAGAAGATCCAAAAATTATATCATCAATATAGATCTTGACAATGAGTAAATCATCCCCTACTCTCCTCAGAAAAAGGGTGGTGTCTACGCTCCCATTGACAAACTCTCTTTCTAACAGGAATATGCTAAGCCTCCCATACCAAGCTCTGGGTACCTGTTTCAATCCATATAAGGCCTTTTTTAATTTGTAAATATGATTTAGGTATTGGAAACTCTCAAAACCTGAGGGTTGTTCTATAAAAACATCCTCTTTTATTACCCAGATTAAAATGGTAGTCTTGACATCCATTTGAAACAGCTTAAATTCCTTATAACAAGCAAAAACTAGTAGCACCCTATTGGCTTCCAATCTAGCTACATGGGCAAAGGTCTCCTTAAAATCAATCCCTTCAATCTGATTATACCCCTTAGCCACTAATCTTGTCTTATTCCTAACCACCACACCAGAATCATTCATCTTATTCTTAAAGACCCACTTGGTTCCCACTATACTTTGATTCCTAGGTCTTTCTACTAGCTCCCAAATATTATTTCTTATAAATTGATTCAATTTCTCTTGCATAGCTAAGATTTAAAACTCATCAGAAAGGGCTTGATTGATGTTGGTGGGTTCAGTCATTGAGATAAAGCCAGAGTTTACTTCCTTCCTAAGTCCATGCCTAGTCCTAACACCTTCATAAGGGTCTCCTAAGATCAATTCTTTAGGATGACTCGAGGAATATCTCCAATCTCTAGGCAAAGTGTTTGGAGGATCTACCCTTTCCTCTAGATTTTTATTTTCAACCCCTTGAGTAATCTCCCCTACCTCTTCTACTTCCTCAACTCTAGTCACCTTAGGATCAGATTCATCAAATAGCACATAAGTTGTCTCTTCCACCACCAAAGTCCTCTTATTAAACACCCTAAAGGATTTCCCCACACTAGAATAGCCTAGGAACACTCCTTCATCAGATTTAGGGTCAAACTTTCCTAAGGAAGATTTCTCATTATTCAGAATAAAAACCTTACAGCCAATGACATGGAGGTGCGATAGGTTTAGAGTTCTAACCTTAATGATCTCATAAGGTGCCTTGTTCAGATTGGATCTAATATTCACCCTATTCAGCATATAACAGGTAGTGTTCACCACTTCAGCCCAAAAATATTTTGGAAGCGAATACTCAACAAGCATGGCTCTAGCGGCTTTCACTAAGGTCCTGTTCTTCCTTTCAGCTATCCCATTCTGTTGAGAGGTCTTAGGAGCTGAAAAATTATGACTAATCCCTTGCTCCTGACTAAAAGTTCCAAACTTCACATTTTTAAACTCTCCACCATGATCACTATGAATAGTCAAGATCTCACAACCTAACTTCCTTTGAATCCAAGTGGAGAAGGACTTAAATTCATCAAATGACTCAGATTTATGTAACAGAAATTTAATCCAAGTGAATCTTGAGTAATTATCAATAATCACAAAACCATATACTTTCCCCCCTAAGCTGGCAATGCTAATGGGTCCAAAGAGATCCATGTGAAGGACTTCTAAAGGTCTAGAGGTGCTAATGTCCTTAACAAAGTGAAAGGAGGACTGGACTTACTTTCCTAATTAACAGGCATCACACAGGTGGTCCTAAGTGAACTTAAGCTTGGAGACACCTCTAACTAAGACCTTTTGGGTGACCCTCCTAAGGGTTTTCATACTGGCATGGCATAATCTCCTGTGCCACAACTAAAACTCATCAGCAATAGTTTTTAAGCAAATCGAAACATCAGCTTTAAAGTAACTTACATCCAGCATGTAGACATTATTGATCCTTTGTCCCTGCAAAATAATTTTGTCATTTAAGCTTATAATGCAGTAAGTGGGCAGGAATTTGATGTTGTATCCTTTGTCACAGAGCTGACAGATGCTCAGCAGGTTGTGTTTCAATCCATCTACAAGTAAAATATTATCAATCATAAAATTCTTTGAATCACCAATTATACCTGAACCTACCACCCTCCTGGTGGTGTTGTCTCCAAGTGTAACCTTGCCTCCAGCCCTGGCCTCCAGCGAAATGAACTGATTTGCATCTCCAGTCATGTGTCTTGAACATCCGCTATCCAGATACCACATGCTCTCACGAGGTCTTGTGTGAGAGCACACCTACAAAATCATCAAATATCATATTTACGAACCCAAACAGGTTTTGGTTCCTTCTTAAGAAAAGAAGAATCTAATGCATGTGTGCTGTGCTGTGAAATAGGCAATTTGGGCCTCCACACCCAATGTGTACTACAGTGAACAGTGTAGGTATGGGAGATGTGTCCTAACATGCCACAAGAAAAATATTTAACACCAGGAAAACGATTAACTCATCTACGTAGGTGATAGTGCCTCTTCCTAGGATTGAATGAAACATGCTTTAATGATTTTGAAATAGATTCTTCAAAAGGTGGAGGTGCATAAAATTATGCAAAAGTAGGTGGAATTTTATTTTTCTCAAAAGCACAGATTTTTACACTCAAAAATTCATTTTTCTTTTTCAAACTTACAATTTTAAATTTCAGATGGTGTTCACTACTATCTAAATCAGATGCATGAGTTTCTAATTCTTTAAATGAAGCTTTTAATTCAACATGCAATGTTTTTAACAGATCATGCTCTATAATTAAATCAGAATGCTTTGTGTTCAACTCATCGAATTCAACAAGTAGTGACATATGATTGCAATCAAAAGTAGAATGATCTTTAATCAAAATTTCATGCTCTTTTTGTAAATTTAAAAGTTTTAGTTTCAAGCTAGCATGAGTTTTCTTGAGCTTCCTATACGATGCATGAATTTTTTCAGACACTACAAATAATTGCTCGTAAGTAAGCTCACATACCTCTTCCTGGTCAGACTGACCAGGATGATCATCAGCCATCAGACACAAGTTGGTTTCCTCCTCTTCAGCTTCAGTCTCAGAGGAGTTAGATGCAGAGTCTGCCTAGAAAGTCTTTTGAATCATCTTCTTGTCCTTTCTAAATTTTGGTTTCTCCTCACTCTTTTCCTTACTTGGGTGAGCTTTGAGTGTAGGACAATCAACCTTAATGTATCCAGGCTTCCTGCATTTAAAATAAATAGTATCAGATGAGCCTTTAAAATTTTTACTGGACTTACCTTGTTCCACTTCTGAAAGTTCTTATATTTCTTCCTTAGAAAGCTTTTGAATTGCCTAGTGATTAAGGCAATATCATCGCTATCAGACCCAAAAGAATTAGTGTCAGTATCGTTGGCTTTCAGCGCCACAGTTTTCTCCTTCTTCTTCTCACCTGCATCAAGCTTTCTTTGGTTCACCCCTTGCTCGTAAGCAATGAGTGACCTAAGTAAGTTTTCATTAGAATAATTATTCAAATCTTTTGATTCAGTAATTGCAGTTATCTTAGCATCAAATAAAGAAGGCAAACATCTCAAAATTTTGTTCATTTTTTCATAGTTTGTAAGTTCTCTTCCTAAAGCATGCAAAGAAGTGACAATTTGAGTGAATCTCATATATATTTCAGAAACAGATTCATTAGGTTTCATGCAAAAAAGTTTGTAGTCAAGTAGCAATAGGTTTAGCCTAGACTGTTTGACTTTATTTGTACCTTTATAAGTAATGCACAATCTATCCCAAATTTCTTTATCAGTTATACAAGTAGAAACACGTATGTAATCCTTAGATTTTAAGGTACAGAAAAAATAGTTCAAACATTTAGCATTCAGTTGGGCTAAGTCACGATCATCAAAAGTCCAATCATTAAAAGGCAGTTCAGTTTTAATATTGTTAATCATTCTAAAAGGTGGTTCATAGCCATCCTTAACAAGCATCCACATACGATAATCTATAGATTGAAGAAAAGTGGACATGCGAGTTTTCTAAAAATCAAAAGGTATGTTATCAAATAATGGCGGTCGTATAATTGAGTAACCTTCAGCAGTATAATAATTACCAAAGTTAGCCCTGGATCAAATTTAAAAGTTTTTAAACTTAATTTTTGAATCCCGCTCTGATACCACTTGAAAGTTTGATAGGAATATTAAGCCCTGATGAACTAGTCCCAAGGCTAACCAAGAGGGGGGTGAATTGGTTATTTAAAAAATTTGTGAGCAATATGAAAATTTTTTTTGATAATTTGCACTGGAAATAAATAAACACAGAAATGAAAAGATCAACCACAGATTTCATCCAAGCAGATAATAACAGAAAAATAAACTGCAAAAAATAATCAGAAAGAGCACCCTAAATTTTATAGTGGTTCGGTCAACTTGACCTACGTCCACTCCCCGGAGCCTCCCCTTCGGGTATTGTACTAACAAAAAAGTGACTCTCCTTCTGCTCCCACAGCAAGGCGGAGAAGCCTGTACAAAACTCCTTTCTAATAATCTGGTGAGGCAGAGAACCTGAACTCCTTTCGCTTCCTCCTGAAGTAGGTAGATAACCCGAACTCCTTTCGCTTCTTCCTGAAGTAGGCAGAGAATCTGAACTCCTTTTGCTTCCTCCTGAAGTAGGCAGAGAACCCGGATCTTCTTATGAACGATCCTCCCATAAGAAATACCAACAAGATGAGAAATGAAGAATGGAGAAGATGACTCTGATCCTTGCTTGGAGCAACCTTTGTGAATCCCTCATAAACTCTCCCTCATAAGATCCTCTCTCTCTCGCAAGCTCTCTCTCTTTCTCAAGGTTTCTCTGGAAAGGAAAGTGGCAAAAGATTTTTCTTGTTGGAAGAAAAAGATCTTTAATAGGAGGGCTCAAAATTTGCCCTAAATCATAATTGGTCAGCCAATATCGTCTAGGATGATCGCTAGATCATCCTGTACGATCAGTTCAAAATCACCTGTTTCAGCCTGGACGATCTAGCTCTTCTGGACGATTAGTAGAAAAAGTTGTTCAGATCGTCCCGTATGATTCTGCGATCGTCCGGGATGATTAGTGTAAATTCAAGAATTTTGTTCAGAAGATCACTCTGGTCGTCTAGAGGAACTTGTGCTGGACGACCTAAAAATAACTTGATCGTCCATGATGATATTTCTATCATCCTGTACGATTAGTTCAAAAACTGGCAAAATTGTCCTGATCACCGCTCTGGACGTACAGGTAAAACATACTGGATGGTCACGATTTTTAACACATCATCCCGTACGATCCTGCGATCGTCTAGGATGATATGATCGAATCAATCAGACTTTAATTACTTTTCTTAATCACCAGACTAATTTAGGCATGATTGTAATAGATCATCCAGGATAATACACGTATCATCCGGGACGATCAGATCAAATCTCTAAAAATAAAACTTGTCTAACTTGATCTGGCGGCTGAGAATTTTTTATTTGAGCTTATCATCCCATACGATGGATGGATTGTCTAGGATGGTTGGCTTAATCAAACAGACTTAACTTGGTTGGCCTTATAAGGGTTTCTATTTTCACTGGATCGTCCAGGATGATGTGAATATCATCCAAGACAATCTGAATAAAAAATGAATAGAAACTCTAATTCACTCAAGCTCTCCCCCTGAGCGTGTGTGTGCAAGGTTACTTAGCTAGGGGATCAGTTACATAGCATTTGACTCAATAAAGATAAAAAAGTACATTGGACTTAGATTTCAAAACAGATTGACTCGAGCTTGGACTAGCTTGAACTTGTAATTAAACCTGCGTACCTGAAAGATTAAACAAACAACCAGAGACAGAAATATTTTCTGTCATCAAAATCATTATCTTTAAAATCATATTTACAACATTATTTATCTAAACAATGCAGCCACATTTGATCATATAATCGACGGTATAATGTCTTGTTAACTAGCGCATATCATAGAACACATTTCTTGATCTGGTTAGTGAGCAATTTATCCTGGAGAAGTTTAGCCTCTCGGAGGTAGTCGATTAATGGCTGCCTCCAATTGCCTTCTTTGTTAGTTACTGAAGAGGCATAAAGGATCTAGGAAGATTGCTTGTTGATATGCTCCAAATTTATATGGGAAAGGACTTGATGACCTTGAATTTCTATAGGAATGGAGTCTTCTTCTGGGCATGCAAATTCCTTTGCAAGCTTTGCCAAGGCATCCACCGTAGAATTACTTTCACGGGGAATACTATACAAAGTTACAATAGGTATCTGCTCGAGCAATTGATTAGTGTATTGATGGTATTTAAGGAGGTTAGGATTCAAAACCTTATAGATTCCTCCAATATGGTTAATAACCAGTTAAGAATCACTAAAGATTTTAATCTCTTAAATATCCATCAAGATTGTAAGTTCTAGGCCAGGTATCAAAGCTTCATATTCAGCCTCATTGTTGGTGCAAGGCTTTGATAAGTGGTAGGAAAAATGTATCATTCCCTTTTCCAGTGTTATAAAAATCAAACTAATTCCGGCTTTTTCGGGAATTGTGGATTTAGGTGTTTTATCCCGTTGAGAGGATGGTACACCATCAAAATATAATTCTCAAACACAATCATCAGACTCCTTTAAACTCATGATTTTTTCATCAAGTAAATCATCATTTAAAGGAGAATCTGCTGGTAATGGACATGCTGCAAGAAAATCAGTAATAGCTTGTCCCTTTACAGCACGTAGAGGAATAAAAGTGATTTCAAATTGGATCAATATTATAGACCATCATGCTAAATATCCTAATAACGTAGGTCGAGTCATAAGATATTGCAATGGAATGACTCAAAAAATTAGACTGATAGAATGAGAAAGCATGTAGTGCCTTAATTTTTTAGCTGCAAAAACTAAAGCAAAATAATGCTTCTCAATTGAGGGATATCGAATTTCAGTAGGAAGGGGTCTTTGACTAAGGTAATAGAGGGCATTTCTTTTCCCTCTTCATTGACTTGAGCTAAAAGGGCCCTGAGAGACTCATTTAGGGCAATAATGTAAAGGATTAAAGGTTTTCCCAAAATAGGGGCTACTAAGACTGGCGGATTTATAAGGTATTCTTTGATATTGTTAAAAGCATTCTGATATTTTTCATCCCATATGAATTTAACATCCTTTTTAGCTAGGACTGAGAAGGGTTGACCTCTTCCTAATAATTTAGAAATAACTCTCCTTATATATGCAAGTATACGCTGCAGAGACCTTAGCTGAGTAAGGCTCTTAGGAGACGGCATATTTAAAATGGCTTTGATTTTGGTAGGATCAATTTCAATTCCATGCTGTCTCACTACAAAACCTAAAAATTTCCCAGAAGTGACGCTGAAGGCACACTTTAAGGGCTTCATTTTGAGGTCATAGTGACGCAGCCGCTCAAAAATAATTCTTAAGTCATATAAGTGAGCCTCTTTAACTTTGCTCTAAATAACCAAATCATCGATATAACATTTGACTTGATTATGGATTAAGTCATGAAAGATTTGCATCATGGCCCGCTAGAAGGTTGCACCAGCATTTTTAAGACCCAAGGGCATTACTTTATAACAAAAGATCCCTATAGTGGTCTTGAATGCAGTATTTTTCTCATCTTCTAGAGCCATTCTGATTTGGTTATAACCAGATGAGTCATCCATAAAAGAGAAAATGACATGCGAGGAGGTAATGACTACTACAAGTTTGGGTATGGGTAAGGGAAATTCATCCTTAGGACATGCCTTATTCAGATCCCTATAGTCGACATAAACTCAAATTTGACCATTCTTCTTTCGAACTGGCATGATGTTGGCTACCCAAGAAGGATATTGTTCTTCTTGAATAAATCCAGCCTCGGCCAATTTCTTAAATTTAGAAAAAACTTATTACTCAATTTCTAAATGCATGCATCGAGGAGCTTATTTAACAGGAATGGCATCATGTTGTATTCCAAGTTTATGGATTGCTACATCAGTACATAAACCCAGCATTTCATCATATGTTCAGGAAAAATAATCTTTAAAATCAGAAAGAAGTTGAATTAGATCCTTAGATTCATCCTCACTCAATAAGTAACTTATAAAAGTAGGGCGAGGGTCATTTTTCGTTCCAAGGTTAATTTCTTTTAATTCATCAACTATCAAATTGATTTCTTCTTAAAATTCAAGGGGTACATCCCGAACTTGAGACTCATCAGAATCATATGAAGTCTCCAAACAAAGTCTGACAATAGGATCAATGACTTTAGTAGGGACATTTTGAGATCCAACATAACATATTATCATAAAGCAATATTCATCATCATCAAATGATCTAACGGTACTAAAGACGATACCACTAATTGAATTTTCCTTTAATTTTGTTTGCCAAATATTCTCGTGGTATCTAGCCTGACCCTTAGTCCATTGATATGGTATGAGACCTTTTGAAAAAGTATTTTTAACACAAACAGGAAAGTAGACAAAAGGTAACTCCATTAATTCATTAAAATTATTCTCCTCGAGGGTTACATTAGTTTCATCCCTTTAGGAGAAAGAGTCAGGAAAGAACTTCTTAACTTTCTTTACTTGGCCATTTAGATTAGGAGCCTCTTTAATCTCTAACCCTACAACCTTGCCAGTTGACAGTGGGGTCAATGATAGGGCTTCAATTTTTCTTGCAAGCTTTTCATATATTGTTAATTCAGGCTTATCGTTCTGAACTTCAGAGATGTCATCCTCTAGTTCACTACTCCATTCTAAAGTGAGATTTAATTTTGTAGGAGGATTAATTCTTTTGTAATCAAAAGGAATTGTGACGCCCCATTTTTTTGTTTCCTTGTCTGAACTTGATTCCGGATCAATATAAACTGGGGTTATTCTTTTTTCAAATGAAATATGACCTCAACCTCGTGTTCTTTGGGCCATCCTCCCGCCTCTTTGAGGCAGCATGTTTAGAGGCCTAAGAACTATAATTTTTGGGTCATTTCCACAATCTGATTCTTTTGTCTTTTGGTTTTTTTCTTTTTCTTTCTCTTTTCCTTTTTCTTTTCCATTTTCTTTTTCTTTTGATCCTTTTGATTCTTAATTTTGTTTATTTTTCCCCTCCTTAATATTAACCTTAACTTTAGAATAGTAACAGGACCCTTTTGGTATAAAATATATAGCATCCTCGTAGATCCCGATCTCTTGGACTGAGAATGGTTGGGAATCACCCTTAATCACATATTCAATGCCATCTCATTGACACTTAACACATTGGTGTAGGGTAGATGGAATTATTTTGTATTCGTGGATCCAAGGTCTACCTAAGAGCGCATTAATGGATGTTGTTGAATCAATAATATAAAATTTTGCCTCAGTTTTCAAATTTCCAATTTTTAAAAGGAGTTTAATTGAACCCAAAGCCTTCTCGCCCATTTCATTGAACCCTTGTAGCACTAACTTGTCAGTAGTGAGCTTACTGGTATTAATTTTATGATAGTCAAGAGTCTTTAGATTCATGATGTTGACCAATGCACCCAGTTCAACAAGAACTCTAGATAACTTAAAGTTTCCCACCTTTACAGTGATATAAAGTGGGTGATTATAGTCGGTAGTACCTAGAAGTAAATCTTCATCAGAGAATATTACTCCTGATATCTTCTTAAAGTTGAGGGCTTCATCTCGTGAAGTTGAACCTGATTGAGTTAAACAAATCTCAGGATTAAAAAGTGCTTTGATTAAAGACTCTCTCATTTCCTTTGATAGAACGAGAGCGTTATAAATACTCAGCTTAGCAAGCAACTTCCTAAGATGAGCCAAAACATTGTAATCAACCTTAGGAATATTGAAATTAAAACCCGGTGGAGTGGAGGGAAAATCAGATTGATGAGGAGGAATTTGAAGTGGATCATTTGAAACAATTTTCTTGCCTTTATCCTGAGGAGGGAGCCTGGGGGGTAAGACTTTACCATCATGAAGTCATACCCTATCGATATGATCGGGAGGATAAACTGGGATAGAGTTTATATTCTTCTCAAGTCTTACATCATCATTATCTGAATTAGAGTCAGATTCTATAAGATCTATCATGATAGGACTCAATTAAAAAATAATTTCAGGGAGGTCACTATCTGATAAGGTCTCAATTTTAATTTCTTTTTTAATGGTTGATTATGGAACATTAAAGTTTTGAAAATCTTGATTGATCTTGATCAAATCTTGAATTTCTTTTACAGAGGAGTCAATTTTATTTCTAAAGTTAATCATAAAAATAGATATAGAAGGATCATTTTTATTAACTTTATAATCCTTTGCCTTTGATGGGGCAAAGTAAAAATCAGATAACATCAATGGGGATAGTAGTTTTGAGCCACCATCTTCTATTTGTTTATATCTCTCATCAATACAATTTCTCTCTACAAAAGTATCTCTTTTTCTATATCTTTATCAATTACAGTAGTTCCTATAACTACTGGAGAGGAAATTATCTCAACATCCTTCTGCGAAGCCTCTTGGTTAATCTCCCAGATCGTACCCCAGGCTCTCGTTAGTAACTATTAAGAAAGATGAAAAGATTTGTCAATCAACTTTTAAATGCCCAGGATAATGTTATATCCCAACTATCTTCAATTGATAAGGGAGTATTAGAATTTTTACCTGAAATAGTCTTGACTGACCCCTGATCCTGGTCTACAAAGTACTCTTTAGGAATCATAATGTTACCTTGCTTACATTTCTCTCAAGCCAATCTTTGAAGACAACACAGTCTTCAAGAGGGTGGCCTAGCATTCGGTGATAAGGGCAGAACATAGGATCATCCTTTTTATTCGCATCCTCAGGCTACCTGGCCTCTGGTAATTAAAAATCTAGTTTCTTCAAAAGTCTTTTAAAGATCTTCCTTACTGATTCTCTCTTAAAGAGATATGGTCTTGCCAATCTTTCTTTAAGATAGTTAGAGTAAGGTTCCATAGTAAGTTTAGAAGTTATTTGAAATGGCTGCTTTGAAATTTAAGGGGCTGGAGGAACATTAGGTTGACTGGCAGTTGGTTGTTTTCCTTTCCCTCTATCAATTGTAGATACGATAGCTGATTTCTTCTCAAAATATTTCACTGGTTTTGAGACTTTCTTCTCATCGAGAAGGTCCTTTAAGAATGGCATCCGAGGAGCCTTTTCCTGTAGGTTACTTGCCTTATTTAGAAGTTTTTCAAAAAAATTTATTGTGAAACCCTTCAGGAGAAAAGCAATAAGTTCATGGATATTCTTTAAAAGAATTTTCACCACATGTTGCTCTTGCAACTGGGGTTCACATATCATTGAAAGATTTCACCATCTCAATATGTATTCTGTTAGAGACTCTCCTGGCTTTTACTTTTCAATAATGAGATCACACACTGTTGTATGTTGTTGTGCTCCCAAAAATCTTTTTAAAAATACAATTTTAAGTTCACTAAAAGTTCTTATTGAACCATTGGGAAAATAAGCATACCATTTAAAAGCAATGCCAGAAAGACTACTCTTAAACTGGCAAAATAAAAGAGCATCTAACCCTCCCGCATTACAACAACTTGCTCAAAAGTGGGCTAGACGCTGTCTAGGATTTTCAATACTAGTAAAAATTTTAAAAGATGGTGGCACAAAGCCCTTAGGGTATGGTACTAAATCATATTCCTCGGGATAAGGTCATCCCTTTTGAATAGATGCAGTTCCATTTGAATGAGCTATGGCATCCCTTACCTGATCTTCAATTATTAGTTTAATATCTTTCTGGGCTGGTGTTGGAGGGATTTATGAAATTACTGGTTGAACTAAAACTAAAGAAATAGCTAGCTGAGCTGGAGAATTAAGTAACTAGTTCATTGGGAGAAACTACTGGCACTAACTTGTGCTCTAATTCTTTATCTTGATTGTCATTGCTTGAACTGTAGAACATAATTGCTGAGGCAATGCTTGTTTTCTTCTAGCCAACTGTTCTTACATTTCTTTAAGCTGTAATGACATTTCAGTAACTTGTGCTTCCAAACTCTTAACATGCTGATCATCCTTTATGACTTTCATCGACCCATCAGAATCTGAATCAGTATCTACTAACTTTTCATTTTTATTAGAGTGTTTCTTACTGGATTCTCCCTCTTTAGCTGAGGCTCTGGTTTCAACCATACAAATGTCACCAGTAGTTATATCAATAAATCATCAAGCTCTGGGTCAAAAGATTATTCTGCTTCTTTCTTTTTAAGGATATCCCTAATTTCTTGTACCACTTCATTAACTGGTCTATCACCTATCGATTCAGGATCGATAGGTAAATATCCCTTATATTCCATTAGAGCATCAAGCTCATCTTCTTTGAGCTTATCAAGAATATTTTGAATTTTAAGATCATCAGCTATTAAAGGCTCTGCCATCATTTGATCAATAATTTCATGATCTTTATCAGGAATTATCCCTTCCTCTTCAACTATCTTAAGATTGGCAGTCCAAGGGTGGCATCTTCTATAGAATGAGGGACATATTCCTTAGGAGATAAAATGGGAACTTGAGGAGTAAAGTCTCCCATATCAAGTAAAGGAAAGCCCTCAGATTCCTGAATAGAAAGCCTAGGGACAACTGACAGAATATGGGAAACACCGATCAGGGAATAGTGAACATTAACTGGAATCTAGGGAACACTATCTAGAGGTTGAGGCAGATCAACTAAAAGAGTACTAACTAGTGGTTGAGGCATATCAACTAAAAGAGCCCTAACTAGGGGTTGAGGCGAATCAACTGAAGACTGAAGGACATCCACTCTGCTAATTTTCTTAGAAAATGCTATTTTTCAAGGGATTTGGGCCTATTTCCCTTGACTTAAGCAGCTTTCTCAATTTCAGTATTCCCTTTGACCTTAGTTACTACTAGGACTGACTTTGTGAATTTAGAAGGAGGGACCCGTGGTCTGCCAGTAGGTGAATTTATAAGCTTGTTTCTTTTATTGGCTCATTTTCTGCCTTTTTTTCAATTTGTTTGGCGCACTTTGCATCTTTTAATTTTTAATACACTTTGTGTATTTTTTCAATTTGGCAACATTGCATATCTTTTCAGCTTTGGTCTCATTTTGTTCCTCTTTTTCAATTTGTTTGAAAATACTATTCATATGAGGTAGATTACTGTAAGAAGATAAAATAGATCTCTATTTCAAAAACCAATATTTTAATTTTAAAGAAGATTTTTATCCAAAAGAAATAATACACCACTAAAGGAGTTAGCAGAAGGAAAATAATCATCAATGTTTTTTTTTCTTTAACAGATTCAGAGGAGTCAATCACTGCTTATAAGATTTCAACCAAAAATAATAAGCAAAAACACTTAATCAGAAATCCAGTTTATCAGTAGTAGTGAGTAGTGATCTGATTCTAATGAGAGTAAACAGTAAATAAAAGTAAATAAAAGAATAAAAGACACACTAAAATCAGCAAATAAAAAACAACAGAAAATAATCAAATTTGATAAGCAAATCTAACAATGAAAATCAGCAAGAAAAGAAAAAATTCTAAGGTGAAATAGTTAATTAAATCAAACAGACGCTAAAAGCAAAATGAAAAATAAAAAAATCAGAAATCAGTAATCATTAGATTCATGCATTTATGCCAATCACACCTAATCTGATCCTCAAAATATTGAATGAGTCAAAGGCCAGTAGTTTAGTAAAGATGCCAGCCAGTTGATTTTCAGTTGCTACATGATGTAGCTCAATATCCCCTTTTGTAATATGGTCCCTAATGAAGTGATTCATTATGTCAATGTATTTGGTTCTTGAATGTTGGATAGGATTCTTAAAAATGCAGATTGTACTAGTGTTATCACATAGAATTGAATTTGTGCCAACAGATAATCCTAAATCCAAGACTTGTTGCTTCAACCAAAGGACTTGGCCCGTACAACTTCCTAAGGCAATGTACTCAGCTTTAGTAGTGAAAAGTATAACAGAGTTCTATTTTCTACTGGACCAGGAGACTAAAGACTGTCCTATGAATTGGCAAGTTTCAGAAGTGCTCTTTCTATCCACCCTACATCTTACAAAATCAGAATCAGAATATCCAATAATCTCAAAAGAAGTGCTGTCCCTAGGATACCAGATTCCTAGGTTTGAGATCTCTAAGAGATATCTAAGGATTCTCTTAACTGCAGTCAGGTGGGATTCCTTAGGATCAGCTTAAAATCTAGCACAAAGACAAACACTAAACATAATATAAGGCTGCTAGCATTCAGATAAAGCAATGATCCAATTATTCCTCTAAACATCTTCTGATCAATAGATTTTCCATTTGAATCTTTATCTAACTGAACAGTGGAACATATATGAGTATTAATTAGCATAGTTTTGTCCATTTCATATTTCTTTAAGATGTCCTTAGTGTATTTTGATTGATTTAGAAAGGTTCCATCATCCATTTACCTTATGCTAAATCCCAAAAAGTAAGACAATTCTCCCATCATACTCATCTCAAACTCCTTACTCATTGTCTTAGAAAAATCATCACATAAATTTTTATTAGAAGATCTAAAAAGTATATCATCAACATAGATCTGGATAATGAGTAGATCATCTCCTTCTTTCCTAAGAAAAAGGGCGGTGTCTACACTCCCCTTTACAAACTCACTTTCTAATAGGAATATGCTAAGCCTCTCATACCAAGCTCTGGGTGCCTATTTCAATCCATATAAGGCCTTTTTTAATTTGTAAACATGATTTAGAAATTGGGAACTCTCAAAACCTGGGGGTTGCTCTACAAAGACATCCTCTTTTATTACCCTATTTAAAAAGGCACTCTTAACATTCATTTGAAACAGCTTAAATCCCTTATAATAGGCAAAGGCTAGTAGCACCCTAATGGCTTCCAACCTAGCTACAAGGGAAAAGGTCTCCTCAAAATCAATCCCTTCAATTTGATTGTACCCTTTAGCCACCAATCTTACCTTATTCCTAACCACCACACTAGAATCATTCATCTTATTCTTAAAGACCTACTTGGCTCGACTACACTTTGATTCTTAGGTCTTTCTACTAATCCCAAACATCGTTCCTTACAAATTGATTCAATTCCTCTTGCATAGCTAAGATCCAAAACTTATCAGAAAGGGCTTGATTGATATTAGTGGGTTCAGTCATTGAGATAAAGGTAAAATGGTTTACTTCCTTCCTAAGTCCATGCCTAGTTCTAACACCTTCAAAAGGGTCTCCTAAGATCAGTTCCTTAGGATGACTTGAAGAATATCTCTAATCTTTAGGCAACGTGTTTTCAGGTTCTACCCTTTCCTCTAGATTTGTATTTTTAACTCCTTGGGTATTCTCTCCTATATCTTCTTCTTTCTCAACTCTAGTCTCTTTAGGATCAGATTCATTAAACACCACATGAGTTGTCTCTTCCACCACCAAAGTCCTCTTATTAAACACTCTAAAGGATTTCCCCACGCTAGAATAGTCTAAGAACACTCCTTCATCAGATTTGGGGTCAAATTTTCCTAAGGAAGAATTCCCATTGTTCAGAATGAAAACCTTACAACCAAAGACATGGAGGTGGGACAAGTTTAGAGTTCTACCCTTAATGATCTCATAAGGTGACTTATTCAAATTGGATCTAACATTCACCATATTCAGCACATAATAGGCAGTGTTCACCGCTTCGGCCCAAAAGTATTTTGGAAGTGAATACTCAGCAAGCATGGCTCTAGCGGCTTCCACTAAGGTTTTATTCTTTCTTTCAGCTACCCCGTTCTACTGAGGGGTCCTAGGAGCTAAAAATTTGTGGCTAATCCCTTGATCCTTACAAAAGGTTTCAAATTTCTCATTTTTAAACTCCCCACCATGATCACTATGGATGGTCACAATCTCATAGCCTAACTTCTTCTGAATCCAAGTGGAGAAAGATTTAAATTCATCAAATGACTCAGATTTATGTGACAGAAATCTAATCTAAGTGAACCTCAAGTAATCATCAATAATTACAAATTCATAGACTTTTCCCCTTAAGCTGGCAGAGCTAATGGGTCCAAACAACTCCATGTTAAGGACTTCTAAAGGTTTAAAGGTGTTTATGTCCTTAATTGAGTGAAAAGAGGAGTGGACTTGCTTCCCTCATTGACAGGCATCACACAGATGGTCCTTAGTGAACTTAAGCTTGGGGACACCTCTAACTAAGTCCTTTTGGATGACTCTTCTAAGGGTTTTCATACTGGCATGACATAACCTCCTATGCCACAACCAGAACTCATCAGTAGCAATTTTTAAGCAGATAGTAACATCAGCTTTAACGCAATTTAAATCCAGCATGTAGATATTGTTGACCCTTTTTTCCCTACAAAATAATTTTGTCATTTAAGCTTATAATGCAGCAAGTAGGTAGGAACATTATGCTAAAGCCTTTATCACATAGCTGGCGGATGTTGCAAATCTGGTTTTGATGATGACAAACATGTTTCCAGTGTGTTTTTCTTGGCTAATCAGTTTCAGGCACAAAAGACCGCAAGCTACTCAAGCCAACTCAAGATCGGGTCCAAGTGTGTCAAATGTATGATTTTTTCTTTTATTGAGTCAATTGTAATGTAACTGATTCCCTAGCTAAGTAACCTTGCACACACACACTCAGGGAGAGAGATTGAGTGAATTAGAGTTTCTGTTAAAATTTTGTTCAGATCGTCCTGGACGATAGTATCATCGTCCTGGACGATCCAGTTAAAATAAAAACCCTAATTAGGGCGACTAAGTTAAGAAGGACTGATTGAGCCGATCGTCCTGGACGATCTATGGATCGTACGGGACGATATGCCCAAATCAGAAATTCTCAGCCGCCAGATTAAGTTAGGCAAGTTTTATTTTAAGTATTTTGGTCTGATCGTCCTGGACGATACGTGTATCGTCCTGGACGATTTACTACAATCATGCCTAAATTAGTCTGGTAATTAAGGAAAGCAATTAATATTTAATTGATACGATCACATCGTCCTGAACGATCGCAGGATCGTCCCGGACGATCGTGATCGTCTTGTGCATTTCAGCTGTACGTCCAGAACTATGTACAGGACGATTTGGGGCCTTTTTGAACTAATCGTACCGGACGATTACCCTATCGTACGGGACGATCAAGTCATTTTTTGGTCGTCCAGCACAGATTTCTCTGGACGACCTGAACTGTCTTCTGGACGATTTCCTTCAATTTGAACTAATCGTCCTGGACGATCGCAGGATCGTACGGGACGATATGAACAACTTTTTCTACTGATCGTCCAGAAGAGCCAGATCGTCCAGGCTGAAACAGCTGAATTTGAACTGATCGTACAGGACGATCTACCGATCGTCCTGGATGATCTTGGCCGACAAGTTGAGATTTAGGGCAAGTTTTAAGCCCTCCTTTAAAAGAACTTTTTCCTAGATTTGGAAAAATCTTTTGCTGCCTTCCTTCCCTGAGAAATCCTAGAGAGAGAGAGAGTTGGGAGAGAGAGAAGAGATCTTGTGAGGGGGAGTTAGTGAGGGATTCACTAAGGTTGCTCCAAGCACGGATCAGAGTCGTCTTCTCCGCTCGTCGTCTGTCGTCTAGTCGGTGTTCTTCGTGGGAGGATCGTTCGCAAGAAGATCCGGGTTCTCTGCCCGCTTCAGGAGGAAGCGAAAGGAGTTCGTGGGTTCTCTGCCCGCTTCAGGAGGAAGCGAAAGGAGGTCGGGTTCTCTGCCTCACCGTGTGGTGAAAAGGAGGTGTTTTGTACAGGCTTCTCCGCCTTGCTGTGGGAGCAAAAGGAGAGTCACTTTCGTTTAGTGCAATACCCGGAGGGGAGGCTCCGGGGAGTGGACGTAGGTCAAGTTGACCGAACCACTATAAAATCTGGTTTGCTTTTCTGATTCAGTTTTGCATTTTACTTTTCAATATAAACTGCTTGGGTGAATATCGTTGGTTGATCTTTTCATTATTGTTTACTTGTTTCCGCTGCTAAGTATCGAAAAGATTTTTGTAGTTATCGTGAAATTTTTAAATAACCAATTCACCCCCCCTCTTGGTTAGCCTCGGGACTAGTTCACTAGGGCTTAACATCCCTTTCGAACTTTCAAGTGGTATCAGAGCGGGATTCAAAATTTCTGTTTAAAAACTTTTGAATTTGATCCAATGGCTAACTGTAACAATCGTAATACTGCTGAAGGTTATTCTATAACTAGACCACCGTTGTTTGATATCATTCCATTTGATTTTTGGAAAACACGCATGTCTACTTTTCTTCAGTCTATTGATTATCGCTTGTGGATGTTAGTTAAGGACGGATACGAACCACCTTTTCGAATGGTTAACAATGTGAAAACTGAATTGCCGTTTGCTGATTGGACGTTTGATGATCGAGATTTAGCACAGTTAAATGCCAAATGTTTGAACTGTTTCTTTTGTGCTTTAAAATCTGAGGACTATATGCGTGTTTCTACTTGTACAACGGGAAAAGAGATTTGGGATAGATTATGTATAACATATGAAGGTACAACTGAAGTCAAACAGTCTAGGTTAAACATCTTGTTACATGATTACGAACTTTTTCGCATGAAACCTAGTGAGACTATTTCAGAAATGTACACAAGGTTCACTCAGATTGTTACCTCTTTGCATGCTTTAGGTAGAGAACTTACCAACTACGAAAGAGTGAACAAGATTCTTAGATGTTTGCCTGCTTCTTATGATGCTAAGATTACTGCTATTACTGAATCCAAAGATTTAAACACTTACTCTATTGACAGCTTACTTGGATCACTCATTGCTTACGAGCAAGGGCTGAACCAAAGGCAACTTGATGCAGGTGAACGCAAGAAAGAGAAGACAGTGGCACTAAAGGCCAAAGATTCAGATGCTAGCACTTCCGGGTCTGATAGCGATGATGTTGCCTTAATCACAAGGCAATTCAAAAGCTTTCTAAGGAAGAAACATAAGAACCATCAGAAGTGGAACAAGGGTAAGTTCAATAAAAACTTTAAGGGTTCATCTGAATCGGTTTGTTTTGAATGCAGGAAGCCTGGACACATAAAGGCTGATTGTCCAACACTTAAAGCTCACTCAAGCAAGGAGAAGGGTGAGGAGAAACCAAAGTACAGAAAGGACAAGAAGCAGATTCAGAAGGCGTTCTGGGCAGACTCTGCATCCGACTCTTCTGAGACTGAAGCTGAAGAGGAGGAAACAAACTTGTGTCTGATGGCGGATGATCACCCTGGTCAGTCCGACCAGGAAGAGGTGTGCTCTCACACAAGACCTCGTGAGAGCATGTGGTACCTGGACAGCGGATGTTCTAGACATATGACTGGAGATGCAAATCAGTTCATTTCGTTGGAGGCCAGAGCTGGAGGCAAGGTTACACTTGGAGATAACACCACCAGGAAGGTGGTAGGCACAGGTATAATTGGTGATTCAAAGAACTTTATGATTGATAATGTTTTGCTTGTAGATGGACTGAAACACAACCTGCTGAGCATCAGTCAACTCTGCGACAAGGGATACAGCATCAAATTCCTGCCCACTGGCTGCATTTTAAGCTTAAATGATGAAGTTGTTTTGCAGGGGCAAAGGATCAACAACGTCTACAAGCTGGATGTAAGTAGCATTAAATCTGATAATTCAATTTGCTTAAAAACTGCTGCTGATGAGTCTTGGTTATGGCATAGGAGATTGTGTCATGCCAGTATGAAAACCCTTAGGAGAGTCACCCAAAAGGACTTAGTTAGAGGTGTGCCCAAGCTTAAGTTCACTAAGGATCACCTGTGTGATGCCTGTCAGTTGGGGAAGCAAGTCCAGTCCTCTTTTCACTCTGTTAAGGACATTAGCACCTCTAGACCTTTAGAAGTTCTTCACATGGACCTCTTTGGACCCATTAGCACTGCCAGCTTAGGGGGGAGAGTCTATGGTTTTGTGATTGTTGATGATTATTCAAGGTTCACTTGGGTTAAGTTTTTGTCACATAAATCTGAGTCATTTGATGAGTTTAGATCTTTCTCTACTTGGATTCAGAAGAAGTTAGGATGTGAGATTATTACCATCCATAGTGATCACGGAGGGGAGTTTGAAAATGAAAGATTTGGAAGTTTTTGTGAGAATCATGGGATTAGTCACAATTTTTCAGCTCCTAGGACCCCTCAGCAGAACGGGGTAGCTGAAAGGAAGAACAGGACCTTAGTGGAAGCCGCTAGAGCCATGCTTGCCGAGTATTCACTTCCAAAATACTTTTGGGCTGAAGCGGTGAACACTGCCTGTTATGTGCTGAATAGGGTAAATGTGAGAGTCAAGCTGAACAAGACACCTCATGAGATCATTAAGGGTAGAACTCCAAATCTGTCCCACCTCCATGTCTTTGGCTGTAAGGTTTTCATTCTAAACAACGGGAAGTCACCCTTAGGAAAATTTGACCCCAAATCTGATGAAGGAGTGTTCTTAGGATATTCAAGTGTGGGGAAATCCTTTAGGGTGTTCAATAGGAGGACTTTGGTGGTGGAAGAAACAACCCATGTAGTGTTTGATGAATCTGATCCTAAGGAGTCTAGATCTGAAGTAGAAGATGAAGAGATTGTTGAGGTTACCCAAGGAGTTGGAAATACAAATTTGGAGGAAAGGGTAGAACCTCAAACCACTTTGCCTAGAGATTGGAGATATTCTTCGAGTCATCCTAAAGAACTGATCTTAGGAGACCCTTCTGAAGGTGTTAGGACTAGGCATGGACTTAGGAAGGAAGTAAACCATTCTGCCTTTATCTCAATGACTGAACCCACCAACATCAATCAAGCCCTGTCGGATGAATTTTGGATTTTAGCTATGCATGAAGAATTGAATCAATTTGTAAGGAATGATGTTTGGGAGTTAGTAGAAAGACCTAAAAATCAAAGTATTGTGGGAACCAAGTGGGTCTTTAAGAATAAGATGAATGATTCTGGTGTGGTGGTGAGAAATAAGGCAAGATTGGTGGCTAAGGGGTATAATCAGATAGAAGGGATAGATTTTGAGGAAACTTTTGCCCCTGTAGCTCGATTGGAAGCCATTAGAGTGCTACTAGCCTTTGCCTGTTATAAGGGATTTAAGCTGTTTCAAATGGATGTCAAGAGTGCCTTTTTAAATGGGGTAATTAAAGAAGATGTTTTTGTAGAACAACCCCCAGGTTTTGAGAGTTCCCAATATCCAAGTCATGTCTATAAATTAAAAAAGGCCTTATATGGATTGAAACAGGCACCCAGAGCTTGGTATGAGAGGCTTAGCACATTCCTGTTAGAAAGAGAGTTTGTTAAGGGGAGCGTAGACACTACCCTTTTTCTGAGGAGATTAGGAGATGACTTACTCATTGTCCAGATCTATGTTGATGATATAATTTTTGGATCTTCTGATAAATACTTATGTGAAGAGTTTTCTAAAACAATGAGTAAAGAGTTTGAGATGAGTATGATGGGAGAATTGTCCTACTTTTTGGGGTTTAGCATAAGGCAAATGGAAGATGGAACTTTTCTCAATCAATCAAAATATACTAAGGACATTTTGAAGAAATATGAAATGGACAAAGCCAAGCCAATCAATACTCCCATGCCCTCCTCAGTTCAGTTAGATAAGGATTCAAATGGAAAATCTATTGATCAGAAGAAGTATAGAGGGATAATAGGTTCACTGCTTTACCTGACTGCTAGCCGACCCGATATCATGTTTAGTGTCTGTCTTTGTGCTAGGTTTCAGGCTGATCCTAAAGAGTCCCACCTGACTGCTGTTAAGAGAATTCTTAGATATCTTTTGGGGACCCCAAACCTAGGAATTTGGTACCCTAGGCACAGCACCTCTTTTGAGATCATTGGATATTCTGACTCTGACTTTGCGGGGTGTAGGGTGGATAGGAAGAGTACCTCTGGGACTTGTCAATTCATAGGACAGTCGTTAGTCTCCTGGTCCAGTAGAAAACAGAACTCAGTTGCACTTTCCACTGCTGAAGCTGAGTACATTGCCTTAGGAAGTTGTGTGGCCCAAGTTCTGTGGTTGAAACAACAAGTCTTGGATTTAGGAGTACCCGTTGGCACAATTTCTGTTCTGTGTGATAATACCAGTGCCATCTGTATCTCTAAGAATCCAATCCAACATTCTAGGACCAAACACATTGACATTAGGCATCACTTCATTAGGGACCATGTTACAAAAGGGGACATTGAGCTACATCATGTAGCAACTGAAAATCAGCTGGCTGACATATTCACTAAACCACTGGCCTTTGACTCATTCAGCATTTTGAGAACCAGATTAGGAGTGATTGATATAAATGCTTGATTCTGATGACTGCTGATTTATTATCTTTCTGATTGGTATTCTGATTTCTGTTAGGTAGGTTTAGTTTTTCTTTTGATTTCTGATTTCTGTTAGTTAGTTTTTGGCTTTGATTATTTACTTTCAGTTGATTTTATGTCTTTTGCTGATTTCTGTTTTAGCCTTATTGTTAGTTTGATTTAAGTATTTACTCTTATATGATTTTATACCTATTTTTTTTATTCACTAGCTCATATCTTGCACTTACTGTTTTATGTTTTTCAAAATCTGATCACCGCTCACTACTTCTGATAATCTGAATTTCTGACTGGGAGTTTTTACCTTGTTTTGATTTGGAAGCTGGTAAGCAGTGATTAATTCCATTGAATCTGTTAAAGGGAAGAAACATTGATGATTGTTTCTCTTCCTCTAACTCCTTTACTGGTGTATGGTTTCTTTTGGATAAAAATCTTCTTCAAAATTAAAATGTTAGTTTTTTGAAATAGAGATTATTTTATCTTCCTACAGTAATCTGTCTCATATCAATAGTGTTTTTCAAAGTCTTGAGTCATTAGTTTGATTTTCTAAAACCAAGTGATTGCATTTATCATATGATGTGTGTTTTTTTGTTTTGTGAATCATTCTTCCCTACTGTGGAGAGACATCTCCTATGTCTGGAAGATAGATTCACAGCTGAGACTCTTTAATGATTATGAAAAGGAGAAAGCTTACAAAAGATGCGCAGTGCGCCAACCAAATTGAAAAAGAGGCATAAAATGAGCCCAAAACTGAAAAGATGCGAAAATGCCAAATACACAAAGTGTATCAAAAAATCAAAAGATGCGCAGTGCGCCAAATAAATTGAAAAAAAAAGAGGCACAAAATGAGCCAAACCTAAGCTTTTTTCTCTTTCAGATCTTTAAATGTCTTAGAAAAAAAACTCGTGTGTCACTTAATATTTTCAAAAGCTTGAGTTTTGAAAATCCCGATTTCTGATTTTTTACTTTGTAACACTATTATATCAGATATTTTTCTGGAACGAGGCTTGAAAGGATTTCTTTTCAAATCTAATGTCTTTTATTCTAAATCGGATTTTTGTTTTGAAAGAGGTTTGCATCGATAAGGTGCCCGGGGTCAGAGTTACGAAAGTTGATTGTTTCCAACCTTTTTGGATTTCAGCGCTGTCAATCGTCCTCTCATTGGTTTTTGAATCTAAAATCAAGGAAAAATTCTGATTTTCCTGTTTTGTTGTTGTTCTGTGTATGTTTTATTTTATATTTTATTTCCGTGTTATGTTTTTCCCTCCTCCTTTTTGTGATGTCAAAAGGGGGAGTCAGTTGTAGTCGTGTCTGTTTCTATTTTCTGAGTCATGTTTTCTGTATTGTTTGAGCTGTTAAATGAAAATTTAAAAAATGTGTGTTTTGTTTGATTTCTTAGTTTCATTTTATTTTCATCTTAGTCTCATTTTATTTTCAGACTACTTTACAAATGTTTGCCATCATCAAAAAGGGGGAGATTGTTGCAAATCTGGTTTTGATGATGACAAACATGTTTCCAGTGTGTTTTTCTTGGCTAATCAGTTTCAGGCACAAAAGACCGCAAGCTACTCAAGCCAACTCAAGATCGGGTCCAAGTGTGTCAAATGTATGATTTTTTCTTTTATTGAGTCAATTGTAATGTAACTGATTCCCTAGCTAAGTAACCTTGCACACACACACTCAGGGAGAGAGATTGAGTGAATTAGAGTTTCTGTTAAAATTTTGTTCAGATCGTCCTGGACGATAGTATCATCGTCCTGGACGATCCAGTTAAAACAGAAACCCTAATTAGGGCGACTAAGTTAAGAAGGACTGATTGAGCCGATCGTCCTGGACGATCTATGGATCGTACGGGACGATATGCCCAAATCAGAAATTCTCAGCCGTCAGATTAAGTTAGGCAAGTTTTATTTTAAGTATTTTGGTCTGATCGTCCCGGATGATACGTGTATCGTCCTGGACGATTTACTACAATCATGCCTAAATTAGTCTGGTAATTAAGGAAAGCAATTAATGTTTAATTGATACGATCACATCGTCCTGAACGATCGCAGGATCGTCCCGGACGATCGTGATCGTCTTATGCATTTCAGCTGTACGTCCAGAACTATGTACAGGATGATTTGGGGCCTTTTTGAACTAATCGTACCGGACGATTACCCTATCGTACGGGACGATCAAGTCATTTTTTGGTCGTCCAGCACAGATTTCTCTGGACGACCCGAACTGTCTTCTGGATGATTTCCTTCAATTTGAACTAATCGTCCTGGACGATCGCAGGATCGTACGGGACGATATGAACAACTTTTTCTACTGATCGTCCAGAAGAGCCAGATCGTCCAGGCTGAAACAGCTGAATTTGAACTGATCGTACAGGACGATCTACCGATCGTCCTGGACGATCTTGGCCGACAAGTTGAGATTTAGGGCAAGTTTTAAGCCCTCCTTTAAAAGAACTTTTTCCTAGATTTGGAAAAATCTTTTGCTGCCTTCCTTCCCTGAGAAATCCTAGAGAGAGAGAGAGTTGGGAGAGAGAGAAGAGATCTTGTGAGGGGGAGTTAGTGAGGGATTCACTAAGGTTGCTCCAAGCACGGATCAGAGTCGTCTTCTCCGCTCGTCGTCTGTCGTCTAGTCGGTGTTCTTCGTGGGAGGATCGTTCGCAAGAAGATCCGGGTTCTCTGCCCGCTTCAGGAGGAAGCGAAAGGAGTTCGTGGGTTCTCTGCCCGCTTCAGGAGGAAGCGAAAGGAGGTCGGGTTCTCTGCCTCACCGTGTGGTGAAAAGGAGGTGTTTTGTACAGGCTTCTCCGCCTTGCTGTGGGAGCAAAAGGAGAGTCACTTTCGTTTAGTGCAATACCCGGAGGGGAGGCTCCGGGGAGTGGACGTAGGTCAAGTTGACCGAACCACTATAAAATCTGGTTTGCTTTTCTGATTCAGTTTTGCATTTTACTTTTCAATATAAACTGCTTGGGTGAATATCGTTGGTTGATCTTTTCATTATTGTTTACTTGTTTCCGCTGCTAAGTATCGAAAAGATTTTTGTAGTTATCGTGAAATTTTTAAATAACCAATTCACCCCCCCTCTTGGTTAGCCTCGGGACTAGTTCACTAGGGCTTAACATCCCTTTCGAACTTTCAGCGGATGCTTAGCAGATTATGTTTCAGTCCATCTACAAGTAAAATACTATCAATAATAAAATTTTGTGAATCACCAGTTATACCTGCTCCTACCACCCTCCTGGTAGTGTTATCTCCAAGTGTAACCTTGCCTCCAGCTCTGGTCTCTAGTGAAATGAACTGATTTGGATCTCCCGTCACATATCTTGAACATTCGCTGTATAGGTACCACATGCTCTCATGAAGCCTTTTGTGAGAGCACTCCTACAAAATCATCAAATGTCAGATTTGAAAACCCAAATAGGTTTGGGTTCTTTCTTATGAAAAGAAGAATGCAATGCATGTGTGCTATACTGTGAATCATGTAATTTGGATCTCCACACCCAATGTGTACTACGGTGAACAATGCAGGTGTGAGAGATATATCCTAGCATGCCACAAGAAAAATATCTAATACCAGGAAAAGGGTTAACTAATCTACGTGAGCGGTAATACCTCTTCCTAGGTTTGAATGAAACATGTTTTGATGATTTTGAATTAGATTCTTTAAATGGTGGAGGTGCATAAAATTGTGCAAAAATAGGAGGTGTTTTATTTTTCTCAAAAGCACTAATTTTTAGTCTTAGAAATTCATTTTCTTTCTCGAGACTTGTAATTTCAAATTTCAAATAATACTCAACACTAGTTAAGTTATATGTCATGGTGCCCAGTTCTTTATAAGCTTTTTCTAAATCAACATGCGATGTTTTCATTGACTCATGCTCAACAATTAGTTCAGAATGTTTTTTGTTCAATTCATAAAGTAAAGACATGTGATTGTTATCAAGGGTAGAATGATCCTTAATCATAACCTCATGCTTTTTTTGCAAATTCAAGAAATCCAATTTCAGACTAACATGGGTTTTCTTAAGTTTCCTATACGATGATTGAATTTTCTCAGAAATATCTAGCAATTGATCATAGGTTAGCTCACATACTTCTTCTTGATCAGACTGACCAGAATGATCATCAGCCATCAGACACAAGTTCGTAGTCTCCTCTTCAACTTCAGTCTCAGAGGAGTCAGATACAGAATCTGCCTAGAATGCCTTTTGAATCTGCTTCTTATCCTTCCTGAACTTGGGTTTCTCCTCACCCTTTTCCTTGCTTGGGTGAGCCTTAAGTGTAGAACAAGTAGCCTTTATATGTCCAGGCTTCCTACATTCAAAACAAATAGTATCAGATGAACTTTTAAAATTTCTACTACTCATACCTTTGTTCTACTTCTGAAAGTTCTTGTATTGCTTCCTTAGAAAGCTTTTAAATTGCCTAGTGATTAAAGCGACATCATCGCTATCAGACCCAGAACTATCAATATCAGTCTCGTTGGCCTTCAGCGCCATAGTTTTATCTTTCTTTTTCTCACCTGTATTAAGCTATCTTTGGTTCACTCCTTGCTCGTAAGCAATGAGTGATCCAAGTAAGTTATCAATAGAATAGGCATACAAATCTTTTAATTCAGTGATAGCAGTTATCTTGGCATCATAAAAAGAAGGCAAACATCTCAAAATCTTGTTAACTTTCTCATAATTAGTAAGCTCTCTTTCTAAGGCATACAGGGAGGTGACAATTTGAGTGAACCTAGTATACATTTTAGAAATTGATTTAGTAGGTTTCATGCGAAAGAGCTCGTAGTCGTGAAGCAAGATATTGCTTAACTTCAAATGTACCTTCATAAATAATGCATAATCTATCCCAGATTTTTTTACCAGTCGTACAAGTGGAAACATGCATGTAATCTTCAAATTTTAAAGCACAGAAAAAATAGTTCAAATATTTTGCATTCAAATGTGCTAAATCATGATCATTAAATATTCATTCAGTAAAAGGAAGTTCAGTTTTAATGTCATTTACAAGTCTATGAGGTGCTTCATAATCATCTTTAACAAGCATCCACATGCGATAATCAATATAATGTAAAAAGGTGGACATGCGAGTTTTCCAAAAATCAAATAGTATATTATCAAACAAAGGTGGACGAGTAATTGAATAACCTTCAGCAATATTTCTATTTCCAAAGTTATCCATAGATTGAATTCAAAAGTTTTTCAAAACTTGATTTTATGAATACCGCTCTGATACCACTTGAAAGTTCGTTAGGGATGTTAAGCCCTTATGAACTAGTCCCGAGGCTAACCAAGAGGGGGGTGAATTAGTAGTTTTAAAAATTCGTGAACAAATAATGATTTAAAATTTTTTTTTGAATATTTTAAAATATTTATGGTTACGTAATGATGAGTAGATGTTCAATGATAACAGAATAATAATCACAATCACACAATCATCAACAGAAAAGTAAGTGCAAAAAATAATCAAAAAGAACACACCAGATTTTATAGTCGTTCAGTCAACTTGACCTATATCCACTCCCCATAGCCTCTCCTCCGGGTATTACACTAACACTAAGTGACTCTCCTTCTGCTCCCATAGCAAGGTGGAGAAGCATGTACAAAAACTCCTTTCTACCAACCTGGTGAGGCAGAGAACCTGAACTCCTTTTGCTTCCTCCTGAAGGAGGCATAGAAACTTGACTCCTTTCGCTTCCTCCTAAAGCAGGTAGAGAACCCAGATCTTCTTATGGATGATCCTACCACAGAACCACTAACAAGATAAGAGACGACGACCGGAGAAGACGACTCAGATCCTTACTTGGAGCAACCTTTGTGAACACCTCACAAACTCCCCCTCACAAGATCCTCTCTCTCTCCCAAGCTCTCTCTCTCTCTCTCAAGGTTTTCTCTGGTGAGGAAAGTGGCAAAAGATTTTTCTTGTTGGAACAAAAAAAACTTAAATAGGAGGACTAAAAAATTGCCCTAAATTTTAACTGCTCGTCAAATATCATCCAGGATGATCGATGGATCGTCTTGTACGATCAGTGTAAAATCTCATATATCACCCTGGACGATCTAGTTTCTCTAGATAATTAGAAGACAAAGTTTGTTCAGATCATCCTGTATGATTCTGTAATCATCCAGGATGATTAGTGTAAATAAGGAATTTCATCCAGAAGATAGTTCGGATCGTCCAAGAAAACTTATGCTGGACGATCTCAAAATGACTTGATCATCCAGGATGATATCTCTATCATCTTGTACGATTAGTTCAAAATACCCAAAATCGTCCTACACAAAGTTCGGATTGGCCTGCACAAAATATTTTGTATGATTGAAAATGACTTAATCTTCCGGGACGATATCTTTATCATCCTGTACGATTAGTTCAAACTCGAGCAGATCATCCAAAAAATAGTTCGGTTCATCCAGGTGAAATGCTCTGGATGGTCAGGTTTTTACATGTATCATCATGTATGATATTGTAATCATCCAGGATGATATGATCGTATCAATCAAACATTAATTGCTTTTCTTAATCACCAGACTAATTTAGGCACGATTGTAAAGGATCATCTAGGATGATACACGTATCGTCCGGGACGATCAGACCAAATCTCTAAAAATAAAAACTTGCCTAACTTAATCTGACAGCTGAGAATTTTTGATTTGAGCATATCGTCCTGTACGATGGGTCTATCATCTATGATGATTTGCTTAATCAAACCGACTTAACATGCTCGCCCTGATTAGGATTTCTATATTCATTGGATTGTCCAGGATGATATGAATATTGTCTAGGATGATATGAACAAAAAATGATAACAAAAACTCTAACTCACTAAAACTCTCCCTCTGAGTGTGTGTGCAAGGTTACTTAGCTAGATGATCAATTACATTACATTTGACTCAAGAAAGGGAAAAATTATATTTAAACACACACGGATCCGATCTTGAGTTGGCTTAAATTGTATTTAATCTTTTGTACCTGAAATGTTAGGCAAAGAAAAATAGAACACAGAAATATTTGTTATCATCAAAACTATAAACCTTAAAGCCAGATTTGCAACATTGACCTCAGGAAAAAGAAAGGTCAACAATGCTCACCCTTTCTAAAGTCCTAAAAATGCAAAAATATTCCTAGAGTGAGGGATGCAAAGTCGTATTTCAATAATTGAAGCTTCTTGTCTCCTCAATACCCCTACTCTAAAGCCCATGACAAGTAAAATATTTATTGTAGTATTTATGGGTGGGCAAGGATGTTATTAGTGGCTCATGTATAACATAAGCAAGACACTCCCATGTGTACAGAAAAGGTACCTCCTAATGAAAAAGCTTGCTTAACCACTAGAAATTTTACCAAGATGACTTTTACCATACTTTCAAGTCCATCCAATTCAAGTACTAATTGACCACCCATTGAATGTTATACTAAAAAAAGTTATCACCTAGGATTATTTCTCAAATGGCTGATAAAGTTGTGCGAGTTCTAAATCACCTACTCTCCAAGGGCCATCAAAGCTCAAGCACTTACTAACCTCCTTACCAATTTCAACGATCAAGTTGTTAAGTTAGAAGTGGTGACTCATTGCCAGCTATAGACATTATATGTCAATGCCACCTTTGGCAAGTAGGGAATCAGTGTAGGAATAGTTCTAAGAAGCCCCCTGAGAGTCACCATCACCTAAGAAACCAACATATAAATCAAAGTCACAAATAATCAAGCTGAGTATGAAGCCCTACTCACTAGCTTGGGAAATGTTGCAGGACTCAGAGTAACTCAATCGGTGTTATACTATGACACTTAGTTGATGTTAAATCAAATCAATGGTGAATATAAAGAGAGAAAATATCTTCTTCTAAAGTATTCATTCAAAGTGAAGGAAAATATTAGTATGCTGAAATACTTTAAGGTAACTCAAATCCCCTTCATGAAAAATGAACTTGTTAGCATTTTGTCTACGTAGGGGAAACCTGGTAGGTGGCTTATAGTCAAGATCATGAGGCCCGGTATAGAAGACGATGCGGTCATGTGAATAAAGGCCAATCACCTAATGAGGTCGATAAACCTATTAAAGATTACTTGGAGATAGAAGAAATAATTAAAGAAGTCAATGATCATCGATTATACAAAATCAAGAAGGCCAACTGCTTGATGATGGACATAGAAATGGATGCCACTCAGCTGACAAGCTAGATAGACCCTGCTAGGGATTACTTGGAGATATGAGAGATAAGTGTAGATGTTGGTGACAAATGATTATTCAAAATCAAGGCAACCAACTTCTTAATGATGGGAAGCCAAATATTTAGGAGGTTGGTGAACTCAATCATTTTGAGGTGTATAAGAGAAAATAAAAAAGAGAGAGTGCTCAAGGAAGCCTACTCGAGTGAGTGTCATAGTCACCCGAGAGAAAGAACACTAGCCTATAGAATCTTGAGGGAAGTTTATATTTACCTAACTTCTCAAATGATGTAAATGAATTCTCAAATAGGTGCCTCAAATGCCAAAAAAATTTCTCCCATGTAACTACAATCTTCTCACAAAATGAAGCCTTTAAGCTGTCCTTAGACATTTGTAATATGGGCGATGGACTTACTAGGATTATTTCCACCTTCTAAAGGGTAGAGAAAGTTTTATAGCAATCCAGGATCCCTAGCCTGTGATTTTGATGATGACAAATAATATTGATTGAATTGTTACATTTTTCATTAAATATTTTAGATATTTCTTGTGTCTGTGAGCACTAATATTTCAGGTAAGATATACATCGCTCAAGACTAATGAAGACTCAAGATTGGATAGAATAGGATGTAAAAGAGTATGTAACTTTTAATTTATTTATTTTCTACTTCTTGAGTCTCGCCACATAAAAGTGTATGTAAATTGGGTGATCAAGTACACACACATAGGGGGAGAGAATTTTTTTTTAAGTTAAAAATTTCTTTTTAATAAATTGTACTATACAATTTACCATCATATTTTATAATTTTTCATCTAAAAATGGGCTTAATGACTAATTAAGAAATTAGTTTCTATAAACTAATCATACTGTATGATCTGGATTGTACTGTATAATTCATTTTGATCTAAAAACCCTAGCCGCCAGATTTATTTAAGAAAGATTTTGAAATTTGATTGTTGAATTAATCATGTTGTAATATTTATAATCTTGCTAAAATTAACTCCCATAATTAGTCAATCAAATTATAGTTTAATTAATAATAGTCGATCATACTATATGATCTCGATCGTGCCAAATGATTAGTAGAGATGAAATTTGGTCGTCCCAAAGATCGTACCAAATGAAACTATGATTTTTGAACTAATTGTACTATACAATATTCATATCGTACTGGATGACTTACTTGAAAACAACAAACTATACTATACGATAAGAATAGTACGGGACAATTAGCAGAGATGATTTTCAATCATCCTAGGAATCGTCCCATATGAAGAGAGGAAATCAAATAAATCATAATAGACAATCTATTGATTGTACTGTACGATGTGTTCATAAAATTTATACAGTCTGTTTGAATGACTATTTATATCATACTGGACGAGACTAATTTTGAACTAATCGTACTGTATGTACTCAAATCAAACTATACAAATAAAGATGGCTAACTTCAATTTTTAGGATTTCTTGAAGCCCAATATTGAAGCAAGTTTTAAATGATTCTCTTAGAAATGAAGAGAAGAACGTATGACTATTAAAGAAACTCTAAGAAAAAGGAGCTGAGGTTCTTTGCCTTCTCTAGGAGAGAGAAAAAGGGCTTAGGTTCTCTACCTTCTCCGGAGGGAGAAAAATGAGTCAAGGCCTGCTGCCATCATCGAGAGGGTGACATAGTATCCGGCGCTCTGCCTCATCAAGGTTTGGTGAAAGTGAGTTTATAAGGGCTTCTCTTCCTTACTGAGGGAGCAAAAAGAGAGCCACTTAGTGTTAGTGCAATACTCAGTGGATGACTCTAGGGAGTGGACGTAGGTTAAGGTTAGCCGAACCACTATAAAAATCTTAGGCATTTTTTTTCCTTTTCATACTTTTACATTTCATGCATTTCATTTCCATTAATAACTGCTTGGGAAAAATGTTGATTATTGCTCTGTCACGTAGATTAAAATTCATCATAGTAGAATTCAATATTTTTGATAAAATCTCTCGCTTCTACAATCAATTAGGTTTTGGTATTTTTAATTAGTAAAAGTTTTTCAAAAATATTATTATTATTATTTTGAAGTTAAGAAAACTTTTTAAAGCACCAATTCACCCCTCCTCTTGGTGTGCCTCGGGCTAGTTCCATAAGGTTTAACAACCTTCACGAGCTTTCAAGTGGTATTAGAGCGGGATTTCAAAAATAAGGTTTTAAAAATCTTTTCAAAAATTAATTAATGGCTCATTTTTGTAATCATAACACTATAGAGGGTTATCCTATAACTAGTCCACCACTATTTAAAAATATCCCTTTCGATTTTTGGAAAATATGCATATCTACCTTTTTACTATCCATTGACTATAAAATTTTGGTTATTATTCAAACTAGCTATTCACTTCCATCACATGTAGTTAATGGTGTTAAAACTAATATTTCTTTTATTGAATGAAGTTATGAGGATAGGAAACTTGCATAGTTAAATGCTAAGTGATTGAATTATTTCTTTTGTGCTTTAAAATTCAAAGAATATATGCGAGTTTCTTCATGCACTACAGGGAAAGAGATTTGGCATCGGTTATATATCACCTATGAGGGAACTAGTGAAGTTAAACAGTCTAGGCTAAACATACTACTGCATGACTATGAACTCTTTCATATGAAACCTAGCGAGACTGTATCTAAAATGTACACTAGGTTCGCCCAGATAGTAACATCCTTGCATGCACTAGATAGAGAACTATCAAATTTTAAAAAAGTTAATAAGATTCTACATTATTTATGATGTTCTTATGATTCCAAGATAACTACAATCAATATAATCTAAAGACTTAAATGTGTATTGCATTGATAATTTGCTTGGGTCACTCATTGCCTACGAGCAAGAAGTGAGTCAAAGGTAAAGTAATACAAGAGAAAAGAGGAAGGAGAGAACTGTAGCACTAAAAGTATATGATTCTGATAGTGATAGTTCAGCAGCAGAGGAGGATGAAAAAATTACCATTGATGACGTACTAGTTCAAGAGCATTTTAAAAAGAAAATAGAGGCTTCATCAAAACAACTAGAGCAAAGGTAAAAGTCATAAAACTACTAAAATTTTGTCTGACATAATTTGCTTCGAGTGTAGGAACTAGGCTACCTCCGAGCTGACTGCCCCAACCTGAAGACTCACCCAAATAAGGAGAAGGGTGAAGAGAATCCAAAGTATAAGAGGGGTAAGCAAAAGACACAAAAAGCTTTTTGGGCCAACTCTACCTCAGAATTGTTAGAAGAAGAAGTAGAGGAGGAAGTAACAAACCTGTGTCTTATAGCTAATGATAATCTTGATCAATCAAATTAGGATGAGGTATGTCAACTCTCTTTTGACAAATTGTTTATCATTTCTGAAAAAATTCATGATTTATATAGGAAGCTTAAGAAGATGCATGCTAGTCTTAATACTAAATTTCTACTTTGTAAAAAGAGCATGCTAGTTTAATTACTGAGCACTCTAATTTAGATAGTAATCATATGATTTTATTAGATAAGTTTGATGCATTAAATAAGAAGCATATTGACCTATCTAATGCATATAATTCCCTGAAAATATCACATATTGAACTAGAAAAAGCATTCAAAGAATTAGAAAAACTTGCATGTCATTTAGATAGTAGTGAGCATGCATTAAAACTGAATGTGGCAAGTTATAAAAATGCAAATGAATTCTTAAGAGCAAAAATTATTGCATTTAAGAATAATATATCATCACCTTCACTAGCTCAATGGCACAACCCCTCAACACAACATGTATCACATAAGCTTAGCAAGAGGCACCATCACCCACATAGGTTAGTGAACCCATTCATTAGTGTTAGGTGTACTCTTGTGGCATGTTAGGACACAAAGCCCGCACTTGCACAATCCACCGTAGGATACATCTAGTGTGGAGACCTAAATTAAATTCATCACAGCATAACATGTATTCATGTCATTCATTCAAGTATAAGGTGGAACCCAAACTCACTTAAGTTCCCAAATCTAAAATTTAAATGACATTGTAGGGGTGCTCTCACAAAAGACCTAGTGAGAGCATATGGTACATGGACAGTGGCTGCTCAATACATATGACTAGTGATATGAAGCAGTTCATCACACTGGAGGCCAGGTTAGGAGACAAGGTAAGACTAGGAGAAAACACCACTAAAAAAGTGGTGGGCTCAGGTATAATTGAAAACTCTAAAAACTTTATGATTGAAAATATTTTATTAGTTGATAATTTAAATCATAATTTATTAAGTATTAATCAACTATGAGATAAAGGCTTTGATATAAAGTTTCTTTCTAACAAATGCATAATTAGTTTAAATGAAAAACTTGTGTTAGAAGGAAAACAGATGAACATTGTTTACATGTTAGACTTGAACTGCATTGACTATTCAAATTCATTGTGCCTAAAAACTATAATTGATGAATCTTGGCTATGACATAGAAGACTATGTCATGCGAGTATGAAGACTCTTAAGAATATCACCTAGAAAAATCTAGTTGGAGGCATACCTAAGTTAGACTTCACTAAGGACCACCTATGTGATGCCTTCCAACTAAAAATAAATAAATAAAATCTTCATTTCATTCAATCAAAGATATTAACACCTCTAGGCCACTCAAAATCCATCACATGGATCTATTTGGACATGTTAGTATAGCCATCCTAGGAGGGAAGATATATAGATTTATAATAGTGGATGACTACTCTAGATTTACTTAAGTTAGATTCCTATCACATAAGAGTGAGTCATTTGAGAAATTTAAAACATTCTCCACTTAAATTCAATGGAATTAGGATGTGAAATCTCAATAATTTATAGTGATTATAGTGAAGAGTTTAAAAATGATAAGTTTGAATCCTTCTGTTAAGAAATATGAATAGAACATAACTTCTCTGCCCCAAGGACCCCCCAGCAGAATGAAATAGTTGAAAGGAAAAAATAGAACATTGGTGGAATCTGCTAGGGTAATGCTAGCTAAGTATTCACTTCCAAAATATTTTTTGGCAGAACCAGTGAATACTGGTTGTTATGTTTTAAATAGGGTGAATGTTAGATCCAAGCTTAATAAGGCACCCTATGAACTCCTTAAGAGTAGGACACCCAACCTTTCTCACTTGCATGTCTTTGGCTATAGATGCTTTATCTTAATTAATGGAAAATCACCCTTAAAAAAATTTGATCCCAAGTCTAATAAAGGTGTCTTCTTAGGTTACTCATTTGTAGGTAAGGCCTATAGAATCTTTAATAAGAGGACCCTGGTAATAGAAGAGTCTACCCATGTGGTATTTGATGAATTAGATAAGGCATCTAAACTTAAACCTGAAGAAGAAGAAGTGGATGCCATTCAAGGGGTAGAAACTATTGCTATAGGATATAGAGTAGAACCTTAAGAAAAATTACCTAGAGATTGGAAATATTCTTTTAGTCATCATAAAAAACTTATTTTAGGAGACCCATTTGAAGGTATTAGAACTAGACATGGACTTAGGAAGGAGGTTAGTCATTCAGCCTTTACCTCTATGATAGAACCCACTAACATAGATCAAGCCCTAGCTTATAAATTCTGGATCCTAACAATGCAAGAAGAGCTAAACCAATTTGTTAGAAATGATGTATGGGAATTAATCAAGAGACCTAAGGACTAGAATGTGGTTAGAACAAAGTGGGTTTTCAAAAATAAGATGAATGACTCTAGAATAGTAGTAAGGAATAAGGCTAGATTAGTAGCTAAGGGGTATAACCTGATTAAAAGAATAGATTTTGAGGAAACCTTTACCCTTGTAGCTAGAATAGAATCCATTAGGGTGCTATTAGCCTTTGCTTGTTTTAAGGGTTTTAAACTATATCAAATGGATGTTAAGAGTGCCTTTCTAAATAGAGTGATTCAAGAGGATGTTTATGTTGAGCAACCCCTAGGTTTTGAAAACTCACAATTCCGAAGTCATATATTCAAACTAAAGAATGCCTTATATGGTTTGAAGTAAGCACCTAAAGCCTGGTATGAAAGGCTAAGCACCTTCCTTTTAGATAAAGAATTTGTTAAGAGTAGTGTAGACACCACCCTCTTCCTAAAGGAAGAAGGAGAAGAATTATTCATTGTTCAAATTTATATTGATGATGCCTTATTTGGATCCTTAAATAAAAACCTATGCGAAGAATTTTCAAACACAATGAGTAAAGAATTTGAGATGAGTATGATGAAAGAGCTAAGTTACTTTCTTGAATTCAATATAAAGTAGATGGATGATGAAACTTTCCTTAGCCAATATAAATACATGAAGGACATCCCTAAATAGAATGAAATGGATAATGCTAAGGCCATGAACACTCCCATGAGCTCTATTGTTAAATTAGATAAGGACCCAAATAGAAAATCAATAGATCAGAAAAAGTATAGGAGAATAATTGGATCGCTTCTTTACTTAACTACTAGCAGACCAGATATCATGTTTACTATTTACCTTTGTGTTAGATTTCAAGCTGATCAAAAAGAATCCCACATGACTGCTGTTAAGAGAATCCTTAGATATCTATTAGGCACTCCAAACCTAAGAATCTGGTATCCTAGACACACCACTTCTTTTGAAATTATAGGATATTCAGATCTTAATCTTACGGGATGTAGGGTAGATAAAAAAGTACTTCTGTAACTTATCAATTTATAAGATAATCCTTAGTTTTCTAGTTCAGTAGAAAATAAAACTCAGTAGCCCTTTTCACAGTTGAGGCAGAATATATAGCAGTAGAGAGCTGTGTTACTCAAGTCTTATGGCTAAAGCAATAACTCTTAGATCTTGGACTACCTGTAGGAACAATTCCAATTATGAGTGACAACTCTAGTGCTATTTGCATATTAGAAACCCCAATTCACACATAAAGTATATTAATATTAGGCACTACTTTATAAGAGATCATGTAGTCATATAGTTACAGGAGATCAATTAGCAGACATCTTCATAAAAACCCTAGCCTATGACACCTTTAGCATCTTGAGGACAAAACTAGGTGTTATAGACATTCATGTTTAATTTAAGGTAAATTAAAATTTTTTAATCATTCATTCACATGTGTTATTTTGTATGTATTTGTTATTGTTCATGTTTATGTGTTATTGCTTGTTGTTTGTGTTAAAAAAATAACAAAAAAAATTATGTTTGGTCTAGATATTTTCTGATCATCATACACACACCTCACTGACTCATAAAAAATCTTTTAAAATTCTATTCTTATCGTACTATACGATCCACGTTCATAATGTACGATATGCACAGATACACATATCACAACTCTTTATTTAATCAATGGTCCAAATTAAATCATTAGTATACACATTGTATTATTTGAACATCTACTTGTATTGTATGATTCACGTGCCACAAATCATTGAGGAATTCAATTCGTTTAGTATGAAATTATTGTCATTTATACTGTACGATACCTCCCTTCATACTGTATGATACACATGTCAAACTGGATTGAGATGAATTTAATTCAGCTGGTATGATAATAATTGCATTTCATATTGTACAAACACATATTTATATTATATGATAATTTTCATCAAACAACGTACCGACGATTCCTCGGGATGATTACATTTCCTTAAGATCATCCAATACAATATTGATCGTACTGTACAATTTAACCACTTTTTTTAGACAAGTTATCTAGATAAATTAACTTCCCAAATCGTACTGTACAAACCTTGAAAGTACTCTATGATCTACTTAAAATTTATAAATTGGACAGGTTTGAACAATTCCATTCACTTAACTCACAACTTCCTCCAACTCATACTTTCTACACCTTCCTGTCCAATGGCCGGTGGAAGCAAACGTGGCAGAATGACTGTGGGGAGCTCCTCCTCCTCTCATCATTTTGATGATCGCTTCCTCTCTGCAAGGGATGAAGATGCATATCACAAGTATAAAGAGGTAAAAATCATCCCTTCCTGAATGTTAAATCAACTTGCCCTTAACTTCAAGGTGATGAATCTCTTTGCCTCCAGTACTCTCCAATTTCTCCTTACACTAGTTTTTCCCTACAAATCTAAACTTCTTTATGAATTCTTATCAAATCTTAAGATAAATCTAGAAATCTCTACCATGACTTCCTGTGTTTGCCATCAAAATGTAGAAATCACCAAAGTTTATTTAGCAGAACATATAGGTCTTTCTATTGAAGGACCTCACCCTCAATCCCTTATCTATAATAATTTTGACTGGACTTCTGTTAACTTGACCCTTAGGATGTGCCAATAAACCAACATCAACCACAAGTCCACATTTTAAATAAAAATGCCCAGATCATCCTACATGTCCTTCGCACTTTTATTATACCCAAAGCTAAGGATCAGGTTAACATAACCCCACTTCTTTCCATCATCACTTACCTCATAATGTAGAATACTCAATTTGATGAAGCCCAAATGATTCTTGATTATATCCATAACATGACTCATATTCGACATCTAAATATCCAGAGAAAATAAAATGTTGCATTAGGACATATTATATGATATATCCTCGATAAAAAATACCAACTCATCTTTCCTACTCCACCCGATAATGTTCCTATATTCTATACAGATGCCTCTTTCCGTATCCTTTTCCATCGGGGGCAAGAGCACGTCGAGCCAGAATTTAATGAAGAAGGGGAAGTTGCTCTTGCAAGTGGACCTTCATCGCCACCAATGCCACCACCTGCACCTGCCTACCCTGCATTCCCTCACGATGATATAATTTAGCAGCTCGATCGGTTAGAAACCTGGCTTGATTATCACATCCAACAATAACACCAGAAGTATGAGGAAGACATGAGATGGTTTGGAGAAAGATTTTTCTCGATAGATAATCAATTTACCTCCCTCCATCAGTACTTTCAACCACCACTACCACCACCTGATCAATATCCACCTTATCTATAGTTTTTATCTGTTTCGTCCTACTATTTTTCTTGTAATGTTTTTCTTTTGTTGTTTGTTCCTCCTCTTTTTGGTGATGTCAAAAGAGGAAGAAAATGTATGTTTCATTGTGTTTTAATATAATCTTATGTATATGTTATTCTGTTTTTTGCTTTTTATTTATTATTATCTTTAAAAAAATAAAAAAATTAAAATTGTAACCCCTAATTTTAAAATTATCACCTAGTGAGGGGGAGCTTAAGAGAAAATCATTTCTATTTTTCTTATCAACTAACATTATTTGTCATCATTAAAAAGTGAGAGATTATTGTAATCCAGGATCCATAGTTTACAATTTTGATGATGACAAATAATATTAATTGAATTGTTACATTTTTTATTAAAATTTTAGATATTTTTTATGCCTGTGAGCATTAATATTTCAGGTAAGATATACACTGCTCAAGACTTCTGAAGACTCAAGATTAGGTAGAATAAGATGTAAAAGAGTTTGTAACTTTTATTTTCTTTATTTTTTACTTCTTGATCTGGCCACAAAAGAGTGTATGTAAATTAGGTGACCATGCACAAACACATGGGAATAAAATTTTCTTTTAAGTTAAAAATTTCTTTTTAAAAAATCATACTATACGATTTATCATCATACTGTATGATCTATTATCTAAAAATAGGCTTAATGTTTAATTAAGAAATTAGTTTCTGTGAACTACTCATACTATACGATCTAGATCGTATTGTACGATTCATTTCAATCTGAAAACCCTAGCTACCAAATTAATTTAAGTAAGATTTCAAAATTTAATTTTTGAAGCAATTGTACTATACGTTGTGAATCATACTAGGGAGAGAGGCTTCTTAGTCCAGTCCTCGAGATTCTCTACCTTCTCCAGGAGGGAGAAAAAAGAGCTGAGGTTTTCTGCCTTCTCTAAGAGAGAAAAAATGAACTGAGATTCTTTGTCTTCTCCAAGTGGGAGAAAAATGAGTCAAGGTCTGTTGCCTTCACTGAGAGGGTGACATAGCATCCAGCACTCCGTCGCATCAAAGGTTTGGTGAAAGTGAGTCTATAAGGGCTTCTCTATCTTTCTAGGGGGCAAAATGAGAGTCACTTAATGTTAGTAAAATACTCAGAGTGGAGGACTCCAGGGAGTGGATGTAGGTCAAGGTTGACTGAACCACTATAAAAATCTCTTGTGTATTTTTTTCCTTTTCGCACTTTTATATTTCATGCCTTTCATTTTTGTTAATAACTGTTTAGGAAAAATGTTGATTATATCTCTCTTATGTAGATTAAAATTTCATCATAGTAAAATTTAATATTTTTGATAAAATCTCTTGCTTCCGCAATCAATTAGGTTTTGGTATTTTCAATTACTAAAAAGTTTTTCAAAAATATTGTTATTATTATTTTGAAGTTAGGAAAACTTTTTAAAGCACCAATTCACCGCCCTCTTGGTGAGCCTCGGGCTAGTTCCATAAGGTTTAACAACCTTCACGAACTTTCAAGTTTATCTTGGCCATGATAGACTGCTTCACTAAGTGGATTCAATATAAAACACTCTCTTAAACTACATGCACTATGCCAAAAAACTTCATATAGAGATAAATTATATATAAACATGTTATTTCTCTCACCATTATCATAAATAATGGGGCACAATTCACTAATAAATTCCTGAAGATCTTTTTTCCACATATAAGGAATTCTCCTTAATCCATCACCCATAGACCAACAGGCAAGTCAAAGCTACCAACAAGAAAATCATCAATCTCTTGAGGAAAAGGTAGGAGCAAGGGGAGATTAGGTGGAGGCTCTTCCTTTAGTCTTTTGGGCATTGAGGATGATTTCCTTCTCAGTATATGGGTAAACACTGCTCTTGCTTTTCCACAACACCAAGGCAGTATAACCTTTCAAGCTCAACCTACACATTTAGCGAGTCATCACTATTACTAATTAAAAATAAAATGAACTCATGGAGTAGGAAGTGTCTAACCAGGAATGCTTGAGAATAGCATTCAATCTTTTGAAGGAGCTCAGGGCAAAGCTAGGCACAAATAAGAGGTAGTGAAAAGGAGAATGGCTAAGTACTAAAACTTACATGTAAAGAAGAAAATGTTCTAGCTCGTAGACCTAGTTCTAGAGAAAGAAGATGATGTTTCTTGTCACTACATACTTGGTAAGTTGGTAATTACATAAGACATTCCTTACATCATCAAGGAGAAAGTTAGCCTTGTTGCAATTCAGGATCCCGAGCTTATGAGTCTGATGATAACAAATATTATTGATTGAATTTTTATTTCTCCTAGAATTTATATTATGTATTTATTTTTCTATGTACTAATATTTCAAGTACATCATACACCATTCAAGATCATTCGAAGCTCAAGATTGGGTAAAATAGAATGTATTAAAAGAGTTTGTACTTTTGATTTGTTTAATTTTATATTTCTTGAGTCTATGCCATGTAAGGGTGTATGCTAATTTGGTGACCGTGTACACACATATAGGGGAGTGAAAAAATAAACAATAAATTTTTTTTAAAACTAATCATACTATATAATCAGTCATCTAAAAAATCATTAATAATGACTAATTCTATAATTAATATTTTTAACCTAATCGTACAATACAATTCAGATCGTACTGGATGACGAGTTTAAATAGAAAACCTTATACACCAATCAAAATTAATTAAGTATTTTAATTTTGATTTTATAGCTGATCGCACTATATGATATTTTGAAAACTTACTTAATTTAACTCCCGTGATTAGTTAAGTAAATCAAGATTTAATTAATATGGCAGATCATATTGTACGACGTCGATAGTATTGTATAATAGACAGAGGCGATATTTAGTCGTCCCGGAGATCATCCTAGATAAAACCTTAATTTTTTAACTAATCATACATTATGATGTGAATGATATTGGATGACTAATAGAGATAATTTCCAATCATCCCAGCGATCGTCATGTATGATCTCAAGAATGCTAAACTAATTGTATCGTATGATCTCATGATCGTACAGTACAATCAATATAAATAATATGAATAGTTCATATAGTACCTGTTCCATCGTACTATATGAATTTGAATTTTTGAACTTATCGTACTGTATGCTCCTCGATTATACTGTACGAATAGAGCTGATAAAATTAAAATTATAAGGTTTTAAGGCCTTGTATAAAAACCTTTCTATTAGTCTTTTGAATTGATCTTTAGTTGTTAAAGAGATTGTAAGAGAGGGATTTGTTTGAGGTTTTAGAGCATTGGAGAAGGAGAAGGTGAGAATGTGTGAGAGGGGGGAGGATTGCGAGAGGATTCCACATGGTTGCTCCAAGCAGGCTTACACCTTTATTCCTCTAGTGGCTTTGTTGATTTCTTGGGGTAGCTCTCGGGAGAAAGACTTCACGGCTAGAGATCGTTGGGTTCTTTGCCTTCAATAAAAGCTTGAAAAAGGATTATAAGGTAGTTTGGCTTCACCTGTAGGGTGAAAAAGCATCCGAGGTTCTCTGCCTCACCAGGATGGTGAAAAGAATTCCAGTACTCCGCTGCACTGGGTTAGTGGAAGTGATTCTTGTAAGGGCTTCTCTGCCTAGTTGTGGGGGCTAAAAGAGAGTCACTAGAAGTTTAGTATAATATTCGGAGAGGACTCCGGGGAGTGGACGTAGGTCAAGGTTGATCGAACCACTATAAAATTCTAGTGTTTCTTATTATTTATCCTTACGCATTTCTACACTTTAATTTTTTTAATTTATTTTTTTGGCAATCCATGATGTGAATATTGTGATTGTTTGGATTAATTAGGTATAAAAAGAAAAATATCTTTTCAAGTTCATCTCTTGAGTTCTCTACTAAACAAAAAATTAGTAAATTGACAAGCTTTCACATTGTTAGATTTCTATTTAAATTTGAAGTTTTGAATTTGGCATTCAAAAGAATTTTATAAAAAAAATATTAATGCACCACCCTCTTGGTGTGCCTTGGGTAGTTCAGCGATTCTTAACACCCTCCCTTGAACTTTCAAGCCGAGGATCTTATTAATGACAAACCCATTCTAGAAAAGAAATACGAAAGACTTGGTGCACTAACAATTAAAAGATGACTTGCCATCCAAAGGGAAGTCCTTGCCCTTGTACTTCTTTAATTTTTATTTTATGCAATTAAAAAAAGTCATCTTTTTTGTGTCTTTTCCTTTTACTATTTCTATGTGAGAGAGTCCTAATTTTTGTGAATCTATAACTTATAAATTTTTTATAAATTTTTCATAAACTCATGGGGAACTCACCTCTGTATGAAAATAATGCTCAGGAAATGAGTGTTTCCCCAAAACTAAAAATCAAAGACTCTCCCATCTAGGTAGTTACCCAATTCTTAGAAAACTTGTTAAGGTGAGTCAAGTGCTTAAGAATCACCTGAGGTGCATTGGTGACCCACCAAAAAAATATCAATTCATCAAATTTCGATGGAAAACTGCTAAGCTGCTATAGTTAGACTTCCCCCTTCATAGCAAGATCCACAATTAGTAGTATGCAAGTCCCTATGTATGGTGAATCTTAATGGTAACACACAAAAGGTGGCGGCAAGTATCTTAATGATTAGCCCCATAGGCTGACTCCCCCATTTTGTGACAAGATCCATAATGAGTATTGCAAAAGTTCCCTATAACAGGTGAGTTTAGGTGGTTGCCTCTACAAAGACTACAAAAGTGTGGTGTAAGGTGTGGCCCACCTAAGGAGACTTTGTTTCATGGCTATATAAGAGACAAACTTGCCATATATGATTCATAGAGAAAATTTAATTAACTCACTCATCAATTTATTATCAAACTAGATCATATAATATAAATCATATCCTTTAATTGAGTCTAAGACTTTGATAATTTTATCGAAGGATTTTACTATTTTTCTCACAACATGCAAACTTGCTAGAGTTTACTTGGTCATATGTCGAGCTCAAGCATTAGAGATTACTTAAACGACTTTCTTCATATTGGACGATCAAAGATTTCAAATAATCTGGACATTTTTTTAATTTCTATAAATAAAAAAAATGAATTTTGAACTACTTGTACTCTACGAACATTCATTAAACTTGTCTATTTAGTGTCTAAAAATCTAAAATCAAATTAAATCAAATATCTTCAAATATTTATATATTACAGTATATATCATAAAATATGAACAAATAAAGATTGAGTTCGTTCGATCCATGTTCGAACATGATGAACTAGGCACTGGTTGAACTGATCGCGCTGTACAGTCTGATCAAATGGAGATTTGGTTTGTAGATTTTATTTAGAATGAACTAATCATATTGTATGATGGCGGGTTTGTACTATACAATTTAGTCGTAAAAAATAAAAATTATGATTTTTATTTAAATATCCACTCTTATGTTTTGAATGGAAATATGACTTTTTGATAAGTGACTACAGGGCATCCATTGAGAGGAAGAGAGGGGTTCTTTCTTCATGAGCTCAAGAAAAAACTTTGAAGAGGGTGAGTTTGAGAGAAAGCTCTGTGAGGGTGTCAAATTAGTGCGGAGGGGGATCATATGGACCATTATGCACTTGATTTCTCTAAGTTTTTCTGAGACTGAGGAGCACTGAGTTGGGAGCTCTTGTGAGTCTTTGTTGAGAGGGTTTGATCATGTCTAGCTGTGGAGCTAGGGAGACATCTCCATCATGTGTGAAGCAGGAGGAGGGAGGAATCTTTGTTGTGAAGGAAGGAGGACGGAGGAATCTATGCTATGCTAGGAAGTAGGAGAGAGTCTAGATTTTTTTTTTGGAGAGCAAAGAAGTGTAAAGGTCATTCTCCACCTTGAAAGGAGAAGGTCTTCTCCGTCTTGCTAAGTATAGAAGGAGTGCTTTCTAGTGAAATTCCCAATGAGGAGGAACTTGGCGAGTGGACGAGGTCGACAAAATATACAATTATAAAATCTGATTTTTGTACTTTTTCTTTTATTTCTTTATTTTAATTTATTGCCTAGATTTCCTCTACATTGCATGTGTTCTTCATTTATATATATATATATATATATATATATATATATATATATATATATATATATATATATATATATATATATATATATATATATATATATATATATATATATTAATTTTTCCTATAAAATTATCTTGTTAAATTTTCTTGCTCTCAAAATACTTTGAAATTAAAGTTTCAAAATCAAAATTTTTAAAGTTAATCATTTGGTTTTTATTTTTGCTTCAAATCATTGATACTCTTTTGAAAAAGATTTTTTTAGAAAATCTAATTCATCCGCTCTCTTAGCTGTGCCTACTAATTAGCACTAGTTTTGATGCAGTTATTGGCGACAACCACCCCATACCCTCAAAAAAATCCAATAGGAATTTGCCATCCACTAAGGAACCATTTATGTTCTTCAATGCACCATAATACCTCTTTAACTCGATGACCTCATTCCTCACAATGACAAACTCCTTTTTCCATCTTAGCAACATTATTTAAGGTCGCTGCCCCCTGCAAGCTACTTGGCTTGCCCATGCCTTATTTATTCAGCATTTGCTCCATGATGGAAACTCAAGTGATGACCTCCTTTAAAAACACAACCCTATGGGGAGGATGATGTCCTTGAATGACTAATGTATAGCGATGGTGCGAGCCTTTCCATCTAAGTCACATAGACATGCTCCACGCCCATCGTCTCGAACTCAACTCGATATTGATGAAAGGCGACTTTCCTTCAGGCCTTCAAGTGGGAGTGAGCAATCTAGGCAGGATACATCTTCTCAGAAACTAAATGTACTCACTTATGCCTTCACATGCACATACTAAGTAGTTAGCAAGTTGCAGAGAGGAACTTGCCTCAAGGGGGACCACCGACAGAGCTTGTAGGAAACTTGCTTAGGTTGATCAACATACACTACTTGCCCGAGCCCAATAAGGATCTCGCCCTTTGCGAGGCAAATCGAGGATTCCTCATTTGAAAAAAACAACTCCCCATACATAGATCACCACTTTATTCACTTGCTCCACTTTTAAGCAACCTCGACCACTTGCTTTCTCTCAGAGCAACCATTCTCCCTAGACTTAGTTATAAGAAAGTGCCAATTCAAGGATGCCTCAGCTCACTCGATTGTGGTCGACTGTTCACCGAGCTTGCCTTATCCACAACTATGGATCATTCACCTTGTCCCTTATATGTTGCAAGGCTCAACACAAGCTACGAAAAGCTTCTAGAGCATTCAAGCATCTCCTCCTTAGAAGTTGCTTGTAGGTTCATCCACTCTTACTCATCACTACTAGACTTGCCCGCACTTCATAGCTCACTCCATTGCATACATGACACTATTGAACTCACCTAGAGTCAGATTGATTGAAATTTGCTACCCTTGCTCTCCCTCAACCAATCAGGGGGTGACAAATATTTAGAGCAGTGTATGCAGTTGTATGGATAATCTGTGTAGTATTGTATTTTCTTACTTTTTCTCGACATTGCCTTTTCTATGGCCCTCATAACTCTATAAATAAGGGGTGACGGAGAATAGTTGGAATGACCTTTTTGACTGATGGTTGATACTTTACCAGTTTTGAGACTCCATTGCTTGAGCATTCTATAAAATTTTCTTTTGTTCTCTTCACTCTTCATTCTCATAGGTCCTAGCTCACCAGGTCGGTTTGCAAATAAAAATGACTATTATCCATGGACAAATTTGAATATAATAATTCTGTTTGAAATAAACTTTTTAATATATTGATCTAAAAATCTATATTCCTAAAAGAAAGTAAAACATATATGACATTATGGAATACCGTTTATGGTACGTGAGCCGTTGACATCGAGACATCGATTTTATAAGAGAAAATATTTCGTCCTAAATAAAATTCAGAATATATTGATCCAAAAATATATATTCCTAGAAGGAACTAAACGTATGGGGGTATTTATGCAATTAAGATTATTGTGAGTGAAGCCAGAAACCTCATTTCGGTGAGAACGGATATCGTCTAAAATTCTGCGGTTCAAAATCCAGCCTTCACGTCTTCATTTCTTCCCTGCTAGCACTTACACAGGTACACTCTCAAACTTCTCAACCTCGCGCTCTAGAGGTGGAATGGAGCTTGCTCTAGCTCCACCAGCGTCTCCTTTCCCCACATCCGAAGTTCCTCCGCCGAGAGGTCTCTCTCTCTCTCTCTCTCTCTCTCTCTCTCTCTCTCTTTTTCTCGCTTGCTTTGTCTCTCTCTCTCTCTCTCTCTCTCTCTCTCTTCTCATTCTCTCTCAGTGTCTCATTATGTATCAGGAAGAAAATTGATAAAGAAATCTCTTCTCGCTTCTTCATCCGGTTACTGGACGCCAACCCTACCTTCTGTGCGGATGCCAGTTTCCAGCTTGTTTGTCTCCAAAGCCACCAATTTGCAGGGTACTTCTCCCTCCTATAATTATTTGCTATGGAGATACATAATCTTTATAGAGCGGCACTTATTATACCCGCATGACTAACACAATTTTAATATGAACATGGCGGAGTTTTTAGTAGTTTCTTGCAGTGCAATTAGACATGAGCTCCTTATTTAAGTAGACTCAAAAGAGGCACCCTAGACTTGAATCAATGACTCCATGGGATAATTTACACTGAGGAAATAATGTGTCTTGAATAATTTTATAGTTGCATTTTATAATTTATTCTTTCTAGATTCTATTTGGTCCATTTCTCTTTTGTGGAAAATCTTTTTTTATGGATTTAATCTGTCCACATTGCTCGCATATGTTGATGCGATATTTGGACTGACTTATCCTTGAGTTTTTGTGTCAATTTTTTTATGATTTGGATCTCCCATATGTATAACCCTTTTTTATGGTTCTTCTTCTTCCTCCAATATTCATAGCAGTAGACGAAGAGCATTCAGCTATCTCTCATCTCCGGTTGTCTTTACTTAGGATCAAATCCTTGGACATTATTGAGCTTTAACTTCATGGATCCATAGGAGATGTCATAATTCCATTTCATGTCTTAATTATTGATATTAGTATGCTCAAGGCACGAATTTCATTATCAAAGTTGATATCAATAAAATCAAATTGAATTGTAATCATGTTGAGTTTGTTAATATGTTTTACTGTAGATGCACATTTTTCCATCTTGAGATTTTAAATGATTTTCTCATTAGATATATCTTTTTTATTACAAATAGCCTTTCATACGTTTGTGTTAGAGCTTTGATCATCTACCATTGCCCTTTTCATATAATATGTTGATGGGAGCATTCTTTGTAAATGATAGGCCCCTAACTCTCAATGCCTATCTTCTATCTATAAGATCATAATCTTCTTGGCTTATAGATGTCTTTATTTCTGATAGGCGCAGATGAGGATCCTTTTGGTATTGGATAATCATAGATTCATTTTTTTTAATACTTGATTTTTTTTTTAAATCACAATGGGAACTTCGCCTATTCATCCTCAACGGCCATTACTATTCCCACTTTTCTCTTGGGACCTCAAAACTTGCTATGATACTAATTGTTGGGAAAATAATAGAAGCAAAAGTGAGGATGAAATGAAAAACAAACTACACCAAAACCCAACAATTAGGAGAGAAGGTTGAGAAGATATGACTACTATTTACAAAAAAAAAATTAGATGGGTATTGAAAATAGCCATTTTTTGTTGTGAATCTCATTAGCAAAGATTGAGACTTGGCTTCTTATTAGGCATCATGGCGTCAATATTTGCTGCAATGGGTCTTTGATGTTTACTTATTTTCTATGGCAATGTATGAACATTTCTTCATTACAATCCTCAGTCTCTTCGTTGTGCCATGTGTCATGTATTACAAATGCTATATATTGAAAGGACATATTTGTTTAACAACGCACATGTCAAGCCATTCATAGTAGCTCTTTTATGCCATATGCTTATATCTATCAATGATATGGAGTTTGAATCTCCTTTTTATCAAAATCCTTGCAAAACATGATCTAAATATTCTATTCATGCAAAAAATTGGTAGGACTTGAGCACCAAAATCGGCGAACAAACGGCAAAATTCAACAAACCAATATGTTTTATTGATAAGACAAGAAATACGAACAAAATACCATGATCCTCTTTCAAGAGGAGGATCTTCTCTACCAAATTCTAGATGTCGCTAGAATCTCTCACAAAAAATTGTGAACAGCAAACACTCACAAAATTCTACATATAAAACATAACATAAATCCTACTACTTATAGCAAATAATACAACAACATCAAGCCTTTATCCCACTATGTGGGGTCGGCCACATGAATCCTATTTTCTCCATTGTGTCTTGTTAAGAGTCAAATTTTCATTTAAATCTAATAAAGAAAGGTCATTTCTAATATTTTTTAACCAAGTTATTTTAGGTCTACCTCTACTTTTCCTAACATGGCCAAATCTAATACATCTACTCTCCTAATAGGGTCATCGGAAGGCCGTTGTTTTACATGACCAAATCATTTAAGGCGACTCTCTCTAATCCTATCTATCACTAGAACTACTCCAACCTTTTCCCGGATATGCTTATTTCGTATCCTGTTTCTAAGAGTAAGTCTACTCATCCACCTGAGCATTCTCATCTCAGCAACACTTAACTTAATATTATGCTTCTCTTTTAATGACCAACATTCTACGCCATAAAGCATTGCAGGTCTCACCACCATCTTATAAAATCTTCCCTTAAGATTGAGTGGTACTTTTCTATTACACAACAAATCTGAAGCATTCCTCCACTTCAACCATCCAACTTGAATTCTACTAATAATATCCCCAGCTTTTTCACCATTACTCTGAACAATAGACCCAAGATATTTAAAATGAGTACACTTATTAATAACTTGATCGCTCAAAGTCACAAACCCCCCACTAGATCTATTACTACTAAAATTGTACTTAGATCTGCTTAAACGAAAATCTTTAGACTCTAAGGTTGACCTCCATAATTTGAGTTTACCTTCAACTCTCTCTCTAGTATTATCAACAAAAAGAATATCATCAGCAAAAAGCATACACCAAGGTACATTCTCTTGCAAATGTCTAATGAGAACATCCATGATTAAAGCAAAAAGATAAGGGCTTAAGGTTGATCCTTGATGTAATCCAACTGAAATAGAAAATACTTGGTCAAACCACCTTGTGTTTGAACGCAAGTAACCGCTCCTACATACATATCCCTAATCACTTGAATATAAGTATTATTAACCCCTTTCTTTTTTAGAACTCTTCATAGCAATTCTCTTGGAACTTAATCATATGCTTTCTCTAAATCAATAAATATCATATATAGATCCTCCTTACTCTCTCTAAACTTCTCCATCAACCCTCTCAATAAATTAATAACTTCCATAGTAGACCTACCCGGCATGAATCCAAATTCATTTTGAGAAACATTAGTATCATGTCGTAACCTATGCTCCATATCTCTCTCCTAATGTTTTAAAGTATGACAACATCAACTTAATTCCTCTATAATTCGCATAATTTTGTACATCACCTTTATTTTTAAAAATAGGAATTAACACACTCATTCTCCACTCATTTGGCATCTTTTTAGTCTTCAAAATAATATTAAAAAGTTTAGTAAGCCAAGAAATTCCTTCATCTCCTAAGCATTTCCACACCTCTATTGGAATATAATCAGGTCCACTAGTTTTTTCATGCTTCATTTTCTTTAAAGCCCCTCTAACTTCAGTTTTACTAATACGCCGATAAAAATAAAAATCTCTATTTTCATTTAGAGTGCTAATGTCACTAAAGTTAATAATATTCTCACAATCTCCATTGAAAAGGTTAGCAAAATATCTCATCCTCCTTTGTTGAATATCCTCTTCTAAAGAAAGCACTTTTTGATCTTCATCCTTAATGCACTTCACTTGAACTAAATCCTTACTACTCCTATCTCTTTGTTTGGCTAGCTTATACATATATCTTTCACCCTTTTTAGTATCTAATCTATTATATAAATTATTAAAAGCTGAAGCCTTTGCATCACAGATTGCTTTCTTAGACTCCTTATAGGCAACTTTATATCTTTCCCAATTTTCAGAGTTTTAGATCTAAACCAATTATTATTACAAAGCTTCTTATTTTTGATTTTTTCTTGCACATTTTAATTCCACCACCAACTATTTTTATTATTATCAACTATTTTTTATTATTATGAGCTTTTTTTTTTGAAACTATAAGCAAATCCTTTGCAACATTCTTAATATTACTAGCTACTTTATCCCACATAACCTTTGCTTCCTTATGCATAGACAAAATCTTAATACCTCGAATGTTACTCTTAAAAATATTTTTGTTAGTGTTTCTTAAAAGCTCCCATTTAATATTAGAATAATATTTTACTAATTTTTTTCATATTCTACCCCTTCATCTTAAAATCCAAAACTAATAAGCGATGTTGGGTGCATAAACTTTCACTCGGAATAACTTTACAATCTTTGCAATCTAAACGATCTATTTTTCTTATAAGAAAATAATCAATCTGAGTTTTACTATATTTATTCTTATAAGTGATAAGATGCTCATCTCTTTTCTTAAATAAGGTATTAGTAATTACAAAATCACAAGCTAGAGCAAAATCTAATATAGTCTTACCATATTTATTAGTCACTTCAAAGCCATAGCCACCATGAATACTTTTAAAATCTTCTACCTCTCTATCAGCATGTCCATTTAAATCTTCTCCAATAAAAACTCTTCCTTCAAGAGGAATCTTTTGAATTAATTTTTTAAGTCATTCCAAAATTTTAATTTTAGACACATATCCAAACCTACTTGAGAAACATAAGCACTTATAATATTAATAATCTTAGCATCAACATTAATCTTCAAAGCAATAATTCTGTCTCTAATTCTATTAATTGTTATAATATTATCCTTCAAACTCTTATCTATGATCACACCTACATCATTTCTAGTACGACTTCTACCAGAATATCAAAATTTAAATCATAAACTATCAATCTCCTTAGTCTTCTTTCCAATCCATTTAGTTTCCTAAATGCATAAAATATTTATCTTCCTATAAATTATAATATCAATTAATTCCATTAATTTGCATGTAAGAGAACCTACATTCCAAGATTAAATTCGAATTCTAGTTTTATGGACTAGCTTCTTTGCCTACATCCATCCATGATGTGGGAACTCTTGCCTATTTAACACTGCACCGGGGCACCGATACAGCAGCCTTTGCACATTTCTCGTTGTATTCAGGCTATACAGCCCGTCGCTTTCAGGGAACGCCCTAGCATTAACACAATGTATTAAATAATTCATGTCATGATTATTTGACAAGTTTTACGTTGGCTGTCGACTAACACAACAATACCAAATCAACCCTCTTTCCCTAAATAAAACTTTTCTAATTCTCTCCCAAATCTGAATTTAAATCAGCCATCTTTCCTTAAATTAATCTTTTTTAATTCCGTCCCAAATCTGAATTCTATAGTAAGTAATTAAATGTGAAATTATTCATCTTTGAGTCTCTCTCTCTTCTTGCTCGCCTCTCTTCTTGCTCGCACCTATACTAGTGGGGCCCACAGGTTTAGTTGGTCCATTAATACTCCCTTCCAAAGTGCACATTGTCTTCAAGGTGGAACGAAGGAAATTGCTGATGAAGCACTAAACTAATAGCACTTGGCTGAAAAATGAACTGTTACTGGTTGAATGATCCTTACCTCCCGCATGTCCCTGATCAATCTCTCGATCTCATCCTTCTGGAGTTGGGGAGAATGGTACGGATGAACACCAATGTGTGAGACTCCTTCCTTCAAGATGATAGTATGCTCGTATTCCTGCGGAGGAGGCAACCGCTAAACTGGCTGTAACACCTCTCGATACTGCTGTAGGAGTGGTTGAACCAAGTGCTTCGATCTTTTCTCCATCTTCTTCTTCTTCCAAACTCTGTAGCTCCACCAAAAATCTCACTCCTTCACCCTTTCCCCTCCTTGGAAGTGGCTCCAAAGGTGACATCTCTTCTTCTTCCCCCAACATCTCCATATCCCCATCCTTCCTCATCGTCCCTATATTAGGGTTTCCCCAGCTTTCTTGTCTGGTCAATGGTGCCCTTGCCTTGGATATTGTCGGTTGAGTGTGAAACTCCAATATTTTTTTTCCTTATGTCCTCTAGGTTTGAAAGTCTTCCTTCCAAGAATGAAAGCCTTCCTTCAATGTCAAGAAAGGCATGAATAGTTGGTGTTGTGAGACACCATTGGCATAGGTTTTCTATCCTATTATGTCAAGATAGGCATGAATGGCCCTTCACATACCTATTGAAGATTTGTAAGTTTTAGGAATTTATACCTTCAAGCACGAGGTAGGTGATGTTGAGAAGACGACGAAATTTCGCGAACATCTAAAATACACTTATTTTCTAATTTTCGTTTAGCCTTTTTTTGAATTTTAGTTTTTCTTATATATATATATATATATATATATATATATATATATATATATATATATATATATATATATATATACACATATAGAGAGAGAGAGAGATGTCAGCTATTGGCTGTAGGTGAGTGAAGACAAAGAAAAAGAGTAAGCAGGTTGGTCGGCTTAGCTAAGGCCATGTGTTAAGAGTTGAGAATAGAAAGGAGTTGCCGGTTGGAGAAGAGTTAGAGTATGGTCTGGGTTTAGATTGGTTGAGGAGAATGGTTTTCTAGTGGGTATGAGAGTTGTGACGAGCTTTTAAGAGCCAAAGTGAGGGGTTATTTGGTTGGCCGATGGATCAACGGTAGCTTGGAGTTTGGGAACTAGAGGAGATGCGCGTAGGTGATTGGTTGAGGGAGTGAGCAGGAATAAAGGAGTTAGGTGGTTTGTGAGGAGTAGGAAGAGGTGAGGTTTGGGAAACTTTGTTCGGTTTCTTTGAAAGAGTTGATCGTGCGTGTGGGTCGTGGCGGTGCTAGAGGGAGGAGTGAGGTTGATGCAGAGGTGGTTAGACTTGGTGGATTGGCGACTATTTGGAGCGAGAGTGGTTGCAGCAGTAGGTGAGGAGGATTGGGTGGATGGGTTCATGTCTGCTGTAGGCAAGAGTGGTGTGGGTGTTGAGGAGAGAGTCGCACTAGTAACTCTGTCGGCGAGTGAGGAAGGGAGATTGAGCGCTTTCGTGTGAAGATTTGTTGGGCGTGTTTAGTCCATGGAAGATAAGAGAGCTTTTGTGAGATTTGGGGGAGGCAAAGCTAAGAGCTGGTTTCAGTGGGGTCTTGAGAGTAGACAATGAGGAAGGGGTTGGTCGGTCAATTGAGATGTGGTTGGTCGGTGGTGTTTTGTCAAGTGTTGTGTGAAAAGAGAAAGGATGAAAGATGATGAGGGTTTTTGCCTAAAAAAGTCAGAAGGATATAAGATTGTTACAAGTGAGATGATAGAAGAGTAAAACAGCAGATGCATTTGCATGCAAGACATGGAAGCAGTTTGGAAAAAAGTAGGCGTAACTTTGGAGAGCTATAAGTGGTGGGGAGTCACAAAAAAACTATCATATATCAGAGGAGTTCAATATATACAATAGAGATATTTAGATTAGGATGTATATTTTATTAGAATAAGTGGAATGGAAATGAAAATAGAGAATATTATATATATATATATATATATAGAAAATTGTGTTTGCATTTGTTGAATCTTCATATGAGGTTTCACTTAAAATATGATGGATAATTAAATATTAATGTAATAAAGTACATTTAACTTGATAGAATAAAAATATGAATAATTTTGGTTCTACTCTAATTAATAGGGTGAAATTAAATATTAATTTTGTACTCTTGCATTTTTTTTCACACATGCTAATTTCGTATTCGTGACTCACATCTGTGCAAATTTAGCATTTCAACTCATATGTTAACCCATGTAATATGGATATACTTTTCAAGTGTTTTCGGCCTTTCGAAGGTAACAATAAGCCTGTTTTGTGAACGAATAACATTTAGGCAGCTTCATGCAACATTGTAGTCGTAGTCGGTCCATTTCAATCACGTTTGCCCAAATCGAACACGAAATGTCTTTGTTGGGCATCGTTGACGTTCTGAACGAAACACGAGGAACACGAAATTCGTTTTGCAAATGGTCGATGTTCGGTGACTTCTTGCCGTCATCATGGCCATAGGCTATCATTTTCACCATGTACAATTGAGTGACATGGGAGTGGTTCTTTAATAAATTCAACATACTGTGCGCGTCGACGAGGTCTGTTTTACGAATGTATGATTTTTGAGTGGTTTCAATTAAGATTGAGGCGATTTAAAACTTGTTACAGATGACGTCGAGTTAGTCGATTGACATTACATCGATTGATAGCTATTCTTGTTGTACTTGCTCGAATCAATTGTGGAATACTTATAAAGGTCAACATCAAACATGTGCGAGAAGCTCTTTATTGTTAATAAAGTACATATTATGTGATGTTCAAAGGAGTCTATATTATTAATTACATTAGTGAATTCAACTTGATTGCAAGTTAGTTAAGCTGTAAAAACTTTGACGAAAAAATTCTTGTGTGAGTTCATTTTTGGGATCACCAACTTGAAGAGATTCAGAATAAGTAGTTTTCAGATGCTTGTAAGGGGAGGGCTTTTGTTTCTTCGAGAGGGAAGATGTGTGATGTTTTCGGTTCTAGCAAGAGGAAAAGTTTAGGGATAAGTTCATGTTTGGACTTATACAATAGATAATGGAAGAGAGTAGGCACAACATATTTTTTTCTGACGTCCAGGCCTTGTTTTTGTAGTTGGTGGTTACGTTTTTTATCAGCCATTGCTATTGCTAACGTGAAATCTCTGGTCTTAACTTTAATTTTGTATGAAGTGTAATATCTCCATTTATTCATTTTAAATTTAAGTGAATTATTTGATCTCTAGAAGTCAATGGCGTAAGTGGGTTTCACCAAATCATGTAAATTTTTATTATGCTTTTAGTTGTATTTTTGTTGTATTTGATTTTTCATCTTTATGTGTTTTGCTTACCGCTATTTTTACCTTGGCACTATCAACTCTACTTAAAATGTTCTGTATTTACCATCTCATGCGTCAAATTCAAAACAAAATATAGGGTTTTATATGTGAGTATCATTGACTTAAACAATAAGCTTTTTTTGACTTCATTCCAGGCATGAATCCAAATTGATTTTGAGAAACATTAGTATCACGCCGCAGCCTACGCTCCATAACTCGCTCCCATAGTTTTAAAGTGTGACACATTAACTTAATTCCTCTATAATTCGCACAATCTTGTGCATCACCTTTATTCTTATAAATAGGAATCAATACACTCATTCTCCACGCATCTGGCATCTTTTTAGTCTTCAAAATATTATTAAAAAGTTTAGTTAGCCAAGAAATTCCTTCATCTCCTAAGCATTTCCACATCTCTATTGGGATATCATCAGGTCCAACAGCTTTTCCACACTGGTAGGTCTACTATGGAAGCCATACATTTATTGAGAGGTTTGATGGAGAAATATAGGGAGAATAAGGAGGATCTACATATGATATTTATTGATTTAGAGAAAGCATATGATAAAGTTCCAAGAGAAGTGCTATGGAGAGTTCTTGAAAAGAAAGGAGTTAATAATGCTTATATTCAAATCATTAAAGATATGTATGAAGGAGCTACTACTTGTGTTCAAACACAAGGTGGTTTGACCAAGTATTTCCCTATTTCGGTTGGATTACATCAAGGATCAGCTTTAAGCCCATATCTTTTCGCGTTAGTCATGGATGTTCTCACTAGACATTTACAAGAGGATGTACCCTGGTGTATGCTTTTTGCTGATGATATTCTTCTTGTTGACAAGACTAAAGAGGGAGTTGAAGGTAAACTTGAAGTCTGGAGATCAACCTTAGAGTCTAAAGGTTTTCGCTTGAGTAGATCTAAAACTGAATATATGGAGTGTAATTTTAGCAGTAATAGACCTAGTGAGGGGATTGTGACTTTGGGCGATCAAGTCATTAATAAGAGTACACGTTTTAGATATCTTGGATCTATTGTTCAGAGTGATGGTGAAATAGATGGGGATGTTATCAGTATAATTCAAGTTGGATGGTTGAAGTGGAGGAATGCATCGGGCTTGTTGTGTGATAGAAAAGTCCCCCTTAAACTTAAGGGAAAATTCTATAAGATGGTGGTGAGACCTGCAATGCTTTATGGTGCAGAATGTTGGCCATTAAAAGAGAAGCACAATACTAAGTTATGTGTTGCGGAGATGAGGATGCTTAGGTGGATGAGTGGATTTACTCTTAGAGACAGGATACGAAATGAGCATATACGTGAAAAGGTTGGAGTAGCTCCAGTGGAGGATAAGATTAGAGAGAGTCGCCTTAGATGGTTTGGTCACATAAAACGGCGGCCTTCCGATGACCCAGTTAGGAAAGTAGAGGTATTAGATTTGACTTATGTTAAGAAAGGTAGAGGTAGACCTAAAAAGACTTGGTTAGAAAATATTAGAAATGATCTTTCTCTATTAGATTTAAACGAGAATTTGACTTTGAACCGGACACAATGGAGAAAAAGGATTCATGTTGCCGACCCCACGTAGTGGGACAAAGGCTTGTTATTGTTGTTGTTGTTGTTGTTCAACCATATGAAAATAACAGCATGCTATCATTTGAAACCTCTATCTGTTGTAGCTATAATCTCAGGATAAGAACCACACTGACCCACAGTTATAAATTCAGCAATAGTTGTTCAAACTTGGCAACATTAAACATAGTCTGAACAATAGGAAGCTGGCTATTTTGCTTGCATTAGTTTAGGAAACGTTATTTCAACTGTTAGTTGATTCATAAAAAATTGAAGCATTCTTTTTAATTTTATGTTAATCCAAAGAGAAAGAACAGGCTCCATTTTAACACTGCTCTCTTGTTAACCACGCCTATGATGTAAATCAGTTATATTCCTATTTTCCTGATGCTTTTTTCCCTTTCTTCCAAAGTTAGGCACACCATCGTCCGGTTACAAGCTATTTTTTGTTTTGATTTTCACTTGTTATGTCTAGACCATTACTCGTGATTTCTTTTTCACCTTAGGCATTTTAGTTGCATGATACTTGTAAGTTAATCAACTTTATGCATAAAAGAGAAGAATAAAATTAAGTTGTGTTACAGAGATGAGGATGCTCAAGTGAATGAGTGGCTTTACACTAAGAGACAGAATGCGAAATGAGAATATACATGAAAAGATTTGAGTAGCTCTAGTGGCATATAAATTAGAGAGAGTCGCTTTGGATAATTTGGTCACATAAAACATCGTCCTGCTAGGAGAGTGGATGTATTAGATCTGGGCTATGTTAGAAAGGTAGAAGTAGACCTAAAAAGACTTTAATAGAAAGTATTAAAAATAACTTTTTTATTAGATTTAAATGAGAATTTGAGTCTTAAAAAGGGCACAATGAAAATCCATGGAGTGAGATAAAGGTTTGTTGTTGATTTTGTTGCAAGTTCATTCTAATTGAACTAAAGAAAGGAAAATGTATTTTTTTTGGAAGGTTTCATGCTATTTTTGAAGCTTGAAGTGCTTTTTTTTATAATCTGTTCAGATGTGATTATTTATGCTACTTCTAATTTTATTTTCTTTTTGATGTGCTTTCTCTATGATTGCAAATATTCAGCGGAGACCCCAATGATATCAGTAGAGTCTGCCAAGAAAGATGTCCTGACAGCCTTGTCCCAGATTATTGATCCTGATTTCGGGACAGACATTGTTTCATGTGGTTTTGTGAAAGATTTACACATTGATGACGTATTGAAAGAGGTTTTGATGGGAGTATTTTAGCAACTTTTTGGTTTATGCTATTAGTATTTTGTTTTATTTTATATTTAAACTTTTTAAACTTTTTTGTCCTGAAAAATATTCTCTGTTTTTGCATTCTAGGTTTCATTTCGGTTGGAGCTTACAACTCCAGCTTGCCCAATTAAGGATGTGGTAAATGAAATTTTTTTCTAGAAATTGATCACGGACATTGTTTTTCTGTTGCAATTTTGCATTTACAGATCATTTATAGATCGTGTGGCATGTTAGCTATGCTAGTTTTCTGATTTAACGATGAGCAGCAACTTGGCTATGCATGCAGCTTGATGGTCATACATCATTATCGGGATCAGTCTTATCACACCTATTTGAAATTGACTTTACAAATCCTTGTTCTTCATTCATTATTGCTGAGTACTCTTTGAGATGTTAAATCTAGATTATGCAAATCTTCTTGCATAAGTTTAATCTGTCACAAAATCTATAGCAAAACACAATGTATTTTCAAGAGGATTCATGATTATATTTATTTTCACGTGATACTATGTTTACTCTTCTATTGTGTCTTGTACTACCATTATAGATTTATTCGCATAGGTGGAAAAAACATAGAACTTAAACGCCACATCTAGAGTTCATGGTAAAGTTTAGATGTTAGCTGCCTTCCTTGTGAACTGTTTCATTGAAATGGTTGTCATTTTGTTGGGTTTAGAAAACTGCTTTGTTACAAAACTGGGAACAGTGAATCTGACACTCATTGGAATTTCTTACTTATGTGGTCATGTATTATATGCAATGCTTTATGGCAATGTTGACCATTAAAAGAGAGGCATAAAAATTAAGTGTTGCAGAGATGAGGATGCTCAGGTGGATGAGTGGCTTTTCAAGGTTTTGTGGCTTTACACTTGAAAACAGAATGTGAAACGAGTATATACGTGAAATGGTTAGAGTAGCTCCAAGCCTCCAATAGTAGATAAAATTAGAGTCGCCTCGGATGGTTTAGTTACATAAAATGTCAGCCTTGCATGACCTGATTATGAGAGTAGATGTATTAGATCCGGCCTATGCTAAGAAAGGTAGATGGACTTAAAAAGACATGGTTAGAAAAGTATTAGAAATGACATTTTTTTATTAGATTTAAATGAGAATTTGACTCTTAATAGGACAAAATGGAGAAAAAGGATTCATATAGCCAACATTATATAGTGGGATAAAGGCTTGATGTTGTTGTTGTTCTTGGGGTCATTTATTATATATTTTCTAAATAAATTAGGGTGGTTTGTGTGATATAGAAGTTACTGAAAGTGGCATAACTTAGAACATTTTTTTCCTACTTTATGTCAAAGAAGATTACTAATGCTATCACACAATGTTGCAAATCTAGATTCAAGGATTATGATTTTGATGATAACAAACATTTCTGTTTCTGTTTGGGTGCTTAACCTTTCAGGTTCACAAGATCAATTGCAATTCAAGCCAGCTCAAGTTCGAGTCAGTTTGTCTTTGTGTCAAGTTCAATGTAATTTTTCACATTTCTTGAGTCAAATATAATATAATAGATCCCCAAGCTAAGTAACCTTGCACACACACACTCAGGGGGAGATTTTTAGTGAGTTAGAGTTTCTGTTCTGATTTTGTTCATATCGTCCTGGACGATAGTGATATCGTCTTGGACGATCCATTGAAAATAGAAATCCTAATTAGGGCAGCCATGTTAAGTCGGTCCCATCGTACAGGATGATATGCTCAAATCAGAAAATATCAGCCGCTAGACTAAGTTAGACAAGTTTTTATTTTTAGTATTTTGGTCTAATCGTCTCGGACGATTCATTACAATCATGCCTAAATTAGTCAGGTGATTAAAGAAAGTAATTAAGGATTGATTGATCGATCACATTGTCCTGGACGATCGCAAGATCGTCCTGAACGATCAATTAGAAATCCTCATCGTCCAGTGTATCTCAGCTGGACGACCCAAACTGTGTGCCGAACGATATTGCCGTTTTTGAACTAATTGTATAGGATGATATCTTTATCGTTCTGGACGATTAAGTCATTTTGAAATCGTCCAGCATAGTTATCTTGGACGACCCGAACTGTGTGCCGGACGATATTCGGGGTTTTTGAACTAATTGTACAGGACGATAGACATATCATCCTGGACGATCAAGTCATTTTCTTTAGATCGTCCAGACTTTTCTCCTGGACGTCCCGAACTGTCTGCTGGACAATTTTCCTGATTTAAACTATCATTCTGGACGATCACAGAATCGTCCCGGACGATCAAAACAAACTATGTCTTCTAATCGTCCAGAAGAACCAGATCGTCCAGGCCAAAAGGATCTGATTTACACTGATCGTACAGGACGATCTAATGATCGTCCTGGACGATCTTTGACGACAAGTTGAAATTTAGGGCAATTTTTGAGCCCTTCTATTTAAGGTCTCTTTCTTGCTACTGAAAAAATCTTTTACCACTGTCCTCACCTGAGAGATTATTGAGAGAGAGAGGGAGAGCTTGGGAGAGAGAGAGAGGATCTTGTGAGGGAGAGTTTGTGAGGTGTTCACAACGGTTACTCTAAGCAAGGATTCGAGTCGTCGTCTCCAGTCGTCGTCTCTTATCCCTTGGTGTCTCTGTGGGAAGGATTGTCAGCAAAAAGATTAAGGTTCTTTGCCTGCTTCAGGAGGAAGCAAAATGTGGTAAGGTTCTTTGCTTGCTTTAGGAGGAAGCGAAAGGAGGTAAGGTTCTCTGCCTACTTCAGAAAGAAGCAAAAGGAGTTTGAGTTCTCTGCCTCACCGGGTCGGTGAAAAGGAGTTTTGTAAAAGCTTCTTCGTCTTGCTGTTGGAGCAGGAGAGTCGCTGAGTTTTAGTGCAATACCTGGAGGAGAGGCTCCGGGGAGTGGATGTAGGTCAAGTTGACTGAACCACTATAAAATCTGATGTGTTCGCTCTTTTACTGTTCTGTTTTTTAATTTATGCACTTTACTTTTCTGTGGATGATCGTGTGGTAAAGTTGTTCTGTTTGATTAAACATCTCCACATCAACGTGTTTTTGCAATTGTTTTTAAAACATCCGAAAAGGTTTTCAAAATCTATTTTGCTCAAGAATTTTTAAAACAACCAATTCACCCCCCTCTTGGTTAGCCTCGGGCTAGTTCACAAGGGCTTACATTCCTAACGAACTTTCACACAATGATCTCCAAATATAAGATGAGTTTTGCACCATGAAATTTCAACACATTTTAAGAAGCATTTGTTGGTTATGAATTCGCATCTAATTTGTTTTATTCAAGTTCTACAATATGGCTCACTTTGTTCCTGTTTTTCCCAGTTTCAGCAAAAGGCTAATGAGGTTGTGGCCACTATTCCTTGGGTTGAAAAAGTCAATGTGAAGATGTCAGCGCAACCTGCAAAACCTGTTTTTGCAGGCGAACTTCCAAAAGGATTACAAGCTATTTCAAATATAGTTGCTGTTTCAAGCTGCAAGGCAAGTTTTTCATTTGCTTTTCATTATTATTTTTTCATCCTAATCATTGCATCTACTATGATTGTACTGTGAAATCCACATTTTATCCAATTTTTAATGAGGGCAAAGGCATTCCATGACCCCTTAAACCTCCTAAGCTCCATCGGAGGTGGGGAAATTCCTTTTTTAAAGAAAAGGTTTTGATGAAGTAACATTATGAATGCAATCTTAAAATGACTTTTCATTTTTGTAGCTCAAAATATTTATCTATGTTAATACTTAAATAGTTTAAGCATTATGTAACTCAATTTAACTAGGATAATTGCTATGGTTTCTCGATAAATTCACACATAAATTGAGATTGGGATCCACTTTTCTTAAGAGTTTTGTAAACTAATCAAAGTAGGAAGAAGATTACATACAATTTTTCTCAGGAGTATTGATTGGTCCACCTAAGCAAAGTGGAGCCTAATCTCATTTTTTGTGTATTTGTTTAGTGAGTGAAGCTTTACTCTTTAAAGGTGTATTTTAGTTTCATAATACATGAAAACAAGCATCCATATTGATTGACCATGATTAATCATTGTCTGCGAGGAAAAATTCACTTTATATTATTGACTCAACAAAGATGCCTTTACATAGGAAAATATGAAGAATGTAAAAGAAAGAAATTGAGGGGAATATCCTTTGTTACGAGGATATAATAAAGTAATAACAAGATTCTTTACGATCTATAGCATTTTCCTATGATAACACTATAGTAAAGTTTGAGTATATATGTTAATAAGTTCTAGCTTGGTACAAAAATTGGAAGAATAAAGAGATCCTAGAACCTTGGTAATATGTCAATAGCTTGTTTTTTACAAGAGCTATATGGAGTGATCCTTTTTGATAGAATTGCATCTTTGATGAAGTATAATCTATGCTATTATGTTTAGTTCTATCTTGTTAGATAATATTATATGCTATATAGATAGTTGTTTGATTGTCACATATTGCTTGCCTGTATTCAATTTCAACACTATTTCTAGCTACATCAATTTTCTTCATATCTTTTTAGGACATGAGATTTCCAACCATAAAGACATGGTATGTTGAAGTATACTTTTGATCCTTAATAGATCCAACATCGATTCTTAAATGATTATGATTATGATATACTAGGCCTTTTCCTAAAGGTATTTTTTGATATATCTTAAAATTCTTAGGACAATATCTCAATATTTCTTTCAAGTTTTTTTTTTCATATGTTAACTAACCACACCTGGATCAAATGATATATTAGGTCAAGAAATAGTCTGATAAATAAGCTTGCTAATTAGATAGTGAAAAAACATCTTCAAAGCTTTCATCAATTTTAGATGATTGTTGAGTATTTGTGGGAGGATCAATGGACTTGCGTCTACGAAGACTAGTTTGTTTAAGGAGGTCCATGGCTTATTTTCTTGAAGAGAATTTCTATCACTTTTCTTGGATATAGTACTATATAAAAATACATTTTTCCATTAGATTTGAGATCTGATCTCATTCATGGAGAAAAGGACCAGACATGAAAAAGAAACTCCAAATTAATTGATAATGGAAACATCACTTTATGAGAACGGTACCATGAAAACATGGGAAAAGAGAGGATAAACAAGAAGAAATGAAGAAAGAAAACAATGAAATGCAATTTATTGAAAAAGAAAGTTATAGTTCTATGTGAAAATCACATCCATGACATAAGAAATCTTACACCAAGGACCTTTCATCACATCTCCTTAACAAGTTCTATAAATTCATAGTAAAGTTTTTTTGCATAAGATGGCCGAAGTAGTCTTGGGAAAACATAAGCTAGAAATGCCTAAAGATATTATTAATTGTTGATCTCCATATATGTGTCATAACTAATTTGAGCAAGAAAAACGATAGCGACAATATGTGAACACTACATCATGCGTTGTAGGCTCTAAATTCCTTAACGTTCCGCGTAGTGAGCTCGAAACTCCTCGACTTCATGCGTAGCAAGCTCAAAATTACTCAAATGTCATTCGTTTGCAAATTGGATTTTGTCAACATGCTTAGAATGTCAAATATACCAAAGAAGAGCTGGTCACGTGCGATTCGATCAAACAACAGTGAAAGTGACCATCTACGAGCACGGCGTTGCGCAAATATCATCGAGCATCATTTGATCGTGAAATGAACTGTGTCGTTACGTCCGAAATGTCAAAATTATTTAAGAAGGTTGTCTTGCAATCAATTTGAGTGAATGCGGTCGAAGATGACAAACTACTGACACGATATTACACGAAGTCGCCCGAACGTCATATGCTTGTGAAACAGACTACAATGTCATGTACGAAATGTCAAATTATCCAAAATGGACACTCATATTGCATGGGTTATCGTGTGGCAAAAGAGTGAAATCTACCCATGTTGCAAGGCGGTGACACAAATTTCAAGACACGTGAATAATAAGAAATTGAGCTAGTGAACTACTCACATGATCGCATCTATTTGTTCATTTGAATATTTGTTTTGCTTTATCTTATATATATAATTATTAAATTATCCTACCTAAATCTAATCCTATCGAAGAGCTACCCTCTTATCTTATCTCCTGCCCTTATGCCTGCTACAACCGCCCACTTCACTCAAAATAAAAATATAATAATTATAAAATAAAACAAAAAGTAATAAAAAAATCCTAATGTATACTTAGCCGTTCTTCTCCCATTTCGCTCACACATAACTAAATTCGGCTCTACTTCCTTTCCCTAATGTCCCTCTCATTTCCTGTCCTGTATGGAAAACAACACCCTCTCTCACTCATGTAGCTACTCCTCTCTCCTCTCTCTCATTTGCACAAAAAACAAATCGTGACCCCCCTCATTCCTCTAGCTCATGTCTGTCCTCTCTTCTAGTTGTACCTAACATCTCATTGCAGTCAAACCACCCTAGCCGCATGCAATGGCTCTGCCTTGTTCCAGCATTGTTGTTGCGCACCTCGCCTTGAAGCCGTTGTCCAACTATTGTAGCTGCTATAGCCGATGCCACCTTTCTGTCTCCTCCTTTTCACTCATTCTTAGATCCACACCCACCTACTGCCACACGAAAGCAGCCTGCACCTCACTATAAACAGCCGCCTAGACTTCTCCTTGCTACTTGAAACTGACCTCTCCTAATACAAGCTTGCAACCGTCGTTGGCTAACTTAGCTCTCTTAGCAATTGACTCCTTTCCACTTCTTCAACTTGCTCAAATCACCCAAGTCACTCCCTCTCTCTCATTCACATTCTACTTGAAACTGACCTCTCCTAATACAAGATAGCAACCGTCGTTGGCCAACTTGGTAAAGGAAAACGCATCATATTTATGAGTTACCATATTTGTTAGGGGCCTGATTTGAGCTTAAGCCCACTTCCGATTTCACTAGTATGATATTGGAGTGCAGTTTGCTCTCATGAAATTTCAAGTTCATCCTACTTGACCATCTTTAGGATGGAATCTTACCATGTATACAAGTCCCAAATTGGAAACTCACAACATACACAAGCCTAAAGGTTAATTTTGAAAAGTAGGGTCAACATCCGCAAAGTGAGGAATGGCCATTTCTATTTTTGAGAAGTTGAGAAGATGGGGCTTACGACATGGCCTACTTAAAGATGAACAACTAGTTGTCATATATTGACTTCGATATAAATTCAATTGGAAATTGAGGTTTCTAAATTTGATGATAGAGAGGCCTAAAGATGGGACTTACAACCCTGAGCCTAAAGGATGCTAAAAGGTACAACTATTGTTTGAATGGTGCTGAGGCCTAAAGGTGAATGTTGAGGAGTTCTAACTTAGTGGCTGAGTTGGCATTACATCATATAGGTGGCTTAATGATCGAACTTACAACCATGAGTCTGACGGAAGCCTATGAGTAGGATTTGCAAGTCTGATGATAGAGAAGCCATAGGTGGGTCTTACGACCTCAATTTTTGAGGAATGCCCAAAAGCTTGTCATATGAATCTGCCTTATAAGCAAGGTGGCCCGTGGGTGTAAGCATGTCAATTGAGTTTGGTGGCTTTGCATTGATGTTTAATGTAATTTTGGCCAAGAGTTGGGACTAACAACTCTGAAGGTAGAGAGGCCCATCAAATTGGATATATAATTTTGAGCATAAAGGAGGCAAGGAGTGGGAATTACAAATTCGATGGTGGAGAAGCGTATGGGTGTTTTATTACCTTGAGATTTGAGGATGGATCGAAAGTTGGATTTATGATCCTTCCCCATTGCTAGGAAAACTGGTTTGTGTAGATCAATATGGTGTATTAGTCTATCAATTGAGTTGGGAATCATACTGTTCTGGAATCATTTTATTGGGACTTTATAGCCTGAAGATTGAATAAGGCCCAAGAGTGGGTCTTATGGCTCCGATGGTGGAGAGGCCTATGGGATCTACTAGCTAATCTTTTCTTATAGGTAAGGTAACTCATGGATGAGCCTTACAACCTCTGAGCATGGAAATCTTAAAGACTGGTCATGCGCATTCATCGTGAGTGGCCTTGAAGGCCTAATTTTTGTGCAATGCCAAATATCTTGGTGAAGCCCACAAGTTGGATTATTTGATTTCAGGGTGCATCGTCTTCTCCTTTGCATTCCAACACTGCGTTGCTGATTCTGCGGTACTTAACGACACAAGTATGTGAACAAGTTGTGGCAAATTCTTTTGTCACAAAACAGTGATGAATTTATGGTCTAGTGACACACTTTTGGAAAGCTATGTTGCAAAACGCTATTGCAAATCTATCCCAAATTCATCACAAAACTCATATTCTATCACAATTTGGTCAGAAATCCTGTCATGTCGCATAATGGTGCTTTTCAATTAAATGTAAGACATAATAGAGGTGAGTATGACTTAGTTGACTGAATCTACACCAACTCTTGAAATTATATCACCAAAATCAAGTGAATAATAAAGTCAATTACTGGCGACACAAACTTAACATACAATATAATTTCTAACTTTTTAGGGATTGGTATTATAATTTTTTTTTTATTTGAAAATGTCGGACAATAGATTTTGTACAGCTTCACATTTTATCATATTTGGTTATAAAATGTTCTTTCTCAGTACAAATCTTTTTAAAATTAGCAAGAAAGTTTTAGCCAAAAATTGTGACAGCTTTCCGAGAAGTAAAATACTGAAAAAAGTTAGGCCAAATAGACCATAAATTCTTAATCAATGTCACCCAAAAGACAGAAATTAATGTGTAATGATTTGTAAGAGAAAAAGACTGACAAAAACAACATGGTCATAAGTTATGCATAAAATAAAGAAAAGGACAAAATATGGCTAACACTTTCTCTGGCACTCTACGTGTATTAAGAGGAATTCGAGGATTCATGAAGCTTATAAGGCTAGGTGTATGAGGCTTGGCTAGGGACATTTCCATGTTATGCCGCTTTTAAATGTGGACCTACTAGATGGCATAATTGGTCATGCGGAACTATGTATAGCCTAGGAACTATTGACTCAATAATTTTGTATATCTGTATTTTCCACTCTTCTAAGAGTGCATCCAACATGAATCCTTGTGTTTTATCTTATTCATGATGCTACTGATTTTATTAAGAATGTGGAAAGAACAGATAAAGGTATTTAGTTGTAGCATCGAATTCCTCACAAGTAAATTTGGAAATTCTTAAATTCACATCGAGAGAAGAGTTCTTTTACCTTTGCATGGTTTGACAGAATTGTTAAAAGTAAATTTCAAATTTCCAAAATTCACATAGCCAATTTTCCAAAATTTTGAAAATATAAAGTATTTCCTTTTTTTTTGGGCGTTAAATAGTTATCCTTGTTGAATTCTTTTTCTATGTATTTAGTTTACATTATTAGCATCTCGTCTGGTCCGTTCACAGTATTAAGAAATCAGCATATATTACAATAATATTCTAAAAGTACAGGGAGGAGTTGGGAAGTCAACCGTTGCAGTAAACCTTGCCTATACATTAGCTGATATGGGTGCTAGGGTTGGCATATTTGATGCTGATGTTTATGGTCCAAGTCTACCAACAATGGTCTCTCCTGAGAATCGTTTGCTAGAAATGGTATAAAGCATTCACTGAATTTTCGTGCATAAAAATAAAGTTTCTTACAGTGCTCCTGATCCAGCTTCTTCTAGAGCCCAGAAAATAAAACCATACTTCCAGCAGAATACTTGGGCGTCAAATTGGTTTCTTTCGGTTTTGTTGGACAAGGGCGTGCAATAATGCGTGGTCCTATGGTCTCGGGGGTTATCAATCAACTACTTACTACTGCTGAATGGTATGATCACATATCAATATTATATTTTAAATTGTATTCTCAGCGTTGAGGCAAGGTGTTAGACTTTTCATACTTATCATTCTTTGTAAATACGTTCTAAAAGGAAAATAAGTCTATTGCTGGCTTCTCTTTACAAAATGCAGCACAAATATGCAAATAATTATGTTTCATTCTAACAAATACCATAATATTAACCTGAGATCTTTGGTTTTATGCATTTTACACATTTTTAGGATTTGCCACTCACTGTGGGCTTTTCATGCTGCTTTCGTTTTGCATCAAGCATTCAGCAAAACATGCAAACATGTGCTGTGAACTGTTGACGGACTCTTTATTCTAACTTTGGAGGATAATTAAGTTCACACATATTTCATTGAAAGCTTATGTAGAATGACCAAAAGGTAGGTTTTGTTCACCAATAAGATTAATTGAAACCGGCCTTTAAGGTACAACACAAATCCCACATCCACCTCAAGTCCACGCAAATCCCGCGTTTGCTAAGACGTGCAAGCAAAACATGCTCAACTCCTAAAAATTTAAATTTTGATAAAAAATAATTGATAAGAGTCCACCATTGCTTCCTCAATCTTTTGTCGGAATACCCTAAATTAAATCAAAACAAAAATCATGCTAATCAAATAAACTATAATATAAGCTAGGAAATACAATCATTCTCGGCCATCATCAAGGCCATGAACTCAGATACAAAATAAAAAGATATAAAATGAACCAACTAATGAAAAAATCAACTTAAAAAAATTATAGTAGCATAGAAATTAATACTTGATATGATGCTTTTAATGAGAATAAATGTGAATATTATCATCAAATTTGCCCGTCTTTAATAGATTTTCCTCTGAATAGTTTAGCATTTGATACTCATCAAGCAAATTCAGACATAAATTATAACCCTCTTGTAGAGTAATTCATGAATCCTCACAGTCAGGCATGTCTCGTTAATAAAGGTCTCATTGAAATCCACCATCAGCAATAGATGCAATCTCATTATCCTTCAGGAGTAAGTTGCATGAAGTACATGTTAGCGGATTGGAAGTGGACTTGCAAGTAAGAGGTAGAAAGAGAGTATAGTCTAAAAAGTAGTAGGTTCATGAAATACGATCAAAACCAGATACATTAAAAATAGATTTATATGGGAAATTCTTGGAATTTTCAAGTTGTATGCATTAGTTCTAATATGTTGTACAATTTTAAATGGTTCTTTCTTTGAATTCAATACTTTAAATGATTCAGATAGAACCGTTTCTAGATTTAAATGCATCATCACTTTATCAACATATTTAAATTTAAAAATGGATCTCTATTCACCTAAACAAATAATTTGTGATTATCATCATTAGTAGCTCTTTTTTTAAGAAATGATCATCCAGATCATGCATATGTTTTGCGAATGATTTTGCAAATACATTATGCCTTAATTCTATAGGTAGGTAAACAAAACCTCTTTGTTTTCTAGGTTGATATCTTATGACAATCTAAAATGGACTCGTGCATATAGAACTATGACATATGAATTGCGTTCAAATTTAGCCACAGGAGATATCAATGCCTACCTAGATAGATTCCCCAAGCTTCTCAATTTCTCCATTAGTTTATGGATGATAAGCAATTAAAAATTAAATTTTTTAAAAATTTTCTTGAAAGAGTTTTCTATAAATACCTTTTGAATTTTATATTGGGATAAAAAATAATTATTTTTGATAAAACCATTTAATTTAATCACTTCATTAAAATAAAGTTTAGCAATATGAGTTACATTTACAATTTATGACATACGAAATGTTTCATTTTTGAAAAGCAATCTATCACTACAAAAATAGAATCTCGCTTTCTCAGTCTTTGTGGTAGACAAGATAGTCCATGATAACATCCTTCAATGGTTTATATGTAATTGATAAAGTTGCATACAATTTCATGCTTTTTTTTGGACCTGTCATTTTAAGTAAAGATTATTTTATTTTATTGGGGCCACTAGATTTTTTGATCGGCCCATACTATTAGTGTCACGACCTGACCCGGAGACCCGAATTAACGAGGCGGGAACAAATGGTCGGATGGTTAATATATTTCTTTCAAATCCATAAACCATTAACAACTAATCTCCGACATAAAACTGAAGATCCATTAACAATTTACACTTTTGAACATATACATAAATCAAAATATTTTCTATTTTTATTCGATCACCTCTTCTATAAATGCATTCTTCTCTTTTAGCAATTTCTATTTATCAGATGATTTACCTGAAAATTTAGTTTTATTGTTTGAGTTTACATAGTAAACTCAGTGGATAATCACAACTTGTAATATGATAGTTAGACATACATAAAAAAAATAATTATGTTTCTTTGCCTACCTTATACAGTTAACATATACATAATATTTTTAATACTGTAGATTCTTATAATTTACCTTTCACATAACTTATTTATTTTTCTGTTTTATTTATTTATTTTCATTTTTTATTTATTCCTACTCCCTTTTATTTAGTACATGAACATTTTCTAAAATTTTGTACTAATGCATGTATAACTATTTCATATTCATTTAATGTGCACGGGTATGTTGGGTCTCTAGTAAGTATTATAAAGAGGTGAAATTCTGTATTTGCATGCATGCACCTTTATTTATACTTTTTTTTACATATTATAAGTTATTTTATTCGTTTCATTTTTCTTTACATAAAATTTAAATAATATATATATTTTTAAATTTACTTTCTTTTCCTTTGCATGTTTTTTAAATCGACATATGCATATTTCACATATACATATTACATTATAACTTTAATGGCTAGCTTTCATCATTATGAATATAATATTCAAACATAAATAATTAAATAAGTAGACAGGATATTGTATTTAAAACTGAAATAAAAATAGAATAGAATAATGGCTATAAAATAATAGTAATTTCCCATTTTAATTATTCTTGTGCTTCAATTCTTGTCAAATTCTTAATCCTTGAAATAGCCTTCCTTAATGCAACATAAAGTTATGCACACAATTACATAAACTTGCATTATTATCTTATCTTTAACATTCATTAATTTCACATAAATGCTTCCTCAACATATATGTAATCTTACCTAAATTCCCTTTTTAAGATTTTTTATTGGCTTTAACACTTCACCTTCGTGCAATAGATTAATCCTCCACGGTTCCAAATTATTTTAAATTGCATTAATCATTGCTAAATAGTTTTACAAAGTTAAATATTGTCTGAATAACATTAAATGATTTGACATCTTTAAGAATAACTTCAAAGATGTCGGCAATCTTCTATATAACTATAAAGCATGAAATGTTTCTTATTTGCCAAATTATAATTATGTTTAGAGCATCTACTGATAATTTCTAATGTAATTGAAAGTTAAATATTATAAATTAATTTTAATTACCTTAATAAATCAATTGTTTTCTTCTTCCTCATTGAAATGAGACTTTCACCCACTAGATTTCTTCATGTTTGAATTTTTATCTTATTGAAAAATCACATACTGTTGCTTTCCATCAAGCAATAAAATTTTATATATTTTATTCTCTAAATTTGAATAGAAAATAAATAAGAAAATCGAAATCACGTTCAAAGAAGAAATTTTCAACCCAAATTCTTTCTCTTTCTCTCCCAAATTTCATCCTCTGCACTCAATTGAAACATAGATCCCTTTCTTAGGTTTAAATCACGAAAGAATTTACACCAAATTGAACAAAAATGCACAAATTTACCTTGGTTCTCCTTCTTTCTCTCGGCTGAAGCTTCTCACGCACATTTGATTTCACTGGAGTGAATGAATCGAAGTTGTCTCCTAGGAGGAGTCGCTATTTTTCACTCTCTCACATGATTCTCCACTCAATTCTACTATTCGAACCTATCAGAAGTGTTTGCGCATGCGTTCAGTTCGCATGATGCTTGCCCGTTCGGTCCTACTTTTCTCGCGTTCGTTCGCCTGCTGATAAGGCTGGTTTGCCAGTTCATTTGAACCAGCTGAACCAGTTATTACAATTAGTATGATTTGTTGGTTTCCATGAAGCCTAAAAGCATAGGTATTGGATATCCTAAAATGAGTAAAATCAAGCTCACATATCTAAGTGCTACCCAAAATAACATGAACAATGTTCATGGGCAACACATCACTCTAGGTTCTAGCAGTTTAAATAGCCAATTTAAGTAGAGTTAAACGCCATTTAGGTACAAAGATAGCATTTTATCCACCCATACTTTATATGCTTTTGGATGTGGTCAAGTTTTTAGATTCATGCAGTCTGAGATAGATTGACATAACATTCATAACTCCAATATCAATTATAAGCTTGCTAAGATTCTCCTTATATTTGAAATATGTTTGAATTTCTTCCGATCAGATTAAACCTTAGGAGTAGTTGTAATAGAACATATGACATTTAAAGAATTATCAACGAAAGAATCCTTAGAATCAATAATTACCTCCTGAAACTCATGAACATAATTAGAATCATTAATCTCATTGCTTTCTTCCTCCATCTCTATGTGCAAGTTTCTAGTCAGACGTTGGTCAACTTAATGACCAGTTTGATAGTACTTCAAAGATGCCTTGAAAGAAATCTTAGACCTAGATGTAGATGCAATCAATTTTCTCTTAGTGTCATTATTAACTGTGGTGTTACTATGCTGGATGCAGTAGGTGTAACATATTGAACTTGATTGCGTTAAAAAAAATCAAGCTTTACAAGAATATATTGTAATCTTGTTAGACACATTAAGTTTTAACATTTGCTCAATATCTAATATAAGTTAATAAGCATGATTAAGTAATGGTTGTGGTGATGTTTCATGTCTATCTTAATAGTATGTTTTATGCCATACCTAAATCTAGAGGGTATAGTTCTCACATGAGAGCAAATCATGAGAAATCACTAGATTTCCATGATTTAAACAAGAGGACAGCGACATACAAGGGATTTCTTTGGGTTTGGAAGTTAGAAGCGAGGTTTTCTAAGGAACCTATAGCTTTGGAGTGTCATACACACATCAATGGGTCGATAGACCTAGGTTTCACTAAGTTTCAAAGGATTTTACCTTGCTGGGTTGTCACGGCGTAAACTACAATCCACTTGCCTTGTCAAAAGGCAAGAGAACAAAAGAATGGAGGTGAAAACTGCAGTCCAAGGTGTCCAAGCTATTGTCTTCACCGCCACGAAGCTTACAAATGTCGGTTTCGCCAGCAAGAAGGTGCTGGAGTTGAGGAAGGAGGAAGAACTCTCTTACGGCAGGTAGCCAGCTTCCAAACTCCTCGAAAGCCTCTCCGATTCCCTATTCTCCACTCCCCTCAGCGCAGGAATGGGATTTCTACTTCTTTGGAAAGCTCCAAATGTCTGATAGGTCATAGTCTTAAGCGAGGAGAACCCTCGATGCTTGGTCAGCCTCCTTGGTCGAACGTACGTGAACAGAACTGCTGACCCGACTTCGCTACTCTTGCTCGCTTCCTCCACGTGAGCGAAAGGCTCACTCCGCCTTCCTCTTCCGGAAGAGCCACACACAAATGGGAGCTCCGGCTTCACTTCCTCCCTTTGTCTCGCGTACGCAGGAGGTACGATCGAGCAGTCGGTCCTTCGGCTCCTATCAACTAGACGAATAGGGCTGGAATTGAGCCCAAATCAGACTCGACATAAATCAATTTGGGTTGATTTGGGTCTGATCAAGCCAATTTTGTGAAATTGGACTCAAATCAGTGCCGATTTGCGTCGAATTTGGTTCAATGAGGCCCGATGAGGCTCGATTGGGTTCGATTTTGACCGATTTGGGTCGATCTCGATCAATTTGATTTTAATTTTGTAAAATTGAATTTAATTTGATTAAATTTAGGTCCAATTTGATTTGATTTTGCTTCGACAGCGCTTGATCTAGTTGATCTAGCGCGATCGAGCCTAGTCGGGCTTGAATCGGCTCGATCCGGCTTGCATAGGCCTCAATGCGAAAATATATGTTAACAAAAGGACCTCCAATATGTGTGATGAATGAATAAAAGTACGCCGTACGTATTGGTGTTGACCAATAAATGATCAAACGAGGTCTTCCAAATCAAATAGATTATGATTTGGAAGGAAAAGAGAGATCTATGGATGCCTAGATTTAAATTAGACAAGATCTACGAAGATAAGGAGATTTCTTTCTATCACCTTAAGGGCAGAGTTTTAGATGACTCTTTGAAGAGGTTTCGAAGCATTTTGGCGACTTCTAAAGAAACTTCTGAAGACATTTGATATCTTTAGAGAGGTGTTGACATGAATAGAAATATTTTGGCAACTTCTAAAGAGAATTCTACATATATTTGATATCTATAGAAAGAATTTGATATGAATAGAAGTATTTTGACAACTTCCAAAAGAGATTTCTAAAGATATTTGGTATCTCTAGAAAGAATTTCGATTGGTTAGAAGAAATTTGGTAACTTCTAAGAGAGCTTAGGGATATTTTACCATTACTTAAAGGTTACGGGTATTTTGGCTACCACCTACAAGTTCAAGGAAATTTTTGGTTTTCACTTGGAGAAAAGATTAAAGATATTTGGCATCTCTAAAGGGCCTTAGGGATATTTTGCTATCTCCTAAATGTTTAGGGATATTTTGGCTACCACCTACATGATTTTCAAGGATATTTTGGCAATCACTTGAAAGGTGTTAGGAATATTTGTTGTTTCCTATAGGTTCAAAAGACTTTTGACACTTATTGGAAAGATCTAAGAGGTATTTTGACAACCAACTCGAGATAGAGTTTATCTTATTTGGGTAAGATAAAACTTAAAAGAAGCTAAGGCTAAAGAGCATTTTGGCTACTTGTTAAGCCTAAGATCTAAAAGAACAAGCTAGGAGAGACCTTGGAAGCTATTGATTCTACCTAGACTCACAAGTTGATAAGAAGACTCCTATTTGGGGATGTCTATACTTTGTATTTGGTATTAAGATTTGAATTTGACTCCCTTTTGAAGAAAGAAAAGATGGACTTTCTTTCATTTGGAGAAAGAAAAGATGAACTTTCTTTGGAGAAAGATGAAGATTAGCTTTCTTTTGGAGAGAGATGAATTTAATTTTCCTTTTAGGGAAAGATGAATTTTGATCTTTTCTTTTAGGGAAAGATGAAAGGGTTGAAAATTTCAAAGCAAGGTTTTGGTAACCCAGACCTAGTCCACAACTGGATGAAAAGAATATTTCTATTTGGAAGAAACATTCATTCATTAAATTTGAAATATGCATACAATCAATTATAATGTTTCTTGAGGTAACGTCCATTGATAAGCAACATAGGACATTCACCATTGTAATCAATTAATTGATAGGACCCATCTTGATAGGCTTTTTCTATCACAAAGGGGGCTCTCCCATGTAGGTACGAGGTTGCCACCAATTTTGCGATGAGTTAGAATAGGTCTGCGAAGAACTAGGACCAAGTCACCAACCTTGAAAGTCCTAGGACAGACCAATTTGTCATGAACTTGAGCCATAAGAGCTCGGTACAACTCGAGTTTGTGTTGAGCATGCAGACGCTTCTCATCTAAACCATCAAGTTCTAACCTTAGTTGGGCATTTTGTTAACTTGTAATTTCATTATTTATTGCAATTCTGAGAGATGGAAGCTGTACCTTTAATGGAAAAATAGCCTTTGCTCTGTAGACTAGAGCAAATGGAGTGGCCTGTGTTGGAGTTCTATATGTAGTCCGATAGGCCCATAATGCCTCAACCAACTTTTCATGCCATTGACGTTTGTTCTTGTCTAAAGTCTTCTTTAGCAATCGAACTAATGTCTTATTGAATGCTTCAGCCAATCCATTAGCTCGATGGTAGTATATTATACTATACCTCCAATCAATGTTATGCTTGTTAACAAATTGATTTAGCTTGGTACTTTTAAAAGTAGGACCATTATCGGATATGATTCGACGCGGGACACCAAATTTGTATACGATATGATCCTTCAGAAATTACAATACATGGCTAGTTTTGACTTCTCTTAGTGGTATAGCTTCAACCCACTTTGAGATTTAATCTGTCGTAGTAAGAATAAACCTATGACCAAGGAGGATTAATAGGCCCAACAATGTCAGTTCCCCAACTTTCAAAAGGCCAAGAAGCTATTGTTGGATGCAAAATATTTGGTGGCTGATACAGAACCATCCCATATACTTGGTATTGATGACATCGTCGTGGTATTTCAACATAATCATTAATCATTGAAGTCTAATAGTACCCAAGCCTTTTAATTTTAATTTCATTTTAGGCCCGATTGATGGGCACTACACAATCCCACATGTACTGTGATCACTATCTTGTGGGCTTTATCTTTTGCAAGGCATCACAACCATATTTGGTTAAATGACCGCCGTACAAGGTATTGTTAATTAGTGAAAATGACAATGCTCTTTTCTTTATTTGGTGAGCAAAAGACATTTCCTTTGGGAGTTTACCATTTTGGAGATATTTAATGAAAAGTTGGTGCCAATCATCTTCATCATCCCCCACAAACAAAAACCTGCTCGAGGAAGAAGCTTAATTTAGATTTTGAAACTCAATAGGAGACAAAATTTGATGATTTTGAATTTCTATTTGGGCTAAACTATTTTCAAGACATGACATTTCCTTAGCAAGCTTTGCAAGAATGTCCGTTGTACCTTTTTGACCACGTGGTATTCTAAACAAAGTTGCACTGGAATTTGCTTGAACAGTTTCATGGCATTCAAGTGGTATTTAAGCAAGTTGGGTTTTAAAACTTTATAGGTTCTTGTAAATTGATTAATTAACAACAGCAAATCGCCATAAATTTTCATTTTTTTAATTTTTATTGATATTGCTAATTCTAAACTAGTGATAAGAGCTTCATATTCTACCTCGTTATTTGTACAAGGGTCTGATAAACTGTAAGAATATCGCAATATAGCTTTTTCAGGTGTTGTGAATACCAAACCAACTCCAGCTTAGCCTGGAGAATACATTGTGGTTCAGTACCTCTTTGGAAAGAGGTTGCACCATCAAAATATAACTCCCAAGTGGTGCCTTCATGGCCATCCAAATTCATTATTTGTTCATCAGGGTGATCATCATTTAAAGGAGATTCCGGTATGGGATGTGCTACTAAGAAGTCAGCAAAAGCTTGTCCCTTCACAGCATGTTGGGGAATGAAAGTGATATTAAATTGTAGCATGATATCCCATCTTGCTAAACCTCCTGACAATGTTGGACAGGTCATGTGGTACTGAAGATGATTGACCTTAAAGATCAATTTTGACCTTAGGAGAGAGCATGGAATGCTTAAGCTTTTGAGCAGTGAAGATAAGGCATATACAATGCTTCTCAATAGATGGATAGTTCATTTCTATAGGAATTAGACATCTGCTCAAGTAGTATAAAGCATTTTCTTTTCCCTCATTGTTGGTTTGGGCCAACAGAGCTTCAAGAGATTCATCTGATGCTGCAGTGTAGAGAACTAATAGCCTCCATGGAATAGGAGCGGCCAGAACTGGTGGGGACATAAGATGCATTTTATATTATCGAAAGTTTTTGGGCAGCTATCATCCCAATAGGAATCCTTCTTTGAAAGGGCTGCAAAGGGTTGACATCTACCAGATATGTTAGATATAAAGCGTCTTAGATATGCCAACCTATCTTGGAAAGATCTTAGTTGAGTAAGACTCTTACGAGGTTTCATTTTTAATATCGTCTTGATTTTGTTAGGGTTAATTTCAATGCCACGGTGTCAAACAAATAACACACCCAAGAAATTTTTTGAAGTTACCCCAAAGGCACACTTCAAATGATTCATTTTGAGGTTGTACCGACAAAGCTATTCAAATACAACCTTTAAGTTATACAGGTGATCATCTCTTTCTTTGCTTTTGACCAAGAGGTCATCAATGTAACATTCAACTTTGTCATGAATAAGTTCATTGAATACTCTGGTCATTGCACGCTGGTAGGTTGCACCAGCTTTTTTGAGGCCAAAAGGCATGTCCTTATAACAATACATTCCAATGGGTGTTCTAAAAGCAGTATATTGCTTGTCCTCCGGGGCCATTTTTATTTGATTGTATCCCGAGGACCTATCTATAAACGAAAAAAGACTGTGAGAAGAAGCAATGTCAATCATGAGTTGAAGTATGAGTAACAGGAACTCATCTTTAGGACACACTTTATTCAAGCCTCTAAAATCAATGTATACGCAAATCTGTCCGTTCTTTTTCTTTACAGGGATAATGCTAGCTAACCAAGAGGGGTATTTTTTCACTCGAATAAAGCTAGCTTCAATTAATTTTTTAACTTCTTCAATTTCAAAATGCATCCTTCTAGGAGCTTATTTGACTGGAACAATATTTGATTGGATGTCAAGTTTATGAACTGCTATGTCTGGATGTAAAACTGACATTTCATCATAACTCTAGGCAAAATAGGCCTTAAATACTTTTAAGAGTTGTACCATATCATTGGCATTAGCTTCATTTAATAATGCACTTACGAAAGTGGGGCATGAATTTTCTTCAGTACTCAAATTAATTTCTTTTAATTTATCAATTATTGATTTGATTTCTTTTTCAAACTCAGGAGGTGCATCTCTAGTTTGAAAGTAATCAGGATTGTTGGTAGTTCTAAACATGACCTCCCAGCAGCATTGGAGGTCTCTGTAAAGATCATATCAACCTTCAAATTATTGATGATAATCAAATAATAATCATTATCATCTATTGCTCCGACAATACCACCATATCTATTTTTCTTTACTTTGTATTTGGAATTTCATAGATTTTCTAGGTGTTGAGCTTTGCTCTTGGACCACATAGGAGTTAGACCTTTCTTAATTAAGTTTTTGACACAAGTAGGATACCAATCAAATGATAGTTCTACCATCTTATTTAAAGAAAGATCCTCCAGTTCTGCACCCACTTCTAAACTTGAGAATTGAGGTGCACTATGAAAGACATGCTCCTTCCCCACATCTTCTAGTTTCGGTGCAACATATACATTTAAATCTCCAATGTGCTTTCGGACAATGAAGTTAATATTTTGACTTATTCAACTTTTCATACATAGTGAAATCAATCACCTCCTTTTTTGAGAGTTATCTTCATCACATGATAGATTTTCCTTAATATTCCAAATAGGTTTTTTAGTGATTACCCACTTTAAAGTTGCATTTTTGTTTTGTTAAGAGTTCTTTACTGCCTTGGTCGAATTACCCATCAAATTTGGCTCAGCTTTTAAATTGGATCTTGAGCCTACATGAGTGATGCGCCTTCTTGGAGCAAATGGTGGAGATGGTGTTTTGGTGGCTCTCATCTTCCACTCATCCTGACCTCTGTCATGAAATATGCCACGACCTCTGCTTCCTCTGTCACGATCTATGCCATGGGCACGCTGTGTCATCCTACCTCCTCGTTGTATTGAAGGAGAGGTTGGATTCCATCTGATCTTTTCCTCAAGTTCTTCTTGAGGGTGGTCTTTGACAGGTGATGGAGACTTTGCCTTTAATGTACTAGATTTTATTTGATCTTGGGCTGGTACTACTGATATGGAAACACTGCTAGCCTCTTTGGACATAGTAAGAAGCTTCTTCGTATTTCTCGACTTCATGTACACTAAATGGTTTCAACTCTCCCTTTATGCATTATTCTATATCATTGAGCTCATATTTCATGCATTGCTATAGAGAGGAAGGAACCATTTTGTATTCAAGGAGCCAATGTCTACCAAGAAGTTCTTTAAATGAAGTTTGAGAATCAATGATGTGGAATTTAGCTTCAATTCTCAAATTCTCCATCAACAATGAAAGAATAATCGAGCTTAAAGCTCCTTATCCTTTTTCATTAAAGCCACGCAGCATCATTTTGTCAGAACTTAATTTCTGCTTGTCAAAATTGAGGTGGGCCAAAGTTCTTAGGCTCTTTATGTTGACCGATACACATGGGTCAATAATTACTTTCTTCAACTTATAATTATCAATATCCATAGTTATGTAAAGTGAACGATTGTGGTCTGAAGTTCATAGGAGTAGATCTTCATCAGAAAATGTAACTCCATGTACTTAAAAGTGTAAAGCCTCTTCAAAGGAACACTCTGTAAGTTGAGCTAAACAAATTTCAGGATCAAGTAAAGCTTTGATCAAAGCCTCTTGCATTTTAGGAGAAAGTACGAGTGCATCATATATACTTAGACTTGTAGGGAGTTTCCTAAGGTGAGCTAATATGTTATAATTCACTTTTGGTGGTCCACCACTCACTTGCTCTTGTGGAGCAGGTGTTGGTGGAATCACGCTCTCATTTTGATTGATAGGTTCTTTTTATTTATCTTTCTTTGATGTCGTTGGAGATAGTACAACACGACCACTTATGAGATTTATTTTTATTATTTATTCAGGCTTAAAAAGTGAGGTCACATTAACCAAAACCTCAGAATCTAGTTCTTCTTTCACTTGATTTGTCGTCTCTAAGTCAGGTGATGCGGGCTCAATAATAATCTTTACTCCTTACATTTTGTATACGGGTAGATCATTATCAGAACTTGATTCACTTGATTCAGATGATTGAGAAGATTCATTTGTAGTTTGTTCATTATCGGATTCAGAATGGATAGATAGCACGTACGAGGAAGGATTATTCATTTCATTAGCACCCTTTGGAACATACATGAAATCAGAAAGAGTGATAGGCTTGGGGGATTTCCCCTTGCCATTTAGAGGGATAGCGTCTTTGATTTTAGGGGTTGATTCTTTCTTTTCTTTTCCCTTCACCATTGAAACTCTCTTTTTGTGAAGTTTCAATGGTGAAGGACCCTTTCTATCCATTGAGTTACTTGAAGGAACACCAAAAGAGGCCTTTTTAATGGGCATTTGAGATCATTTTGGAAACTTCTATGGGGTTTTGTGTAGTTTGTTAAAAAATTTTTGAGAAGATTTGGACAAGGTTAACTACCAACCCTCTATATCTGTGAGAACATCAGCTGAAGGTGAAGAAGCTGCAATGGCGAACTCTACTTTCTGCCCTTTAGTAGGGATTACTTTCAAATGGATAACCTTAGTAGACCCCTGTGATGGGTTTGCTAAGTATGCATTGGGAAGACTCATCCTACCAGATTGTACTCCTTTTCAACTCAATCTTTAAAGACAGCAATCTTCTAAAACATGACCCAACATCATATGATAAGGGCAATAGTTTGGCTCATTGCTCTTATCAATATCTGTTGGTCTTTTGGATATAAAGAGTTGAAAGTTATCATCTTGAACCAATGATTTGAAGATTTTCTTTGTAGCATCTCTCCTAGAAGAATATTGTTGGTTGATCTTTTCTGTCAAGCTCTTAGGATCAGGTTTTGTGGCTGCCTTTTCTTTATTTTTGGTGGGCTGCTGCTCTGTGATCTTCTTTGGCTGCAACTACTCAATAATCTGAATCTGTTTTCCCTTTTGAAAGGATAATGTTGACACCCTGCATTTTCTTTCAACTATTGTTTGTTTGAATTTCTTGGCCTGGTCACTACTGCTGTTATTTTTGAGGAATGACAACTAAACTGCCTCAGACTGAAGGATAGATGCCCTACTAACTTTTCAGAAGTCCTAATAGTGAACCCTTAAGGATGAGTGCTATTGGATCATGAATGTTCCTTAGTAAGATTTCTATGGTATGTTGTTCTTGGAGTTATGGTTCACACTTTAGGAAAAGATTTCTCCACCTAAGAATATAGTCCACCAACCCCTCATTGGATCTCTGTTTTTCCACTACAAGGCCCTCCACTGTAAATATGATGCTCGGCTCCTACAAATCTCTTTATAAACAAAAACTTCAATTCTGCAAAGGTCATGCATAAAAGAGAGATGATTGAAAGAGAGATGGATGATTGTTTGCTAATTTTGTGTTTCAACAAACAAGGGGTGTATGGCTTAGAATTTGGTTCTAAAATTCAATGACTCATGTAATGTAGCATCTGGAACCTTGAGGAGGCTCCACATGCAATGCATGAGGAAGGAAAGACGATTGTGTATCAACAAACAAATCATCAACCTAGGATTTGGTCCTAGGGTTATATGGTTCATGTAATAAAGTGTTTGGAGTATTGAGGTGCTCAAAACCGTCATGCATGAGAAGTAAGAGGATACACTAGAGATCTTCTAATGCATGCTAGGATTCATACAGTCTAACACTTAAAGTTTTGAGAATGCTCCAAGCATCATGCATGAAATAGGTGTATATGTGAAAGAGAGTTCCCCTATTCTTCTATGAATGTTTTAGATTCATTTGGAGACGGGAAATATACACCAAAGACTTTGGAAAGGACTCCTAAATTAATTTTGGCATGATCAGGAGACTTGGATTGGAGAGATTTGTTCCTACAACTTCTAAGGGGTCCTAAGATCAAATTTGTTGTGATTTAAAGAACTTAGAAGAGTATGCATGTGTAGGTGATTCTTCAATTTTAAGGATTTTAACAATTGAGAGCAATCAAGTGTTTATTTTGCAAAGTGTTGTACATAAACTTAATCAACAATGCTGTTGACCTCAATGCTAATGTCAGGGTCGAGTCAACCACGCAAGACGAATTTCAAAAGCAAAAGAGCGCGAAATCGCGCATAATTCACCCAACGTGTGTCGACCCAAAACCCAAAATCATCGAAATGGCCTCCGTTCGCGAAACGGACCGCGCCGATGCGTCCGAAGCAATGAAAACAGCTAAGATCGACACCCATATTGATTGGGGTCGCTGATCGGCAAAAATTTTAAATTTCGCACGCAAATCAAGGCGACGACGTGTGCGGGTGATGATGTGGCGACCAACTCGACGCACAATTTAAATATTTTTTTATTATTTTATGCCATATAATTAAATTTTTTTATAATTTAGAGAGGGGGAGAGAGGTTTAAAAAAAAAAAGAGAGTTCTTTATACCTCCTAAACCCCTCTCCATGCAAATTTCCATCTTTCCCTCTCTCTCTCTCTAGAAAGAGAGTTTACTCTCTCTTTCTCTCTCTAAAATTGGAGAGAGAGAGGGAATTTTCTCTCTCTAGCTTCACCCCTCCACTCTCCTACGCACTCTAAGCCTCTTCCACCAAAAACCTTTTCTTTCCCTCTCTTTCTCTCTCTAGAAAGAGAGCTCATCTCTCTATTTTCTCTCTCTAGCTCATATTTTAAATTAAAAAATATATATTATGTGATTAATTATGTGGCATGAATGATAAAAAAATATTGAATTGTGCATCGCAGGTCTTCCCTTCGTCATCGTCGCATCGATCGCTGCACACTTAAGGTATAAACCCGACATTAGTATTTTAAATTTCAATTCATGAAATAAGTACCTGTGACTGCTTTTCTTAGCAGGCGGAGAAATTCGTATGCGTGAAAATAAGTACCCGTGACTGCTTTTCTTAGCAGGAGGGGAAATTCGTATGCTTGAAATATAAGTACTCGTCACTGCTTTACTTAGCAGGCGAGGAAATTTGTATGAAAAGAAAATTAAGTACCCGTGACTGCTTTTCTTAGCAGGCGGGGAAATGTGTTTTAAACAAATGCTTGAAGACCCCGTGACTGCTTTTCTTAGCGAGCGGGGAATGAGACTACAGCCGCGGTGTCACTTGACACCTACCGTGACTGTCTTTCTTGGCAGGCGGGAAGGTTTTACACTTCCGATGCAGCCCCCTACGCGGGAACGACGTCGGAGTGCTGTCAAAAATTTTAACAAGATCCAAGACTTAGAAAATTTTAAAGAAATTAAAATCCACCTAAAGTTCTAAGTCAACAAAAAATAAAATATACGACACCCTAGGCTCCCAACACTAAAAATTAAAGATGAAAGGAATCCAAACCATAACCAAATACAACTTACACCGAACTTGTAGGGGAATTGGTTGTTCGCCAATAGGTAGGAACCGAATTTCTTCCTCCTAGCTCTAGACTTACACCCACCTATACTTCCCAACAACACTTCTGGTAGGAATGAAATGTGAAGAAATGAACTAAGCCCCCCTCCTATTTATAATAGGAAATTCAGATTATTTATGGGCCCCACCACTTAGGATCCCTTCGGTAAATGATAGGGAAGGTATACCTGTGCGCTCCGCCAACCTAGGATCCCCTTGATAGAAAATAAAGAAGGTACGTGCGTGGGCCCCACCAGCCTAGGATCCTAAGATGCCATTTTGAGGCTTTGGCCTTGGATTCCTCGAGTATTTACCAACAGTTGAAATACGAGTGTAAATACACCTGAATATGAGCGGTAATTATCTTAAAAAGGGGAAAAGTGAAAGTAAAAAAATTATTTACCTTTCCTATGAAATACATTTACATTAATTGTAAACATGTAAGAACCCCCATATATCTCCGATAATTTTCTGGTTAAATCTTTTATAATAAAGTGGGAATCGTCCATCACATTGCAAGTCACGGGTGCTTTAAGTAATGTGCGCGCTAGCTGTTAGAATTAGGTTGCTCGTACGCCCCGTGAACATCTGTCCTCGAAAATAAACAAAATAGCGTACTATTATGTGTCACGGGTTGTATGACTCTTAATTAAAGTATGCATATCGTGCCAAATCACTGAAAAAGTGTGTCTCTTAAGAGCTGCTGTAGAAGACCCATCATACACACTAGATGCAATCTACGAGTAAAAGCAAGAGATTCGTTAGTGTATTACAATCTATCTGCGTAAATCATGCAAGTAGTGCACGACAGTCTACCTGTATAAGGCAACAAGCAACTCAATCCACAAGCTGCTACGCAACGCCATCGGATTTGCAACATCCTTCCGAACAGACAGAAGGTGTGTACGAGCATCCAAATAGAACGTTGCATTCAAATGGCGGTCACCTGTACAATCAAACAACAACAAATATTTCAAAATGCTCCCCGCATGTGTACTGTAATTTGTATACACAGGTACATGAAAGGGGAAAGTGCAATCATCAAACACCCGCTTGGGCCCGGCGAGCGTGTTATTGGTACACACGTGACGTCCAGGGATGCAGCGCGGGTTAATAAGTGAATTTAAGTTCGAGCCCGATCCTTCTATGCAGGTAGGTAGGAGTCAACACGGCTCGAACTGTCAAATAAATATACAGCCGTGGGGTCGACTGAGATATTTATTTTATACGTTCATATTAGGCCTTCAAGGCCTGTAATCAAGAGAATTCACTTACAAAGATAGAAAGCCTATGAAACTCGATCCTCTATTGACAGCTCGATAGAGTCGACAAGGTTTAATCTACAAATAGAAATGACCCCACACCCCGATGATGGCCGTGTTGAACGTTAATCTCAACCGGAGGGGTTCACAAACACTTTCAAATACCTCCCAATTTTCCAAATTTCTCGCAAAATCCAAAATCTCCCAAAATATCAAAAATCCTAAAAGTCTATAATGTTTAAAATTGAAATAAATCCATTAAACGCTTAAAGTAAAATCCATCCACCCCCCGCAACAGTTTGCCGATGTGGACAAATTAAAAATTTATTTCAGCTCGCATAGTGCTAATGCCTGGTTGAAAATATCACTAGGATCCATTCTCAAACATTCTCCTGCCAGTAAAGACGTGTTACGAGTCCTCTAACCGGCAGTTTCGCCGCCAAATGGCACTGCAGGTAAACGGTTATGACCCGGGGCACTCTAAATCTAGTGGTTTTGCCGCCAAATGGCATCACGTGATACCGGTTATGGCCAGAGCCAATACGTTTCTTATTGGCATCAAATCCTTGAGATATGAATCAATATGATATGATCGATGGGGCACAAAGCCCTTTGTTAGCTAAGGTGGATTCAAATTTATCTCCTTAGACAAATACTTACCCAAGGCCTACAAGGTACCCTTGGATGAAGCAACCCTTGGCTGCCGACAAGGATCCTTCTGTCAGGTTGGGTCGACTACCTCCTATGACTAAGTAGACCAGGGACCACGATGGCCCGGGATGACGGAATCATGGGATCTTGATTGGGTCTCTCATCCATTCCCCCACCGTCCGCTTTAGTGCAAGATGGTGAACTTTCAAATTTTAAATACCAAACTCTTCCAATCTCCAAATACCCATGCTGCTACTATATGCCAGATCACACGTATTCCTACGTATCTGATTGACGACTAGCCTTAATCGAAAGTTCTCTCTCGTTATCGAGAGGGGTAATTAACTTTAGGGGCTTGCGCCTATAGGAAACCAAAACTCAGATCATAAAGTTCTCACAAATGAGGGTGAAATCTCTGGATAGTGTCTTATCTACAAACCCATCTGCCTTCCAAAATTTACCCCGGAACCTAATTCCGTTAAAACTCCCCCTAAGAAAGCAAAATGGGTGGAGGCCGGGGCCGAATATTCGGAGCCCACAGATTTCTGGCGACTCTGCTGCGGTTTGGTTTCTCTTTTCATGTTTGGCTAGTCGTCTAAGTGCTATAGCAGCAGCAAAAATAATGATAATACTTAGCTCTATACGGTGAACATCAGGACGTGCACTTGGTCCCTATGTCCAAAAGCCGTCACTGAAAGGTCCCGATAGAGAGAAAAGCAACCATCTATTATGATGGTAGAGAAAAAAAAGAGAATCAAGATATGTACGGTGAGTATCGAGGTGTGACACTAGACCTTGTGTCTAAGAATCCATCATCGAAAGATCCCGACATAAGGGAAATTAAATATAGAGATCAATTTCTCTAGAAAAATATATGCAAAAGAATGGTGTGATATCTAGTGTGTACCCTTAGAGATCCATCATTAAAGAAATTCATCAAAAGTGGGTCCCAAAGATGACCCTTATGGATAATGCTCTCGATGGTCAACGACTTTAAGAATCCTTCAAGAAATCCCATCGCTTTTCAACTATATCCTCTCAGACTGAAGATCCTCGCTCGACCTTCATCAGTGCCCTTTTGCCTGAAGAGCAAGTGGAAGAAATAAAGGAGCACTTCTGTGAATCCAGGGACTGCTTTGCCTGAACATACGATGAGATGCCTGACTTATCCCTTGTTAGCAGTTCACAGATTGGTCATCAAATCAGATGTGACACCTGACAAACAAGCTCCAAAGAGAATGAGATTGGAGATTGAAGAACAGGTGATTGCAGAGACGAAGAAACTCATAGAAACGGGCTTCATCCGCGAAGAGAAGTATGCCAATTGGATCGCCAATATCGTCCTTGTGAAGAAGAACAGTCAGATTCATATCTGTATTAACTTTCGGGACCTCAACAAGACGTATCTAAAAAAAAATTTTCCACTCCCTATATCAGAACTACTAGTGAATAACATGTCCAACTATGACATATTCTCATTTATGGACGGATCGTCAGGCTACAATCAGATCAAGATGACGCCCGAAGATGGAAAGCATACATCATTCAGAATGCTCATTGGTATTTTCTGCTACACGGTTATGCCTTTCAGTCTGAAGAACGCTGTGCCACCTATCAGCGGGCGATGACGCATAATTTTGATGAGTTAATACATCAGAAGGTCGAGTGCTATGTAGATGACCTTATCGTTAAGAGTATGGACCGAAAAGATCACCTGGATGACTTGAGGATTGTATTTGAAAGAATCAGAAGGTATGATCTGAAGATGAATCCCCTTAAGTGTGCTTTCGGGGTCTCCTCAATTAAATTTCTTGGGTATGTCATTCGTCACCGAGGCATAGAAGTTGATCCCAGTAAAATCAAGGCTATTATAGAAATGCCGCCGCCAAAAAGCCTCCGTCAACTCCGCTCCCTGTAAGGGCAACTGGCTTTCATTCGGCGATTCATATCGAATCTGTCGAGTAGGTGCTAGCCATTTTCAAAATTGATGAAGAAAGACGTTCGTTTCAAGTGGGTGAAGAATGCCAGGAAGCATTTGACAGTATCAAGAGATACTTGTTAAATTCTCCCATTCTTCAGCGCAAATTCCGGGGAAGCCTCTTATACTGTATACGGCAGCACTGGAAGAGTCCCTCGGAGCATTACTGGCTCAGCATAATGAAGAAGGAAAAGAGAATGCACTCTACTACATCAGTCGGAGATTAATCGGAGCAGAAGTGCGATATTCTCCAATTGAGAAACACTGTCTGGCGTTGATTTGCAAACTTGAATTGACCCACTACCACCGACGAAGAAGGAAAAGAGAATGCACTCTACTACATCAGTCGGAGATTAATCGGAGCAGAAGTGCGATAATCTCCAATTGAGAAACACTGTCTGGCGTTGATTTGCAAACTTGAATTGACCTACTACCACCGACGAACTCTCGAGCTTTTAAAACAAGTACCGAATGTCAGGATAACTCGAGTTCCTCGAGGGCAGAAAGCAAAAGCAGATTGTCTAGCCAAACTGGATAAGGAGCTTGCAAATGAAGAGAAGAAGTCATCTATATTCATTGCGGTTGAAAATCGCCTGGTCTTAGAGCCAACAATCTTATAATTCTCGCAGACAGAGGGAATATTAGATTCAAGCCAGTAGGATACAACCCCAGTTGATCCTCAACCTCCCCAACAGATCACTACTAAGAATCAACCAGGAGAACGTCAAGTAGTCAAGAGACGAAGGACTAGTAGATGCTCGGAGTCGTGGTTACATTACTTAGATGTTGAAGTCGAAGACGATTGGAGGGAACCATTCGTGGACTACTTTAAAGAAAGCAAACTCCCGACAGACAAATCTCTGGCTACATAAATCCGAAAAAGAGCATTACGATATGCATTTATCAACAACACGCTGTATCGACGAGCCTTTGATCAAATGTGGCTGAGGTGCCTGAGGACCAAGGAAGCTGATAGAGTGGTAGCAGAAGTTTATGAAGGGCTCCGTGGAGCATATCAGTCAGGTCCCAAGATGGCTGTTAAAATCAAAAGAATGGGTTATTACTAGCCTACAATGGTGAGAGATTGTATCAACCACGCTAAGAGGTGCCACGAGTGTCAGATTCACGGTGATGTTATTCATCAACCGCCAAATCCACTGCACCCAACGGTAGCGTCCTGACCGTTTGAATGCTGGGGCACAGACATAATCGGGCTGATAGATCCACCATCATCAGCGGGACATCGCTTTATTCTGGCAGCTATAGATTACTTCTCTAAGTGGGCATAAGCAGCTCTATTCAAAGAAGTTACGTCTGAGCACGTGATCAATTTTTTTACCCATAACGTTGTTTATAGATTCGGTGTACCGCGCCACATGATCTCAGATAACGGCACAACATTCAAAGGTACAAAAATTTATAAGTTTGTCGACCGACACAAGATCGATTGGCAATATTCATCAATATACAACCCAAGAGCTAATGGTTTGGCGGAAGCCTTTAATAAGATGCTGGTAAAACTGTTAAAGAAGATCCTCACCAAGAATAAAGGAGAGTGGCATACAAAGATGTTAGAGGCACTATTGGCATATTGTACTACTTACAAAATGCCGACCAAAGCCACTCCTTACTCATTAGTGTTTGGAGTTGAAGCAGTGTTGCCACTAGAGATTGAACTACCGTCACTTCGAGTAGCAATTCAGCATGATCTAACTCAAGAGAAAAATGCTCAATTGAGAATGGAGGAACTTGACGCACTCGACGAGATCAGACTGTAGGCTCAACAAAACTTAGAAATCTACTGAGGAAGAATGACGAAATCATTTGATCAAATGGTGCGTCCTTGGGCATTTCAAGAAGGGGAATTGGTCCTGGTGCTGAGAAGGCCAATCATCCCACACCGAAAAATTAGTGGCAAGTTCGTATCCAATTGGGAAGGCCCCTTCATCATCGAGAAGGTGTTCCAAGGAGGAGCCTATCAGCTTATCGATCTGCACGGTCAGAGGCCTATACCTCCGATCAACGGTCGACACCTGAAGAAGTACCATGTATAAAATTGCCCAAAGAAATGTTATGTTTAATGTACTATATATTTCGTACATGTTTATTAACATATTCATTTCATATTTTGAAATTCTTTTGTATTGCAAGAATGCATTTCAAAATCTCCCTGCAGGACATAGGGTATTTTAAATATTTATTTGGGTTGACATCGTGCTACGCGCCGAGATCCCCAAATAAATATTTAAAATCACAGAATTTCAAATTTATTCCATTATGAAATGTCCCTGTGAGATAGGAGGCATTTTAAATATTTATTCGGATCGACATCGCACTAAGTGTCGAGATCCCCAAATAAATATTTAAAATTATCAACATAAATATGCTTTTATGCTGAAGAATATAATAATCTTCTTTTCAAAGTATATACAGGTGATCTTCCAAAAGTTCGGGACACCGCTTTCTCCAATGAACTAAGATTTCAAAGGTCAGGAAAGAGATTTTCGTGACTACACACTCAAACAAATCGAGCCAGAATAGCTTAAAGTCTTTAAGAAGCCTGAAGCATAAGGTTTGAATGGGTGTAAAAGGCCGGATCCAACACGCCCAAATACGGCCGGATCGCTGGCAGCTCCGTCTACTCAACACGCCATACAAAAAGCCGTAGTAGCGGAATCCCCACTTCGTCAACCTGTCTGTAGAGACTGTAGGAAGTACGAAGGCTTATTTGACTCGACAAGTTCAAGTGATCGTAGTCTACCAAATTCTCCTAATTGACTAGAGAATTAAGGTTCCAGTGGGAAGGATGAGTCGCGAACAACTACCAAATGTCTGTAAACTCTAAATCTTCGACTACAAAGGAGGATTTCAAATCTACCAACTTCAATAAAATCAGCATTGGGAAGCACATTTCCCATAGCTGAAGTCTGAAGGATGAATGAGTGTAAAAGGTCGGATCCAACACGCTCAGCTCTATCTACTCAATACGCCATAAGAAAGGCCGCAGTAGAGGAACTCCTATTTCAGCAACCAGATGACGAAGAGCTATCAAATTCTAGCTCACCCGATCTGATGAACTTAAGTGACGCAGATTAAGATCTCCTCAAATGGTTAAGGATCAAGATACGACCTACATTTGGTACTATCGGTTAAAAAAAAAAAACCTGCAAATCCTTCAATAAATCCATGAAACATCAAGCGAGGATCGAAAGAATCTTTCTTCAACAAATCCATCAAAGCACAGCAAAGTAGCGAAGAAATTATCCCAAAGTTCACGTAAAGCCTAAGGTTGAACTAAGAGGATTCTGTCATCAACAAGTCCGTTACGCACAAAGCTCTGGACCGATGACATCTCGCTATTGACCTATTTCAAACCTAAAGGGTTTAGGTCACAAGTATCTACTCCTTTATCAAGCCCGCCAAAGCAAAAAGTATAGGGCAGAAGGTAAACAAATTTCCTGACAAGTCAATGAAGACAAATCAGGTACTCCATCAAGTCCGCCACATAAAGCACAAGACAGAAGGAATCAAATTTTTAAATGTTAAATTAGATTCGTCATCATCAAGTCCACTAGTATAAAGCTTCGGACTGATAACAATCCCAACTGGTTCAACAAGCTATCGTAGCCGAACCAAAAGCAATTACAAATTTGACACTTCAGTCAATACACAAATATATATGCAAAAGAGAGTACAAGAAAGAGAACAAAGACACATAAAGAAGATTACAAAATCTCAAACGAAGAGCGATATGAAATTACGATCAGAGTAATCGACTCTGTAGATCTTGAAGCTGCAACATCACTTCAACAAGTGTCTGAAGTTCGGTCTCAGCAACATGCAACTCTTCCGCGGCTCGAGTAAGTGCAGTTTCAGCATCTTGCTTAGCGCGGTGGCAAATCTGATAATGATTACGCTCCCTCTCGATTATTCGTGCATGCACGTCTTGTTTTGCTTGAAGATCAACCTTGCAGGACATTGAATCTCTGATCTCCCTCCAGAGACTCTTTATCTTTGAAGAGAGTTTGTCTACTTTAGCTGAAATGTCGGAGGATCTCTGGTCATGTCGCCTCATAGCATCAGCACTCTTTGTGAATTTATCATGGGCTGCATCAACAGCTTCTCGGTAGATTCTAAGCTTCTCACGAAGATCAGGTAACGAGACCTTGGTTCGTATGATTGACAGAGATTCAATCGTCGGACATGAAACTCAGCCTCACGGCATAGCCTTTCCCAGTACATCATATCATCCGTTTCCAATCCAATCTGTGCTAAAACACCTAAGGTGGCGTTGGCTGTGTTCATAAATTGATCCAATGATTCAGGCGAGCCTGGGTTCAGCCTGGAAATCACATCACTCAGGAACTGCATGCTTTGATCTGGCATGTCTGTATTCCTTGCATCAGGAAATCGTGGAATGTGACAGAATATTTCTAATTGATAATCAGCTCCTTCCGGCACTATAAAAGAAGAATAAAAAAAAGGAGATAAAAAATGGGGCAAACAAAAGACGATAAGATAAGAAAATGGATGAGTTCATACTGTGCTCGATTCCATAAAGTGTGCTGGTAAAGGGTCAGTGAAAGGAGCCTCAACCACTGGAGCTAGTTCGAAAAAAGCTGGGGTATATTCTGGCACACTAAACCTCCAGCAGCTGGTGACTCCCTTGCCATAAATGTTTCCCCCTGTCCAATACGACGAGAAGGGTTCTGTTGGAAAAAGCGTCTCCACGAAAGAAGACCCCGCTTCAGGTATGGGAGAGGGTATGCGCATGCTGGAAAAGCCACCTTCATAATCATCAAAAGGAACATTCCTTGTATCTACAGAATTCGATAGGAGTCAAAAGGTACTTCATCGTGGGGTAGCAGCTGTTGGTGGTAACGGGCTCGCTGTCCAATTTGCTGAAGCTCGCGGAGGTTCCATAGGGAGAGAACGTACTCGATGGCGTCCAGATGTCGGAACATTGGCATAGCTCGTGGAGGGTTCCCTTGCTCGCACTCGCGATGGGGAAGATATGATCTCCTCACATGCATTGAAATTATGAAAGGAAATACGCATATAAAAAAAAAGAGAGAAGAATGAAAATGACCAATATATATATATATATATATATATACCTTCACAGGTTCCCTCCTGCACCGAGCCCCTTCGAGGCTTTGACCTCGAGGGGCCCCTAATGATCGCCCTCGTCGTTTGTATTTACGGGCTCCGTGCTCTATAAAGGGTGCATATGACAATTTCACCCATGTCAACCGGGTGTAGCTGGCTCCAGTAATGCTGCCGGGGGGTGCTATATGAAATTTGCTACCTATGCCTAGTCTAAGCAAATGAATCCACGTCAATGAGGCAACGTACATGCGTGTTTCCACAGGTACTGTATGCAGCCCGCTAACATCCGTGACACCAGGAAGAAGCGTATACCCTCATATGCAGTAGCCTGTGAAAGGCCAAATTTCTTGGCAACCCTATTGGGTTGATACCTTTCCAAGATCACCAATTGCCCGTAACGATAGGCACAACCATCCAGGTCGCATGCTAATGAAATACTCAACAACCTATAAAGAGTGCCCTTTAAAAAGTAAAGTATACCTGCCATGACGATCGTGTCGTCGACGATATCTGCCCCCATCAAATTGCTTGATAAACTGCCAAGCTCTGGTCGATGCACTAAACGAAAATGATCAGCGACGAGATGTGGTGCGAAGAAGAATAATCGTACGCGCTCTTGCTCCAGTGTGGATGAAGCCCTCAAAAGCTGCATGATGATTGGATATCCCCTATTTGAGAAGTAAGAGGGATACTCTAGACAACTAAATGCTCCCTGGATGTGAATATGAACCCAAGCATAAACATATTGCCAAGGGAGGGTTGTATTGTGCCCGTCGAGTTTATGATTCTCTGAGATAGCTCTAAATGTCCTGAAGATTCTATTGAGAACTACAGGGGCAAGAGAGAGACGCTCTCCTTATGACAAGAGACTAGCTGCTAGTAGAGCATTACATCGAATAGAGCCTCCCTTAACAGGAAGGACAAATGTGCACAACCAGCAAATTAAAAATCTTACGAGGAATAGCTCTTCACTCATACCTGAAAGGGTGGGAGACATGTACCCTACATCGGTGGATGGTTCAGCAAGGTCCTCTGATAGAGCGTCAGTGTGCTCCACGCTTAGCCCAAAAGGATCTCGTAAATGAACAGTAATTTGGTTGAGTTCCTCCTCCCGAATGAAATTACGGATCCATATGTCTACTGGGATGGTGGCCCGAGAATGCCTCGATAGCTTGGCCTCTTTGCAAATCCGTCGATATTGGTTTAAGGCGGCCGGAAGGATTGTTAGCAAAATCAGCTCTCCCTTCTATTTCTGCTAGGAGAAAGTCGCCTACGGAATAACTCCTCATATAGAGGAATGCATTCTTCGTATCGACGCCAGAAGATCGGCAGACCGGAGACAGCCTTGTAGCTCCCATAACGTCATTGCCAGCTCCTAAGAGCCCATCCAGCATGTGTTCGTTATTGGGTCCCAGAATTCTATCACACCTTTATCCAAGAGTGGGGGATATTGTCGAAGTTGAACATCGAAGCATATATGGCTTCGTATATACTTGCTCTTTTTAGAATATTTTTATGGGTTTTTAAAACGTACCTTTCCCAAGGCACATACCCACGCGCGGGTCTAGAAAGCTGCCTTACTGGAGAATTCCCTAGGCCACTCAGGTGTAGTAGCTGGTTGTAATTGTCGGTGACTCAGTAACCTCGAGTGTCCAACCTGTTCAATGACATCGGCGGCCGGCTCCAAGATATCACACATACCAGAGCTCACTTGAGCAATGAAACTCTCCAAGGGGTTATAATCCCCACATTTCAACTTGATAGTGGTCACCCACTCAGCAGGATCTTGGTATGCCGAGGGGTCGAGCCCAGAGTGGTGTAGTAGAGGTGATCGTGTGAAGAAATTGCCATAGAGGTTGCGGCCTCTCAACATCTCCTCATGTTATTCCAGTCCATCAGCCACATCAGCAGTCCTGTGAGGATCATGCCTATCAATCATTTCCCAAATGGCCTCCTCATTAGGCTCACTTCGCGGCATCCCCTTAGCATTGAGGTCAACAAATATCCCCCAACAAATATGGTGTGGACCTGGAGCAGACCATGTTTGTTGCAAACAGTTGACACTGTGGACCTCTAAGAATTTCTTTCTGATTTTTTTTATTCTTGGATGTCAACACTAGATAAGGGCGAAGCATATAAAAAATTTTGTACCCCCTTTTTATCGACCTGTATATCTTTTTATGGTTTCATCATTCCTTTTGCCAAGAAGATTTTTGTACCCCTAATTCTTCCATATCTCCACATCCATCCCATAAACCACCCACCACCCTTCACAAAAAACACTTCCCTACACTTCCTACACACTCCAATCAAAAAGCCCCATCATCCTCCACTTTCTCTCTCTAGCCTAGAGAGAAAAAATTTCTCTCTAGAAATTCTTTCATAAATATTTTCCTCTTCATCCCAAACATCTCCCTTCACCATTGTTTCCCCATAATTTCCCTTCTAGTGAGATAAAAATTCTTCTCCCTCTCTCTCTCTCCAAAATTGGAGAGAGAGGGATTTTCTCTCTCTAAATCTCACCCTCCATTTCCTTATACATCCTAAACCCCTCTCCATGCAAATTTCCATCTTTCCCTCTCTCTCTAGAAAGAGAGTTCACTCTCTCTTTCTCTCTCTAAAATTGGAGAGAGAGGGAATTTTCTCTCTCTAGCTTCACCCCTCCACTCTCCTACGCACTCTAAGCCTCCTCAACCAAAAATCCTTTCTTTCCCTCTCTTTCTCTCTCTAAAAAGAGAGCTCATCTCTCTATTTTCTCTCTCTAGCTCATATTTTAAATTAAAAAAATATATTATGTGATTAATTATATGGCATGAATGATAAAAAAATATTGAATTGTGCATCGCAGGTCTTCCCTTCGTCGTCATCGCCTCGATCGCTGCGCACTTAAGGTATAAACCCCACATTAGCATTTTAAATTTCAATTCATGAAATAAGTACCTGTGACTGCTTTTCTTAACAGGTGGAGAAATTCGTATGCGTGAAAATAAGTACCCGTGACTGTTTTTCTTAGCAGGTGGGGAAATTCGTATGCTTGAAATATAAGTACTCGTCACTGCTTTACTTAGCAGGCGAGGAAATTTGTATGAAAAAAAATTAAGTACCCGTGACTGCTTTTCTTAGCAGGCGGGAAAATGTGTTTTAAACAAATGCTTGAAGACCCCGTGACCGCTTTTCTTAGCGAGCGGGGAATGAGACTACAGCCGCGGTGTCACTTGACACCTATCGTGACTGCCTTTTTGGCAGGCGGGAATGTTTTACCCTTCCGATGCAGCCCCCTACGTGGGGACGACGTTGGAGTGCTGCCAAAAAGTTTTAACAAGATCCAAGACTTAGAAAATTTCAAAGAAATTAAAATTCACCTAAAATTCTAAGTCAACAAAAAATAAAATATACGACACCCTAGGCTCCCAACACTGAAAATTAAAGATGAAAAGAATCCAAACCATAACTAAGTACAACTTACACCGAACTTGTAGAAGAATTGGTTGTTCGCCAACAGGTAGGAACCGAATTTCTTCCTCCTAGCTCTAAACTTACACGCACCTATACCTCCCAGCAACACTTCTTGTAGGAATGAAATGTGAAGAAATGAACTACGCCCCCTCCTATTTATAATAGGGAATTCAGATTATTTGTGGGCCCCACCACTTAGGATCCCTTTGCCAAAGGACAGGGAAGGTACACCTGTGGGCTTCGCCAACCTAGGATCCCCTTGCTAGAAAATAAAGAAGGTACGTCCGTGGGCCCCACCAGCCTAGGATCCTAAGATGCTATTTTGAGGCTTTGGCCTTGGATTTCTCGAGTATTTACCAACAGTTGAAATACGAGCGTAAATACACGTAAATACGAGCGGTAATTATCTTAAAAAGGAGAAAAGTAAAAGTAAAAAAATTATTTACCTTTCCTACGAAATACATTTACATTAATTGTAAACATGTAAGAACCCCCCCGTATATCTCCGGTAATTTTCTGGTTAAATCCTTTATAATAAAGTGGGAATCGTCCATCACATTGCAAGTCACGGGTGCTTTAGGTAATGTGCGCGCCAGTTGTTAGAGCACTAGATGCAATAAACGAGTAAAAGTAGGAGATTCGTTAGTGTACTACAATATACCTGTGTAAATCATGCAAGTAGTGCACGACAGTCTACCTGTATAAAGGCAGCAAACAACTAATCCACAAGCTGCTACGCAACGCCATTGGATTTGCAACATCCTTACGAACGGACAGAAGGTGTGTACGAGCATCCAAAAAGAACGCTGCATTCAAATGGCGGTCACCCGTACAATCAAGCAACAACAAATATTTCAAAATGCCCCCCGCACGTGCACTGTAATTTGTATACACATAGGTACACGAAAGGGAAAGTGTCATCATCAAACACCCGCATGGGCCCCGGCGAGCGTGTTGTTGGTACACACGTGACGTCCAGGGATGCTGTGCGGGTTAATAAGTGAATTTAAGTTCGAGCCCGATCCTTCTATGCAGTTAGGTAGGAGTCGACACGGCTCGAACTGTCAAATAAATATACAGCCGTGGGGTCGACTGAGATATTTATTTTATACGTTCATATTAGTCCTTCAAGGCCTGTAATCAAGAGAATTCACTTACAAAGATAAAAAGCCTATGAAACCCGATCCTCTATCGGCAGTTCGATAGAGTCGACAAGGTTTAATAATAGAAATGACCCCACACCCTGATGATGGCCGTATTGAACGTTAATCTCAACCGGAGGGGTTCACAAACACTTTCAAATACTCCCAATTTTTCAAATTTCCCGCAAAATCCAAAATCTCAAAAAAATGTCAAAAATCCCAAAAGTCTATAATGTTTAAAATTGAAATAAATCCATCAAACGCTTAAAGCAAAATCCATCCACCCCCTGCAATAGTTTGCCGAGGTGGTCAAATTAAAAATTTACTTCAGCTCGCATAGAGCTAATTCTTAGTCGAAAATATCACTAGGATCCATTCTCAAATAATCTCCTGCCAGTAAGGACGTTGTACGATTCCTCTAATCGGCAGTTTCGCTGCCAAATGGCACTGCAGGTAAACGGTTATGACCCTGGGCCCTCTGAACTGAGTGGTTTTGCCTCTAAATGGCACTACATGATACCGATTATGGCCAGAGCCAATACGTTCCTTATTGGCATCAAATCCTTGAGATATGAATCAATAGGATATGATCGATGGGGCACAAAGCCCTCTGTTAGCTAATGTGGATTCAAATTTGTCCCCTTAGACAAATACTCTCCCCAGGTCTACAAGGTACCCTTGACGAAGCAACCCATGGCTGCCGACAAAGATCCTTCTGTCAGGTTGGGTCGATTACTTCCTCTGAGTAAGTAGACCAGGGACCACGATGGCCGGGATGACGGAACGATGGGATCTTGATCGGGTCTATCATCCATTCCCCCAGCGTCCGCTTTAAGTGCAAGATGGTGAACTTTCAAATTTTAAATACCAAACTCTTCCAATCTCCAAATACCCATGCTGCTACTATATGCCAGATCACACGTATTCCTACGTATCTGATTGACGACTAGCCTTAATTGAAAGTTCTCTCTCGTTACCGGGAGGGGTAATTAACTATAGGGGCTTGCGCCTATAGGAAATCAGAACTCAGATCATAAAGTTCTCACAAATGAGGGCGAAATCTCTAGGTAGTGTCTTATCTACAAACCCATCTGCCTTCCAAAATTTACCCCGAAACCTAATTCCGTTAAAACTCCCCGAAGAAAGAAAAACAGGTGGAGTCCGGGGCCGAATTTTCGGAGCCCACAAATGCATATCATGAGACTTACAACATAAACCCTTGGAGGTTAATGAGAAGGCTCACACCAAATTTAGTGTTCTTTTAAGTTGATTAATTCCATCTTCAAACACTTACAAAATTTCATGCAAACTCATAGACTTCAACATATGCACATTTGTATGCTTAAAGATCATTTTTTTGTCATGATCTATGCATGAAAGAAGAGAGCATACAATTGAACAATGCTGTAAACTTAAGAGCTTCTCATATGCTCACATCGCTCACCCTTTAGTCAACTCAAGGTTGCCATTCCACACTCCAAGTTTCGTATGATGTAAAATATAAATTTAATTGATTGTTTATATTGTGAGATTAGTTACATAGACCTTTGAAGGTCTATGTCTCACAATGGCTAGAGAGCCTAAGTCAATTAAATTCAATGCATGCATTAAACAAAATTATAGAAATCATTAATTTCAATGCATGCAAGCTCTCCTAAATTTGAGTGTCAATTTTGTCATGACAATGCTTTCAAATGATAAGTGCATGCAACTAATGGCTGTCCAAAACCTATGCATCGTCATTGAATTTGAGATCAAATGATAGCATCTACCCTTGGGCATGATTGTAGGTGATGGATTGGATACAATATGAATGCTTTTACATGCAAGAGAGTGCATCGAGCACGAGCCCGATGACTCGGCGCCATTCTTTTGGCTCTCACATGAGAGCAAATCATGAAAACTCACCTTATTTCCATGACTTATAGAAGTGGACAGCGAAATACAAGGGATTTCTTTGGGTTTTGGAAGTTAAAAACGAGGTTTTCTAAGGAATCTATGGCTTTGGATCGTCAAACACACAATCAAAGGGCTTGGAGGCCTAGGTTTCACTAAGTTTCAAAGGATTTTATCTCGTTAGGCTGTCACGGCGCAACCACTATACACTTGCCTTGTCACAAGGCAAGTTTGAGGAAGAATGGAGGAAGAGGCTTGCTGTACAAGCCTCTCCGGGAGGTGGAAGCTTTCTGGACCGCTGATTTATTGCCACGGGCTCGCCGAAGTTGATGGAAAAGGAAGAAGTTACTAGACTATTCCTGGATGGGAACGAGAGGCCACAATAGCCTTCTAACTTCAGTTTTCCCAATCATTATAACATGAGGTAGTAATCCAATTCCCAGGTACTTTTTTTGGTTGGGATACATGCAGAAAAATGAGGATGAAGCCTCACTGTCACTCAATCATCCCAAACGGACAGCCCAGAAGCCCAGATGCACTCTCCCTTGTGTTCGATCTGACCTTAAACACGCAAAGAGAGGCACTTGTGGCCCCTGATCCTTGCCTGGTTCGGCCACAAGAAGTAGGTGAACCTGCCTATCCCCTCTCTGGTTTTGTTTGGCTCAGATGCACGCACACAGGCTGGCTGCGGCGCTTGCTCGACTCCCGCACCCTCCTCTAGGATCGGAACCACGAACGCCACCGAAGCCCCTTGCCTCTGCCTTCTTTGCCCTCTGCCTCAGCTGGGAGGTCCGCACGCAAGCCAAAAACAGTTGGCCGATTTGTTTTCTTGGCTCTCTGGGTCGGACGCACAAAGCAGACGAAGTCCCAATGGTCTCCTCCCTCTCCCGCTCTCTCATGCACGAAACGAGGATTTGCTCTGCTCAAATTGACTTGCTGCTGCTGCGGATCCCAGAAAATCCGGGATTTGAAGGGAATGACAAAGCTCGTTGATTTTAAGAAATTGAGAACCGTTGGATCTAGTTTCTAGATTTGGAAAGTCAATTGAGCTTGAATTTGACAAATTTGGATGAAATTGAGCCAAATTAGACTCGACCCAACCAGATTTGGGTCGATTTGGGTCCGACTGGGTCAATTTTATGAAATTGGTCTCAAATCAGTGCCAATTTGTGTCAAATTTGGTTCGACGGGGCTGGCGAGGCTCAATCGGGTTCGATTTGAACCGATTTTTGGTCGATCTCAGTCGATTTGATTTTAATTTGGTAAAATTGAGTTTATTTGAGCGAATTAGGGTTTGGTTTAAGTTAATTGATGCTCGACGACAGTCAATTGAGTCGATTGAGCGCGATCGAGCCTAGGTAGGCTCAAATCCCCTCGATCGGAGCCAGGTTGATATGAGAAGCACGTCAATAAACATGTGATTGTAGAGTTAAGCCCAATTGACATTGAAATGATCGTAAGTATATGAGAATTTTGACCAGAATTTGAAAAAAATAAAATCAAGGAAATGACCTAATTTTCATAAAATTATATTTCCATCATATCACTATTTGACTAAAATAAAGATATCTAATTATAAGTTATGTAGAAAAATAGATGAACAAAATAATCAAATTAAGAAAATTAGATCTCATTCGGTTATAAGAAGGTTACTTCCCTTAGAATCAAGTACTCGCACTTGTATCGCACAAATGAATCACAACTCAATATGCATTCACAATATTGAAAAGTAAAAATGAAAGAGAAATTCTATTCAAACTATTAATTATATGCCTTGGATATAGACTTCTTATAATTTAGTTGGCATGAAATTGTCTTTTAAGTCAGGTTTATATTAATCCCTAAAAGAATTCCCAACTGAAGTTCAATTTCATTATCAATTAAAATCAGAGCCCTCAAATCCTTCACAAATTCCATGTTCACCTCATGTCCACCTCATGTCCACCTCAATCCCATACCTGGTTGAACAAGCAGGCAAAACACATGCAAGAAGTTTATTTACAAGACCCCAGGCCACATCAGACCGTAGACCCGGACATCCGCAAAAAGCACATACCCGAAAGTGTCTTATCCACTGTTTTTTTCATTTCTCTTTTTTCTTTTACACTTTAGGAACAGATAACCCAGCCCCTGGTCAGTCAAATTCTTTTCCTTTTATGATAAAATGTTTCCTTTGGATGCAAAATTACACAGCTTTTACCAACTCTTGCACCATGCAGGGGAGAGCTAGACTATCTTGTTATTGATATGCCCCTGGAACGGTGACATTCAGCTTACTTTGTGCCAGGTGTAGTTCATGAATTCATTTTGCTATAGCCATCACTTTTTTATGCTCTTTTGAGCTTTTATTTATTTTCTATGGCAAAATGAGGTTTTTTTTTTTTTTAGGTCGCTCCATTAACTGCAGCAGTGATTGTCACTACACCGCAGAAGCTAGCATTTATTGATGTGGCAAAAGGAGTTCGCATGTTTTCAAAGCTTAAGGTTTGCTTGTTGATATGTTGTGCATCATTAATCAATTAGTAATGTCATTATATTCGATGTCCTTATCTACAACGATCAGTGATCAGATATTGTTGGATGTTATTCTAGCTTGTTCATAAAATAAAATGTCCACGCCATCTCAAACATTCTTCGTTCCTGCATGATAATGCCTCTATAAATTTGGGATAGGAGAACGTTATTCTTGCACGACAGTTAGTTCTGTGTGTCAACTTAAAATTTACTTAACGGCAACTCTCCCGTTTGTGTATTTTTTGAAGGTTCCATGTGTTGCCGTAGTCGAGAACATGTGCTATTTTGATGCTGATGGTAAGCGTTATTACCCTTTTGGAAAGGGTTCTGGGGCTCAGGCATGTGATTTGTGCAAACTTTTCCTTTTCCTATTAATAGTTATCTTTGTTTTAATTTGTCAATTTACCTTTCTGTAGGTTGTCCAGCAGTTCGGAATTCCTCATCTCTTTGATCTTCCCATTCGGTCAACTGTATGCTCTAAAAATTCACTAAAAAGATCTTAGTTTTGCCTTATTCTATTTTATCATCTTTTACGTGTAGTTCTTACTAAAAGCCTCCGATAGATGTATCCGTACATATAAAAAGGTAAATATTATCGACTGAACAAGAAGTGCCCCATCTTTGTAAATGGCAATGTTAATGATCCTAATTGTTGTCTTGCATATCAATGAAATTAATAGGAATGGTCCGCTTTTTAGAAGCCTTTGGATAATGGTAATAAATGCACAGCTACATGTAGTGTCAGTCTGTATCATCATTGCGATATAAACTTACCCATAAACTTATAGAATATTTGGACTCCGGAATTTTTGAAAGTGCATATGTGAATACAAATTTTCGGTGTGAATGAGAGAGTTGCATTTTACGTTTTGAATGCCCAGAAAGGTTAGAACCTCCAAATTCACTGTATTGAAAGTTATAAACGCGTATTTAGGAAATCTAAATTGGATCTCTAAAATTCTCCATCATTCATACTGCACGTGATGACTATGTTGTATGCTTGGTGCCAGTTAAGAAGTTCATCTGCTATTACAAAAAGAAACATGATTTTCTTAATTATCATGGATTGCACAGTTAAACATGTGTTAATTACATTATGATGCTGTCATTACTTTCTGGATTAGAACAGTTAAACAAGTGTTAAAGATGCTGTCATTACTTTCTGGATTAGAAAAAATATGTTTCATATTGGTGGTATTTAAGGGACCGATTACTAGCAGGCCACTTGAAGGCTGATTTTAAGGTGCAATTGTAATTGGCGTGTTGCCAAAGATGGCTTGGTAGCTGCAGCAGAAATGGAGGAGCATCCTGGTACGGCAGCAGAGGCCCGGGAGGGGCTGGACCAGCAGACCCCGAACCCGGGGGGACGAACCAAGGAGGAGTGGACTAGGTAGGGATCCAAGGGGAGATTTCGGCCCCCGTTGTAGGGCCCAATAAAGAAATAATTCATTATGTTAGGAGTGGAATTGAAGGGAGGATTAATTAGGAAAATATTTTCTAATTGAATTTAAATTGGAGAGGGAAAGATTTCCTAATTGAATTTAAATTAAAGAGGGAAAGATTTCATAATTAAATTTAAATTAAAGAGGGAAATTATTAAGGAAACAAATTTGTTTTGGAGGTAATTTGAGAGTTTATTTAAGGAGGGGGTTTAGGGTTATTTTGGGGCATGCATATTTTGAGTTTGCTGTAGTTTTCTATTTTTTTTTTTTGCGAGGACTTCCTAGCAACGACTAGATTGTTTAGGAGAGCCGGATCTATCTCTCTAATTGTAAATCCACTTGTATCTTGTTTTTTTTTAGTTTTGAATAAAAAATCAGCACTTATTCCTACCATTGGTTGCTGTTTT